>OX638304.1:4811212-6015985 GCA_951812265.1 Taphrorychus bicolor | reverse complement strand
ACTCCAGACTAACCTCTGGGTTGGTCCTGCTGGATGTGGAGCGAGCGTTCGATAGGGTCTGGCGAGAGGGCCTGATCTACAAGCTGAGTGACTTAGGTTTGTCGGCAAACATTTGCCAACTTATCGACAGTTACCTCACAGATCGGAGAGTCGTTGTAAGGGTCGGGACCTCCCTGTCGGCGCCTAGAGCGCTAGAGGCAGGTGTCCCCCAAGGGTCGGTATTGTCGCCGCACCTGTACACGCTGTACACGAGCGATATTCCTAGAACGCCAAGGACTACGCTCGCGCTCTACGCCGACGACACGGCTCTTTTATCCAAACACCGGAGAAAAGATGTCGTGCGGCGGAATCTTGCGTTAGACGACCTCCAGGAGTGGCTGGTACGTTGGAGGGTTAAAATTAATCCAACCAAATGCCAGGCAATCCTGATAGGTAGACGTCGCGATGCCATCCCTGATCAACTTGTGATCGATGGAATCGAAGTGCCGTGGCAAGGCTCAGCCGTTTATCTGGGGGTAACCTTGGATAAGGGGCTGACCTGGGGCCCCCATGTTAGGGTCGCCGCTGCTAAGGCTAGGGGGGCTATGGCCTCACTATACCCCCTGCTCAACCGAAGAAGCCATCTGCCCGTGAGAGGAAAACTCCTGCTGCTGAGAGCCATCATGCGACCGATCCTAACATATGGATCGGCCTCATGGGGGAGCGCGGCGGAGGCCCACCTCTCAAGGATAGAAGCTGTTGAAAACATTCACCTTCGTATGGCGGTGAATGCTCCATTGTACATTGGTAACGAAGAAATTCGTGCTAATCTGCAATGGCAAACAGTGCGCGACTTCATGAGAGTCAAAGCCGAGAAGACATTCCGGCGAGCTGAAGCACATCCAGACGACCTGCTGCGGGCTTTGGTCGATTACGAGCCGGATCCCGCATCAGGGCAACCCTGGAAGCGGCCACGGCACCAACTGTAATATCAAACTGCAGAGTAGAGCGACAGCAGAGACGCAAAAACCGCCCGAGAAGAAGGGCCACATTGTAACACTTTAATCTCAGTTAAGGTATCTTAGAATATTCAAAAAGTGCTCAGGGAAAAGTATCAGGTTAGGAACAAAAGTGCTACAAAACCGGCCGGTAAAGTGAGTTCGGGGCGCCACCAATTTTAATCAATTAAATTGGAAAAATCCTACGCTGTTAGGTAGCTGATCAGTTCCCTTTAGCCTCTTCCAAAATACACATAGTACTTGCAAACAAAATAAAACTAACAAGTTTAATTTATGACCTATAATATCAAAGAACGAAATCAATGTTGTACAATATGATGATTGTACTTCAAGTCATTGAGTGAAAGATTTTCCTTAATTCTACTTATCACAATTGTCTGGAAAATATTCCCCTAGTGGTGATCACCAAGCGTAACAATAAAAAAAAACAGGTTAACTTAAATACTACTACTTAGCTTGACACGACGCTATTACAGATGGTCACAAAGGCTAGACGCCTTAGGTCCAAAACAACGCAAAAGGTAGTGGCTATTGGCCCTCCAAAAATTATGGTGGTAGCTGTCTGCCTCTTACACACAATAGTGGTGGTTTTCGAACAATAAGGAGGTAATTTGCACCCCTCGGTAACTATAAGGTGGTGATTAACCTTCAGAAACAATTATGGTGCCTGGTAGCCCCTTGGAAACACAAAAGTGGCTGTTGGCCTCCTTGGAAAGACTAAAGGTGGCGGTTGGCCCCTTGGAACACTAATTGGTGGCGGTAGGCCCCCTTGGAACATTAATTGGTGGCGGTAGGCCCCCTTGGAACACCCTAGGAAGGACATTATTTACTAGGATGTCCCTTGATCTAGTTAATTTTTCCTTTAAATGTATGTTTCGTGAAGCGATTACATACAAGTTAACCAATAAAGTGACTTGAAAATTTTGCTCATGAACTACTTTACATCAAATGGACTTAGTAAACTTAAATTCAATAAATAAAATAAACAAAAGTTATTCAATAATTGTAACAAATCCACCCAGACAATTTAACCCCGTAATGACCCCAGATTGGATTGGAAAAATCGAACAAAAATAAAGAAAAATCATAAATCTCTAAACATAGATAAATTAATGAATAATTACCTCGTCCACGAGGGTTTCCAAAAACAGAACAAAATAAACACGTGGTGTGGCTGCTTTCAGCCCTCACATTAACCTTGCTGACACGTGGTACATTGGCTTATGTGGCCCTGGATCGTAGTATAGGTTGACAAATGCTTTGCTTGTAGGCCCAAACTCTGATAGAAAGAAAATACAAAAGGCTCAGTGGAAGGAAAAGAAAACCCCTCAACCAAGAAGATGGCCGACGTGAACTTACCTCTTGCTGCACAATCCCGAAATTCGGTTCAACTTCCCTCATCCAAAAATGTCCCAAAAACTGGTCGAGTGACCACAAAACTAACACCAACTAAGGGAAGTTGAAATACTACTACAAATCGACTAAATCCCACGTAGTGGTTTACACTTTTACGTCGAAATGAGTAGCAGCGAAGAGATGAGTGTTGTCTTCCACGTGTCTTGATCCAGAAAGAAAGATCTTCACCAATATTCCGATTTTCAATAGATAAAAGGTGGAGGAGGGGACAAGATATTGGTCGAGAGCGCCAGCGCGCAACGAACAATTGACGAATGACAACTCTCATTGTTATCGAAAGGCGTTTTAGGACGACACCCAAAATACTTGCTCTCGCTACCCTTTTTACTCCTCAGAAAATAAGCAAAATGTACCACTTAAAGTTTGTCCCATATGTTTTCCATTTCATCTAGTGATATTATCATAAAATAACGTTTGACTTACGAACAGCTAACAAAGGGCTATTAGGTGCAAGCAAAGAATTTGCAAAGTCCTCTCAAACATGGCGGACTTCCGGCCAAGAAACCGAAGCACTTAGGTGGACAGGCAGTCACCTCCATATCTACACAATTCACCCAACAAATCCGTCAATATATCAGTCAATCAATGCGACATTTGAAATAAGTCAGTTGTTTATTTATTTTCCAAGTTTTGGGGTTATAATTTCCCAAACTTAATAAAATCTGTGGCCTCCCTTATTGAAACAAAGGCAAGGAAAATGGGCGCAACTCACTGTCAGCATAGTCCTGAGACCCCTGACAAGACAAAACGTGAACCCTATCCATCTTCCACAGGTTAGCAAAAAAAAAGGTAAATAAACAACCTCAAATCTTTACACTCGAGTAGAACAACAAACGTTTCAGCCCCAAATAGACGACAAATATCCGCTTTTGCATGACTAATTCTAGCGACAGTTTTCAACCGTTACAACATCTTCCGCAAGATATGTCAAGCCAAACCAGCCAAGCTGGAGAGGCTATGAGATATGAAAACAGGAAAGAGCGCAAACCCGAGAAGTCTGCCGACAGCAGATCGGGGATTTATAGGCAATCGGCCCGGAATCCCCAAGCGTAAAAAACATGGGGTTTTTAGTGGGTAAGAATCCCACACTACCGGACAACGTCGTGCGGTAGTTGTCCGGTGTCTTTAGAAGATTTTTTAATGCCCCGGGGTCGCTCCCCCCGGAAAAAAAAAATCAGAGTGAAACCAACTGACGAGCTCTAGTGGGAGCGAAACGCGTCTTGGGAGGTAACGCTCTGATGATTGCACTTGGTTTCCCTTTTGCAATATTTTCTTTGCTGGGTTATAGAGGTTAATCCTCTATAACAGTAATTTTGGGCCTTTTATACACCAGACACAGACTAAAAGTGCTGTGTCATTCTCTCTTAGGGAAAAATTGTTAGTTTTCAAGATATCGTGACTTTTATGAATTTCGTGAAAATCCACATTTTAGATCAGTCTTTTGACCGTTACAGCTACAAAACTCCATATTATAAAATACCCAATGTTGTGGCGCAACACTGAATAGTTTTGTTATTGAGGAAGGACCAAAGAAATATTACTCATTCTTTACCTTTGGAAAAAAAACATTTTTGCCCCATTCAAGATTTATTATTATTTCATATCCTAACTTTGACTCTTTACACTTAAATATATCACCAACCTAACCTCGCAACCAGGCAAATAATTGGCCGATATATGGGGAAAAGGGTATATATCTAAAAATGTAGTTTATTAGTTTTTAGTTATTAGTTTTCCGTCATTAGTCCCGAGTTTGTATTATCGTTGATTATATTAAGTTGGATATCATTTAACTTGATGGCCTTTTACATTTTCAGGACATAAAGCAAAATTGTAAGGCGTTTTTTCTTACGAAATTTAGAAAAAAGTAGATACACCTCTTTTCACAAACATTTATTAAACAAAAACAAATATCTGACATAAATCATCTATGCTAGTCGTATTCTTACTAATATGGTGCAAGCTTCAACAGTCGTTGGAGTCATCTGATTCATCACGTAATACATCCCTCATATCACCTGTCGTTACTAAATTTTTATAAAAGTCATAGAATGTCTTCCTATCATACGGGAGTAACTCAGTGAGGTTCTTCCTTTTTTCATTGTTTATAGGATTCAACCCCTACGTTTCCGAAATTTTAATTACTTTTGGCCATGATTTCCCTTTACGCAAAAGGAGTAGTTTTTTAAATGATTCATCCTCTCTGTGTGACTCTTTATATAAAATTACTCCTGGATCTTTAATATACCAAAATTATTTTATTTCTCTCCAGACCACGTTTTCACCATTTTCATTAACTTTTATTTGCTGTAATATGGTTTTTAGTAATAATGAAAATTCTAAAAAGTCACTTTTTTCCATTTCAAACACTTCAAATGGCTTTGTGGAACAACATGTACGAACAAGGTTAACCCAATCTCTCGGGTGATCTATAGGACAGGGGTACTTTTTCTTCTTTTTCTCGATGATTGAGTGGTCACTGTCACACTCCATATGTGTGTGACCCGCAGTAAGGAACTTATGATCAATATTCTCAATACTAGGATGATTTTTTATCGCAAGCATGAACATTACTGAGAGGTAACAGTTCTTATTTTGCCCAGCACACGTATCTGAATAACATATCAAATGTTTTACTGTAGGCGGGGTAAGCTTGATATGCTTATAAAGGCAGGAGGCGATTTGATTCGCTCACTCGAAGGTTGAAAGTCCACAGTTGCCTCTTATAAAAAGCCACAGAAGTCTTCACATCGGGAATAATAAGACATTGCTGCAAGTCAAAGCAATAAACTTCTTTGGAGGGTTCCACATTCGCGGATTCTTTGTCGGCTCGTTTTGCATTATATGCAGCCCGAGCCTTCGACTGATGTTCATGCAAACATTTTCTTGAACTTCTTGAGCTGAACCTGCTCTTATTAACATATTATATTTGTCGCACGTAGCACAAGTGTCTTTTTGTAGTGGTTTAATAGTTTAATTTTTATATTAATTTTATGGAATTCTCTCTCTCTGATAAATGAATCGGGAAACCGGGCGTTGGTCTTTTGGTAGCCCTTTTTTATACTCTTCGTGAAGTCCAAAAAGAGTATAGAAGTGCGGCAGATACTTTTCATCAGACTCTTTTCGGCAATAATGGGTTTCGCACGTAGGAAGGAGCTTGATATGTTTCCGTATCAGTTGAATATCTGCTTCTGATATTTTATTTACTGGAGATGACACACCTCTTTTGTCGTCATGACATATACCAAATCTCGAACTAGCTTTGTTTTGCAAAACGTTGGTTATGAATCTATTAGTTTCATTGAATGTGTTTAAAAAACATTGCTTGCAGACTCTTACTTGCTCAATAGGTAAGTGAAAGATATTAGTATAAAGCCTATTTTTTTGGTCTTGATATATCCACTACTTTAACTTTAGCGCTCTTTTTTGGCTCTGTTTTTATTAAACTTGCGATGAAGGCAACGCGTTTATTATAGCTCCCGGTATTCCAATATTCATAGAAAAGAGCTTGCCTCTTTTCTTCTTGGATCCTTTTTCTACATTCGAGTTTACAGTCATTTAGTGGTTTGCATCTTCTCGCTACAACTCTTTTTCCTTTGTTAGTAGTATACTCTTGACCTAGGTTTGTTTTCTCCTTTCTCTCTTGTCTAATTTTACGAGTCTCAAATTTGACTGTCTTCTTGGGTTTCCGTTGTCTTGTTTTCTCTGTTGAATTTTCTTCTGTTGAAATCCTGGATGTTACAGATGAACTGCTTCTCAATCTTTCAGGTGAATTCGAAACATTTGGATTCTTAAATTTGCTTGGTCGTTTTTTGCTTTGATTAGCATCGACTCTTGACGAGTTGGAAGAAGTTGAAGATTCGTCACTTGGGTTGTAGTTTTTGTCCGAATTACTGTCGTCTACTACATCTTCTTGGATAGTGCACAAGGTAATGTAGCCTAAGTTCTGTAAAATGGTGGTGTCACCTATTTGACAATTCGTTAGCACCGTTGAAGAACTCGTAGGAATAGTATCAGATAGTTTTGGCTCATAGAACAAACCTAAAAAGTTACGTTGATCACAAATTTGAAATTACTAAAATTATTATTTTGTAACAAAAGCAATGGTTGACAATAATAATTAATATTAAGTAAATATATGCCTACCACTATTACTATTGTTAGTGCATGTGTTTTGATTGGTACAAATTTCCTGTTCAGCTGTTATGTGCTCAATTCCACTCCAACAGATTGCGAAAAGGGAGATATGTGCTTACGTAGCATATACTAGCGATATTGATGAACGATTTCTGCATATGTAAATAGATATAAGGACAGACTGTTAGGTGTTAACTTACAAAATAAGGAATTGTGTAAAGAGGCATATTTCTACTTATTCCTTGTTTCACACAAATATATCTAGAAACAAAATGGTAAATGTTGAAATATGGCAGTGTACACAAATAGAAGTTTAAAAATCTGCGGTAGAAAATGATATAGTTTAACTTATATCTGTTTGCAAAAGAGATATATAATAAGCTATGGTATATGCACATTTATATCTCTCTTCACAATCAACGTCTCCGTAAATTGAAGATAAACCGATATCCACAATAACATTTGACGATGTTTTTCGTGCATTAGACTTATACCCGTTTGCTCATATACAGGGTGGCCCACCATATACGACACGGTCTCTTAACGGAAAACGACTAAATATTTTTTCGCGATTTTTTACAGGCTGACAGGTTGATTAAGAGAACAATTTAAAAATATTTGGTGTTCTACAGGGTGCTCCAAAAAAAAGATATATATCAAACATATGTTTTTTCTTATGGAACACCCTGTATTTTAGACCATTTTTGAACTCTAGAGGTAAAATAAAGGCTACTTACTACTATGTTTCCTATACCTAATATTGATGGTTTTTGAAATATTTAAATATTTCTAATATTGTAAGATAGATTTTACAAATTTTTTATGTCTAAAACACATAGGCTACTTTTACGAAATTCGATGTAATTAAGAGTAAAGGTCCAATAATTTAACATTAAACTCTTTTATTATTTAAAAAATGTTACAGGGTGATAATTAACTGTCAAAAATAATGGCCATATTTAAGGTCAGATTACTTGATTATTTTAAATAGCACACCCTGTATGTAATAATAAAATAGGATACAACATTTTACCCTCTTTTGATCTGTTTCCTATACCTATCTCTAATAATTTCTTAGTAATTTCACTTAATTATAATATGGAGACATTAAGGTAAAACATAAACAATATTGACAAGAAGGCAAATACACAAACAGGATATGCCTACTATTGCCTACCAAAACAAAAGCTAAAGTAAGTGTTCAAAATGGTGACCATCATTTTCAATACACAACTGGACTCTTTTTTGAAACGAATGTTGAACATTGATTAACATTTGTGGCGTTACAGTTGCAAAGGCTGAGCGGATCTCTGTTTCATATTGTCGGGGGTTGTGGGTGGAACATCGTAAACTTTGCTTTGAATGCAACTCCACAAAAAAAAGTCGAGGGGTGTTAATGTAGACGATTTCTGACGTTGATATGAAAATGCGCTGGAGCACCATCTAATGGTAGCCACATTCTACGTATTACACCCAAAGGCACGTTCTCTAAAAGGTCAAACAAATTTTCAGCTAAAAATCTACTGAATTCTTGCCCGTTTAGATGACCTTCAAAGAAGTAAGGTCCGATCACATATGGCCCCAAAAATACCGCCCCATACATTAACAGACCATCTGTGCTGAATGATCAAGTGTTCGGAAAAAGTGGGGATTTTGGTCACTGTAATAGTGAAAATTATGCCTATTTACTAGGCCGTTATTATGAACTGTGGATTCGTCCGAGAATAAAACGTTATCAAAAAAGTCATCTTCCTCCCCAACCTTATCAAGACACCACAAACAAAACTCAAGCCTCCGATGGAAGTCTATTTCAAACAGCTCCTGATGCATCTGAATGCGGTATGGATGGAATTTATGTTGTTTTAATATTCTTTGAGTACTGCTTCTACTTACATTAGCTGTTTGCGATGCAACCTTACGCTGACTCACATGCGGGTTTTCAACAATGGATGTAAGTACTCCAAATTCATTTTCCTCATTACCAGTCACATGTTTTATCCTTCTACCTTTTTCGTAGGAAACGTTTCCAGTTCGGCGAAAAATTTGCAGTGATCTTTGAAATACAGCCTTGTTTGGACGCTTCCGTGTTGGATATTTTTGAGCATAAACTCGAGAAGCTAAAAAGCAATTCTCTTCACATTAGCCAATTACAAGAATCATGTCAATTATTTCTTGTTTACTGTAGGTTTTCATTTTAAACAATTTCTCAAGTTTCAATAATAACCGAAAACGTGACGGATTAAAACTAGCTTTAAATAACACAATAACAATAACCATGGCAACGCCAATAAAAACATCGACCGATAAATCAACGCCACCTTGGTTTAAGAGAAATATTAACATTACTGGATAATCGTATCAGTTTAAGTGAAATTACTAAGAAAATATTATAGATAGGTATAGGAACCCCTAATACAGATCAAAAGACACTAAAATGTTGTATCGTATTCATTGTTGTAATTAGCGTCCTTAAGTTATAAGTTGTTGGTGAAGTTAGCGGGATTAGGACAAATAATGCACCTCTTCTTTATTTGAAAATGGCCGACGTTTCGACTATTTATTTAGTCTTCATCAGGGCTAAAACCAATAAGTTCAATAGTAACAAATCCCTGGGCCCAACATAAAATTGTAAATAATGCTTGTTCAAATGTGGAACGTAAAGCCACTATGAACACCTGCTAAGACTTCACAATAAACATAAGGGAAAAAAATAACAGAACCATAATTGTTTCCAACCTTCCATCTGGATTGGTAGTTGGGAAACTTAAAGTGATCGACACTTGATAGCGGCCCCCCTCGTCATGAGCGTACTACATCTTTATATTGGGCGTTAGTGCCAAGCAACTATTGTTATTCGCAAATTTTGTACCTTGGGCAGCGGATGTGTGTTTTGTCGAGCCTAGGATGCCAGGGTCACCGAACAATCGAATGGAGTTTGCTACCGTAACTATCTTAAATCGTACTTTAACTGACTACCCTCTCTAAGTGAGAATAGGTAAGTTCTTTCATCCGTAATGTACGCCTCCATGTTTACTGGTTACTTGGTATTGTCGGTATTTGTCAATTGTTAATTCTTGTAGTTGTCTACAGTTTGACTGTATATTTAATATTTTTATTTTTTTTTGTGTTTAAAACATTTTTTTAGTTTTTAAAATTTGATATATGTAATGGATGTATAGGAATTTACGTTCCACATTTGAACAAGCATTATTTACATTTTTATGTTGGGCCCAGGGATTTGTTACTATTGAACTTATTGGTTTTAGCCCTGATGAAGACTAAATAAATAGTCGATACGTCGGCCATTTTCAAATAAAGAAGAGGTGCATTATTTGTCCTAATCCCGCTAACTTCACCAACAAGTTGTATCGTATTCTATTATTACATACAGGGTGTGCTATCATCAAGATCAAGTAATCTGACCTTAAATATGGCCATTATTTTTGATAGTTAATTATCACCCTGTAATATTTTTTTAAATAATAAAGGTGTTTAATCTTAAATTATTGAATCTCTACTCTTAATTGAAATGAATTTCGTAAAAGTAGCCTATGTGTTTTAGATATAAAAATTTTTTTTAAATCTATCTTACAATATTAGTAATATTCAAATATTTCCAAAACCATTAATATTAGGTATTGGAAACATAGCAGTAAGTTGCCTTTATTTTACCTCTAGTGTTCAAAAATGATTTAAAATACAGGGTGTTCCATAAGAAAAAACATATGTTTGATATGTATCTTTTTTTTTGAGCACCCTGTATAATATCAAATATTTTTAAATGGTTCATTTAATCAACCTGTGTATGTCTGTAAAAAATCGCCGAAAAATATTTAGCCGTTTTCCGTTAAGAGACCGTGTCCTATATAGTGGGCCACCCTGTATAAAAAACACATTGCTGATTTATATGGTTCAAGTAGCTTAAATTAGCTATTTTTTTATTTATACCCCTTTTCACATACACAAGGCAATTGGTCCCCCAACAAAGGGACCAATTATTTGCCCGTTCAAGATACCGGTCCACATATTTAGCTTGAAGCGATACCGGGACCTTTCTTCTCGCATTGAATGTGGACTTTCAAGAGCATAACAATGAAAATTGTGCATGTTCATAAATGTGCTTTCATCTGTCCAGAAAATGTTATTTGGGAACTCTGGATCTTCCCTATGTTTCCGCAGCATTTTTCTTGCAAATTGGACACGTCGTGCGTAGGACTTACTATGGAAGCGGAAGTTGATGATTCACTCCCATTTTTGGACATGCTCGAGATTCGTCAACCGGACGGTACACTTCTCTTTGATTGGTACAGAAAACCTAGGTCATCTGGTAGAGTTTTAAATTATCTTTCCGAACATGCTTCCTCTCATAAGATGAAAAATTAGCGCCACTGTATTTTGGGAAAATAAAGAAACCATACTAACCTCTGCAGTTCATAGGAGAAACACAGAAACAAGAGAAAAATAAACAGTAAAAATAACAAATTCATATTCTATGTAACAAATAGTGATGAATGTTTGAGCATCATGGGATCCCTGATTATTATTTAAACCGTGGCTCACAATACCAGCAAAATCATCAATACACACAAGTTTTCTATCAGGTACTTACATATAAGCCATTCACTTATTATTGCCGTCAAGTAGGCGTTGGAAATGTGACTTTGATATTTTAATCGTACCTCCTCAACATGTGCTAAAAGGAGATGGATATAAAAAAAAATGAAGGTTTCAAAGTTAACTAGATGACAAAAATAAGTGAATGGGTAATAGTTGCATACTGCTGCTGCCTGAACTTACGAAGAGCAAGTTGGTGGTGGTTCGGTCGCAAGGGCTATGTGGGATGATGACCTTGAGATGGTGTGGTTTACTCTGGTGTAGGTATTGGGGACGTGCAACGCAGGTGGTCTGCAAGGCTGGGCACCTTTTCACGCAAAAACTGGGTTATGGGGTCGACAAGTTGAATGAGAGGGGCACAGGAGTAGAAGCAGGATTGGCATGTCATTTTGCCCTTAGGCGGCCATTATGGTTCCGCAAATTCACATGAGGAATTTAGGGAAATGGGAGGGTAACAAATTACAAACAGGTAATTTAAATTATTTATTTAAATGCTTACCCCAACATCTCTTCTTACGGTTTCGTTCGGTTTTTTTGAGGTGTTGCCTTCACCTAGACATCTCCTCTCGAAAAATGGCCTGATGCCCCGAGGAAGGTTTGCGAGAGAAAGAACCGAGAGAACACCTCAACGCCCTTCTTTTCGAGGTAAAAACCCCCTTCTTAGCAATACACTTCAAATCTCGATAAATTAACTGATTCTGACAATGTCAATGAAGTTAGACAGGGGATTTTCGAAGTTGAAATTAATCAATGGGGCGCCTGGTGCCGACAGAACCATTATCACTAATTGAAATGTGTTATAATATAAAAAATTGAATTTACAAATTGTTAACTAAAAGATCATCTGAGTAAATACATAGTGTAGAACTCAATAATTGCGAAAGATAATATCTTAATAGAACGTTTGTTTAAAGGTGGTAGACAATGATATACTATTAAGCGAAACATCTTGGACTTCCATTGTCTTTATTGAGTTTTTTACACGACGTTCGAGCAGTGGAATCTCTGCTCGTTTTCAAGTGAAGCTTTTGTTCACAGTTTCACTTGAAAACGAGCAGAGATTCCACTGCTCGAAACGTCGTGAAAAAAACTCAATAAACACAATGGAAGTCCAAGATGTTTCGCTTAGTCTTAATAGAAGTTATAAAATTACGTGTCCAAAGTGTATTGTAAACAATGTAGAGTTTAAAAATATTTGAAACTGGTTTGGTGAATATTTGTTCAACAAATAAAAATGTTACACTTTTGCAAAGCGGTTTTGTTTTTTTGAATAATACTTTTTGACGATTTCTGAGAACTCCGACACCTTTTGTATTTTTTTCTAGCTCTTATAATAAACTTGCCAGAATCTGTCTACACATGCAGTCCAACCCTGTACTTATCCAGTTTCCATAATAATTAATTAAAATAAAATATGAAATGTTGTGTGTTTTATGAAATTTAGAATAGTTTCTATCCTCTCTCTCTCTCTCGCTTATTTAGTTCGCTTGTTTGATATGATAGATAGATATAGATACACTTACCACATTCGATTGTAACTAATTACCACTTGTTATTGCTATTTAAGCTATACAGTAATTAGGAAGTAATGCAAAAAAAAAACACACGAAAGTCCGATTTTGTGTAACGAATGAATGTTTGCGGGACGAGCGCAGCGAGTTTCCGCAATTTGAATGAGATACACAAAAAAGGTTTTTCGTCACGTGTTTCATACAAGATTTTTTCTAATTTTGACTACAAATACCTACTTAGAGAGAGAATTATTATTATTAAACTTCAATATTTACTTTTAAACCACTTTGTACCTACTTAATACCGTAAAACTATAGCAACGGTGTGCCACAGCCGAAACCTGCAACTGGTGGTGACACCACCTTTTCAGCACTAGTTACGAAAGATTTTACTTTTCGTAACTAGTTACGAAAAGTAGGACGTTACGTCACTGTCATCAGTATTGAAAAGTGCCACTTATATGTCAAAATTAAAAAAAATTTTTATATTATATATTTTAAATGTTTTTGAAATCTTACTGCAAAGACACGGAATAATATAGGGCAATCCATGATATAAAACAAATGCTTAGACTAACACGCTTTTTTAAACATCTTATAGGTTTGATAAAGTTTTACAATATTAAAAACTAAAACTTTTTTTTATAAAGTATAAAGTCCTAAACAGAAAAGCTATAAGCGGGATGAATGTATAACGGAATACCCTGTACCTAATCATGTAAATCAAACATTGCACATTGTTAAGACTGAAAATATCTATTATAAGTTTGTGTTACATAAGAAAAATCAATAAGAATTTAAAAAATAAAAACTAAACTATGTTGATTATAATTTTGTCCGCTTTCTTATTGTAAATACACTATGTGCGTCGTTTTTTTCATTTCATCAGTAGATTCAAAAAGTAGTCATTTCCGCTAACTACGCCATATAAGCGAAAGGCGACCACGTGTTTGCTTCTTTAAGGAGTATCATGGCCACCTCGCCCACCGTACTGTACGCAAACCACCTACCTGATTTCTTTCAAATTCACAGTGCACAAGCACACACACTTTAACTAATTGATCTACAAAGAAGTACTTATTGTTGTGATACAAATTCAGGTTTGGTTGTCTTTTAGTTAATCGCAGAGTGTTTCGGGGCTGAATTGCTGTGATTTATTTATTGGAGAATTAAATTTTGGTAAATTATTTGCACAGCCGCAAAATCGTTTTACCAAACATTGGGTTAATCTGTTTACATTAACCCAATGTTTGCTAAAACGATTCCAGACGATAAAAATGTATTTAATACCTCAATTCCACTCAATTCTACTAAGTAAAAAGTGTATGGTAGATGTACAAGTTAATTTAGTAAAGTTATTAGAAGGTTCTCGTAAATTTTCTGTTACGTTATTATGGTAACGTTACCATTACCGTCAGATAGCTGAAATAAATGAGTTCTCAGAAATCTAAGTTACCGGGTACCTATACCGTATACGGGGCATGCGTACCCGTATCGTAAGTTCTGAACCTTATTTTATGAAGATTGAAGTGGCTGTGCACGGGTTTTGTTATGTTTTGTTGTTCAGGGTCAAGAAAAACTCGGAAACAGTAATAAAATATTATTTATTGAAGGAGTACCATAGCTAAAGGAAAAGCAAGTGCAAATAAGTATAATTATCTTACAATTACCTAATGTCATCAGCACTCTAAACGGACATAAAACTACAGGTATAAATAACTAACTAAAATATCTTAAGTTCTAGTAAAGCTGATGAATTGTCACTAACATGCATACATATACTTTTTTAGGAATAGAGGCCCATTGCATTGTACTACGAAGGCTGGCCTACTCTAACCGTTAGAATGACTTGGTAAAAATGTTTGGTTTATCAAATAAAAGCTTAGCAGAAATTGGCAGTTATACAATGAATTTGATATATGACAACAAAGGACATATTTTATCAAATTTGCTAAATATACCCTGGCTTAATGAAAATCGTATGAGAATGTATGCAGAGGTAAAAGTATTGTCGCTCAAAGCAAAAGGTACTCATACAAGAATAACATACACATACATACGTATTCTCTGTTCAGCGAGGGTTCAATATGACGTCACATTCCTCATCTCATTTCATTAGAAAAAGATCGCCAAAAACCAAGCGTATAATTAGTTCTTATTAATAATAAAACCACCATCTAAAGTCAGTTTGACACTTAATGACAAAATGTCGTCAAAACTTAGAAATTCTAGATTAATCGTCACCGGCAAAAGAGTGTAAAATTTTGTGAAATGGTTACAAAATGCCTTGGCCCTACGGTGAAAAGGAACAAATTTTAATATTAAGACTCATTGACTACTTTCACCGAGAAAAAGTGGCACGAAAAATCAGTAGATGCAGTGTTCAAGGTAAGATTCTATTTGGTGTATTTTTGAAGACTAAATACTATATTTTTTACCAGTTCAACTGATATTTTATCAGACAGACGTTTTTTTTGTATGACGTTACAATTTATGACGTAATATTTAACCCTCGCTGAACAGAGTATACATAAATACATACATATACGGGGTGTTCAAAACTTCATCTAGTTGCCTGTGAAATGTCAAAGGAAAAGGATGGAGAAACAAAAGTCCATTTATTTTGATTATGACATCCTTTTCTGTCAAAATTTCATAGCCTGCTAGCTGAAGTTTTATAATGAACACCCCGTAGTTCGTACACCATAACTTTACTTGCGCAGTAGGTCATGTAACCTTGACATTTTGCCCCCTGTATATTATGACAGATATTGTCATATATTTTAGGTTATATTTTTGACTTAAGAGGTTATAACTTTTGGTTCCATGGTTGCCATGATGATCTAAATGAATGTAAACCATTAACAATTTCTAATTTCATTTTATAAAATATACATTTTAAAGAAAATTGATTTTTATTAATAAATAATAATTATAATTTATAACAAATTTAGTATTGATTGATCTTATCATTCTACGAGAAGGTAGACACAGTGTATTCTGGTTGTAATTTCCTAACATTTATTCCTTCTGGTTTCTCATATTATTATCGCGTTATTCCTGTCGACTGCTCTAGATGTTTCAATACGTTAATATGTAGAAATTGTAGCTGGATTAGGTTGGGTTCTGGTTTGGCAGTGCATACACTCAGCGTATTTTCCTCTTTCTTTCTGTCTCCAAACCCATGCTACTCTAGTTACTAGGTAAAACTGTAAAATTCATAATTTTCTTGAAAATTGCACCTACCTCTTGCCTAGCTATCAGTTTGAGTCAGAGGAATCAGTTTTGTAGTTTACTTAGACTTAGAAAGTTATAATGTGCGACCTATACATACAGACATACATTTGTTATACCACATACGTACAACACGACTACACTAGTTATTGTGTCCGATTTTGTACAAATTCTAAAATACTTGTTTGACGAGTTTTGTTAATTTTTTATTGAAGAAAGCAATTCTGGAAATGGGTTTCCAGGTTTTTTTAATGTTGAAACGCAATAAAATCATAAATTAAAAATGTCTTTAAAAAAAAAGTACGCAGGGCTTCATCATACGACTTTATGGATTCTGAAGACATTAACTGAAAACATTAATAGAATTTGACAACTCAGTCACAGATTTGGCCTCGTCAATTTTTGTTAAGACATGTTTTAGAAAAAGATCTCGGTAATAAAATTTAAAGTTCTTGATGATGCCTTGGTCCAAGGGCTGACATACAGAAGCGTATTGGGGGAAAAATATAATTTTCAGATTTGTTTGTTTCAATTCCCGAGGGTGGGATCCTGCATTGTCTAGAAATAGAAGCAACTTTCTTTTCTGAGTACTCATTGTCCTGTGAAACTGAAAAAACCATTCGGGCATTAGACTATGAGAAAGTATTGTGCATGGAAAACCATAAGACGAAGTTCAGTTCCAAGCAAAACGTCTGCTGAAGAGAGATGTCCGCTTATTAGAGATGTACGCAACAAGAGCTTTCACTGTAGTTCTATTTTCTCCTTTCTATCATCGACTACACGCATGTACGAATATCTTCGAATATGTATAGTATGATATCTACCTATGCTGTGATGTGCTTGGCCTATTTCCTGTTCGCACCAGCATAGTGAAGGCTTTAAAGTTTAAAGCTTAAAAAGTAAGTGACCGGGTGACTTTACTTTTCTTTCCATATCCACTTGCTAACCTTCCTAAAAATTATATTTCACTACTGCTTACTCGTTCTGTTTCGTGTTGAATATCGTATTTGCTTTTCGTGTTGAATAATGAATATTGAATTAACCAAAATGTATTTAATTACAAAAAAAGACTACATGTTATTCGTTTGTTCGCGTTGCTCTCTGTCGTTGGTCTGGTCGAATCGTCCTTGTCCCCTCCCGTGCTCCTTCCTTACGCATCTCGCCGCAGGGGGTCGCCTCGCGCTTCCGGTTCCTACGCCGGGTCCCCGTCTGGCAGCCAGGAGGTGACGCCTTCGGCGACCACACTTTGCACGAATTTGCACGGAACATGCCCCCGGCCTTGAAACCCCTCGGTTTCAACAGAAAGAGGACAAAGCCGCACAAGAGCTCTAGTTGTACCAGCAATGCCGTCCCCTCCATGAATCATCTGAATACCTCTGCCCAGTCGCCACTGAATTGGTGGCGTCGAGTTGTCCTTTATATTGGCCCACAGCTAGGCTTCCACTGGACTTGTTCCCTCGTCTACGCTGTTGAAGTTCTCCAACATATTCTTTCTTCTATCTGCACCAAAACTGTTCTTGGATATTGCAAAGCAGTTGGTATACTTGGATAATCGATTTTCTGGAACTTCTGCTAAGGATGGCTGCAGTAATGGGCCTTCCAAATAGGAAATGTGCGGGAGTAAGGGCGGATAAATCATGGGGTGAGGCGCTTAAAGGACATAATGGGCGTGAATTTAGCACGGCTTCAATCTGCACGAGTAAAATCTGGAAATCGTGGACAAACAACGTGTAACTACCGACTACTCTCCTTAAATGATACTTTAGGGACTTTGCACCAGCTTCCCATAAACCTCCAAAATAAGGTGAGTTGGCTGGTATGAAATGCCATTCTATTCCTAAATCTGAAACGGCTCCTTTGATAATCAACAGATGTTCATTAAAAAAATCATACATTTCACGGAGATCTCGGTTAGCTTTGGTAAAGTTCGTACCGTTGTCTGAAAAGACCATCAACGGTTTACCACGACGACCGATAAATCGCTTGAAGACCTATCAAGAGTCCTCAACGCTCAAGCAGAATAACAATTCCAAATAAATCGCTTTGGTGCCGAAACGAACGAATACCGCTATCCAGCACTTCTATCTCAACATATCATCTTTGAACGATCTTTCAAAGAAAGGACCCGCATAATCAACTCTGAATAATCAACTCGCAAATAATCAACCCTTGAAAATGGATAAGATTGTTGTACACGAGCCGAAGGTAAATTTCCCATTATCGGTTGTATTTGCTAATTGCTATAACGAGTGCATCTGACAGAGTCCTTTGCAGTTTTGCGAGCGACATTTCCCCCGAAATAGGCCAAAACTGATCGCGAACACTAGCTAAAAGAAGTTGTGGACCAGCATGGTACAACTTTTCGTGCTCAAACTTAAAAATCAATTTAGTCAGGTAGTGGTCTGAGGGCATTAATATTGGAAACTTCTTGTCATAGTCATAACACGAATTGCGTGTTATATTATTGGAGTGTTCGTTGACCATTTCCATGTAAAAAGACTGCCATGGTCCATCTACGGGTTCTCTTACAAGAAGAATAATTTTTCACATTTTTTCGTGTCCACTCCCCCTTTCGTCATATTTTAGTCGGCAATCATTTCTGGCTTTCCGGTGTCAATATCATCTCTCGGAGATGCATCGAGGAAATCAATAGCACGGATTTATTTTTCTTGGGCACATAAGAATGTAAAGTAATATCTTCCTTATATCCATATAATTTACTACCAATGTCCCTTTTATTGTTAGGCAAGAAAGAAGCTGGAATCAAGGGCTTGTTCTTTTTCAAGGTAGCCAAAAACGTTAGACCACGTTTTTGTAATTATGTTACAAGTTGCCAACTACTAAACCAATTAATTATCGGGCGTTGCATTTCTGTTAGATTTTTCAAGTGGCTTTACTAATCTTACCACAGACTGAGTTGGAGCTTGTAGTTTTTTTTTCATCTGGTGATAAATGTATGCATTATAGAGGTAATTATTTCTGGCATCGGGAGGCACTTTATTTTTATTCCATACTTTGCAGGCTTTTTTGGTATATAAACTAAAAACCCACATCGCCCTCTAAATCTCACTAAACTTTCGTCTACGCAGACATATGCACCCAGGGAAAAGTTTTTTAGGAGTTGTCAATATATGTTTGAAAAATACCCGATATAGCCGCCGCTTTATCTTCTTTCATTCGTTCATCTCTATCAGTATCACTGTCAAACCTCAGTGCAATCAGCAAAGTCTCAAATCTCCTCTTGTCATTGTGCACCTAAACACGTCTCTTTAGGTGCCATCTGTAGCAAACAAACCTTCAATACTTTTTCTTCCAGCTTTGAAAACTTCTGTATATATGAGTAGATCCAAAAAGGCTCTCATCTCTGTAATATCAACAATTTTTAATGTTGAGTGGTCAGGATCTCTGTAGTTTGCTCAGCATTGTGATAGTTTACGATTTGTCCATTGAATAATTTCTCGCAATATATATTCGGTGAATAATAAATCCCATACCTGAATAGGGCTTGCAATTGTACCTAATTCTTTTGCAGGACCACGTAACCCAGCTAAACTCACTATCAAGTTATGACTTCTAGTTCTTGAATTGGCAGGACGTGGCTGCTTAGACCTGAAAAATTTCTTCCAGCGAGGCTCGAAGATAGTGAAACTTCTGAATTTTATTAATTTGTTGGTTATTATGAATAAGTGACTCGAAAATGTTACGAAATTCCCTCCAAGTCTCGCCGGAGCCATCAAATTTTGGCAATTTTATATCAGCCAATTTTACCCCCTGTCTATGACTAGCTGACGATGTAGAGCTTGATGAACTACTATGATTAATTACTACCTGATTCAATGTTTCGCATATAATATTTCCTCTGACAAGAAGAGAATAATATTTCGTTTCAAACTGCTCGCGTTCTTCGTATTATTGTTCGGTATCAATCGCACCTAACTCTATTTCATTTTGAATATCATCAAATGCAACGAAAGTTGTTTGAATGTTAACTATTCGCTGTTCCAGCTCCAAGCAATCTACGCGAGTAGCAGAAACCGAACCCCCACACAGATCCTCAACCTTCTGTACATACTTTTCAAATTGCGCTAATTTCGACTTTAAGGAATCACGCTTCTTTACCAAAGCCTTCCACTCCGTTTCATCCATGTTGTATACTTATATTGCAATAAACCAAAAAATCTAAACATCGATAAATCTCAGGAGGTGAACACAAATAATTCTTCGTTGTACTTATTGCAAACACTCTTATAGAAGTGAATAAAATATAACAAAAATCCAAGGCGCAACTGCAATGAAACAGACGCTATTGTTTCACTTACTCCAAACTATCACCCTCACACATCAAAGCCGGCCAAGTCGAAACAATATCGGCTAAGGATTACAATCTATAAGGAGAATGGAAAGACTCACCGCACATTCATTCATTTGTCGATTTATCTTCATTCAATCTTGTCGATTTATCTTTCGCTGCTTTTACTGGTAATCGGGTTCGAATGGACCCTGTTTCGTGTTGAATGGACTGTATTTGCTTTTCCTGTTGAATAATGAAGGTTAGATTAAACAAAATGTATTTAATTACAAAAAAATTTGTATTAATTACTGTTTATACATGTTACTCGTTTGTTCGCGTTGCTCTCTGTCATTCGTCTGGTCGAATCGTCCTTGTCCCCTCCCGTGCTCCTTCCTTACCCATCTCGCCGCAGGGGTCGCTTTGCGCTTCCGGTTCCTATGCCGGAAGCGCAAAGCAGGGTTCCCGTCTGGCATCCAGGAGAGAACACGTTCTTAATTAAAATTACTTTAGTATTTATGCTCCGAATTCGCGGTTTTGCCTGTTCTATTTTTCTATTCATTTCATAATTAATTCGAAGATTAAAATAATATTTTGAAATTAATATTACTAACAGGAATGAATGTCCGTTTACAACATAATTATCGAATAAATGATTTTCAAAATGATCAAATATTGCTGATGTCATATACCGCATCGCATAAACTATTAAAGTTTCAATAACCGAACAATTTTTGGATTTAAAATGTTTTGAGATTTCAAACAAAATCTGAAGTTTTTCTCAGCACCTTTGCACACATCTATTATTAAACTAGAAGCTTTAATTAATGTTCTATAAGTTGCCAAAGCCGTTGACGATTCTAACAAATTTAAACATTTTGCGTAAAAAAAGTATTTCTTCGCTCTAAATCTCTTCATTCTTAACATCTCGTTTTTATAAGCGATAATAAACAACATAATTTTCCTCCGTGAGACGCTTTTTAAAAATGTGCTTAGACCATTTGCCTCTTTGAGTTAAATATATCAAATAAATTGTGGAAATTTAACGAAAAGTCAGCTGTGGCTTTAGATTCTAAAAAGTTTGGGTGTACAAAAAATAAATAAATACAGCTTTCAGTCAAAAAAGTGAATGCATCGGAGACACTTTGACTTATCGGTTGTTCAGCTAGTCGCACTTTCATTATCTCCCTAGTCCAAAGCAAGTGTCTTGTACCTATCTTGGTTGTAGCATGTAACCCTTCATCTTTTTGAAGGTCGATCAAGCGTGAAATAAATTCCATTTGATAATACCGTTTGAATCATTCTCCAGCATCCCCATAGCCCTTAAACAATGTATAACCAATTTTATCACATGATAGACATATCGTATATGATAAAAATATTACTCCCTGTTACTGGATGAGTGAAGAAAAGTTTCAAATCGCTGGGGTCGTTTAATGGGGCCCCCAGGAATTGCATTCACTTTAGATGCTGCCATCACTAAGTGAAATTACTATAACTTTTGTTTCGTACACGAAATGCAAATATTTCTTCACCAGGTCACTTTATCCTGAGCTGTGAGTCCATTACTTTGAAAATACCCTACAGGGACTCTCCACATTTCATTTAATGAAACCAGTATAAACACAATGGCATTCCTGGCTTCTGGCAATTCCTCAGAATCCATATGTCCGCCTACGTCAATATACCCCACTAAACAAAAAAAACGTAACACTTGCGTTGCAAAAGCGTTTCTTAATAACATGTAACGTTTCAAATAAAGTTGCATATATGTTACTATTGGTGAAACGGTTCCGTTGTATTTCACGCTTTTACACGTTTCTTAACGCAATGTTTTGAGAATCAATATTTTATAAACCGCTCAAAAACATTTCAATATGGAACATCTTTATTTCAATAAAGTCTCTGAAACGTTGCAACTGCGGTACATGAAACATGAAACAGAAACTTGAGACAAACGTTTTGACGAAGTTATACCTTTATAGCGAATGCACGTTTCATAATGTATTCAGGACGCAACGGTAATGTTATAGGTTAATTAACACAATTTACTTGCAACGTTGCAATTTTATTTTACGAGTTGTTAATGCAATATTACTGGAAAATTGAAATAACGAAATCTATACGTTCTAATAACATAATGTGTACTAAAATTTGGAACGTTCCTGGTAGGTACCTACAAAGTGATTTATTAATATACAGGGTGGCCCACTCTCAACGCAGGATTCTCCGCAGTATCCAAAGCTATTTTAGATATTGATTTGGGACAAAAGCCATATGCTATGTAGAAAGGTTTGAGCTAAGTTTTAATAATTGTGACCGTTATACAGGGTGTTCCAAAAAGTAATAACATTACAAAAATAAGTTTTTTAAATATGATCATACAAATCATGGTGATTTTGCATATCCTATGCCTATTTCTTAATAGTTTTACAGATAGAGTCTAAAAATTGTAATTTTTTTTACTTCAAAAATCTGTTTAATCGTTTAAGTTACAGATTTATGTTCACTTTTAAGAAAACATACGTTTGCATTGTCATAACTTTTTGTAACACCGTGTGTAATGATCACTATTTTTAAAATGAAGGTCCAACGCTTCTACATAACATGGCTTTGTCCCAAATCAATATCTACAATAGTTTAGATACTAACGAATCCTGCGTTGAGAGTGGGAGTGGGCCACACTGTATAAAAAACCCCAGTAGGGTATTAGTGCCGGTGCGAACTCAAGATCAGGGATCAGGCTTTCATTCCTCCCTCCTATAAATCGCTGCAAATCCCCCTTCCACACTTCTCCCCCTACCCTTCTGTAAACCGTATCCTTCCACCTATGCTCCGCTAGAGGTAACGCCCCCTTCCTATAATACAAGTCCCCCTACCCTTCTATAAATCGCTAGAAGTATCCTCCCTCCTATAAATCGCTGCAAATCCCCCTTCCACACTTCTCCCCCTACCCTTCTGTAAACCGCTAGAAGTATCCTTCCACCTATGCTCCGCTAGAGGTAACGCCCCCTTCCTATAATACAAGTCCCCCTACCCTTCTATAAATCGCTAGAAGTATCCTCCCTCCTATAAATCGCTGCAAATCCCCCTTCCACACTTCTCCCCCTACCCTTCTGTAAACCGCTAGAAGTATCCTTCCACCTATGCTCCGCTAGAGGTAACGCCCCCTTCCTATAATACAAGTCCCCCTACCCTTCTATAAATCGCTAGAAGTATCCTCCCTCCTATAAATCGCTGCAAATCCCCCTTCCACACTTCTCCCCCTACCCTTCTAGAAATCGCTAGAAGTATCCTCCCTCCTATAAATCGCTGCAAATCCCCCTTCCACACTTCTATAAGTCCCCCTACCCTTCCATAAAAGTGCAACGCTCTTAAAAACCAAAGTTGTGCTCCCACTCACATCATTTTAAATAATAGTGTATCATTAAGCAAATTAGTCTTAAGTAATTGTAACCTAGCTTAGATTTTTATCTCTAAGTTTAATTATTTTTTATATTTTTATATGACCACAAAAGGTGATTAAAATAAAGCCTTATTTTTGTAACAAAGTATTAACAATATCTTCACAACATATTATTGTTTAACATGTACAACATTAGTTGTGATATCGAATAATGCGTCTTAATAAAAACTTAATTAAAAAAATTGACAATTATATCCCCTTTCCGCAATACTATCCCCCTATGCTAGACCACGCCTCCTTTTTGTCATCCCACTTCTACACTGAGATTTAGCAAAATGTAAGAAAACATCAGCATCAATTCAGTATTAAGCAAATCCTAGACAATATTACTAAGAAAATGTTTCAATGCGATGAATGCCATAAAAGTTTTACACAAAAAAGTAACATGACTCGTCACAAGAAGAGATCGTGTCGTTTTAGATCGTGCCCTGTAGTGAATAAATCGAAGAAAAGACCATCTCCGCTTTTAAGTGAAGGTGAAAAGAAAGCTAAAATTCCTAAACTCACATTGAGGAAATGTAGGGAGTGCAATATTTGGTATAACAAGAAGAAACTTAGTGCTCATCTACGTACAAATCTACATAAAAGTGAAGTCCTTAAAACCATGGACAAAACTGTGAAAGTGATAGAGTCAGCTTTTAAAACTCGAATCATTTCTTTTATGTTGCTTTCAGAAAAGAAACATGTTGACATTAGTGACTTTTTTGCTGAAGTGAAAAAATCTTTTATACATTTGATTTCACAACAACTTGAGAAACATAGATTGGTAAAAATAAATGTTGTGTTGTTTGGTCATTATCTCTTACAGTCAAAGGAGACAATGGAAATGAAATCTTTTAATAGCAAGAATAAAGTGGCGTCTTTAACGACAAATCTGGAAGAGCTTTTTGATGACTTTTTAAGTGAAATTAAGGAAAAAGCATCAGTATTTGCCGAAAACGGTTCTGGTTGGGCTTTGGAGAAAATACTTCATCTAGAAATCAACGTTAATAAGTATAATCCAATGCGAGCTTCTTCATACATTCCTTTGCCAAAGCAGATCGCGTACAAACAAGCAGTCATTAATGTGAAGAATAATGATCAATACTGTTTCGGATGGAGTGTTATAAGTGCCTTATTCCCAGCCAAAATTAACACTGAGAGAACAACTTCGTACCCTAACTTTTTCGATTTTCTTAATTTTGAAGGAATATCGTTTCCATTAAAGTTAAGTGACATTAAAACGTTTGAAAAGCAAAATCAAATTTCTGTCAATGTTTATGGTTTAGAGAGTGTTGACGGAGGACTTAAATATGAAGTAGTTGGCCCCCTTCATTATACGACACGAAAACTTTCCACACATGTAAATTTGCTACTATTGAATCAAGGTAAGACAAACCATTATTGTTGGATAAAAGATATGTCTAGGTTAGTGTCTTCTCAAATCAATAAGGTTGAACACAAAAAATATTTTTGTGATGGTTGCTTAATATACTTTAATTCAGAGTGCAAATTAGATTTACATCAAGCCAATGATTGTAATCATGTACGCACAAAAATGGACCATTTAAACCTGAAGATATTATAGTAAAAGATCATCAACACGAAAATGGACAGTATCGAGGCAAAGCTCACAGCCTATGTAATCTTCATTTTAAAACACCAAATTTTATTCCAGTTTTTTTTCAGAATCTAAATTATGACGATCATCTGTTTATTACGCAGCTTTGCTGTGAAGGAGATAAAATAGATGTTCTTGCACAAACAAAAGAAAAATATATTTCATTTTCTAAATCAATTTTAGTTGACAAAATAGCAACATCTGACAATAAAACTAAAAAATATTTTCATAAAACTTCGATTTTTAGACTCTTTTCGATTTGTTGCTTCATCGTTGGAAACTCTAGGTGAAAGTCTAGAAACAAATCAATGTATTGAAATTCAGAAAATTTTTCAAGATCAAAATCAATTTAATGAAATTCGGAAGAAAGGTGTATACCCGTATAATTACGTTAATTCAATAGAAAAGTTATATGAAACTCAACTGCCCACCATTGATGATTTTTATGATAAACTTAAGGATCAGCCTTTAAGTCCAGCAGATTATAACAGGGCTACACACATTTGGAATTTATTTCAATGTCAAAATTTACTAGATTATACTAAAATTTACTTATTGTCTGATGTTCTTATTCTTACCGACTTTTTTGAAGCTTTTCGAAACGTTTCACTTAATTTATACAAATTAGATCCTGCACATTACTATACATCACCTGGTTTAAGTTGGGACGCTATGTTAAAAAAAACTGGTGTAAAATTAGAATTATTAACAGATATTGATATGTTATATTTTTTTAAGAATAACATAAGAGGTGGTATATGTCACTGTAGCGTTCGAAAAGCAGAAGCAAATAACAATTTTCTTCCCAATTTTGACGTTACCAAACCTAAATCATATATAATGTATTTAGATGCGACCAACTTGTACGGTCATAGTATGAGCCAACCTCTTCCCATTAGGAATTTTTCTTGGATGAGTAGAGAAGAAATAGATTCTCTTGATATTGTTTCTACAGAAGATGATGCTAAATATGGTTATGTTTTAGAAGTTGATATCAAATATCCTCAAAGCTTGCATGAAAAACACAACGAGTTACCCTTTCTAGCTGAAAACGTATGTCCACCCGATTCTAAACAGACAAAGTTAATCTGTAATTTAAATCACAAAGAAAAATATATCATACACTATCGAAATCTCAAACAAGCTCTTGAGAATGGCTTACAGTTAACTAAAATTCACAGAGCTATTAAGTTTGAACAAGAAGCATTTCTAAAACCTTACATTGATTTAAATACTGAAATGAGAAACAAATCTAAAAACAAAATGGAAAAAGATTGTTATAAATTGTTTAACAATTCTATCTATGGGAAATCCTTAGAAAATATTGACAAACGTGTGGATATAAGATTAGTAACACATTGGGATAACATTGGAAATAAGCAAGGTGCTGAAATGTTAATCGCAAAACCAAATTTTAAGAATTCTTTAGTTTTTAATGAAAATTTTGCTGCTCTTCAACTAGAAAGGTTAAAAGTAGTATACAATAAGCCAGTATATGTAGGATTTACTGTATTAGAACTGTCAAAAACTGTGATTTACAATTTTTATTACGAGTATGTAAAACAAAAATATGGGGATAATGCAATTTTATTGTACACCGATACAGATAGTTTAGTACTTCATGTCACAACAGATAATTTTTATAATGATATTAAAGAAAATGTAGAGAAATTTGATACTTCGAATTATTCCGAAGTAAATCCTCATAACATTACTAAAACTGAATCTGTAATAGGTCGCATGAAAGATGAGTTTGCTGGAAAACCAATCGTAAGTTTTTACGGGACTGGTGCAAAAGCTTACTGCGTTAATTTACAAGATATGTGTGAAAAAAAAGCAAAAGGTGTTAAAAAATATGTTATTCAAAATTCAATTACAGCACAAGATTATAAAGACGTTATTGAAAATTTTGAAACTAAATTTAGGCAAATGAATATATTTCGTTCAATTTTGCATCAAATGTACACACAATTAAAAAATAAGGTTGCATTGTCTCCTAAAGATGACAAAAGGTATATAATTAAGGATAGTTTCAGAACTTTAGCGTGGGGGCATAAAAATATAGACATTTTGGTAACTAAAGCTAATACAGAAGATGAAGAAGTCAACGGTGTAGTTGAAATGTTGCAAGGATTAGTGCAAAGTTACTATAAGACTAAATTGTAATTATTTTAAAAAATAAATTATATTTATTTTGAACAAGGGTTTGATTACCATTATTTTAGTTTCGTCTGCGGTACGACATGGAAGTGATCAAAAATATAGTGTTGTACTCCCTATTAGGGAGCACTCTTTACGTGCATAATCCTCCAAATGTACATCTGCAATATATCTGTTTAAATGATAGTAAAATCGAGTCATATCCACAGTGTTATAAACCTATGCATTTTTCAAGAGTCAATAATGTCAATCTATTTTCATGTAATTTAAATTCCACTAAGCACACGTTTTTTAAAATCCTGTATATGTATTCTAACAGATCCCAAGTAGTTTCAGGATGGAATGAAATTAGTCAGCACTTTAATAATTGTAGTTATTTTGAAAATTCAAATCTCACCGGAAAGAATGATTTATTAAAAAATACTTGTTCATACACAACATTCTATATAGCAATTGCAATTTTACTGTTTTTACTTTTTGTCCCAGTTCTGTCAATATTGTACTGTTACGTGAAGAAATCTTTATAAATTGTATCCCTACAGCAGTAATAATCCCCCTCCTCCCACAAGAAATTGTTTCATTATTTAAGCAGTTGCGATGGAAATACAAGCATTCAGATTTCAACTATAGTTTGAAATTTACCTTAACATGTATAATTCCAGCAAGAATCAAGTTTCCAATAATACTCAAGAATTTAGAGCAAATCGTGCAGGCAATGTTATAAGTGAAACAGTTTACTACATAAACAAATCAAAGTCGAAATGGGTGAGCGTTGGCTTTTCCTTGGAGAGAGAATATAAGCCAGTCATCAAACTAGGAGGTGCTAAAAATAATCAATACGTAATTTTTAATGAAGATCAATGGGTTAATTTTTTAAACAATCAAGGAATTATGCTAAGCTTTGTTCATTCCAACAACCAGGGATGGCAACCTATGCAGGGGCTTGGTTACGAAATCAAGTTTGTATTCATTGGTGAATCAAGAATAATCAAGATTATCCAAGATGGAGGAAACGAAATATTTCTCGCTGGTGATACCCTACATGAACTAACGCATTTAGTAAATTTAGTGAAATATCGGTTTGACATATTGAAGTCGCAAGGATTTTCATTATACTATAACACCCTTCTGAAAGGAGTTTCTGAAAAAACTGGCGATTTGATTAAAAATATGTATGACATTATTTCTCCACTGAAAACTAGTTTTAACGTTTGTTGTGTATTAGAATTATTACAATTTTACAAAGACTGCATTATAGAGGATGTTGAAATAATTGCTTGCAATGAATTTGTAAAAAGTTGTCTTGAAAAATAAACTAGTAGTTTTTTCAGGACAACTTTCCCTATTTATAGATATTTGAAGCTGAATATTAATAAAAACTAATAAAATTCATACTATTTGTTTTATTTTTTAATTACACAAGATACTTATAAAACATCTTTTTTCATAATCCATGAATTATGAGTTCTATCAAGACCCAACCACTTGACCAACACCTTGTTTCCCTTTTTCCTTAACACCTTTTCAACTAAGTATATATCAGGATGTTTTGCCTTTTGCAATTCTTCGGTATAAAATCCACCTTGAATTTCTGAATCGTGCTCATCTTTGATTAAATACGTTGTTGGGTTTGTGTGATTAACCTTAGCAATGCGAAATATTTCGTTTGTCCAATTCGGGGTATAACCTTTTGAAAATGCTGTTCTACTTTTACTTATGCGCACATAATCACCAACTTTAAATTTCGCTACTTTTGGATCTACCGTTTTGCTATGTGTGAATGAAGACTTTAAAATTTCTTGTTCGTTAGTTTTGTTAACTTCAATTGGTTTTCTCTGAATTGTTGAATGCTTCGTATTGTTGTATTTTTTTACTATTTCGTCTAATATGTCCACCCACTTATAATTTCCTCGTAAACTAAATCTCTTCCACATTAGGTTTTTAAGAGTTCTGTTTACTCTCTCTACGATACTTGCCTTCAAATTAGTGAAGGTATTATAATGATTAATTTTGTAATCACTCATTAGTTTTCGAAATTCGTTTGAAAAGAATTCCTTTCCCATATCTGTCTGTAAATTTTTTGGTGTATTTCCGACGCTTTCAAGAATTTTTTTCATAGCTGCAGAAACATTTTTTGTTGATTTTGACTTAAGTGGCTCTACCCAAACAAACTTGGAGAACGCATTTATAACTACCAGCAAGTAACGATATCCTTTATTAATTTTCCAATATGGTATCATTTCTACTAAATCAGCCTGCCATAAGTCGTTTAGACCTTTTATTATTACTCTTCTACGTTTATAATTTTTCCTACTCGTTTTATGTAATTCATTAACTACGTCTTCTTTTAGGTTAGTCTCCATTATTCCGCTAGTACTCGCCTCTTTATAACAAGTTCACCATAAAATATTGGTGCTGGCTTTACTTGACTAGGGCTTTTTTTGAAGCTTATTTCATCTCCTTGTACAAGGTCAATCTTTTCTCCATAAGGAACAACATTTCCGTTTACCTCTAGAAGAACAACATCATTTGGATACTCAGCGTGTTCGATTAATCCATCAAAGGGGAGAACATATTTCGTTCGACCATCTTGAAGTAAATTATAAGCTTTTGAACCTTTATCCCATTCTCCAATAAAAGGCAAAATTATGTGATAAAACAAATTAACTTTATGAATATCAACAAAGCTTAAATTGTTTTTGGTGTTTTTTTCTTCAAAATTATTAGTTTTATGGATGGTTTCAGTGTGGAATATATGTGATCCGAATTTGTCCAAAGACATCTTCCTAAGGAAGGTTGCCTGTGTACTAACCGTTTTGCAGAAAACAAATGACTTTTATTGAATTATTTTAGCTTCTCTAAGTTCTTCTATTATTGATATAATTTCGTTTTGGTGTCCCGTATGACCAGCCATTTGTGAAGATACGAGCAATTTTAGTCGTTCAACCAGTTCATTGACATCATCAAAGTATACATAATCTACACGCTTATTAGTCAAATTTAGCAGACCACCTCCCTTTGATGGCTTTCTTTGAGGTGGTTTTAATCTTGTCAAACTAGAGACACTAGAAAAACTGCTAGGTCTTGGTTGCTTAATAATTTGTTTTTCAATTAAGTATGGTTTGATTATTCTTAAATATTTTACTTCATTTGTTCCCTGAAGTTGATCGTCAGGATTGTAATTCCTTTTATATGCATTTGTCCTTTTTAATATGTCCATATAATTTTCCAAATCACTTTTTGTATAGCCTACTGGCTCTTTGAAGAATAACAGTTCATATAATCCGGGAGTTCCCTTATATGGTATTTCTAAATTAGGTAATTTTAAATCGGGTCCTACAAAATCAACAAAGCTGCTTCCAATTTTCCACTTTTCAGTCACAGTGTCATGAACAAAACCATGTTTGTGATCTAAATCCCTAGAGCCTTTAACAGAGTCATCAACAAACGATCTCACTAGCGGATGAAAGGCTTCAAGGTATGAAGCGTAGGCTGGAGTTTTAGTTAAGTTAAGAATATCAGTATTTATTTCAGATATGGAAGGTATGTTTTCGTCGGAAATCTCACCGGATCCCGCATTCTCATTTTCAAATACATCTCCATCATCTAGGAAGGATGGCACTTCGTAAGGAAGATATTTTTGGTAAGGGTTTGATTTTCTCCCATGTTCTTCTCGTAGAGCATCATTTTTTCTTTCATAGGATTTCTCAGGTGAAAATAATAAGGATTTTGGTTCGCTTTTAATTAAGGGTTCACTTTTTATGGTGTCAAGTAACTCTCTCAACGGTTTAGTAATTGGTTGTAAATACGTTTCTTTTTGAATTTGGGCTTCTAATATATCTGACTTTAGAGCTTGGTATTTTTTCCTTACAGCTTTTCGCGCTTTTACTAATTCTTTTGCTGCCCTTTCATTCATGTTCACTGATCAGCAGCAAGACAAAACTAAATTATATTTTATATAATTAAAGGTTATATAATTCTTATAAACTAATGAAGCGGTTAAATCCCTTTCGATATCTACCCGATTTCAAATCACTATCTTTATCAATTACAACAAAATCAAACTCCTCCTGCCAACACATACTACACAATTCTTTAAATTGTTGAAATGTCATATCAGTATTAACATGATCATCATAAATATGTTTCATGTTGGTAGAGTCCTGCTTAAATAGTATTAATAAATTTGCATTGTCTCTAATTAATTGTTTCGGAATTGAAGAATAAGTCTGGCATAAATAAAAACAATCAGTATTTTTATGTCTTCCAAAACAAAAGTAATCTCTCATTAAACTCTGGTTGCAACACGCGACGTCATCAAATATTATAATTGAGTTAGATTTTATTTCGTTAGGAGGTACTAGATCCTCTTCACATGATGTCTCAAAATAACCAATTTTGTTCATCGGTCTTAATAAGGTTCTTAAAAATTCATATTTTGGTTGATAAAGTGATTTGGCATAGACGTAAACATTTTCAAATCTTAGACCATTTTCTGATGTTAATAAAGCAATAACCAAATTTGTTTTTCCGATTCCGCTTGGTCCTACCACTAACGCACGTTTTGAAGAGCCGCCAACAAGAATACCATGTTTTCGAAAGTTTTTGTAACTTCCATCAACATTTTTTATTGGTAAATCGAACTTTTGTTTTTCAATCCGCATGCTGAAATGATGGTATATAAATGGATGATATAATGTGCTTTTCAACAATATATATATATAATGATACAACAAGCTTCAACTAAAAGGAAATTGAACATTAAACGAAGAGGAGGTTCATTAAATACTCTTATCGATCGTTTACCGTTTGAGTTACACATTCCAACATACAATTATTGTGGTGCTGGAACCAAGATCCATAAGCGTATCTCTCGAGGCGACAAAGGTAAAAATCCGTTGGACGAAGCTTGTAAAGAGCACGATCTTGTATACACCAGATTTTCTAATTTGAACAATCGTCATAAAGCTGATAAAATTTTGGCTGAAAAGGCACTTCAGCGATATAAAGCCAAAGACTCATCCTTAGGTGAGCGTTTTGCAGCCTTAGGTGTAGCCGGAGTTATGAAAGCTAAAACAAAATTGGGAATGGGGATGAAAAAGAAACACGCTAAATTGAAAAAAACGAAACCCAAATTTATTTCGTTTCAATCTGCTTTAAATCGTGTAAAAAAAGGCATTATTGGAAAGAAATATAGTAACTTACAGACGGCCGCAAAAGATGCTTTGTCATTAATTGATAGTAATGTAGTAAAGATAAGAAAACCGAAAAAACGGATTCTTCCAATTCCTAGAGTGGGCGGTATTTTACCCCTAATCCCTTTGTTCGCCGGTTTATCCGCCTTAGGAGCATTAAGTGGGGGTGCTGCTGGAATAGCTTCTGCCGTAAATGCAGCGAAAAATGCTAGGAATAATTTGGAAGAGCAAAGACGACATAATAAAACTATGGAACAAGTGACTATAGGAAAGGGTTTATATTTACGTCCGTATAAAAAAGGTACTGGATTATATTTAAAACCATTTCCAAAAAACTAGTAAATTTGCTACCACGTAAAGCACTTTCAAACATTGATTTAAAAAGATATGTCACACTACTGAAAATAAGACACTTTAGAGGAATATTTATGCGCAATAAATTACCTAAATTGATAAAAACTATAGAGTGTGGTATAGTTAACTTGGATGATCAAAATGGACCTGGAACGCATTGGGTTGCCTACATAAAAAGAAATAAAAATATATTATATTTTGACAGTTACGGTAATTTAAAACCCCCTTTGGAATTAACCTCATACTTTCTAAGCGATGGTGGCAAGAACAAAATTAAGTACAATCATGATTCTTTCCAATCATATAATACATCAGATTGTGGTCAACTTTGTCTCATGTTTCTTTATAATAACATGTGCATCAATAATGCAGCATTACCGCAATAGAGTTAAACAAAGCAGTATGTCATTTACGATAGCTCTATCAGGACGAAATCCCGAACTACACGCAAATTTTAATCCGCCAATTTATTTAGATTCTAACTCAGATTATGTTATCGGCCTAACCACTTTTGAAACCTTCAATGCCATCCCAAATATTGATGAAACAAATAACAAATTCTTTTATGGTGATTTGAATGAATATATTTCCATACCACATGGAAGCTATGAAATTACGGATATAAATAAGTTTTTGAAGGAACATTTACAGAAAAAAGACATTACTTTTAGTTTATATTCAAATCGAAACACTTTGCAAACGGTTATTAAATCATCTGCAAATATAAATTTTAAAGATGGGACTGTTGGTAAAATTTTGGGCTTTAAAGATCAGATTATCCAAGGAGATGGAAAGCCGAAATCTTCCGACTTTCCTGCTGACATTATAAAAGTAAACTCTCTCTGTATTGACTGTAGTATTGCAGAAGGTTCGTTTCTGAACGGAACACCTGTGCACATAATTCATCAATTTTTTCCGAACGTTCCTCCAGGATACAAAATTATTGAAACTCCACAAAATATAATTTATTTTCCAGTTACAGTAAAAGCAATAGATAAAATAACGGTAAAAATATTGGATCAAGACTTGAAATTAATTAATTTTCGAAACGAAATTGTTTCACTCAGATTGCATGTAAAGAAGGTTAATGAATAATGGTAATTTTTTACAACAGAAATAATACGGCATTGGCAGAATCCCAAATAGCTTATAAAGAAAAACAAAAGAAAAAACATTCTAGTTCTATTAGAAACGTTAGAGGACTAACAAGTTCAAATAAAAAATTTTTAGAGAGTCTCGGCTTAAAAATTATAAAATGAATATTCTTAATGTGACTGAAAAACTTTACTTGGATAACTCAATTACCCACTCAGAGTATCATGCTTACGAACCATATTTACCAACCAAATTAGAAAATAATGATGAAATTCTAATTCCTGTACATGAGGTAGAGAAATACACCTTACCATGCGAGAGTTTTTTATATATAGAGGGAAAATTAACAAAAACTGACGGAACTGTCTCTTTAATTAACAATGGGATAGCGTTCCTTTTTAGGGAACTTAGATATCAAATAAATGGTAAAATCATTGATTCAGTGAGAGACGTGGGTTTGACTTCAACATTGAAAGGCTATGTGTCTCTGAATTCTAACGAATCTCAAAAATTGAAAAATGCGGGATGGTTTCCATCAAAAACAGTTTTCACTGATGATAAGGGATCAACCAAAACAATATCTATACTGGATGAAAAATCTGGAAAGTTCAATGCTTGCATTCCCCTTAAAATATTAATGGGTTTCTTTGAAGATTATAGAAAAATAATGTTAAATGTAAAACAGGAGCTTATTCTAGTTCGAGATAACACTGATAATAATGCTGTTGTAACCACCGATGAGACGGAAACATTGAAAATTACGCTTCAGAAGCTCACTTGGAACATACCACATATTTCAGTAGCAATACCGCAAGAGTTGGCCTTAACAAAACTTATTGATAAAGGAAGTGATATAACCATTGCCTTTAGAAGCTGGGAGCTGATTGAGCAGCCGCAACTCACCATCAATAGCGACAGACATGTTTGGCCTGTTAAAACATCAACCAGAGTTGAAACACCACGTCATGTAATAGTAGCATTTCAAAAAAACAAAAGAGACTCTGTTAAATCAAACATGAGTGAATTTGATGACATTGATTTAAGAAATATTAAACTTTATTTAAATTCTGACAGATATCCTTACAACGATCTTTTACTAGATATTAAAAACAACAAGTTTGCTGTACTATATGAAATGTACTCTCAATTTCGGGCTTCATATTATGGAAAAAGCGATGAAACACTTTTTGACCCTCTTGAATTTAAAGCAAAATCACCCATTGCTTATATAAATTGTTCACGACAAAAAGAATCTCTCCAGTCTACTTCGGTAGTGCTAAGAATCGAATTTGAGCTAAACAGTGCTTTAGCAGATAAAACAAGTGCTTATTGTCTCATATTACACGATAAAATATTCAGCTATAATCCCCTTACAAAGATTGTTAAAGAACTTTAATGCGCATGCTCACCTGAGCTTTCATAATGCGAAGTAATTCCACAGCGTATATTAAAATGCTTTCAGAATTCAAACAGTGTTTGTCTCATCACATTAAAAATTTGCAAAAATTGAAACAACAAATTAAATATTACGCCGACAAGAAGGCAATATTGAAGAAGTTTGAAAATTTACAAATATGAAATTATTGGTAATTGATGTACAAGGTTTTATGGTGGAAAATAAGTTTACTCCAAAGGAATTGGCGGCCTATGATGGAGAGAAAATTTGTCACTATATTTTTAAAGCACCATTCCAAATATCGCATCTATCAGCAGATTGCTATAAACAAGCTGTATGGCTAATGAAGAATCACCATTGTATTTCATGGAGTCAAGGATATACTTCCCTTCATAAGTTTTCGGAGATACTTAGGAATTTAACAGAAAAAGCAGACCGCGTGTATGTGAAAGGAAAGGAAAAAGCTGATTACGTAAGAAAATACTCGTTAAAGCCAGTTATAGAACTTGAAGAAGTGCAAAAAATTCAGCATGCAGAAGCAAAATGTTTGTATCACTCTAAATCGAAATGTGTTTGTGCACTAACTAATGTTTATTTTTTATATGATCATTGCTTAATGATTGAATAAAACAAATTTAGTACTGTTGAGTTTTTTATTTAAACAATTCATTAGTAATTTCTTTTGGTACAAACTTTAACACTTCATCTAACGAATGTTCTAATCCCATTTCCTTTATCCTTGACAAGAAGGTCCTTAAATCTGAGGTGTGCAAGAATACATTACAGGCTTGCACAGCTTTTCGATATTCTTCAGCAATGCCTCTGCATTCTTCATAAGTATACATTTTTTCCATGTCATAAAGAGCTGCATGTTCGGCATCAAACTGTAAATTTTTGAAGTGTTCCGCCAAATTTTCTACAGCAGACACTAGATTGTGAGCAGGTTTCTCTTGCACATATGCTAACCACATCTCAATTTGTACTGAAATATTAGAACAATTGGCAGGTTACAAGTACTTTGAGTTTAGCAATCACCAATGGTATAAGTCAGCTAGTTCAATCCAAACTCCAAAATAACAAAAATTGACTAAAGTTTCCACTATCCTTTTATAAACGTTGAACATACTCATGTGTTACTTTCAGTTCTGAATAAGCAATGCTGGTGTGAAAAAAACTAATTAAATAAACAAAAAGTTATTTATTTTATAAGTAAATCAGTCAAAATTTTGCCATCTCTCGCGTTCCAAAATTTGGAACGCTTTTCTTTCTTTCTTCGTTTTTCCTTTTGGTCGTCTTATTACTGGTTGAGACACACAGTACAGGTCGGGATTGTAAGTGGGAACTGGAGGCAGTTCCCAAGTGTTGTCGGGCGGCGTCTGACAGCTTGAGACTTGAGGGGGTGTATTGTTGAGAAGGTGTCGCTCTGCCTCACTCCAGAACTCCTCCAACTCTTTCCTTCTGGCTGTAGGCGTAGCGCAGAGAGCGGAATTAGTGTGAACTGGAGCCAGGTCCCAAGTGTAGTCGGGCGGCGTCTGACAGCTTGAGACTTGAGGGGGTGTATTGTTGAGAAGATGTCGCTCTGCCTCACTCCAGAACACCTCCAACTCTTCCCTTCTGACTGTGTGACTGCTGGACTTCATCTTGTAGAAAGAAATTAAAAAAATGAAAAAATTAAAGAACAAATATGAAATTAAATATAAGAAGATTTGGAACATCAAAAAATTTTACTTAAAGTTTTCGTTTTTTAATTCTTGACAAAATTGTTTCTTCTTCGTTAGATGTCGAATAAATTTCAATAAGTTTTTTCTTTCTTCCTTGTAGAAGCTTTAGCAAACTTTCAAAGTCTTTTATTTGCTCGGTTACTTCAGCTATTGTTCTATTGAGAGCAGCTATCTCCTTTTCATGTTTCTGCCACCGGGATTTTCTTTCTTCCTTCTTCTCTCCTTCATCTTTTGGAGGGTCCTCGCCGAACGTCCACTGCTGCCCTTCAAATAGATCTTGAACTTCTTCCTGCATGTCACTTTTCCATGATGTGTTGTTTAAGTTCTTCAGGGCTTCTTCTATTTCGTCATCTTCTATGGTTATTGCAGACATGCTGCCCTCTTGCAGCACTGAAGTCGTTGGTTGGTCTTTCGGCAACTGGACTCTCGGTTGCGGCTCTTGGTTTGAAGTAGACGGCAAATTTTTATTAAACACGAAGTGTTCTTGGATGTTGACGGGACCGTCATCAAATAATTTTTTTAAATAATAAGAACTTGGTTTACACGCCATTTTTGGATGTTCCAAGTTTTAAGTAAATTTACTTACAGTTTTGTAGACTGTACTGAGACTGAAGACTGAAGACACTGAGCCCTATATTTATTCAATATTTAAGAAAAAAATCTATGTGACTATGTTATCAGGTGTGTTCAAAAAGATCATTGTGAAGTAAAAACCCAAGAAACCAATAGCAGACTATTAATTTTGCTTCGTACCCCCGTAACAGAATCTTTTTCTGAACGGTTTGATATCGCTTAGTCCTTATCCGCACTGCGCAGCGTTAACTTGAAACGGGTTCTTGTAAAAAGTGTGGGTATGAAACCCATAATCGAGTGTGAAGTAAGATAAGTGTTTGATCCTGCGGTTTTTTGTGTGGAAAGCAATAATGTTGTGTGTTGTGAGTGATGTGGTTTTTTTACTCACGGAAAAAAAGGTAATAATATCTACTAATTCAATAATTAATTTATGTATCGGTTAAATTAGTTATTTAGATTGTTTATAAAATTCACTTCCAAAGCTTAAGGAAAATTTTATTCAATAGTGGAAAGGGGTAAATTAAATATGTAGTACTGCGGAAAACTATCATGTATGCGTTTTTGATGCTCAAATGCTTTTAAAAGAGGACGACTTCTATTTTTTGTTTAGCTAATATAAATTGATTTACTTCTCATTTAACTTAAGGCGATAACCCATTAATGAAACATTGCCAGCATAACGATTCTTCTTGCTTAATTTGGTTTTAATAAATACAAAATTATTTTTTTATGAATAACTCACCTGGGCTACATCTGCGGAGGGTGTAATTATTACCATACCATTCGAACGAAATTGGGAGATTGTTACTTATGACCTGCAAGTACCGACTTATTTAAAGGTACCGTTATCAGGTTGATGTCAGCTTAATTTACTTTGTTGGTATTTAACCTAAGGAAGTCGTTATCACTAATATTACCAAAATATTTTTCAAACTGCACATTACCGCATCCCTGTTTGATTTGTGGTGCACTAAAAGATACTCTGATTGATAGATAAATGTTCTATTTTATATTGAAAACAAGGTGCTACAAGAAAATATCACAGAAATGTTTTTATGAGAGAACTTCTGTATTTTTATTTAACTAAAAAATAATAAAGGGGGTAGCATACTTTTTGACCATGAAACAATTATTATTTTGCCTATATATTTTTTACGCTGAGGAGTCTCAGCAAAACCTTTTTTTACATAATTGGTTTCAGAAAAAGAAAAGGGATTGATTTCTTGTTTTTAATTAAAAAATTCATTAAATATATTAACCCTTTTTTATTGACATCTGTTATTTGAGTTTCCTAGGTTGCAAATTGTAGAAGTTTCCTTGCCATAGGAATTCATTCATTAGGAATAGTGTCGCGCTCTTATAGAGCCATTTTAATATAAATATTGTTTCATGAATTTACTATTTGTTATGTCAACCGATTTTCAAATTAAAAAATAAACAAAATGACCGAGTATTAGATCTATTTACGCACATTTTCTGGTTTTCTTCGGGAAAAAATTCTTATTTTTTATACTATGAAAATAAATTTGAAAAATGTAACACGAACAATCTTTTGTTTCATTAATTTAGACATATTGTACCTATCGATAATCCGGTTCTGTTTCAATCTCGGTCAACCCATTCCAACAACACTGAATTTGCGAATCCCAGCATCGAAACCGTTTTGACCGGCTTATTTAATCATTTTTAGGTCGGTGAGACGGTTTTGAATGTTTGTTTTAATTTTTAACGTTACGTCCCATATGTTTTGTCTTTGGCTGGACGAAATGTTGACATTTCCAAAAAATGACAATGTAAGATAGGAAAAGTCGTCACATTACTCTAAGTTCATAAAATTTTGCCTTATTCTACCTAAGGGTACCGCTTATTTATTTCTCTTTATGGAAGCAATAACCGATGGTACAATTGAAGGTTAACGATTATTCAGATGCCTACTTAAAATTCATATTCGTGGCATTTAAATTGGCTACCTTAAAACAAGACGTGTAATAAATATTAAAAGAAAAAAGAAGATATTGTGAGAAACGAAGGCCGGTTACCTTGATTTTTTGTCTGAGTAGATGCAAACCTGTGTAGATGCAACAAAAATTTTAATCTGTGTGAGATTTCTCAACCGGATTAAGTCCTTACAAGATGCCGTCTAGACTCGAACTCCATTTGCATTAGTTTTATGCAAGAGACTCGTCAATAATAATCTTATGGAAGACTTTGGCGATTTATAGAAGGGTAGGGGAACTTGTATTATAGGAAGGGGGCGTTACCTCTAGCGGAGCATAGGTGGAAGGATACTTCTAGCGGTTTACAGAAGGGTAGGGGGAGAAGTGTGGAAGGGGGATTTGCAGCGATTTATAGGAGGGAGGATACTTCTAGCGATTTATAGAAGGGTAGGGGGACTTGTATTATAGGAAGGGGGCGTTACCTCTAGCGGAGCATAGGTGGAAGGATACTTCTAGCGGTTTACAGAAGGGTAGGGGGAGAAGTGTGGAAGGGGGATTTGCAGCGATTTATAGGAGGGAGGATACTTCTAGCGATTTATAGAAGGGTAGGGGGACTTGTATTATAGGAAGGGGGCGTTACCTCTAGCGGAGCATAGGTGGAAGGATACTTCTAGCGGTTTACAGAAGGGTAGGGGGAGAAGTGTGGAAGGGGGATTTGCAGCGATTTATAGGAGGGAGGATACTTCTAGCGATTTATAGAAGGGTAGGGGGACTTGTATTATAGGAAGGGGGCGTTACCTCTAGCGGAGCATAGGTGGAAGGATACGGTTTACAGAAGGGTAGGGGGAGAAGTGTGGAAGGGGGATTTGCAGCGATTTATAGGAGGGAGGAATGAAAGCCTGATCCCTGATCTTGAGTTCGCACCGGCACTAATACCCTACTAACCCCGTTTCGAAAGGAAGCAGTCACAAAACTTTTGTCCCGGAGGAGACTAGGATCTAATTAATTTTCCCCATTAACGGCTAGTTAGCCTACGTACTAGCTAGTACGCCAGTTGGCGTACTCAAAAATATAAAGCACAAATAACGGCTTTTGGACGGTAGCTAGCAAAAAATTTTTGTTTCTGAAGTTGTTACAGTAGTCATCCCTTACCTTATGGTTAATGCCCATTAGCTTGGCTGTAAGTTAAAGGTAGGTATATATTTTGTTAATAAATGAATAGTTTGGTAATATATGAACAAGAAAAAGAATCCTATTATTAGTATATTTAAAATTAAAAGACAGGCTTGGTCACAGAATATTAGTTATTATTATTGTAATTAATAAAAATGTCAAGTATCATTATCATATTTATTTATTATCGGCTTCCCGCTTCTCACTTGTACGAGAATGCCTAAACCACTCCTTACACATGTTTTCGAATGCACAATCTGTGCAACTACGGAACAGTTGCTTGGTGGCATCTACAATACATACGACAAAATAATGTTAAATGTACGGGGTGATAATTAGAAAAAACTTTATCTAGTTGCCTGTGAAATGTCAAAAGAAAAGGATGGAGAAACAAAAGTCCATTTACTTTAATTATGTCATCCTTTTCTGTCAAAATTTTATAGCCTGCTAAATGAAGTTTTCTAATGAACACCCTGTACAGTGTATGTGAGTAGTGTGAGATAATTATAACAAGCAGGACAAGATTGTAGAATTAGAATAGAATACTTACCGCGCAGAACTTTAATAATTCCCAAGTCTTGAACCCTAAAATTCTGTTTTGGCCAGTCCATGAGCACATTGTTCCCAAGCTATTAGTAAATGTTAATGCCAACCCACGTCGGATAAAAGACGACGTGTCTTTTCCCCCATGCTGAATAAATTTCATTAACTGAAATAAAGATTATACTTATAAAGACATTACTTAAAATAGAATTAATTAATAAAATTTCTCCCAATAAATTTAAAGAAGGAGGAGCAGATATATTAGAAGAACATAATAAAAATCATCATAAAGATAATCTAGGAATAATATTTAAAAACCCCTTATTTAATAATAATAATAATAATAATGACTTTATTGCAATTCAATCTTACATACGTAAATCTAAAAAAACACAATAAACCCAGCAAAAAACGAACTGCAAAGGGCGAAGTCGAATCGCAGATTCCTCACTTAACCCATCCTCACTTAACCCATACTTCTAACCTGAACTAACAAAAAACAGCATTGAAGAAAATTATCAAAATGCAACCTTATTGTAGATAAAGTGTCTTACCAATTTTTTGCTCACTGCTGGGTTTTTCAACCTTTCTTCAAACTCCAACAGTTGTTCAATACTGCCGCAGGGCAGGTAGCACAATATGTCTTTCAAATCCAAATTTGCATTGATATTTTGGTTAGCCTTTTCTTCTTCCAAAGTGCTCAGACGCACCAAAATCAAGGATAAAGTTGACTGAACATTCGACGACCTCAAAGTCAGCATTAGTATTCAGATTGATGTCAGCTAAAAGGAGATGAAATATATTTGGCTTGTTATTTGTTGTTAAAAAAAAACAAAAGCATGTTTTAAAGCATTTTTTCTATAAACGATATTATGAAAAATATCACACCAAGTCACTTTTTGGCGTATGTAATATTACTATTATTATATTTTAACAGATATGTGAGATGTGTATTTGCACTTCTACATATATAAGTACATAGTACATAGGAACAAAAAAAAACTTTATGCGTTTTTTGGGTTAAAAAAAAAACAGTTTTGGAGAATGGAATTATAAATTAGTGTTACACAAGCAGAAGCAGATACGCAAAAAAATAACTGTTTTTTTTTATAAAAAACGTTTAGCTTTTTACTGTTTTTTTTTCCTAATCAAAAATTCTTTTTTACTCCTCTAGTCTTAATACGGGGCTGAAAATTTAAGACGTAAATAGCTAGGCATCAAGTTAAAAATACACTGAAATTATTCATTCGTGGTCATATAATTAGTGTTTCTATTGTCATACCTTGAATATTCGCCTCAGTGCCACTGATTACGGCATTTTGAGGAATTTCGAGTACTTCTAACTGTGAGTCCAAGTCAAAGTGTTGCAATGGTTGAGGTATTCAGATGATCAGATGATATTTTATCTGATAACTGAGATAAAAACGAGTTGTCTAAAAACGAAAATATGACAGGTAAAAAAAAAAGAAAGGAATAACCTTTTTTTTTTTTATTTTATGCAAAACTAATGTACTATGTAAAATCTACAGAAGCTTTCATATAAGTGTTGCTTACACAACCTATTATTTACAAATAGGAAAAGTATAATATAACGATCTACGTATTTACTAGTAAGCAGGTATGTCAATATTAGCGCATACCTAAAGATGTAAACTGCAAAAAAAATAACACGGAGTGACTATAAAAAACTTCTGTTAACATTACCTTCATCAAGTTTAGGAGGTGGAGAAACTGCATTCTTCGGGGGTTTTACTTTGCGTTTTCCAGGGCCCCTATCCACACAATCCTGTATATCAGAATCTGATGTTGCACAAGCAATTTTTTCTTCATTTAATGCTTCTGCATAAGTAGCTACAATCCGGAAATAAAAGTGCATATAATATGAAATATTTTTGTAAGTATTCTAAACTCACCAAAATCGCCATAGATCTTGACAATTTTATAATTAAACCAATTTTCCTGAGGCTTTTGGGATTTCATAATTAACGTTCGCAGATGTTTTTTATTAGGTGGCCATAAACAGTTCTTGGTGTCCAACAACCAAGACAACGGGACAACTGATATTGTGTTATTCTCAAATTGTACAACTGTAAACTGCAATAGAGTATAACAAATAATAATCATAATTTAAGTACAGGGTGGCTGTATTGTGATTCTTTACCCTATCTGCAAAAATATATGAGTTAGCAAGAAAAAATCAAATCCAAAAGTTGCTTGGCATGTTAAGAATTTTTTAATTATTTTATTTTTGTATATACAGGGTGTATTATTTTTTTGGGTACAGAAACTCACTTTCTTATATTAAGTGGGAATACCCAAGATACTATTGGATTTGCTTCGAAATTCTAAGTACAATTTATGTAGCATACCCTATTCCGATTGTCAACTCGTTTCGAAATAGTGACGTTTGAAATATGACTGTTTTTGCTAGGGTATTCCATTTAATATACGAAATGAGTATATTATTATACAAATATATGATAAATAAAAAATTCTTAACATGCCAAGCAACTTTTGTAATTGAGTTTTTTTGCTGGCCCTTATACTTTTGGCAATACATCTCTCGATGGCCACTCGGTACATATGTTTCACATAGCTTCTAAAAAATTAGTCTTAAAGTGGAAAACGTTATTGTAGGAGTACATACATACCTACCTCATCAAGATATGTAGATATTTGTAGACATGTGGCAATCAAGTAAATTTGGTAAAGTTTCTGATAAGACCCTGGACAAAAATAAAAATGTAACTACAAGCAGAAAAAAAACAAAAAAAAAAGAATTAGTAACCTACCTTATTTTATTGAAGATCTTTTCTTCAGAAAACGTAATTCCTACCAAGTTATTTCAAAAGGGTAACTACTTTTTTAAACATATGAAAAGAATAATCTTCTAACAATTAATGATAGGTACCATTTTAAATAATTTCACCCACAAGTGAGCAAGGAGAAAACAGGTAGGAATATAGAACGTAATGATTAAGCAAACTTCCAAAAAAATGTATCAGACGCAAAATAAAACTTAAAGTAGTGAGGCTTCTGTGAAAAAGAATTAACTACTTGCCCAAATTTTCCTGTACCTACAAAATCGCAGTTTTTTTATTACTCTCATAATTTTTAAAAAATAAGCTCTTCAAATTAGAAGTTAAATAATAAACATAATTATTGTAATGTATGGAGCAAAGTAAGAAAAATATCGTCCATTTTCACTACTTTGGCAGCGATCATATCTACTGAATGAATTTTTTTTTCTTTTATTTTTTCTCCTAGCAAACCACAGCCAATTTCTAAAGAGTTACAGGGAGAATTAAAGCAATTTCTAACACAACCAAAAGAACTGTACTGAAAGCAAATCGTACCTCTTTCTTCAAAAAATCTTTCAACTTTTACCACTTCTCCATTTTTTAAAATACAAAAACAGTTTGGTTCAGTGTTAGTAATAATAAAGTTTTTCTCATTAAAACTGCACTTATTTTCATTGAGCATTGAAATTTGACTACATTCTTTTGAATCTTCAAGACAATATGTCATGTACTCATAATACCGATTGACATATTGCTTCAAGGGATTTCTAGCAGATTTTAATGATTTTTTTATTTCGTACATACAGTTCTCAAACTTAAAACAACTAAAATTATCTAATGGACCGTAATAACGAACATCAGAGAGATGTATTAAATTATGGACATTGTGTCCAACATGTTCAAGATATAGCATATATAAATTCAAACTTTTCTACAAAATATCGTAAAAGCTTTTCGGCAAAGTTTAGATAGTTTTCTTCTAAACAAAGATTTTAAATAAAAATTCGCATGGCAATGTGAAGGGACAGAAAATGAGACCACATTGGTTCTTTTAAAAAGGGTTTCAAAACATATGGACCATAATACAACAAAAATTGTCTAAATTCTGTTCCCTTCCAACGGTCAAGTTCTTTAAATGATCTTGGCAACCGTGAGAATTCTTTCACACAAACTTTCCGAGTTTCTTCAAGTTTAATTTCTATCTGTGCAATGTCCTCCTTAAATAAACGAACGCCTTGTTTGCGTGTAATCCAGAATATTAACAGCTTTTTCATAATGCCCAAACACAGAAGATGTAAGTAATCTAAAGGAATATCCTTAACTAAATCAATTTTTAGTGCGGTTAAAGGAGTCAGAGTTTTGTCAGAATGATAGTCTTCATCGGTACCTGCCTGAAATTCATCATTTGTTCTAGGCATCGAAGTTATATTTGAAAATGTTATTCTTCTTTCAACAAATTCTCCTGAAACATGACACTTTGTACAACTGTATATTCACTCATATCCATTATGATTTTTAACATTTAAAACAAACGCCTTGGCAGGAGCATCACATGATATCATGAAAACAAGTACAAAAAACTTTTGATTGTTAAATAAAATACCTTTGTCCTCTAGAATCTTAAGTTCATCTATTACCGGTTTTAAAAATATGTTAATATCGATTGGTTTAGAGTTACCATGAAAAACACCTACAGGGAAAGGGGAACAATTTTTTATATTGTCAATTGTTGCCAAAATTGGCCAGAAGCAACTAGTACTACTTTTTGTCAAAGGCAATCCATCAACATTTAGGGAAATTCGGATTTCATTATCACCTTTAGATGCAAAAGATTGAAGTGAATGTTTGAGTGTGTCTTGACAAAACTGTAGAAATTTGACTTTCTACCCCAAAATTATAGTAAGAACCCTCAGATCCCATTGAAATTATATCACCCTTTTGCTCAATTTTCAATAAAGTTCTACAGTCTTTTGGTAAAAAAGTTAATTGCAAATCTTCTCTTAAAATTGACAACAAACCATTTATGGCACTATGTGTAATGTGATTTCTTACGCACCAATCACATAAATGTGCTCTGAATTCTTGGCTTTGCTTTGCAGAGTCATATTTAGAATTCCATTTAGTTAAACACGATGGCTCAGTTGTAGTAGAAAAATGGTTAGTGTTATTGACAAGTTCTAGTTTTCCAGAAGTAGAAGTAAATAATTGATCAAAATTCAAATAATGCATTGTAGAAGAGGAGTTATCTGAGGGAACTGAATTAGATTGTGGAATATGGAAATTAGCTTCTTGTTGAGATGGCTGATGTGAGCAGCATGCTACTGGTTGAACCTTTGCTTCACCTCTTGGGTGGTGCTTCTGGAGGGATGCATGTTTTTTTATTACTTTTTTGAGGTAGCCCCAAGAATAACTCCCACTAAGTATTTTTTTTTTATTGTAACAAATAACTAAATACTTATTGAAAAAATCCTTGGACACACCTTTCTGCCACCCAAATTACTTACTTACAGTAGATAGTGGTTTGCTACAGGTGGCAGTACTGGCAGTAATGTGAGGAAACATAAATGAAAGAGCTGTGGGTAGTTTATTTTCTTTATATTTGATCAAGGTCAGATATTCATGATTTAAGTGCAATTTGCACTGCTTTCCCATAAAGTTAAGCTAAGGTGGAGTGTAAAGTTTTAAATATAAAAATTTAATATGAACCTGAACTAACATGATGTGACAGATACAATATACCTGACTCAAAATATTATAGACAATAGGTCTTTTCCGACTCAAGTCACATCTAACAGCTGATTAAGGGCAACCTGTCAAAACATTACCCAAGGTAATCCAATCAAATTAAGATATGTAAGGTCTGAATAATGATATTGAGGAGTTACATCATAAATCGTGAAGTTATTATTATACTCCATATTGTTATTCGGACTCAACCATTTCCAAACCTAGTTAACCTGGTAAATAATTGGTTTGAGATATGGTATACTATGATTTCTGAAAAGTTGATTAATTTCAGAATGAAACTGGTTACCAGGTTGTTGTCGGCAGTGATGTCCACAACTTTTTAATGTGTTGATTACAGTTACATTAGTTTTTTTAATTAAACTTCCTCTATTCAAAGATTAGAATTTAACAAAGTTTTTATCAGGCAATTTTCCTTCTACTATTCAGTTTTTCAACTATTCCACTTCAAACTTTGGACTAAGCCAGTTATCTTAATTAAAATTATTTGAAATGTTAACATATTTTGATAATTTTGAAGATTTGATCCTTCAAAATACAAACTTCCTGTCATTCCTTATTCACCTTTATTAACAGGTACTTTAGTCAATTATCAACTACTGTTTTTACCCAAAGTTTAAAGTAGAATAGTTGCAAATGTCACATGTGTTTGATACAAATTTAATAATAAATTCTTATCCCTGAATAGAGGAACTTTAGAAGACCATAAAAATTGATTGAAATTATGGCCAATCCATTAAAAAAAAGCCTGAGGACGTCACTGTGCTGAAGACCTGGGTCTTAGGAATACAAGATTACCATCAGGAAATAGGTTTTTTAACCTTACTTGATGTCTAAAAAATTCATCTTTGTAAATTTTACCACGTGGCAAAAGGTAGATCTTTTCAAAACATATGGAAAACCCTGTACATGTTGTTCATTAGTTGGCTGTGAAATATCAAAAGAAAAAGATGGAGAAACAAAAGTCCGTTTACTTTGATTATATCATCCTTTTCTGTCAAAATTTCATAGCCTGCTAGATGGAGTTTTCTAATAAACACCTTGTATAATATGACAAATACAAACAGCTACCACCACAACAATCTAATTTTCATAAACAGTTAAAAAATTGACAGATTAACAGAGTAAATCAGAGATATTTCTTTGGTAGCTTATGTGACACAACATGCCATTTTCATTAGCTCCCTTTCATATATAACCAGTTTTTCAGGATTGACAATAAAACAGCTAACCATAATCAAGGTTTCCATAATCAGATGTGTAAGCAAGTTTGTGCTTGCATCTGTGACTTACTTGGAAAAGCCTGATTAATCTTATTACCTAACTTGAGTCACTAACTCCCATATTTATAGCCATGACTTGGCTTTGAGTAAGCCTCAAGTCTTACTTTGACATTTAGTCTCCATTTAAAATACATGGACTTCCATCAAACTTTTTTGATTAAGCATGTGCTCGCGCTCAAGTTGTGACTGTAAGTACGAGCCTTATGTGATGTTGTACCATTATGTCTAAACATTAATTAAGCAAATTTCAGATTTGATATCAGCTGCTGTGAAAATTATCAAATGGTCAATGTCTAACCTTGAGTCTAATCTAACCATAGTTTAAACAACGGTACAATTGCAAGTTATAGTATTAAGTTCACCAATAATTTCACCAAATAACACCAATGATATAATAGCTATTTATGTAACCAGTTACGAAAAGTCCGATTTTGTGTAACGAATGAATGTTTGCGGGACGAGCGCAGCGAGTTCCCGCAATTTGAATGAGATACACAAAAAAGGTTTTTCGTCACGTGTTTCATACAAGATTTTTTCTAATTTTGACTACAAATACCTACTTAGAGAGAGAATTATTATTATTAAACTTCAATATTTACTTTTAAACCACTTTGTATCTACTTAATACCGTAAAACTATAGCAACGGTGTGCCACCGCCGAAACCTGCAACTGGTGGTGACACCAACTTTTCATCACTAGTTACGAAAGATTTTACTTTTCGTAACTAGTTACGAAAAGTAGGACGTTACGTCACTGTCATCAGTGAAAAGTGCCACTTTATATGTCAAAATTAGAAAAATACACATTAGCGACAGAATTGACGGCAATTGATGGCAATGGATGCACTCATCAATAAATAAAAGAAAGCGCCCTCTGTCTCAAACCGTCAAGTCAATTTGTTAATATTGGACTCAAGTCAGATAAAACAAACACATAACCCCATGGAGCTTTTTGAGACTTTGATTATACAGGGCACTGAGAGCTTTTTGGGTCTTTGGTAACAGTAACAGATGTAAAGCAATTCCTATGCACTAGAATGCATTACCAAATTATTTTGTACTCAAGTGCATTTGTACATAAGTGCATTAAAAGGGCAAGGTACCGAGTTTTTATAAACTGATTTAGGGCCGATAGCACAAAGTAGTTTTCAAGTATACTTAGTTAAGGCTTCCATTATTACCATGGTTACTCATGGTAATAGATATGGTTTATGGGCCCTTAACTTTAAGTTTCCTTAAAATTTGCATGGTGGAAAGGGCCATTATAGCTTAAGTGATGATATCTCGGAAGATATGATATGGTAATAAGCAAGCTTTGTTTTACCTCAAGCTGAAGGAAAGTGCATGGGTTTGGATAGCAGCAAGCCAAAACTCCATTTTCAGGAGACATAATTGAATGATCACATGGTCACAATACAATTTTAAGTATAGGTAATAAATAATAAAAATAAAAGTATAAGTAATAACATAAACAATAAATAATTGGATACAAAGAAAAACATCCAGGTTACAAGGGCAAATATTTGCTGCATAGGATATAATAATAGGATATAATAATTTGGTAAAATTGAAATTGAATAGAAGTTGCCATGGGCATGAAATTAAAGAGTATAAAACTTGCAATGCATACTACTTCTACAACCTACAACTACATGCTACTCTCTATCGTTTTACCTCGCTGTTGACTTAGAAAAAGGTTTATAATAATAATTGTAACTTACCTTAAACTCCATTATGCTAAACAACTGTAAATAGCTAGTCTAGTCTTGCTCTTGAGTCTTGTCTTGATGAAAATGAAATCATTGAAATTACACAACAAAATGGCGTTTATGCCGCGTTTTGGCAAATGACATTATAGTCGAGTTCGGTAATTCCATCCGTGCGCTCCGGACACAGACTATCTCCCAAAACCTTAACAAGCTAGAGTAAGACTATCTCCCAAAACCTTAACAAGCTAGAGTAAGATAGACTGATATCCTGAGCGCTCGGGATGTAATTACCAAAATCAACTTATATCATGGCCCTGACGTCACTGATCGAGAATGGTGGAGGCAATAAATGGCCGATGTTGGCAAATTTTTGTAGAGTGGATCATTACAGTAATGAATCGTCGGCCTCGTTTAGCTTTTGGAATCGTGACGTCATATATGACGTCTTATTGTATCAAGCTGCTTATATAGGCGACAGATGCCGCAACTTCTATCGGTGTTGGTGGTCTAGTGGTAGCACGCCGAGTTAATAATCGAGTACCTACCAAACCTTCATACCGTGCAGTCGACACTCTTTAAAAACAATATTTTTGTCGATAGCTCGTATTTCGATAAATAATATTTGTGACTGCGTGCGTTTACACCGTTCCATTTCGAGAGGGAGTGAAACTCATTCTCTGTAAATGAGCCTCAGCGCTCCAAGCGATGATGAAATAAGTGATTGTGAATCTATTCCATCCGAACTATCTCTACAAACGATCTTGTCAATTTCTAATCAAAACCCAGCGGCAGATGTGTTTTCAGGACTTGCAAATGACGCAAAAGAAATAAGGCAACGTAAACTTTGTGCTCTTTTGAAAGTCAATAAAACCTGTTCTCGTTGTCATGAACTTTCTAAGTGTATTGAAAAAGCTTTCGTAGGAGACAAAACTGTAAAGCTCAGCACAATAGTTAATCACATTAGAACTGAACATTCGAAGAAACGCAAGGCTGTTAGGAAAGTGAACACTCAGGATCCCAAAGCGAGTCCACCAGATGAAATACCCAAAAAGCTGCCCCTAGCAATGAGGGATGCCCATGAACAAATGCAGTCGCACGACAAAGAACAAGAGGAATTTCAAACGCCACTGAAAACTGTTAAGTGGGTGAATCTCTTCAAATATGATGTATTTGAAACCGAAACTGGTAACAAATATGAATTATTATCTGAGGAAAACGTGGAAGATGAAATGGACACTGAAACTGTACTGCCCAGCACTAGTCAACATATACACAACAAAACAAGTTCAACTTTCCAGAAGAAAGGAACTGAAAAGCCACCTCCTATAGTTCCCGGAAAATTAACGGAACACAAAGATCTAATACTGAACCTGAAGCAAATTGTGAAAAAGAAATTTAATTTAAAGTACGCTAAAAACTCTGTGGTCATCTATTTAGAAGACCGAAGCGACTGGACGAATTTGCGCAGGAACTTCGCGCAGGACTAGAAGAAAGAACTCACGCATTTGTTCTCAGAGGATTAGACGGGAACATCTCAGCAGACGAAATTAAATCCGAGCTTACTGAAGAGTACGACATTTCAGTTAAAGAGGTGTACCTAATGAAGACCCAGTTTCGTCCCCTCTATCTTGTTGTGCTTGACAGTAGTTACACGCTGAAAAAGCTACAAAGTCAAATCAAGACTGTTTCAAATGTCCGAGTCACTTGGGAAAACAGAAAAAACAACCGCGAAATTACCCAGTGTAGAAGATGCCAAATTTGGGGGCACGTAGCAAAAAATTGCCGCAGGAAGTACAAATGCTCAAAGTGCGCAGGAGAACATCAAATCACTGAATGTTCCAGTGAAGCTTCAACAATTAAATGTGCCCATTGTGGAGAAGCTCATAGATCATTCGATCTGAACTGTCCCGTATATCAACATCGACTTAGAAATCTGCCAAAGTTCAAGCCTAAATATAAGGACGCCCCTACGCCCCGCAGACCCGCCTGGGAAAAGACTTCAAGCAGTCAGCTGCCCAACGAAAACTCTAGACTCTCAGAAAAAGCCAACAGAGTAAAAACATTCCGTCGTTATCAGAGGTACAATCAACAGGTATGAATAGTAAATTTACTGCTCTTAAAGACAAATTTTCAGAATTGAACAATTTAATAAATCTCGATGAAATGATGTTAGCACTAAATCATTATATCTCTGTACTTAAAAATTGTCAAACTGTCGAAGATAAATTTCTCGCTAGTAAAAAATTCTTCACTACTGATATTCAAAATTTTAAAATATAAATTGATTGTGCATATTATTGAGTGGAATTGCAACGGAATAAAATCCAAATTAGGCAAATTTATACATTATTTAAACTTTAAAAAAGTCGATGTGGCCGTAATTTTGGAAACGAGATTGCAGCCAGTAGATCAATTCCGAATTAAGAATTTTTTAATTGAACGTAGCGATAGACAAAACGCGAGAGGTGGGGGTGTAGCTATCGCCATAAGAGACAGCATACATTACACAAGACTACCGCAATTCAGAACTAATATAGAACATGTTTGTGTTCAAATTGAAAATGGTGTTCTTTTGGCGGGAGCGTATGCCCCTCCTAGTCGTAATTTCACATTTGATGATTTAAACGCATTTTTTTCCTGCGAATCAAAGAGTTCTGGTTCTGGGGGATTTTAACGCTCGTCATCGTTTATGGAATAATAGGCGTCAAAACAGGCGTGGTTTCATTCTTGCAGATTTTATTGACGACAATATAGACTTACAATTATTATATCCTAATCCTCCAACTCATATTCCGCTTAACGGGATGACATCAACCGTCATTGATTTGGTTATAAACAAAGGCTTGAATGGTTTGTCTGATCTCACAACAAATGACGCTTTAAGTTCGGATCATCTTCCGATTTGTGTCAGCTGGGGTGAGTTTAGACTGCCCCCCAAAGCAACTATTTACTCTTACAAAAACTTTAACTGGGACTTGTATCGCTTCAATATCTCGCAAGATTGTGAAATTTCTGGCCAATTGGAGACACCTGAGGAGATAGATTTTAACATTGAAAAGCTGACAAAGGCTATTCAAGAACAGCAACGATTATTGGCCGAAAAAGTACCCGATAGGCCGGAAAGAGACAATTTGCCATTTGATATTGTAAATTTAATTAAATTTAAAAATAAAATTCGTAAGAGATGGCAGACCTTTAGACGGGATCTGGACAAAGTCCGTTTTAATGCTTTATCTTTGACTGTTCGTCAAAGAATAAATGCTTTTAGAAATGATTGTTGGTCGAGAACACTTACAGGTTTGTCTACCGCCGATAATTCGCTCTGGAAGATTACTCGAAATCTTCGCAGGAAATATGAAAAACTGCCCACGATTACATCCAACGGGAGGGAATCTGTCACAGATAAGGAAAAGGCTGAGGCTTTCGCTGACTATTTGGGAGCGATTTATTCCGCCAAACCAAATTCCAGCCAAGAACAAGAGCACATTCAAAACACGGCTTTAAAGTTTAACCGGAAATATCCCATTCCTCCTCATATCAATGAGTCTCTCTTATGTACCCCTGGAGAAATTCGAAAGTATCTTCGTCGTTTTCCTAATAATAGGGCACCTGGCCCTGATGGTATTACCTATCCTCTTCTGAAAAATCTGCCAAGAAAAGCAATTGTGCAAATTATGCACATCGTCAATGCAATCATTCGACTCCAGTATTTTCCACTACAGTGGAAAAAAGCGATCATAATTCTCATACCTAAACCTGGCAAAAGCCCTACCCTTTTATCATCTTACCGCCCCATCTCCCTCCTTAACACCCAAAGTAAGCTGGCTGAGAAGCTGATACTCTCTAGATTAAACAAAATTGTTGCAGATAGAAACGCTATACCCGATGAGCAGTTCGGTTTTCGACCAGGGCATAATACGACATTACTTGCCGCTAAAGTTGTAGGCGACATATTTTCAGCCTATAATCGCCAAATGAATACTGCTCTTCTTTTGCTGGACATGGAGAAAGCATTCGATTCAGTGTGGCATAATGGCCTCATATACAAGTTGGCTGTAACCCTAAACCTTCCTCTCCATTTTGTTTCGTTAATGGCGTCTTATCTATCTGAACGTTTTTTTCAAGTCAGAATAGGGCAATCTTACTCGCAAACCCACGTTCTGTCATCTGGCGTGCCACAAGGTACTGTAATTTCCCCATTACTGTATTCGCTGTATATTGCAGATTTTCCTAAGTTTCCAACTAAATCACTTGCGCTTTACGCTGATGATACTGTGATATACAGCCACAGTTTTTATGCGCAGGGAGCCAAGCAAAGATTGGCACATCATTTAACTCTGCTTGTACCATTTTTTAAAAAATGGAAACTAAAAGTTAACCCTACCAAAACGGAACTGCTGGTATTCACAAGAAAATTCACCAATCATCGAATAATCAATCCATTGATGGTCGAGAATGTTCCAGTTCGTCAGCAACGTACTGCCAAGTATTTGGGAATTAGGCTTGACGAACGTTTATATTTCAAAGACACGTCACGTGACGTTCACAATACAAAAAACTTTCGCGGCTCAACAAAAATTATACCCCTTGATCTGCCCTAAATCACATCTCAGTCCGTTAAATAAACTAACAATTTATAAATCTATTATCAGACTGGCTTTGCTATATGCTGCACCGGTATGGTGTATAATATCTGATACTCAACGGCAGCGCTTGCAGGTTTTTCAGAACAGAATCCTGAGGGGAGTATTATCGGCTGGTAGATATAGCCTTATACGAGATCTCCACGAAATGACCGGGGTGGAGTACATCTCAGAATATATCGACAAAATATCGAATAAATTTTATAAATATCAAACTACTGGTTCCAATTTGACTAGAGAACTCACTCGGGTCCGTTGCGATCCTGAAAATCGCGTTAAACATGGCCCAGTATATAAACGTCTTCCTATCTTTTACGAAACTTTCCACCCCCCCTGAACCTAAACAGTTCGCTTTTATATAACATTATGAAACAGAAAACAACGAGCAAATCCACTCAACGAAAACACTAACAGCCAAGAAAGATGGTTCAATTTAGCACTTAAACATCATAAATGTTATACCTGAAAATTACGCACTGCTATATTATACCTAAAGCTACATTTTAAGCTGGTTTTTTCCATTAGTTTTTCCAGCATAGCAACTTATCTAATTTCTTTTATTAAAAATCTACTTTCTTTAAAAAATAACTCTTTTTACTGGTATCTACAGTATATACTATTCTGAAAATGTCTATATAAGAGCATGTTGCCCAGGAGATAGACTCTCATAAGCTTAACTTTGACACACCCTCCGATAGCGACTGGCCATAACACCGGCCACCATTCCTCTGGTATGGTTTAGATACGCTCCTTAAGCATGTACGACATGCTGCGAGCGAATACTTCACATATTTGTATTATGTATTATGTACATATTATAATTAGCTATTAAGGTGTTATTGTATATTGTAAATATGTAAATAAACGTATTTGAGTTTGAGTTTGAGAGTTAATAATCAAGGAATGGTGTGTTCGATTCGCTGTTGGATTTTGTTTTTTTTTTAAATAAAAATGTTTGATAAATTTTATTTTTTTAACTTTTTCAGTTTCTTTTTCCTTTGTGTTAGGTTAGTTCTAATTAGTTTAGTTATATTTTTGTTTAGGTTAGTTCTGGTTAGTTCAGTTATGTTTTTGTTGAGGTTAGTTCTGGTTAGTACAGTTATGTTTCTCGTATGTTCTAATCTAATCTAATCTAATCTATTAATCTAATCTCGACTAATTTAAATCTAAAATCTAACATCCAATAAATCTAATATCATGTGCGTATATATGACGACATATATGACGTCACGGTTCCAAAAGCCAAACGAAGCCGAATAAGTTTCATTACTGCAATGATCCGCTCGTAATTTTTGGGCCAATTTTATGCGCAGATGACGTCAGACGTAGCTAAGGGACCACACAACGTAGGGAGATGATTGGTGATAGAAAAATAGTTTATATGATACACAAAATGTCTTAAGTATCATCTGGGTAACATAAACATTTATATTTCACACTAAAATGAAACGTTAATTTTATAATGTATAGGTTACATATTGAAAATCAACGTTTTAATTACCTTTCGCAAGAAATGTTTCATGTTATACACCTTCTTTCAATGTTATAGTGAAATGTAAAATTTTCAGTTTTAAAAATATGTTTTAGTAACGTTTTGAAAGAAACGTTGCATAAGGTTACATTTAGCTAACGTTCACTTTGTAATTCAAAAGTTACATTTTGAAGTAACATGTTTTAGTTACGTTTCGCAAGAAATGTTGCATGTATAAACATTTTAACAACATACTAATAACGCGAAAAACAAAACGTATCTGATATGTGAAAGATTTCATGTTTTAATTACAGTTGCTTTTTGAAACGCAAAAAATAAACGATGATGGAACCTCTTTTCAGCGTTTCATTGAAAACATTACGCATTTTACTTAATTGCAACATTACATAATGTTTCAGTTATGTTTCATGTTTAGTGGGACCTCATGTATTGTCGTCCAATTTTCTGGGCAATCACATTTGCACCGGACATAGGCTAGATGTCCGGTGCATTCATATATATTAGGGCCAAGAACCAGAAATCAATTTTTGATTTCAACCTTCCTAGCATTCGGTTATGGTGTTAGACGGATGTACTGCATGTGAGGTTGATACATTTCGTACATCTAGTTCAATACCGCCATTACTGCAAATTTTTTATTTTCGATTTTATGGCGTATTTCAGTGCTAACATGTTGGACTTTGAAATGCAATACAGCCACAAGTAACCAACCCAGTATTTATTGCTATACAGCCTCAACAACACATGCAGCAGTATTGCACTAAACTCGCAACATTTTGTTTGCGTGCAACCGCCGTAAGTGTTAATTATGGCACTATTGCACCACTGCATACGTTGTAGTCATGAAAATCTAACCTAAAAAAACTGTAGTAATTATTGTGTTTACTTGGTTCACAAGGTGTTAATAAGATTTTATTTAATAAAACGGAAGTCATGATTTAAAAATGGGTGAAATATCTAAGTTATTAGTACAGCGAGCAGTACAACGGTACGCTGTAAAAAACAACGGAAATCCAGCATTTTATGCAAACAATCCGTTAACTAGTGAGGTAAGTTTATTCTAGTACATTCATATTTTTTTTACTTTTATTCAATTTAAAGTCCTACAAATTTGAGATTCGTAAACAATAGTAAAATTGTCTTGTTTAACGGCATTAGTTTTTTTTAGCATTTATCAGAACTGGCCAACGTGCCGGCACAAGCAGAATCACCAATCATTCATATTACCGCGCAGTCGGGAACCTTTGATCCTCCAAACCTTTTGATTGAAAATAAGCATGATTATGTGCAATCGTGGATAGACACACAATCACGTGATCCTTACGATAAGGTAAATTTAAAAACTTTAGCTAAATCAAATTTAAGTTTAGTTTGGAAATACACTTAATTTTTTTATGGGTAATTTAGGCTAAAAAAACGTTTTATTTCTTGCAGGCAAACTTTCTACACACTCTAGAAAAATATGTTGGAACAGATGCATCCAGTAGTGTTGAGAATGCATCTTTGATGGCTAACCAATGCCCTCAATATATTGACAGTTTCGAAATTGTATAGGACACCTTAGGTTCAAATAATTCGACTGACGATGACGACTCAGTAAAAGATAAGGACTTTAGCCCCCAAGCAACACCGACGGCAACTCCGATGAAGAATGCGACATACAGGAACAAGAGGAAGCAGAAATACGAACAACTCAAGAAGGTGGCAATGTAATGCCGGAGCTTAAAACCAACAGCCGCAAACGACTACGAAGACCTGAAACATGGAGGAGAAATTTAAAGAAACAGTCGAACGTTGTTTCAACGTAGAATCATGGTTTGGCCCGTTGATTTATAGTTGTCACGTTGATTATAACGTGTTGATTTCAGGTTGATATAAGCGATAGTGCACAATCATGATTTTTGACGTTAAATCAACGTTGTTAAATCTTGTTTTGGATATTGGTTGAATTTATCCTATTGATTAAACGTTGAAAATAGGTGACAGTAATTAAACCGTCACGAATACGCGATTGGGAAATGTCTTTTAAAACTTACCATCATTTGTTCGGTTGATTTATAGTTGTCTCTTTGATTCTGCTTGATTTTATCGAAAATGAACAACCATGTTTTTCGGCGTTAAATCAACGTTGTTAAAACGTGTGTTGAATATGTTTAGATATTGGCTAATTGATAATGTTGATTAAACGTTGAAAATAGGTTTATGTCATATACTCTGAGCGCTAGGTGGCGTTGGCGTAAACGGCGGACGACCCAGATTCCTAGAACGAGGCTTAGAGGGGTAGGACGTATTGCCTCGATCCCCGGTGTTTATCTTTCTCACGCGTGTCGGGCATCGGCACTATCGGCTGCTTGAGATGTGTGTTATTGTCATGACACGACGTTCGTTGTTCGTTTCGTTTTGTTTTGTTTGTTTCCTGGTTTTTTAGGGTGAACAATTTCAAATCGCTTAAGAGGTGAGTACTCATGGATTAAAATTTTACCGATTTTCAAGAATAGAGAGAAGATGGCTGGAATCTCACCACCACCATTGGTTTTCATGAGTGTGGCTATACTATTTTGCAGGCCAATTCATTTAAGTAGATATGGTCAAATTAAGCTGGATTAAATTAGGTACATATAGGCATATTAAGGCTGTTATAAAGTATTTACCTATGCACCACACCAAAATTAATGTTTGACAATCAAAGCTTTATTGTCTCTAGAATACTCTCTAACCTGAACTAACCTACCAGATTCAGTTTACAAGAAAATTCTTTTAAATCTTATATACGTAATTTACCTTGAGCTCCACTAAATTTTTTGACATAAAAATGTCTTCATATTCCGCTTTGCGTCCTATCAATAATTAGAAAGGTGTTGGATCGCAGGTGTAGGACAAATAGCCACTTCACTTTCTCGAAATCGCCAACGTTTCGACCTTTATTTTTAGGTCTTCCTCAGGGCTTTTTCAGTCTGACTCAAAGGAAAATCCTGAGGAAGACCTAAAAATAAAGGTCGAAACGTTGTCGATTTCGAGAAAGTGAAGTCGCTATTTGTCCTACACCTGCGTTCCAACACCTTTCTATAAAAATGTCTTTTTTTTAAAAAGTAATTTTCAGAATCTCGAACATAAATTAGTATAATTTTTGTATTTCATCATTTCTAAAGTTTTTTCACTTTAGGTAGTTCTGAAGAAGGCAACAGGGAAGTTGCCGAAACGTTAACTAGGGGGATTCGTCCGAGCTTTTTCCAGGGTAAATTGTTATTAGGAGTAATTTTACTGTGAAATGTGCGAAATTCCTTTTCCAATAATGAACGAATCGTCCAAAAAATTGTATGAGGTAGACATTACCCAAAAGTAAATACTAAAAAAATATAATTCTTGTTTTAAATTATTCCTAGTTTACAGTCACTCCCAGTCAACCCCTAAGTGCTGTCCTTCCTTTGGTTTTAAGTTTTAACATATTTATCATCAAAAAACGAATTTATCGAATATAACTGTTTTACTAATGATTGTAATTCGCACCAGTATTATGTTTCCAATAAAACAATTTTAAAATATGTAATGAATTTTTTATGATAAAATGCAAAGTTTGATATATTAATTATGTAGAGATGTCAATAAATGGACGTAGGAAGACATCTAAACGCGTCCCACCGAAGTCAACAAATGGACGTCTTCTGGATGTGACATGTAGCCGTCATTTGGACGTCCATACGACGTGGTGTATGCTGGGGTCAATCACGTTTTTGTATGTTCTTTTTAATTAAATATTAACGCTCTGTGTATTTTTAACATATAATTTTTTAAAAGTTTTTGTCTTAAACTAAAATTAAAACTGATTAAACGGGTTTACTAATTTTTTTCGAATACATTTTAACTGGGTTCAAAGTTCAAACTCTGGTAAAACTCATTTGACACAAATTATATTCATCTAAATGGAAAAAAATAGATTGAAAACGTTGATTAAAAAACGTTTTAAACACGGTTGATAAAAACGTTGATTTAACGTTTTAAGTAAGGTTGATTAAACGTTTTAAGCAAACGTAGATTAAACGTTTTAACCAAACATAGATTAAACGTCTTAAGCAAACGTTCATGAAACATTTTAAGAAAGGTTGATAAAAACGTTGATTCAACGGACATAATTACATTGAAAAAACGTTTTGTTACTTTTTTTTTAACGTTGAATCAACGTTCAACTGTTAACTGGGATACCTGCAGGAAAGAAACATTTTCAAGAACTTTATGCAAAGACAACTGCAGACTTAAATGTTTTACCATCGAGCAAGCAACGCGAGAAACTATATTTAATAAATTTTGGGGATTAGGTGACAAAGACCTTCAGAGGCAGTTTGTTGCTTCTCACATGGAATTAGTAAAGCCTAAATACAGACGTGTGACTGAAGGAAGTACAAGGGGGGAAAATATTAACTATTTTTTACTATAAATGGGGAGAGAAGGAGAGTTTGTAAATTATTTTTTATAAACACGTTAAATGTAGGAGATAGATTCGCATCCTCCATCCAAGGCCTTTACTTTACTTTACTCTACTCTACGGTTACTTTACTCTACATCTACCTCTACAACTACATTCACCATGAGCTTCACATTCACATCCAAGTTCAGCACATTCAGCTTCACGGTAGTCTCAACTTCTTCGGTGCTTCATTCCTGCTGCCCTTCTTGGTGCCATTCTCAATAGCAGCCTGATATTAACCCTACGGTAGTCGCTTGGTATTTTGTTACTTGGGTAGTCGCGTGGGTTACATACGTAGCCCATTCAAATTTGGTTACAAAAAGCAACATATATTTACTCAAAATGTTTATTAACATTAAATTTTACTTAAAAACTGTTAACACAAATTTATTTGGTAAATAACGAAAATCACTGAACAAAAAAAGTAATAAAAGCAAATTAATGCAAATAGTCTGTAATAAAGTTGTACAGGGACTTTGCAGCACAAGTTACACACATTTCTCTGCTATGTTCTTTGCATATGAAACGTTTACACGTGGTACACAGTTTTCTTGTAGACTTATCCCTGTTTCTTGGGCAAATTGAACATCGCCGAACAACATTGCTGACTGGCTGAAGGGGTACTTCTTGCGTATCCGGAATTCCTAGTAGGCCTTTGGCACGTTGCCTTATTTTCACTGGCAATACAACCAAGGAAGACCTAAATTCTATTTGGTCTTTTATAAGTTCCCAGGCGCAGTTCTCAATAAATTGTTTTCTAACTATGTTGTCTTCTACGTGGTTAAGTCTATATATAGCCAATGCCTTGATAGCTGCAATATTCAAAAGGTCAAAAAATATAACCATTGGCCATCGTCGGGTATTTCTGGCTACATTGTATTTTTGACATAACTGATTACAAGATCAACACCAATTTTGGTCCTATTATACATTGTGATCATCTCAGGTTTTTTTTCATTTCCTGTATCTGGATCAATGGCGTCATCATGATGCATAGTTGAGATTACTAAAACCGCTTTGTTCCTCTTTGGAACATACGATGCTAAAGTGCAATCTTCTCGAAAGCCAAAAAGAGTTGATTTCTCCTCTCTTGTCTTGTTCGGTAAAAACTGAGGAGGAATTTCACGCTTATTTCTTCGTAAAGTTCCCAGATACGTAAGTCTTTTCTCACGAAGGAAATTTGTGGCAAGTGTAATACTTGAAAACCAGTTATCACCAGTTATGTTCCTATTAGAACCTTGCACAGGAGTAACTAAGCGACGGACAATGTTTTCTCCCGAATTTGATACTCTAAAGGGATCTTCCGGCTGAGTGCCCACGTATGTTTCAAGATTGATAGTGTATGCAGTTTTAGTATCTACCAGAGCAAACACTTTCACTCCATATTTTGCGGGCTTGCTAGGAATGTACTGTTTAAAACTACAACGCCGTCTAAAAGACAAAAGTTGTTCGTCTATCGTAAGATACTCGGAGGGTATAAAGTTATTTTGAAAAGATGTATTAAGGTGATCGAAAAGCTCTCTTATAGGAGTTAACTTGTCTATATTTTTTCTTTCTTCTCTCATTTCTCAACATCGTCGAATCTTAGACATCTAGTCAAAAATCTAAATTGGTTCAAACTCATCCAGAGGTAACATGATTCCATGCCATTTCCTTTTGAATTGTCCCACAAATGTGCAGCGTTTTTTCGAGGACTTCGCAGTGAGCCTATCAAAAAAAGGAGGCCAATATAAGCACGAATTTCTCTTTCGTCTGTAAATCTTGCATTTCGAATCCTTTCAAATTTATTTTGAATCTGTCTGATGTAAATATTAGTAGACACAGTAATAATTTGTATCACTCCGGTGTTTATAAACAATGACAAACAATCGATTTCTGACTTTGCATTACGAGCTTCACCTTTGCGGCCTGGTAAATGTGTGATAATGTTATGAGCTCTTGTACGTACTTGGATATTAGGCCTCACTTTTCTCCACTTCGTAGTTTTGTCCTTTCCAATATAAATATTATTGTTACTTTCTTCCTCATCAACGTCTTCATTTTCTTCCGAAACGATGTCCAATACCTCCTCTTCATGGTCACTAAATTGAATATTGTCTTCTTCCTCTTTGTCAGACGAATCAACTTCTTCTTCTCCACTCGAAACCTCAACCAACCATTTCAACCATACGTCTGGATCCGATGATTGAAGGCGGCGCCTTTTTGCAGACATAATCTAAAGTACATATCAATGTATTTTGCTACATACGTACCTATATTTTATATCAATTTACCTAAAATTAATGTTCAAAATTCATAAAATCCAACACAAGGTGAAGCTTCAAATACCAACAGGAAAACTCGCGGGGGCTACATAGTAGCCCAGTCGTATTTCTGATGAAATATTTCGTCACACCTATCCTTATAAGCTCCGAACGAATACTGGATTGGAAGCGGCATGCATGCGGCAACAGGTACTTAGACGGAGATAGTAAATAGACCGACGTTTCAAGAAATAATATGCTTTTGAATAGAGCTGGGCTACCCGTGTAGCCCGCGCGAGCACTGAAGGGTTAATCAGTGTACCTTCAGATCAATCAGATTCAGCACAATCAGAGGGGCCTAGTACAGCTCCTACAGGACAACTGCAGAACTGAGGTATTGTGTAGGCAATGAGTATCAGGTAGGCTGACTTGATTAATACTTATCGACCTTCATCAATCCTGGTGAACACTCGAAGCAACCAATCCATTCATAAGCTCCGGTTGACTGGTACTTTATCTTACATATAAACTCACCCTTTATTAAGTTCCTAGCATAATAAGAGCTTCATTGTGAGCGAGGCATATCCGTACGAAAGTGTACCCCGTGTTTATTTAAGATCTTTTTGGGACTTCCAGTGTTTTCGGGTATAGTCACATTATTAGTTAATAAGGTAAGCCAGTAACTCGATAAATCACAGGGATATAAGGGTTCATTTATTTATTGTGCTTCCCCACTGGGGTTGGGTATTGAGGGTAATTATCTTTTTCTTTATTTTGGGGTATACTTGGACTTGTAACATTCACATGACGTTCCTTGGTAATAGTACGGTAAATAATGCAATTGTGGTTGAATACAATGTTCGAAGTTGAATTTAGAAATTGCGGATCTGGTACTGTTTCTGCTGGGCTAATCAGTTACCTGGTTTCCCGCTTTTACTAGTGCTCTGGAATCATTTGAGTACCTTTGTCCAGCATCCTTAAAGAGAGAACTCATTAAAGTGGGTGGCGCAATTTAATAAGGTCCTTATACTCACGACCACTCTCCGATTTGGGGTAGTTCCGGGCAATTGCTCTCTAAAGGCTGGATAAAGTTAAGATCTAAAGTTTAGCTTAGTAGATTCCGGGCAGTGAAGCAGTGAATTACGTTTTATTATAACCACCCCTTTTGTCCACCACACCCTCCGAAAGAGGAGTCGTGGCACGGCTAAAGCTAAAGAATGTAATGTAGTAAAAAGAGATGAGAGGGGCAACCACAATGGACACAAGACACTAGATGACAGCATAGTAGATTCAATAAGAAATCACATTAATAGTTTTCCGGCTATCGAGTCCCATTACCTTAGAGAAAATACAACAAGGACATTTATAGATGGATCCCTAACCCTGGCACAAATGTACATATATTACAAACAACATCAACAAAAAATAAATTTGCCATTCCTGTTTATCAACCTCAGAAAGACCAATGTTCCACTTGCGAAACATACCCAAACCGAAACTTCAAACAGTAATAACTCGTTTAATTTAAATTAGACACCCTGTATTTTATAGTATCATTAGATGCAGAATTTAGTTTCCTATCAAGAACTATTAAACACTCCTATAGCTTGGTCGTTGCATTTTCTTGGAAATATGATTTTTTCTGAATTTGCGATGACATAAACGAATGTAGTAATCTAATTTACCTGTTCAGGTCTGTTCAGGTGTTACCTGATTTTGACAAAGCAAAATTTATTGTAATTTCTAGTTGTCACATATTAATTTAAAGTTAAATATTTTTTTACTGTTATAATTGGTGGTTAACAGGGAGTTTTTTATTTAATCAAAATGCTGGTTTACACAACAGAAGAACGAGTCGATATGATCTTCATTCTAGAAGAATGCTTGCAAAATTGCCTTTTAGCATCAAGGGTTTATGCTGAAGGTTTCCTAACCGAACTCGACCGAATAGAGCCGTTTTTGAAAGACTGTTGATTCAATTTAGGCAAACTGGTAGTGTTCAGTATGTAACGACTGCCAAAACCAGACCAGTTACAGAAATCCACGAAACTGAATTAGCCATTATTGGCTCTGTAGTTGAAAATCCCCATGTCGGGCAACGAGAAATTGCACAAAACTGAAATATTAGCCAAGCAAGCGTATCAAGGAACATAAATATCACGATTATAAGATACAACTACATCAAGAACTCTCCGATAACGATTTTGGCCAGCGAGTGGACTTTTGTACGTGGGTGTTTTGTACGAAAAAGTTTCAGAACAAGAAGATTTTTTTTGAATCAGTTCTATTTAGTGATGAGGGTGTGTTGTCATAACGATGGTTCTTTTAACCTACAAAATTTTCATTATTATTCTGATTTTAACCCCCATGAATTTAGAGTTATGAATAACCAACATAGGTGGTCAGTAAATGTATGGGGGGGCATAATGGGACAGTATGTGATTGGGATAATATGACAGTATGTGACCTTATTTTTTTGACGAACATTTAAACGGAATGTCGTTTCTAAATTTTTTGAGAAATCAGCTTTCAATTTTACTGGAAGAAGTTCCTCTAGATAAAAGAACAACCATGTGGCTGCAAATGGTTGGGGCACCATTCACACACGTTTCACACAATTATCATCGTGAAGTCCAGGAGTTCTTAAATGTTCGTTTCCAAAATCGATGGATTGGAAGGAATGGAGCACAACATTGGCCACCAAGGTCCCCCGACATAACGCCTCCCAATTTCTTTTTATGGGGATATGTGAAAGGAATCGTGTATAATACGCCACCAACCACAAAAGAAAATATGAAGGAACGAATCAGAGAGGCCTTCAGAAGCATAACTCCCTATATGTTACGCAATGTGAGTGAAGGATTTAAAAACAGAATACGTTTGTGTTTGGAATCAAACGGTCGTCATATTAAACAAATTTTATAACTGTTTGTTTTTCTTTGTTTTTGACTTGTTATTTATTGTATTTCAAATTGCCACTATTACTGCACTTAATTTTTTTGTAATAGAGATGCTACATTTTATAAGAACTCTTGTAATATAATGCTTTATTGTTTTATTTGATATTTTATGCTAAATAAAGACACTTTAACATTCAGATGACTGCTAAATAATCTTCATGGTCATAATTTTGTAACTTATAAATTAATATCTGACAAATACGGGGTGTTCATTAGAAAACTTCGTCTAGTTGGTTGTGAAATGTCAAAGGAAAAGAATTGAGAAACAAAAGTCCATTTACTTTCATTATGCCATCCTTTTCTGATGAAGAAAGTGAAGTTTTCTAGTGAACACCCAGTACTAATGATAATAAATTTTGCTTTCTCAAAATCAGGTATTGTAACAGGTAAAGTAGATTACTTAATTCGTTTATGTCAGCTCAAATTCAGAAAAAAATCCATTTTCCAAGAAAACGGAAACACCAAGGCTATAGGAATGTTTACTAGTTTTCATAGGAAACTAAATTCTGCATCTAATGATACTATAAAATACAGGGTGTCTAATTTAAATTAAACGAGTTATTACTGTTTGAAGTTTGCAATAATTTGGTGTTCATTTATTGACATTCGGTGCACAGTAGTTAATATTTAATACACACTGCAAAAAATCCAATGTACTATTAGCCCACCAGCCAGTTTTGGTGGTTGAAAAGAAACCAAGTGCTGAGATTTTAAACATTTAATTTGATGCTGCATTTTCACAAAATCACGAATATCTGAAGAACGGTACGGTTTAGATGCCATAAACCTTAATAAAACTACCTTTACTTTTGTCCGTAGGTACCGAAAATACATTAATATACTAGGTATCTCTTTTAAAAAATACAACTTTAATCAATTTTATACTTTTGGGACCACCTGTATACAATGACAATAATTTTAAAATGTACTTCCAGTAGACCCCCATCCATTCCATATACAAAACTTTTTTAAAATCTAAAAGTTTAGCCATAATCTTCCGTGTCGAGTAGCGTAAAACACCCTGTATTTTCTTTTGCCGGAAGCCACAAAAATTACTACCTATATTATATAAATAAATATATCATTACAGAAACAGAACATTTATTAAATATACATAATACATCTAATGTTTGAGCTCTTTAATCAAACCTTGAGGCTGTGAATTCAAAAATATTCTTTTTGAATTCACAGTCTTTTGAAGATTGACATTTTATAATATATGTGTAACTATTGTAAAATCTAATCTTCAAATGGCAGTGAACTCAAAAAAAGAAGATTTGATAATCTCGAAGGCAATAAGCGGCTTCTGTTCGGATCCATTATATTTCCCGCTTGGGAAAAAAGGCGTTGCGAAGGAACGGACGTCCCAACAATTGATGAAAATTGTAGATATACTTTTGACAGTATGGGATATGTGGTCTTTTGTTCTTCCCAAAACTTAATTGGATTATTTTTAATGTCGAGAAGCATATTTACAATTGGAATTATTTTGCTAGCAGTTATGTAATGGTCACCACATATTTCTCGAGATGCTGCCTCAATAGGTTTTAACAAGTTTAGAACTTCTTCTGCTATCTGAATTTCAGAAGCAGTTAACATTCTTGGGGATTTTGGAAACCTATAAAAAATAAATGTTACATTAGTATTATCTATAATGAAATAGAGCCGATGTCAAGGTCTTACTTTAGCAAAAGTGTTCCTATTTTATCTTTTCGTTTTAGGAATCTCTCCAACATTGTAAAAGATGAATTCCAACGAGCTACTACAGACTGGATTAATTTTAAATCACTAATTTTTCGGAGTTCATCTGTTGCAGCAACTGAGTGTTTAAAATAGGTGACAATTGCTTTAACTGCAGAAGCAAGTTTGCAACCCCTTCTTCATCACAAATTTTTTGAGCCACCACGTTTAGTGTATGTGAGAAGCATGGCAAATGCTTATTTTTGTCTAAAAGACCTACGACTGCTTTTACGCTATTTGCACCGTTGTCGGTTACAATAGCTCGTATATTGGGTATGGGTATATTCCATTCGAGAAGAGTGGTCTTTAATGTCTTTTGGAGAAGATCACTTGTGTGGCTATCTGTCATTTCTTGCATACAAATAATCACATTATTTTGTCTGTTTTGATCAATGAAATGGACAGTAGTTCCCAAGAAACTACGGGTGTTTATAGTATCTGTCCACACATCCGCTGTGACTGATACATGCTCAATAGATGCCAGCCTATCTTTAATCATCCCATGTAAAACTTGAAACTTTTCGTCAATTAATTGGGTAATTTTTATGCGTCCAGGAGCTTTGTAATGAGGTACTGCTTTCTTACAAAAATACTGGAATCCTAGTTTATCCGTGGTATTAAGTGGCATGTTGTCCTTTACCACCATATAAACTAAGGCCTCTGTCAATTGAGTGGATCTTGTGCCACCATCTAAAATACATTTCCAAATGATGATTTGAGTCATAACATTTATTAATGCTAACAAAAAGTTAATAAATTTTACTTGATTTAAATTTGTCAGAAAATGTATTTAATTCACTTAGATACTTTTGAAAGATTTAATTTCGGAAAAGGAGTCATCAACCCTTCTCTGATTCTAGGTAAAACAACCAGATACACTGGAACCTTGACCTTGACCTGAATTTTTGAAAGGTGGAAATGGAGATGAAGCTTTTAAAGTTGAGGTACTTGAAGCTGCTTCTACAATTTCAAAATTGCTTAATTCTATATCAGTTGCTTCCTCATCCTCTTCATCTACAACAGGCAATGCTTTCGGTCTCGGTCTAACTTTAGAATCCTTGGATTCCTTGCTGTTCATTCGTTTATTGTAGTTGTGCTTCCTTATGAGGTGGTTCATTAAGTTGGTGGTATTGCCAGAGGATTTCAATTCTTTTTGGCAAAGCTTACATTTTCCTCCACCACTAATTCTCATGAAGCTCTTCCAAACTTCGCTTTTCTTTGACGTAGGTATGCGGGGTTTTTCACAATTCGTCTTTAATGTTGTAATGTTGTTAAGAGTAAAAGGTCGAAGATGATGAGATTATTGTGGATACTGGACTGTGATTGTATTGTAAAATGTGAAATGTAAAAATTTAAAAAAGGTAATAAAAAAAAGAGAGATTGAGCTTACTAATTCTAACCTAACATTCTCAAATGTCATTATTCATTATTGTCAAAAATATCAAGTCATGATAGTCATTTGTGATGTAAGTTGAGTTCGGTAATTACCTTCCGAGCACTCGGGATATCAGTCTCTCTCACTCTAGCTTGCTAAGAGATGGTCTTTGTCCGGAGTACTCCGGTGGATGGAATTACCGAACTCGGCTATACTACTTAAACTATGTTTTAGGTTTTAGGCGCTTTCTTTAGGAAAGTACAGTGTTCAGTGCAGCACAGGGCAGCTGTTTAATGGTTGAATTTTAGAACTTTATTCCATCCCTAAATTGCCAGCTCTAAGTTTATCAGCTGTTAGTTGACAAGTGACAAGTGACTTTTAAAAAAGAATAACTTTGACGTGGGTGTGAAAAGTTTAAGTAGAATTTGGGCTTTAGAGAGATTTGCAATGATCATCCATTTTTTTTCTTTTTGTAAAAAAGCATTTTACTATTTTTTGTGAGTACAAAGCCATTTCACCTTTGTTAATAAAATGAATACAGTCCACACAAAACGAAGAAGTCTATTTCATCTTCTTTTTCCCAATTTGAACCAGCACTTTCAATTTTCAACATATTTTTGGTCCTTGCGAACGCGGATACGTTCAGAAAGCAATGGAGAACGTGCAGTTTTGGCGAAAAAAGTGATCCTCTTCAAGCAATTTGTGGTGCTGCCAGCCTTTGGAGTTCCAGATAGCCAAGCAGAAATCGGGCAGGTATCCATTACATTCTTATTCCTAACAAGAAAAATTCTATTCCTTTGGTCCAAGCTGTACCTATTTAACAGTTTAACTTGGCCTGAGGTACCTTCCATTTTGGGATAAAGTTCGATTTAAAGTTTTGCAAATTTAAAGGCAATTATTGAACAATTTATAGTTGCCTAGTTATCACATTAAGATGAATACTGACATACCAAATTCAGCTCCACAAGATATAAATTTGTTGATTCGGAATAGGGGTAGTATTAAACAAAAATTTACAATTTTAGACAAATTTATTGATACAATTAAAACAGCATTGCCTGCTAAAAAGCCAAATCTGGATGATATTCGTTTGAGGCATAAAAATAGTACTGCCTTGTTGTGAGAAAGATTTGGAATTGCATTTTGAGGAAACAGAAAAATTTGAGGAAAGATAATTATAGGGCACAAGATTTTTTATCTCAGTATTTAAGCAATCATCATACCCAGTCGAATGATGGCTCTATTCATGATGGCCGTCGTAGTAGCCTATCTGGTGATGTGCATCATGGTCAAGACAATGTAATTCATCAAAATGGTCCTCAATTTGATCCATTGCAAAATGTCTTTTGCCAAAACTCAAGTTGCCAACATTTTCGGGTGGCTATGACCAGTGGTTACACTTCAAACAGAATTTTTCATCCATAATCATTAACAATGCGAATTTGAATGATTCTCAAAAGTTTCAATTTTTAAAGGCATCTCTGGACGGTTATGCAGCCAGATTTGTTGAAGGTTTTGATGGGGAGCAAGAGCCTTTTGCTAAGGCTTGGGATCTTCTATCAGATAAATTTGATAAAAAGCATTTTTTGTTGGAAACTCATTTTCAACAGTTATTAACACTTTCAAATATATCAAAAGAAAATTTTGCACAATACAATCAACTTTTAGACAATATCACCAGACATTTAAATGGCATTAATGCTTTGGGGCTCGATTCACAAACTCTTTTTGACTTATAAGCTTGACAAATCCACTTTACGTGAGTGGAAAGAGTTAGAGTATGATTCTGATCTACCAACTTTAAATGAGTTTTTAGATTTTGTAAAGAACAAAGTGGATTTTTTGCAATCATTAGAACAAGCCCATTTAAACAAGCAAGATTCCAATTCGTTTGATCCTAAGCGCAATTTGAAAAAACCTTTAAGCAACCCTCAATATAACTTGTTTGCTGGTGTTAAGCCAACTACAGTGAAATGTAATTTTTGCAAGAAGCCTCACGCTATTTATAAGTGTCCTGACTTTTTATCATTATCGATACAAGATAGATGTGATAATGTGGCACGTCTACAGCTTTGCAGGAATTGCTTACGCACTAGATATGATGTTGACAAATGTCTATTTGGCTCATGTCGAGTCTGTCAGCATAAGTTTGGACAAGTGATAAAGCATAATACTTTATCACATGTGGATAAAAATCCTCCATCTTTGAACATGGTTGTGAGGCCAGCAGCAGGTAACATGTATGAGGTTCTTTTGTCAACAGTAAAATGTATGGTGCAAGATTCTTCGGGCAAATTTTTTACATGTAGGGCATTGCTTGATTCTGGTGCACAATCTAATTTAATTATAGAAAAATTCTTTAACAAATTGGATATAAAATGTTCTAATGTTGATCTATCAATCATAGGCATCAATCAAGTGGTGTCTAAGCTTAAGAAAAAATGTGACATTACAGTTTTTTCTACTAATTTACAATTTATTTGCACAATTTCTTGTTTGGTTACTCCTATTATTACTAGTAATATTCCATTAAGCTCTTTTAATGTGGCTAAATTAAATATCCCACCTTCTATTCAATTGGCTGACCCTAATTTTCACATTTCAAGTGAGATTGATTTGCTAATAGGAGCTGGCCAGTTTTGGAATTTGATTTTGCAAGGTAAGGTGCGCTTAGGTCCTAATTTTCCTGATTTACAACTTACTAAATTTGGCTATATATATATAACAGGAAACATTCCAACTGATCTTAATCAAGCTGTAGTATGTAGTTTGGTGAAAATGCATGTTCCCGAAGATGATCGGTTAAAAAGATTTTGGGAATTAGAGGAAGTGGGGTCTCCTTCTCAATATATATCTCGAGATAATGCTGAATGCGAACAATTATTTATACGTGACACAGTTAGAGATGATCAGGGTAGATTTGTAGTCAAATTTTCTTTTAAACATTCACCTGCTTTGCTAGGTGATTCTATCACCACTGCTGTAAAGCGCTTTATATCATTGGAGAAAAGGTTTGCTGATCCCCATTTCAAGTCTCTTTATCATGAATTTATTCAAAAATATGAACAGCTTGAACACATGTCTAAGATTGCAGGGAATATTTCACAATTACCGAAAGAAACATCTTATCTTTTGCCCCATCATGGTGTCCTTAAGGAACAGAATATTACAACAAAACTGAGGACTGTTTTTGATGGTAGCTGTCCAACTTCGTCGGGCAGGTCATTGAATGACAGTTCGTGGGTCCTAAATTGCAGAATGACATCCTAAATATTTTGATCAGATTTCGTACTTACCAGTTTGTTGTTTCTCCATCCAGATCATCGACATTTGCAGAGGATTTTATGGCGTGACATTCGTGATCAAGACTTATCAGTTCATGAATTCAACACAGTCTCTTATGGAACAACGTTTGCTCCCTATTTAGCAATAACATGCTTACAGCAGTTAGCTCTTGACAATTACAAACAGTTTCCAGAAGCTTGTGAAACCATATTAACGGACTTTTATGTGGATGACCTCCTTACAGGATCCAACGATTTAATGGAATTGAATACCAGATGTCGTCAAATATTTTCAATTCTTAACTCAGCCCAGTTTGTAATAAGAAAATGGGTGTCAAACCATCCAGCTGCTATTTTTGGTTTGGACCATTCTGATGTTTCCAATTCAACTTTAAATTTGGGTAAAAATGAAGTTTGCAAAACTTTAGGTGTTCAGTGGGTCGCCAAATCAGATTTTCTCACTTACCACATTCAAACAAGAGAATTGTCCACCACCACCACTATGACTAAAGGTCAAATTTGGTCCACTATTGCCCAGATTTATGACCCGCTTGGTCTTTTGGGTCCATGCATTATTTTTTTAAAGATTCTTATTCAAAAACTATGGTCATTGCGGATCTCTTGGGATTCTCCTATTCCTTTGGAACTTCATAAGATATTTTATGGGTTTGAAATGATTTAGCAATTCTTAATACAATTAGTATTCCTCGAGCCTCTATTCCACCCAATTTTAGACTATTTGATATACATTGCTTCTGTGATGCATCTCAGGATGCTTGTGTGGCTATCTATATGAGAAGCCAAAATGTTCAGGGTTCTTTTAGGACTCTTTTGTTATGTTCAAAGACTAAGGTTGCCCCTCTTAAGATGGTTACTATTTCCAGGCTTGAGCTTTGCGCTTGTTTGTTGGGAGTACAACTACTGGATATAGTAAAAAATGCTCTTTCTTTTTCTATACCAACATTTTTATGGAGCGACTCCAAAGTGGCTCTAAATTGGATTAGAACTGAGGCTGATGTTCTTGAAGTTTTTGTAGCAAATAGGGTTTCCAAAATTCAATCTTTGACTAATATTGAAGATTGGAGATATGTATTGGACCTTGCTTCAAAAGGTGTCAGTGCCAATAACTTAATTAATTCATCTTTGTGGTGGAATGGCCCACAATTTCTTGAGCAAGAGAGTTGCTACTGGCCCAACTGTGATCTCACTATTTCTCGAAACAAACTACCCGAAATTAAAAAGAAAGTTTTGCTTGGCATGATTAATACAATTGAACTATTTTCCTTGTTTGGTAAATTTTCTGGTTTCAATAAACTCAAGCGAGTTACCGCTTTTTGTTTTAGATTTATTAATAACTTGCGCAGCAAGATTGGACATGGAAATGCTCATGTTGGTTGTCTCTCTGTTCAAGAATTGGACAATGCAAATAAATTTTTGATTAAATCATCACAATCTGAGTGTTTCCAGGCTGAGCTGGATCTGCTTAAAAATAATAAGACATTAGATAAAAAACACAATTTGTCTTACTTGGTCCCATTTATTGACAAGGATATATTGAGGGTTGGGGGTCGCTTGAGAAATACATATTTATCTTATGACTTTAAACACCCTGTTTTGCTACATTCAAGGCACCCACTTACTGGATTAATTTTTAATCATAAGCATCAACTATTGCTGCATCCTGGACCACAACTTCTATTGGCATTAGTGCGGCAGTACTATTGGCCAATAAATGGTCTCATTGCTGCAAAGAAAACGGTTAGGGAATGCCTTGTTTGTTTTAAGTTCAATCCTAATGCCTTTAATAGCCTTACCAGATACACGCCTTAAGCAGAGCTTTCCTTTTAACACAACAGGCATTGATTATGCAGGTCCATTTTTTGTTTTAAACAAACCGGGAAGGGGAGGTAGGCTAGAAAAGTGTTATCTGGTGGTATTTGTATGCTTTTGTACCAAAGCAATACATTTAGAGATTGTGTTAAATTTAAGTACAGAACATTTTTTAGCATGTCTCAAAAGATTTACAGCTAGGAGAGGAATTCCTCAAACAATTTATTCAGATAATGGTAGCACATTTGTGGGTGCACATAATGAGATGAAAGATCTTGGCCATTTTTTAATGAAAAATCAGAATTCTATTGTAGACGGTACTAGTTCAGATGGTATTCATTGGGTTTTTATTCCCCCATATACACCCAACTATGGCGGGCTATGGGAGGCTGCTGTCAAAGGTGCTAAACACCATCTTAAACGAGCAATGATAAATCGTAATGTAACTTTGGAAGAGTTTAATACTTTGACTGTCCAAGTGGAGGGTATTCTAAACTCAAGACCTTTATATTCTCCCTCCAACGATCCCAATGATCTAGCTCCTATTACCCTTTCCCATTTTCTCATTGGACGACCAACTAATCACATTCCTGAACCTGTTCTTGAAAAAGCAACACCAAACCGATTGAGTCGACTACAACATGTACAAAAATTGTGCCAGCAGTTTTGGAACCAATTTTCGCAACACTACGTTTCGCAACTCCATCACCAGTACAAGTGGAAGGATACTCCATCTCGAATATTGGAAGGCGTGTTAGTTTTGGTGAAGAACGACAAACATCCTCCATACAAGTGGCCTTTGGGGAGAGTAAGCCTTTATTCCTGGCAGAGACGGCACTCCTAGGACAGCTACAATCCTTACCAGTAATGGGCAGATAACTCGATGTGTGAGACACTTGTCTCCTTTGCCTCTTCAGGACGAGATTGACATGTAGATTGTAGGAACTGGAAGGAAGTGACACTTACCTGTTTTATGTGCAATTTGAAGGTTCCCTTCAAGGGGGGGGAGTATGTTTAATGGTTGAAATTTAGAACTTTATTCCATCCCTAAATTGCCAGCTCTAAGTTTATCAGCTGTTGGTTGACAAGTGACAAGTGACTTTTAAAAAATAATGACTTTGACGTGTGTGTGAAAAGTTTAAGAAGAATTTGGGCTTTAGAGAGATTTGCAATGATCATCCATTTTTTTCTTTTTGTAAAAAAGCATTTTACTATTTTTTGTGAGTACAAAGCCATTTCACCTTTGTTAATAAAATTAATACAGTCCACACAAAACAAAGAAGTCTATTTCATCTTCTTTTTCCCAATTTGAACCAGAACTTTCAATTTTCAACAGCAGCTTTTGCTTTTTCTTGCTCGTATGTTTAATCAAGCCGATTTTTTATCGCCAACAAAGAATCGATAATCGATTAAAATTACCTTTGGAAGATCGATCAAAAAAATCGATTTTTAAAAAACGATTAATCGATTAAAGATCGGCATCCCTAATCCTCACATTAGACAGTGCGAAAACTCATAGCAAATATAACTGTTGTAAACCACAAAGGGTGCGTGCCGTGTGCCGTATTGTTTTGCTAGACGCCTTTCATGGACGAGACAGCGCAACGTCGGCGTCGTCGGGCCACCTGCAGGGGGTAAACGATATGTGGTGTTATTTTTAGATTAAGATTACTTCATTACTTCGGCTATTCGCATTCTCGGTAGTAACACAGTATAAAGAATAATAGATTATATCAGTATCGTCAGTTCGTGTCGGCACTTTTGATATTTCCAAAACTAAAGCGTGCCGCGCCCGGCCATTTTCTCGAGTAGTTACGAGGGGACAAACACATGCGATGCACTGCCAAAGCATTGCCAAAACCGGTTTGGTGGTGCACAGGCCCGCGGCCGGGCGGACGAGGCAAGGGGAGGAGAGTTTCAATTTTTCGACCGACTGACGTTACTGATATAATGTATTATTCCTTATACTGTGGTAGTAACAAGAACGATGCGTTTCGCTCTGATTTGCTTACGCTCATATTAAAATAATAATGCGGTTTTGTTCACATTTTATATCAAGCAGACAAACAACATCATTCCGGGGTTTTGTATACGTTAAAACCTAATAAACTAAAGTCAAGTTTTGACTTATTATATTAATAAATTAAATCTCGTTGTAACATTACGAGTGTGTGTTTTGTTATGGGTGACGCCCATAAAATGGTCCTTCGAGCCGGATAGTGCAAAATTCATGAACTGGATTTGTATCAGTGAAAATTATTGGACATTGAAGATTGATGCCCAGCGTAGCAGTCGCCGCAGAGTGAGATTACGCCATTTCCCTATTTCCTTTTAGTACGACAGTACATTTGATATTGATTTGGTTTGATGCTGAATCGGTGTTTGGTCAGTAGTATTTATTTGATGTAAATATTGCAGTTCAGGCTTTAGGAAAATGTATCGTTTTAACTTACATATCAGCATTACAAAATGGCACCTACGAATGACGGCGAACATTCAGATTCAAACGAGGATTCAAACGAAATTAAATCAAAGTTAAAAATTTTAATTAAAAAACGGGGAGTTTTAAAATCAAGAGTGACTTGTTTTTCAAAATATGTTCATCGTTTTGTCATTGATTCTTTGTCGGATACACAACTTATAGAGTTGGAACAAAGAGTGCTAAATTTTAGGCTCATTATAGACGAGTTTAACAATGTTCAAGGGAAAATTGCACTTATTGTCAATGCAGATGAAATTGATCATCGGGAGGATTTTGAAACTCATTTTTATTCAGTATTTTCTCAAGATGAAAAGATTATTTCTGATTCCAGAAAACAGGAGAATTGTTCCAACTCTGTTGCATCTGGAATGGTTCAGGTAATTCAGGTGGTATAAGACTGCCAGAAATTCGCAGTCCCACATTTGATGGAAACTATGAGGGTTGGCTCGAGTTTCGAGACACCTTTTTATCTATAATTCATAACAATCAGGCACAAATATAATTATTTAAGGGCAGCTTTACAGGGTAACGCAGCTCGAGTTTTACAATCAATTGAACTTTCACAGGATAATTACACGGATGCCTGGAAAGCAGTATGCGAGAGGCATGATAATCCAGGCATTTTAGTTACATCAAGTCAAAAACATTTTTGATGCAGAAATTGTCACACATGAGTCTCCCTGTAGTCTCCGTAATCTGATAGACGGTATTTCAAAACATTTGGTGGCTCTCGAAAAACTAAAGGAGCCAGTGTCAGAGTGGGATACTTTACTCATTTATATCATTCCACAGAAGTTATATAAAACAACTGCAAGGGAGTGGGAAGAATATAAAATAATGCATAAGGCTTGTAATTTTAGCCATTTGAAAACATTTTTGAAGGGTAGAATAGATCTTTTAGAAACTTTGGGGAGGTCAAAAATCAAACAAACTAAGCCTTTTGAAAAGAAAAATTTATTAACCACAGGATACAATAACAATTCAAGTAATAATTCATCTTGTCCAGTTTGCAAAGAAAACCATGCATATTATAATTGTCATGCTTCGTTAAAATTGCCAGTTCCCAAGCGCATAGGGAAGGTGTTAAGTTTAAAGCTTTGTGTGAATTGTTTCAGAGGTGGTCATATACCAACAGCACTGGCAAAGGTGGCAGAAGGAGTATCTTCAACAGCTACAGCTAGAGCCAAATGGAAGACTGATGGCCGAGGAATTGGATTGGGCGATTTCGTATTGGTGAAAGAAGATAACCTCCCTCCAAAGAAGTGGGTTATTGGGCGTGTGTAGGCAGTGTGTCCTGGAAAGGACCAAGTGTGCCGTGTTGCAGACGTAAAGATAGCAATGGGGCATCGTTCGACAAGCGACGCTCGTTTTCAAAGTTGTGCGTGCTTCCAGTGCAGTGATAGACCTTGTTGAAAGGTAGTCCTTCCAAGGCCGGGGGTATAGACAGTGCGAAAACTCCTAGCAAATATAACTGTTGTAAACCACAACGGGTGCGTGCCGTGTGCCGTATTGTTTTGCTAGACGCCTTTCAAGGACGAGACAGCGCAACGTCGTCGGACCACCTGCAGGGGGTGAACCATGTGTGATGTTATTTTTAGATTAAGATTACTTCGGATATTCGCATTCTCGGTAGTAATAAGAACGATGCGTTTCGCTCTGATTTGCTTACGCTTCTATTCAAATAATAATGCAGTTTTGTTCACATTTTATATCAAGCAGACAAACAACATCATTCCGGGGTTTTGTATACGTTAAAACCTAATAAACTAAAGCTTTGACTTATTATATTTAAATAAAATCTCGTTGTAACATTACGAGTGTGTGTTTTATTATGGGCGACGCCCACACATTAACATTGATATTTTAAGAAGTTGCCAAAGATTAAACATACGCTTCATTCTCTTACCGCCCAATTCCAGAGGACTAACCCAACCACTCGATGTTGAATTCTATAGACAATATAAAAAGAGCATGGAGAACTCTCCTTACCGACCCCAAAACCTAAACGCGATTAAAAAAAAACATTTTTCCTCAGTTGTTGACAAAACTGATAGAGAAAATAGATCCTAATTTTTAAGCGAAGATAATTAATTCGTTTCGAGCAACAGGAATACATCCTCTAAACCCCTATGAGGTTTTGGAAAAAATGCCTAACGAGAGGTTTAAAAATAGAGTAAGTTCGGAGATTGACAATGCTCTATTAAGTTTTCTTCAGCAGAAAAACAATGGTGAAGTATCAAGAAAAGGAAAAGGAAACTTAAATATTCGCCCTGGATCGTCTGTGCAGTGTGAGGAGCTTCAAATGGATGAAAATGTTAACATTCAAGTCGATGAAGATAATCTGGAGGAGAGAAATCAGCGACCAAGAAGAAAACGAGAATGAAGCATATTCCGTCCACGACGAGCCATCGCAGGTGGATGATTATGATGATGATACGGACCCGTATATAGATCCAAACGACTTAAACGTTGGTTCCTTTATTGTAGTCCAGTTTCCTACAAAGAAGACAATAAGATATTATATTGGAATAATTCTTGAAATAGTAAACAACGACAGCATTAGTTTCAGAACTAAATTCTTCAGAAAAACTAGAAATGGATTTTCCTTTCCAGCAATCGATATCTCCGATGTTGCTTTCGGAGATATAATCAAAATTTTGTCGGAACCATCTGTAAAGTCGAAGGGGGTTTTACTCGTTCCGAGAAAATTTAGTTCGCTTTAATATTTAATAGTTCCTTAAATTGGTGATAATTAGACATAGGCAACGCTATAGTCTGAACAGAATGTGATTTTTAGTTTTTATGGTGGGTAGAATTACATTCCGACCTATTATTCGTTAAGATACCTTAGAATTTGAGGAATATTTGTGTTTAAACCGTTATTTTTGTATTTTTTCACATTTCTAATAAAAAATTGAGAAAATATGACTGTTTTTTTCCCTTTTTGAAGTTCTTTTGGTAGGTAAAGCAAGACTTTTAAAAACATAAAATGTGGGCAAAGATGGTGTATCGCCACTTAATTTTGCCTAAAAACCGAGTTTCTATACCTGGGTAAAGTTGTAACTTACCACCATATATATATTTTTTTCAATATCCTTATGTAAGTGGGGTATCTCGGGCACTCAAGTATCCCTTACGTCAAGAAAGTAGGGTTAGAGGGTCATTTTACATTTTATTATATTATATAAGAAGTTTTTTCGGGGATTGTTACGAATTTTTAACCATCAGTGATGATAAACTCCAAGACTTTATTGAATTTGTGGACTTAGTTGAGGAAGAAAATGAAAACGAACTGAGATGAGAAAAACAAAACATAAAAGATACGCAGGATTCTTTCGAATTTTATGAAAATTCCGAATTTGCTAGTAGGTTTCGTTTTAAGAAGCAAAGTGTCCGTGAAGTTTTTCTACCTCTAGTTTTTGAAGCTTTGGATAAAGTCAATAACAGAGGATTGCCAGCTCCTCCTTATTTACAATTATTAATTGCCCTGAGATTTTATGCAACAGGAAATTTATAAGTAAGTTAATTTTACACTTTTCATTAATACTGAAAATTAAGCATTCTTATTTTCTTTTTACTATGCAGATAGTGAATGGAGATTTACAAGGTTTTTCAAGTACAGTGTCACTAAGCATTACTAGAGACTCACGAATATTGGCTAGGCATCTAAGGGATTTTGTACAATTTCCACATACACTGCCAGGCCAGCAAGAAAATATTAGAAAATTTTCTGAGATTGCTGCTTTTCCTAATGTTGAGACATATGTTAAATGTACACATATTATAATCGCAAATCCTGGAGGTCATAATGGAGAAATCTTTAGGAATCGGAAAGGAAAATTTTCCTTAAATGTCCAGGTAATTTAAAAAATACAATGTTCTTAATTTACAAATTTTTGTGCCTTAAGTTGAGTGAGATGAAGATCCTAGATATTGATTTTCGCTATCCAGGATCTACTCTTGATAGGGTAATATTTGATCGCAGTTTTCTCCGTGTGCATTTTGAAACAAACCTGATTGAAGGTAAGCGGCATGACAACAGTTTACTTTGTTATTAATCATTGTTTCAACTAAACATTTTTTGGGCTTTCAGGATGTTGCTGGGTGACAATGGCTATGCTTGTAGGCGATATTTATTAACACCTATAATCAATCCAACTCCTGTGCCAGAGCAAAATTATAATCGAAGTCATATAAGAACTAGGAATATAATTGAAAGGGTTTTTGGAGTATGGAAAAGGAGGTTTACTTCATACTGCATCATTTAGGACACTTTTACGTACTTTATTTTAGTCCGGTAAATAGCTTTTTACAAGACTGGATATCGTAAAGAAATTTTACAGTATTGAGTACCGGTACATCTTGTGCCGGTATTCAATAAATCCATTACCGGTACCGGTGCAGAATACCGTAATGAAACTATACCGGATTTCTCAAAAATATATTAGCCGCGCATAAAATTTATTTTTTCCTGTTTCTAATAAGTATGAGGTAAAATGTTGTACATCATACGTCCGTTAACGTGTTACAGTAGTCGTTTCGAAATTCCAGACTCGGCTATCGCCTCGTCCAGAAACATCTTACTCCTAGTGTAAAACTATATTACCGTTTCAGAATATATTCCGAAGCGACTACTGTAACACGTTACCGAACGTATGATGTACAACATTTTACTTCATACTTATTAAAAACGGGTAAAAATTAATTGGATCATCTGTGGAAATTATTTTTGCCACTGCCGCTTTGTATAATATTGGAAAAAATCTACAAGAAGAAGAACATGATCCAGCTGGTGAAGAAGAACCGGTAGAGGACAATATCATTTCCCAAACGAAAATTAGTTCTTATTTCGGAGGGCCTTTATTGCAATACGCTCTAATAGATAGATTTAATTTAGTATAGCTAACAATAAAGAACTTATTTAATTAATTATTAACAAATAAGACAAAGATGTTTTGAAAGCACATTTATTTTATTTGTTTTAATAGCCCAATATTCTTTTTCAAATGTAATTTTTCCAGCTCTACAAGCTCCATTCTTCAACTCTCCTTATTCGCAAATTTTTTTCTTCACCTTTTGCAGAATCTATCCTTTTTCGTTTAAAATTTTTGAGGTAAAAAAAAACGATGTTAGTGAAGTTTTGTTATTTAAGTAATGGCTATGGTAAATAGGTTCTTAATAGAACACATGTGAAATTATCATATTTTTTTTATCCTGCACACACAAAGAGGTGTTGCTAATTGTGTCTATATATAGAGAGTCATAAATGCAAAAATGATATAAAAATTATTGTTATTACTTATAGGCTTCATATTAGGTTTCTAGAGGTTTCTTTTATTGTAGACATCTAAGAATATAAAATACTATGAGGTTGATGTTGATGGAATTTTGTTGTTATTATCCCAGCCAGGCAGTAGTAGCACCGAATATTGGGCAGCAAGTAGATTATCGACATCAGAAACTCCAAACACTAATAAATCAGCAAAAAAGCGAAAGCAAAGTTCTAGGTTACAGAAAGATGAAGAGGTTGAGGTATTAGAGGACATATCAGCAGGTCTTGAAAATATGTCTGCAGCCTCCAAAAATAAAAGCAGCCAAGAAAAACGTGAGAAAACACTTGAAGACATAATGGGGAAATTTGTTTCAGCGCAGCTGAAAAAAATTAAAAACGAGGATGCTAAACAAGATGCCCAACTTGAAATTATTATGTAACGGTGTTAAGAAACCACTATAATCTTGCGATTATTATGTGAGGGAGTATTACGATTATTGTCACGAGACGTGCGATCGTATTATTATGTAAACTTATTATTTTTATCCACGACCATACTATAATAATCACATTACTGTTGTACATTCTCAAGAAATAATAATATAATATAATTATAAATATAATCTAATACCATACTAATCATTATACCCTAGTGAATAATTCACAAGTGTGAATAATGAGTTGTCATGGTGTTTAGTTTGGCACTAAACTTAAAAAATACTCGAAGGACCTGGTGTTATCGATACGTTTATTTTGAAGTTTGGACATGGACTGGACTTAAATTTAAGCTTATGAACTAGGTAAAATCCCTTTAGGGTCGTAAATGGTGGTGGGTGACCATAAATCAAAACGGCTGGGTTTTTCCAGCAATAAAATGTTATGGCGCCTTAACATACCGCCCTCGTTGAACTATAATGCTATAGTTCAAAATTTATTTATTTACCTCTTTATACAAACAACAAACATGAAAAACCGTGCTACTAATTTACGTCGCTGCTTCGGTCGCTGCCTTCCTCCATGGGTAGAATGCAAACTCGACTTACACCTCGCTTGGTAACGCCATTTGTAGTTTTAATGGAAACTACACGAGTGATACCATCCTTCCCTGGATGGAGCTGCACTATTCGGCCCAGTAGCCACTGCTGAGGTGGAATGTTTTCCTCCATTATCAAGACCATGGTACCCATCTTGATGTCCTTGGGTTGATGGTGCCATTTTGTCCTGAGTTGTTGGGAGAGCAGATATTCTCTCGACCAGCGCTTCCAAAAATGTTGACGAACTTGTTCGACGTATTGCCAACGGGAAAAACGATTTTTTGGCAATAATTTATAATCTGGTTCCACCAGAGCCGTCAGTGGTTCTCCAATTAAAAAATGGCCAGGTGTGAGGACGGAAAGGTCATTAGGATCATTGGAGAGAGGACATATAGGTCGTGAATTAATACAAGCTTCAATTTTTGCTAGTAAAGTGCACATTTCTTCAAAGTTAAAACTAGTTTCCCCAACTACTCTTTTTAGATGATGCTTAACTAGCTTAACATTAGCCTCCCATAGGCCACCGAAGGTTGGCGAACGTGGTGGAATAAAATGCCATGAAATATTTAAAGGTGTTAAAGCATTGATAACGTTTAGAAATTTAGTTGATTTAAAGAGCGACTGTAATTCTTTGTTAACGCCTTTAAAGTATGATGCATTATCAGAAAAAAGATTCGTTGCATGGCCTCGTCTAGAAATGAAACGTTGTAGTGCTGCTAAAAATGAATCAGTTGTTAAATTGCCTACAAGCTCTAAATGAACAGCTTTAGTGGCAAAACAAATGAACAAAGCTATATAAGCCTTAACCTTTCTGGTTTTTCCACGACCGCTTCCCTCCTTAATCTGTATCGGACCTATATAGTCGATACCAGTTTTAGTAAAAGGCCTTATGGGCTCTAGTCTTTGTTGTGGTAAATCACCCATTGGTTGAGTTAAAAATTTGATGATGATGAAGAATTTGATGAGATCGAAAACAAATTAGGCATTTATGTAAAATACTTCTGAGTACGCTTCTGCCAGAAATAATCCAAAAAGTTTGCCTTAAGGCGGTAAGTGTAGCTTGAGCTCCAGCATGAAGCTGTCTTTCATGGGCTTGATTAACTAGCAATTTGGTCACGTGATGCTTGCCAGGTAGGATTATTGGATATTTTTTATCATAACTTATAGATGAATGTTTTAGGCGTCCACCTACTCTAATAATCCCATCATTACCCAGTATTGGATTTAGCAAATACAAACAACTTTGTTTTTTAACATAACCAGATGCATTTAAAGAAGTTAGTTCTGATGAAAATGAATTAAATTGAACAATTTTGATGATGGTTTTTTGAGCTGCATTTAGTTCATGCGATGATAATACGCCCCTTTTCTTTAAAAGTGGATTTCTACAATTATGAATAAATCTCAAAATTAAAGCTATGATTCTTTGCAATTTGAAAAATTGTGAATATTTGCTTAGGAATTTATCAGTGTTGATCTTGGTTAACAAAACCTTGTTAATAGTTTTTCGTTTTTCTGGTGTTGTTTCTGAATTTATTACTAATGACGCGGGCCAGAAGGATTTGGGCAAATTTAGCCAAAAAGGTCCATGCCACCATAAGCTAGATTCACTTAGTTCGCTTGGTTCCATACTTCTTGAAATAATATCCGCGGGATTATGATTTGTACGAATATGATGCCATTCATTGGACTTGGATAGTGACTGTATTTCGGACACACGATTTGCTACAAAGGTGGTCCATGTATTAGACGGGGCTGCTAGCCAAGATAAGACAATAGTGGAATCAGTCCAAAAATAACGTTTTGTAATATTTAAATTTAATTTGGTTAAAACCTTGTTCATTAAGCGAACGAGAAGTAAGCTTCCACACAATTCTAGTCGTGGTATGGACAATGTTTTAAGAGGAGCAACCCTAGATTTGCTGCATAGCAAATTTGTTTGATAATTGCCTTGCCCGTCTAAACATCTTATAAAAATAGCCGCTCCGTATGCATTCTGTGAGATATCACAAAAGCCGTGAATTTCTGTCTTTATCACTGGTAAATTTGATATTACCTTTCGATCAATCTTAATGTTATTTATATTTGATAAATGAGTTATAAAATTGTTCCACATGTTGTTTAATTCTTCGGGTACTGGTTCATCCCAGGATAATTTTAAAGTCCATAATTTTTGCAGCATCAGTTTTGCTTTAATTATAACTGGCGAAATTAAACCTAAAGGGTCCCATAGTTGCGCAGTTGTAGATAAGATATTTCTTTTAGTGGGTTTAATATGAATTTTATGTAAATTTATTTGGTAAGTTAAAATATCAAGTTTATAGTTCCAAACAACTCCTAGTGTTTTAGTTTCCTGATTGTTATCATAAAAATTTATTTCTGCTACGTCGTTGTTTGATTGGGACGTTAATTCAGAACTATTTGACGCCCATTTTGACATTTCGAAACCCGCTTGGTTTAAAATGGAATTAATATCGTGCTTTAACTTAATTGCATCTTCTGCTGAAGCTGTACCGGTTAAGAGATCATCCATGTAAAAATCTCTCAAAATAACCTCACTCGCTACAGGGAAATTAGCCCTCTCATCGAGCGCTGCCTGTTGAAGACAACGAACTGCTAAAAATGGTGCACAAGTGGTACCATACGTTACGGTTAACAAACGATATGTCAAAATAGGATCTAGTGGATTTTCTCTCCACACAATTTTTTGATAATTAGTATGTAGTGGGTCTACCTTTACTTGCCGATACATTTTAACAATGTCTGCGCAAATCGCGATATTAAAGGTTCTAAATCGATTTAAAATTGAAAATAAATCTTGCTGTATTGTAGGACGTGTTAAAAGTGTATCGTTAAGACTCTTTCCGTTAGAGGTTTTGGCGCTAGCGTCAAAAACGACTCTAAGTTTGCCTGAAGATTGCTTGACAACTGCGTGGTGCGGCAAATAACAATCATCATTAAATTTGAATTGATTATCATTAGGCACTAATTCCATATGGTTTAGTGCTATATATTCTTTCATAAAATTAGAATACTCTACCTTTAATGTAGGATTTCCCTTCAATTTGTTTTCCAGACAACTTAGTCGTTTTAGAGCTATCGCTTTGGAAGATCCCAGTTCGGGTTTGTTTGCTAGAAAGGGTAATTGAACCATAAACCGTCCGCTAGGATCTCTTTTGTAGGTAGTAGTAAAGTGAATTTCGCTCGAAACCTCTTGTTCGGACCAATTACTTTTATGAGGGTCGTTGTTAGGGAGTTCTTCAACCTTCCAAAACCTTTCTAGTTGTTGATCGATAGTGGATTCTATGTTTAAGGCTATATTACAGACAGCTGTTTTAGTACCTTCATAAAGTTCGCCGCCGACAATCCATCCCAAATGTGTTTCAATAAACTGGGGTTGACCGGGTTGATTTGTTAATTTACTTGACGTCAGTAGCTTCCAAAACAGGCCTGCACCAATTAGCAAATCAATGGGTCGAGATTCATCAAAATTCGGATCAGCTAATACGATATTACTCGGGACATTAAAATAGGTAGTATTTAATGAATGTGTTGGAATGTTTCCTGAAATTTGAGGCAGAACTAAACAGGAAATTTCAGATGAAAATGTACTTGATCTTGATCTGATTGATACGATAGCTGTTTTGGTCGACGTTATTGTTTTTTGATTAATTCCTTGAATAAGAATGTTATTAGGTTTTAGATTTAAATTCAGTTTTTTGACTAGCGATTCAGTGATTATGTTAGTTTGAGAACCAGCATCAAGTAATGCTCTACACTCACAAAAATTATTTTTATTATCTTTAATATAAATTAAAGCCGTCGAAAGTAAAACTTCCTTTTGGGATATATTATTTGGGATTTCTTTATTTTGGGAGAATGCGGCAAAATTTCCCAGGGTAGAAACTTTGTCTGGCTGCCCATTACTAGTATTTGAGTCGTGAAGCAGAGTATTATGATTTTGACGGCAATGTCGGCATTTGAAATTAGATCTACAATTAGATATAGAATGGTTGTTTCTCAAACAATTTTTGCACAATTTTAACTTGTCTACACTTTCTTGTTTACTTTTGAGAGATAGATTCAAAAACTCCGGACATTTATAAATAGTATGAGAAGAGTTTTTGCAGTAATTACATGCCACCTGATTAGGAACCTTTACATCAACAAAAGTTTTTACAGCATTCCTATTTCGAGAAAATTTTGTTCCCCTTTCGAAACGTTCGTTATTTTGGTTTAAAGTTTCTAAGGATTCTAAGGTTAAACATCTTTGTTCTAAAAATTCAATTAAATTGGCAAGTGTTGGAATTTCGAGTTTTAATTTTGATTGCCATTCGCGATTTGAATTGTAGTCAAGTTTATCTGTTAAAATGGGAACTAGTACCGCATCCCACTGGTCAGTAGGCTGATTTAGCAATTTTAAGTCTTCTAAATTTGAATGTACATCATTAATTAATTGTCTTAATATGACATTTGAGGCTTTGGATATTTTAGAAATTGATAGAATGTTATTTACATGTTCTTGAACAATTAATCTCGGGTTATTATAGCGTTTTTGGAGGAGGTCCAAAGCAGCTTGATAGTTAGCTGTAGTAATGGATAATGCTTCGATTGTACTAGAAGCGTCTCCTTTTAAACATGATTTCAAATAATGACATTTTTGACAATTATTTAGATCTTGTCTTAAATGAATTAAGGTTTGAAACGTGTCGTAAAAACTAGTCCAGTTAGAATAGCTACCGGAAAAGGAAGGTAAATTCAAATCTGGTAATTTTACTGATATTTCCGATGTGTTTGGCTGCTGCAGCGGCATTTGATTTGTTATGTTTTGTGTTGGTTTATTTAGAAATTTAGAAATTTTTGTTAATAAGTCGTAATATGACGTTTCAAAACTGTTCCATTCGGAGGCAACTGATTTTGTTTGATCGCGTGACGTACTAAGAAGTTCAATTTTAGCTTGAATTCTGTCAAATTCTCTATATGTTTGAAGTACATCATCTTTACGAAGACTGACTTGATCTAAGTCGATATTATCTGCATTGAATTGATTTATACTATCACTTAAACGTTTCAATTTTGATTTGATTCTATCACGTTCGACAACTAAATCCGCTAACTCGGTCATCTTGTGATTAAATTTAAAATAGTACACGAATTTGCAAAAACGAGGGGTTAGGTTATAGGAGGGTTAATGAGGGGTAATGAGAACCACTAACCTTTCTTCCGGCTCCTACGTCTTGGTGATTTTGATGGGTCCACGTCTGCTTTTCTTTTACTGCTAGGCTTCTTGTTTGCTTCGCTGATTAATGTTCATCTAGATCTCGGCTGGTTTTTGGCTACTGCAATCCGGCTCGAAGATAGACCAAATGTTTAGTTTGGCACTAAACTTAAAAAATACTCGAAGGACCTGGTGTTATCGATACGTTTATTTTGAAGTTTGGACATGGACTGGACTTAAATTTAAGCTTATGAACTAGGTAAAATCCCTTTAGGGTCGTAAATGGTGGTGGGTGACCATAAATCAAAACGGCTGGGTTTTTCCAGCAATAAAATGTTATGGCGCCTTAACACATGGGAACGAAACATGTCGTAGGCAACTGGCAACTCAAAAAGTAAACAGCTCTATACGAAATATCGATAGTTACCACTGGTTCATTCAAATAATTATCCTCCTACTAGGATGTATTGACAAATTGAGGAAGTACAGACAAATTTAGGTTACGGTGTCTCTTTTTCACTAAAAAATACTTAAAATAGGCCATAAAATGAAGTATTTTACCGTCCACCCTCGCAGCTTTGAAATGAACATGGACGGGCGACTAGACCGTCATCTATCTGTCGCATCAAACGTCGCGCCATCGATTATCGAAACCAGTAGCGCGTAGTAAACCGCCAGTAGGCGGGGACACCTCTTTAAAAAAGGTTTCACACCACTTGTTGATTTCCTAACGGATATAAAGCATATGGCGCTGGAAGGTTATTACTGTTTTTCGAAGGACCACATGGAAAACACCATAATAAATTAAATAAGATAGGCTGCGCTGCTAATAGTTGGTATTTTTTACATCAATAAATCACTTGACACAAGTCAGCAATACTAGAACTAAATGAAATTCTTAAATAGTTATTTTCCTAACAAGTGCGCAAAGTAACACTTTCACGCGCAAGACACTTTGCGCAAGAAATAGGAACAACATTTTTTCTACAAAGGTATAAAAGTCCAGCTGCCACTAATATGGAACATCTTTAACGAGTTTATCAATGATTAAGCTTCACAGTTCTTTTTTGCTACCCCTGTATTGACGGCGTGCGCGAAAGACTTTGTCGCACGTGTCCTATGGCAACCAGTAACTTTTTTTTATGCTGCTATGGGCGACGTGCGAGAAAGATAACAATGAAAATATGTGTCAGTTTGCATACTGTCAGTAATGCGCGAACCGTGTCATATTTTGACGGTTGTAGAAAAACTAAGTTATGATAGCGCCAAGCACCTACATGTACTATAAGTAAATGAATACACACCAGCAGTAGGTACCGTTTAAACAGAAAATATATATACTATTACAGTATACCGTTCATGCAGATATAAACACTGATCAAAGAGTGCAACGCACTGCAATCTTTACCACTTAATATTGTATGGATGGATGTACTTGCTGTTCAAACCCAGAACTTTTTTACACTGGGTTCATCCAAAGAACAATTAGAAAACACATGATGCGCAGAGAACAACAAAACAACGCAAAGTTTGTTTGTTACTTATTGACTTTGATTAGAGAGTAAATGTCTGACTAAAGCACTTAAAGTCACTTTAATGCACAACTTACATGAGAATATCTCTTTGGATTACTTATTCTTGAATTATGATTGTCCATAACAGAGGATAGTGCAGTTGTGTGGCAATAACTACACTTTCGCTGGAGACACAGAGAGAGAAACACTAACCAATCAATTCACGATATCTAAATGCACAACACGATAAAAAGCTCTGCATCACATACAACAGATTTAGGAGCAGAAACACAGACAAACTAATTTGGGAACGGGCGAGGGAACACGATTTTTGCAATCAAAAACACGTTATCAATTGCAAACCACGAGAAGAGAATTTGCACACAATCGAGAATGAGCAGCAACAGAGAAACACACTTAGTCCAGTACACGAGACTACAATTAAGCCCAAACGAACATCAAACGATCACTTTATCGAACTTCTAGCCAACTTGCTGACCTACTTTCCGATCGATATATTTCCCGCTCGGAGACAGCGATCTTTCCCCTACGAAAACTAAAGCTGAACTTCCTGTTGTCAGTAGAGGTCGAGAACTATCGATAGTTTCTACTATCGAGTGCCATCGATAGTTTTTTATAACTATCGATACTATCGATATGGATAGTTCTTTGACGATTGACATTGACAGTCTTTTGACCTTACACGACTGACACATTGAACTTACTCGTATGCTAGATGCCTTATTATTCTATTGGTCAAAATAAAATTGCAAAACTAATGTAACCTTGTCCCTTTTTATTGATTGGCGATGGAGTGGGATGACAATACAGTATACACTCGACTCCTGACTCCCGACTTCTAGAGTCTAGACGTGGCACCTCCCTTTGACTTTTATTTTATTTTCATTTTTTTTTCAACAATCACTCACTACTGCTTAGTTAGTGCTTTGTGCTTAATAGTGTACTGCTTAAGTCTTGGCTTAGGTTCATGGCTATTGCTTAATGCTTATGTTATTAATATTATTTGTGTAACTGCAGTCTGCACCGCTCTATGTAATATGGACAAATATTTGATAATGGCAGGCCCACGTGGCATTAGAAAAGAACGTAAGCTTGTAAGCTAAACTCGCAACCACAATGGCAACACATTTAAATTATGAAAAAAGAACAACAAATGCATTTGTGAAGGGTTGCTCGAGTAGTAGGGAGATTCCAGTTGTCACTATTAAACAATTTGGAATCCTAGAAATGTTTTTAATTCTTTCTTCTTTCAGACAGAAATAAAAATAAGGGTGAAGAACATGGACATGAAGGTGAATGTGAAAGCATTCTAGGCTTGAGGAGTGGCACAGACACAAGGTCAGAAATTAAAAATACATTTAATAAAAAAATCTCAGTTTGCTCAGGTACCAAACGGAAAAAGAGGATATCAGCTGTTTGAAGCTATTTTAGAAGATCAAGTGATAAGCGATTGGCTAGATGTAACACATGTGGGAAGGAATACAAGACAAGTGGTAACACTAGAAATTTAAAAGACCACCTGAATAAAGCCCCCCCCATTGCTTGAAAGAAGCAACCTCAACTCCGATGTAATAAATGACTCAGAATCTGGAAAAATTTGTCATAGTAGTCTTAGTTGTGATAATTTTTCAATAACGTAAAGTAGTGCTCGCTCTAGCACACCATCATTGAGTCCCTTTTTCAAAAGAGCACTACATTATGAATCTAACTCATTTCAACTCGTAAAAAGCAGCTAGACAGGGCCCTCATCGAAGTAATTGCCGTCGACTTTCAGCCATTTAATATAGTAAATGATACTGGTTTCAAAAAATTTGTTAACCTCTTAGATCCAAGGTATGAACTTCCCAATGTATTTACATTAGAGAAGAGTCTCCTAATATGGGGAACTTTTTTAAAAACACAATAACAAAAAAATTTGTGAATTTTAAAGTAGTATTTTTAAGTTTTACGTTTAACACTTTTTAAGAATTTGGAAAGAAAAGACATGTTAAAAAGCAAATGCAGAAGAAATTATACAGCATTGAGTAAAAGTTTTACTACACCAAATTAGGAGCATATGTTATCCCTTCTATGGGGTACACTATGTTCATAATATGGGGTACCCCATATTAGGAATTTCATGTGTAAAATTTGAATACAACCAAAAAGATTTTTGTTTTTTTTTTTGGAAGGAAACTATTTATTTATGAAAGTGAAACATAAAAAGTACACATGTGACAAAAAAGACTTTTTTATGAATTAAAAGCTTAACTTATCCAAGAAAAATACACAACAAATCTAATTACTAGTACAAAAGACACAAATATACTGGCTTCTTTTACACCCAGCACATTCAACGTGAGCCCATTTGAAGCAGCTCTGACACCTCACCCATTCTTCGCCTCTGACATCTTCGGAATGCGGATTTTCGCAAAAAATACAAACGGCATCTCCTTCAAAGTTTTCTACCATGTCATCTGAATCTTAATACTCCGGTTCAGGGGCTGAATCTGATAAAGAAGAAGAGCTCCTAGATACGAATTTACGTTTAGTTGATTTTTCTTTAGTCAATGATTCCTTTTTTCGTTGGGTACCTTTAATTTTTTGCTGCTGACTTGATTTCGAATCACAAACCTTTCGTTTATCATCCGACGTTGAAGGTCTTATCCTGCTTTCTAATTCTTCTTTGTATGAAGTGCTAGTTACGACGACAGCTTTTCCACTCCTTGAACTCTTCTTCTTTATTATGCCTTTGGAAGCAGCTGGAACAGGCATCAAACTTGCTGGGGTAATTTGTTTTTCAGGGTTTTTTTGGTTCGTTCTTATCTAATGGTTCTTCCGCTACGTGCTCATCATGAACTATCTCTGTTTCTATTATTTCTTCATTAATAGTTTCTTGCCTTTCGGCAGCAAAATCATATTCTTTGAATACGTTTCTATCAGGGGGAAACATTCCAGTTTTTCTAAACCCGTTAATGGCTGTATCCATGGTGGCCGCTTTTTCATAGGCTTTCCCAAAAAGTTCTCCTACCTGATAGCCTGTTACCACGCGCCCTGGATAAAGCCTAAGCCAGTTGGTGATCTCCTGAGTGTAGTAAGTTTTGAACGGTGACATGAATGCCACGTCTAGGGGCTGCATCCGATGTGTTGAATGTGGTGAAGGCATATTATATGAACATGGTTTTCCCTCGCCACAGTTATGACTTCCAAATTTTTCGTGTGGGAGTAATGACTATCAAGGATTAAGACCACTGGATCCTCAACGCTGGACTTTGTTATATTAATAAAATGGCAAAGCCATTGGACAAATATTTCTTGTTGGATCCAGCCAGATACGTGACACGCATATTGTGATCTTGGTGGAGTGCCATTCATAAGCTCCATTTTCATATGTTTACGTGGGAAAATAAAAAAGGGGGGGTATATATTGACCCGTTGCACTGAAACACATAACTATGGTTAGCAAAGATCCCCGCTCGGCAGAAGTAACTGCACCAATTGGTTTTTTCTTTGTTTTCCCACAACTTTGAGGTGATTGTGTTGGACTATGGTAAGCCCAGTCTAATCACAGTTAAAAATTCTGGCGGGATTATGGTTTATTTTTTCTAGAAGCTGCTCATATAAGTCAAAATATGCATTTACATTTTCTCTAGTGAATGATTTAATGCGAGCATAAGATATTCCTTTAGGCATTCCTAATGAAAGTTCTTCGTGTCTTGCAAGAAATCCGGAAAACCATTTCTTTCCAGCACATTCTTTCGCTACGCTAAAATTGACTTTTTATATTATTAGCTTTGCATAAGCTGTATGCCAATCTGTATACGTCTTTTCAGGGCCCCCGCTACCATATGTGCAAAGTGTGCAATGCACACGGGCGCCATCCTTTAGGGGCGCCAAAACCCAGGATCCAAAAACCCAGGGTGCAAAAAAAAATTGCAAAAAGAAACAAAAACAAAAATTAATTTTAACCCTTTCGGTACGGATCCCAGAAGTCTCATCCCAATAGTAATATTTAGAGGAACGTATCTATCCCAATAGTAATAAAACTCACTAGTAAACTGTGAGATTAAAAAATGTGTTGTCAATACAGATTGTAGTCAAATATCATATCATATATGATGTCCCGTCTCGTCAAAACCAGAAACGAAAGGGGAAAGGGTTACTGGGTTAAAATAAAAGTTGAGAAATTAAATAGGATTAGGTATAAATACACACGATTTTATTATACGATCAAAGGACCTTACCTGAAGTTCGATCGTGATTATATGAAGGTTCAGTCCGAAAATATTACATAATTATTAACCTGGTAGATGTTTAAAGATAGACCGTGAAACACTTTACAACCATTTGTAGCATCGGTTAAGGATTTAGTGTCATGACAAAATAATAATAACAAATAATGTTCAGTTAGAACTAGTAACACAACAATAATAGTAACATAAGTATGTGGTTATATATATTATAACGTTAAAGGTAATCATCGTTATAAATTCAACTTTTAAAAACGGCGTCTAAAAAAGAGGTATCGTTCGACAAAGGCCTATTATAAAACCGTGCAAACGATTCCGAATTTGAGCTCCATCCAGCGGACTTCCTAATAACGTCCATGGAGATGCCATTTCTAACGGCAGCTGATGTAGATGCATGCCGCGTGGAATGAGGTTTAAACACCGTAACGTCAACTCCTGCTTCAAAAAGGGTTTTCTTAGCCCAACGGCTTAAGCTTTGTTTTGAAACGGGGTTATGAGAAGACTTGTACGACACAAAAAACTTGGTATTTCCAGGTGGTTGTAACTTTTGAGTCATATCCAGATATGTCTTTAAGAGGGTAGCAACACAGAGACGTGGGTCATCAGCAAAGTATGGAAGTGTCAGACAAGGTTGTGAAAATTTCGGATTTGATGTTTTAATGAAATCTGGTATAAATATTCTAGTTCCAACAGGAGAAAAAAGATTATTGGAACGACATATTAAAGATAGAGTCTGCATCCTTTGCCCGGTGGCTAAAGCTAGTAAGGAAACTAATTTATATGAAACACTTTTCAAGTCGTCCCGAACAGAATTCTTGAGAAAATTCAAGACTACCTGGGGATCCCAGGTGCACTCATACTTGGGTTTGGTAGGGCGAAGTCTAAATACTCCTCTTAAGAATCGTTTTAAAACAATGTCGGTTCCTAAGTTCTGCGAGGTTATCAACGAGAGGGCCGAGCGATGAGAATTAAAGGATCCGTAGCGGTTAGGCGTTGTATCCAAAACATTCTGTAAAAATGATATGACGTGTGGTATTGAGCCGTCATATGGAGAAAAACCAGTTAAAATACTATAATCCCACCATAACTTAAGGGTGACATTATACTGCGCCATAGTATTGTCGCTTAACGATGTTACCAAGGTGTTTATGGCATTTTCCGGTATTCCTCTTCTCTGAAAAGATTCCCCTGAAAAGCTTCCCTGATAACTTGGCGGCACCCAGGGTAAGGTCTTTCCATAGAGGTTGGTGTTGATTGTTGTAAGGACAGAAAACAAGATAACGTGAAGGTTCGAAGCCTTATCGGCCTGCGTGTTTTCACCGGACGGAATATACGAAGCGAAAATCCAGATGTTCTTGGATTCGCACCAATCCCAAATTTTTCTACTCACCGAAATGAGTTTGGAGAACTTTATGCTACTTATTTTATTAATACAGGACAAGGCGGTAGAATTGTCACAACGAAGCAAAATATTGCAATTTGATAAATCTTTACCAAAACATTTTAAGCCATAATATATCGCCAGAAGCTTGAGGTAGTTTATATGTTCACCTGCATGCTGTTAAGTCCACCATCCATGAGCCGAGCTACCTTCACAAAAGGCGCCCCAGCCAGAAAGACTAGCGTCAGTAAAAATTTCGATATCGTATTGGCCTTTTTTAAACACATTTTTACAGGAAAAAATGTTGCTAGACCACCATTTTAACTCAGAAACTATCGCTTGGCTGAAACACATATGGCCTGCGTAGTTTTGATCATTGGACTTGAGAGCAAGATACTTTTCTCTCTCTAAAGGTTTCACATGCAGCCATCTATATTTTATTGCTGGACAAGCTGATGTCAGAATACCGACAAACCTGGCAAAGGTTATAATCCTACAAGATGCAGAACTCTTTATATCAGAGATCCATCCAAATATCTTTTCACGTTTTTCTAAAGGCAATTCGATTGTAATTTTTTTTGAGTCAAATGAAAATCTCGAAAAAATAAAAACGGATTCTCGGAAAAAGTACACTTTTCCCAAATTAATTATAAATCCTAATTTGATTAAAAGCTTCGTGGCTAATTCCGTATTTTGGGGACACTCTTCCTTCGATTGCCCCAGAATTAAAAAATTGTCTAAATAGTTAACGCAGGTGACGCCTCTAGAACGTAAGAACTCGGTTACAGGTTTTAATTATTTGGTAAACGCGTGAGGAGCTGAAGACAATCCAAACGGGAGGCAGGTAAACCCGTAGAGGCTATTGCGAAAAGAAAATCTTAAATATTTCTTATGTGAGTCATGAATTGGTACAAAATAATATGCATCCTTGAGATCGACTGTGGTTGCATAAGACCTTTCTTGAATTAACCTGCATACCGTTCTAACGCCCTCCAACTTGAAATGGGGTGCTACCACAAACTGATTTAGAGACTTTAAATTTAATATAAAACGTTTTTTCCCATTGGCCTTATCCGCCAAAAAGAACGATGAAATAAATTGACCCACTGCAGGCGGGCATTTTTCTATAGCCCCAATACTTAGTAATTTCGAAATTTCGGTTTCAATCTCTTGTCCTACAGAGGCAGAGAAATCCTTCCGAATAGGAGGGTAAGATTGATGCGGTGGATTCACAAAATGAATTGAATAACCTTCAAGCCAACTTAAAATCTTGGAATTTGAAGTTATACCCAGCCACTGTTCATAAAATTGATTTAGGCGACCAACATATATACTTACATTTAATCTCGTCGCCTCCTGTTCTCGAAGGAACCCCGGTGGGAAGGGTTTTGGTTCTCCCCATACCTGGAGGTCCTGTGCCTGACCGGTCCCGCTCGCTCCAGACGACGGGCCGGTCGATGAAAGTTTAAAGAACGATTAGAGCCTGCTTGAGGAGCTTGATTGTCCGCTGGCCTAGTGCGCCCTCCTCCTCTTATTTGACTTTTAAATCCCACTGTTGACTTGGTGATTGTAGAGGACGCCTTAAGGTCCTTGCTGACAGCCTCAATGCTCTTTAGAATTTTTTATTTTTCCGCTAAGTCAGGACCCAACAAAAATTCTCCCGGTGGACTCTTTTCAGCGTTTGCTTTTATGTTTTTAAGCTGTGGCAGAATCAGATTTCTTCTCGTCACCGATACACGGTGGAAAAGATTTGTCAATATCCTACTAGAGTCCATTAATTCCAGTAGGAGAGTATTTTTCAATTGATCGGGAATTGAATCAATATTGTTCAAAACCAAAGAAAGCCCTTTGCCCAAAGCGCTAATTCCCTTATCTAACTGATTTTTAACCTCACTATGGGAAAAAGCCGTAGACAAATGTTGCTTAGGCAATGCGGCAGCTATCTCTGCATTTAACTTTGAAGGAGCTAAAGGGGGGAGATTGGAAGGGATACTATATTTATTTAAAAGAACTACACAATCTTCCTTTTTTAATCCTTACTGCAAGATGGAATTCCATCTGTTCATGGAGCTCTGAGTTAGTGTTTACTGCTTTTTCGGGATCAGCGCCTAAAATTTCAAGGACGTCCTCCGGTAAGGACACATCGTTGTGAACGACAAGTTCATCTGGGTCCCGTTCTATTGATGTGATAAGGCTACACACCTCATCCTCCCTTGAAAAGGCACTATCCGCTCTGTTATCCCTATTCTGTTGCGATGCCGCTACACGCGGCAATGCAGCATCAGGCGACATTGAGCGACTGTGACGTCGACTCGATTCAGCAGCCGGATTCCAATTCACTATTCGATATCGAATTGCTCGATTTCTACGGTTTAGCCGATTCCAATTCGAAGTCGTGACGGGTAACTCGATATCGAATAACTCGGTTGTAGTAGAGGTGCTGCTTTGCTCGATTTCTTATGTCGTTTATTGTCACTTTTACATAAGTTTGAGGTTATAAATTGCGTTTGTGTGTTTGTTTATTATCGTATTTTCTGTGTGATTACCAAAATATTCTAATTTTCTTTGCGGCCGTTTGTTATAATTTATATTGTGTTACGATGTTACCCATTTTTGATAAATTTATTATAAACTTTTCGATTTACGCTGTCATGTTGATAAATCATAAATTGTTTCCCATTTGAACATCTCGTACCCAGCGTACCCTAAATGACCTAAACTAAAATTAGAAAAAATATAAACTTTACCATTGTTTCTATCCAAATAGATATGTTGTTGATGTTTATTGTATATGTATTTAATTCAATTTGTTATATATCTATATATCTACATGTTTATCAAACAATGGAAACTTTGGAATCCTGTCTCCCGTTCGCCCTACCGCAAAATCGCAGAAGTTTAATTTAATTTTTATTTGACGGTTTGTTTACTCGGTTTCCAATGTTTCCATATCCATATGCGCAAACTCGCTACGAAAAGTCATTGCGAGTAACTCGTAGAGGTGGGTAAGATTCGTACGATTCGAATAAATTATACGAATCTTTGTAAAGAGTCGTATAATACGAATCTCGATATGAAAATATTTTCGTATATCGATTCGTTGGCTCGCCTGAGGCGAGACCTGAAGCTGAAGTGATCAAGTGAAGGCAAGACGCTAAACCGCTCGCGCTCGAACGATACTTTCGTATAGAGTTGGAACAAGTCTGACGGTTCGAATTGAAATGATTCGATACGACGATGAACCTAAACATTAGTATTAGTGGCAAGCCGCAAAAGTCGGTCGGTGTCGGTACACTGGTACACCGTAGCGGTCCGAATCGAATGTAGGTAATTATTGTGATTGTGAATCAGTTCATTTGGTATACGAAAACATTCGATGTATTCGAATCGAATGATTCTGCTTTATTGAGCCCCGTGTCTACGAAAGCAAGAATAACTTTTTTTGTTTCTGTTTCATCTACTCAGAAGCAAAATCGAATTGTTCCTATTTGCCGTCGGTTTGTAAAACCGGAAGGCATCAAAACTTGTTTTCAAAATGGGCAACAGAAACAAAAAGTTGCTCAATATTTCTTTGGTGGACACAGTACTTATAGAATATTAACATTTTGTATTTGGCAAACAAAATAGTTAATTACTTTATTGTTGTATAACGTCTATAATTTAATAATGGTCGATTATTGAATACAATTAATTCCTCAACGTCAAGATTATTTTATTAAAAAAAAATATATATATATATAAATAAAATGTTAACATTCATAACATAAAAACTAAACTAAACATTTTCACCAAAATCAAGCGACATTATTTTACATATACATTACATTTTCAGACAATTTGCATTAAAATTTAAGAATAATAATTGAGAAACCTTAGATGCACTCAATCGCGTTCGTCTTTCATCTATCAGTAAACCGCCTTTAGAAAAAATTCGCTCGGATGGAACAGAGGTAGCTACTATGGAAAGACGTTTTTTCATTAAGTCGTATATCCTCGGATATACATTTCTCATGTCATGCCACCACTTTAAAGGATTTGACGACCTTTTTAAAAGGGTTCTTGTATGTATCTATTTACTTCCACAATACTTGCTGCAGTGTGATTTTGTTGTTGTATCAAACTTGCAGTTTTTTTATCGTACTCGTTCCAGATGGATTCACAAGATGAAACTCGTATCTCTTTGTCTGCACTTTCCAGGACTCTTTCCGAATTTTGCTCAGAATCCTCACTTTCATTGTTGTTTTGGCACTTAATGGCATTACAAAGCTGTATTATGGTTTGTTTGGTTTTTTCGTACGCATGCCAAATTTTCAAAAAATCCCTCCTTTTTAAACCTAGGGTCAAGGAATGTTGCCTCAGCGAGTAGAACATTATCTTGAATATTATGGAAATGTTTTAAACACTGTTGCTCCATGACCCTCAAAAATGAACAAATTTCGTCCTGCTCTTCATCGGTGCTATTCAGTAAACGACGGCAATGTTGAATTAAAGCATTACTTAAAAAAATTAGTTTAGATGTTGTCACGTTTTTCTCTGCGCTGATTTCTTCTGTTACTCCCAAAAAATACTTTAGTGCTTTGCAAGCATGAGAAATAACATTCCAATCATTCGGAGTTAACATGTCATGTTCAAATTGTACAAGGGCCAAAGTCGAAACTAGTGGATCTCGTAATTTTAGTATCCGCTGAAACATAACGTATGTGGAGTTCCAGCGCATAGGACAATCCTGTTTGAGGTTTAGTAGTTCGTACCCCATTTGTTTTTCGATTTCCTTTAGTTTTGCTGTGGCTAACGGACTTCTTTTAAAATAAGTTACGATGTTTTTTACTTTCGACTGAACCACCGAAATTTCTTTTAATGAGGTCTGAACTATTAGATTTAGAGTATGCGCGTAACAAGGTAAGTGTCGCCACCCACAAATCCGAATGGAAGACGTAATATTTGCAGCATTGTCAGTTATTACTGCAGCCACCTTTTTTTCCAAACCCCACTCCTTTAAAACCCTTTTTAATTCCCCCGCTAAATTTTCTGCAGTATGCCGTTCGCTGTATTGGAAGCAGTCTAGTAAAAATGACTTCATTTCACAATTATCGTTACTGTCGTCAAAAAATGAACTGTAACGGATAAATAACTATCATTACTTAATGATGTCCAACCATCAGTAGTCACCGATATAGAGGAAGCTAAATCAACTTGTCTTCTTACTTCTTCTGCTACTTTATTATATAATTTCGGTAATAAAGTACTAGAAATTGTTTTTCGAGAAGGTAGGGAGTAGGCTGGGTTAAGCATGTTTATAAGCAACAATACTTAAAGGCTGGTATTCAGAAGCGATTATTTTGACTAATTGAAAATCTAATTGTCCAATTTTATTTTACGGTAAGGGCCTATGAATATTTACACTCTGGGTAATTGTTGGTTGCATACGTTTTCGTTTTTTAACTTCTGTATCCCCACATTTATCAGATTTTGCTTCGATCCCAACAGACTCATGGGCAATAGAAGTAGAAGTACTTGCAGCAGACTGCAGTATATCGTTGTTGGTGCTGTGGCGATTTATTTCACTTATGTTGGATCTGGATTCATTGATTTGTATTGTTGGATGTTTTACTCGCAAATGCCGCAAAAGATTTGCTGTAGCACCACCTTTAGTTGAATATGTTGTAGAACAATAATAACACTTTGATTGCATGGCTGATAATTTTTCAAAATGGTTCCAAACATTGCTTCGTGGTTTTCCAGGGGCCATTTTAAATCTATACAAAAATGAAAAGGATTTAGGCTCAAATTTACTAATTAAATTAAAAAACCAACAAAAATAGGCCCCTTCAATTAAAAAATGATTATAAAATTCTTTTATTAGTAAGGCCGGGTTTATTCAACTTGTTAGTCGTAGTCGTAATAGTCATCTTAATTTTCGTTCATAACAACTCATGTAAAGAAAGTATCCACGGCAGCTATTGTTATATGTGTTGCTATTGACGAAAATTAAGAATAAGTTTATCACAAAGTGCGGTTTGCACAGCTTTCCCATAAATTTAAGCTAGGGTGAACTTTAAAACTTGCTATATAAAATACATTCTTGTCAAAAATTTTTAAGTAACAGATCTTTGACAGCAATGTGTTTTATATGGAAAATTGTCAGGTTCACCTTAGTTTAACTTTACGCCAAACCGGTGAACACCCTACAAACCGCCTTAAGAAGTTGGATAAATACGACCTTAAAACTCAAATTAAAAGTAAACATGTACTTAAATTGTAACTACTTACTACAAAGTTGAATAATTACAAATTTTATTTAACACAGTCGTTACCAACATTGCTCAGAAATACTTTTACACCACATCATTCTCAATAAAACCTATAATAAGTGAAAGTAGATAGAACATATTTTGTTCAGAATTAATAAGGTCCAGTAATAAAATAATAAATCTTACCTTAAAAAAATATCGCTTCCAAGTAAAAAGCAAACCAAAACAAAACAAACGGCTTCTTATACAAAAAAAGTACAAATTGCCCCGCTAAACGGCATAAACACGGCGTTGCGCGGACCTCTCTCTATCTCTATCTTCTATCTTTATCATTGCCTGTTGCCGAGTGCCGACCCCGACCACTTGATTGACGACAAGCATGTGTTTCGATTCGACTGCTCGACCGTCGACCGGCATTGTGCAATGAACGAATCTTTTTGTACGAATCTTCCTACAGGTACGATTCGTATGATTCGATTCCTCGAAAAGATTCTAATCGCCCACCTCTAGTAACTCGATACCTGAATCGACATGAGATTGTAATACGATTTTGTTCGATATCGAGTACGGTATCGAGAAGCGAGAGCGTGTCGATACCGTTTTTGATGGCGAATTGGAATCCCCCTGCAGACCGGCGACGTGGGGCGCCGGTATCGGCACTGGAGCTGGCAACAGTGGCGGCGAACACCCTCGATGCCCTGCTTTGGCTTCGGGATCGAGATCGAGATGCTTGTCGCCGACGCGGGGAACGGCGATCGACGTCGACAAGACGTGTAAGCCCTCGACTGCGTGAACGAGACGAACGCCATTTCTTCATCTCCTTTTCTAAACGCCTTAAGTCTGGTGGCAAGGCGTCTTGATTTTGACCGAGGTGTGTCCACCTCATGGTTACTTACGCTGGATGACGAGCTACGACGGCGTTTTTTTTTATTTTCCCATGCTAAAATACAGCTGAAAGGAATAACGAATTGACTGTGATTTTTCTGAATGAAAAAGGAAAGCAGTCTTCGCGGTGGATAGGAACTTCGATAGTGGAAGGAACACCCTCAAGTGTGGTATCTCGGGCACTCAAGTATTCCTTACGTCAAGAAAGTAGGGTTAGAGAACATCTAAAATCGTGTTCGTGTGGTCATTTTACATTTTATTATTATTATATAAGAAGTTTTTTCGGGGATTGTCACGAATTTTAAACCATCAGTGATGGATGAACTCCAAGACTTTATTAAATTTGTGGACTTAGTTGAGGAAGAAAATGAAAACGAACCGAGATGAGAAAAACAAAACATAAAAGATATGCAGGATTCTTTCCAATTTTATGAAAATTCCGAATTTGCTAGTAAGTTTCGTTTTAAGAAGGAAACCCCAGTAGCCAGATGACGTCAAAATGACGACGTGGTAACGGCATCTTCGACGTCGAAGTTACCTTAAATATCACGTGATACTGACGTGAAAATGACGGGCCTAAGTCACAGCCCAATGACGTCACCTTTGTGACGTGATAAAGACGTAACATTTTTTATTAAAATCCCTTTTTGGTGACGTATTTATGACGTGACTTTGACGTGAATGCATTTAGAAAATAAATAAATAAAATACGTTTATTTTTATTTTATTTATTATTATTAAACAACTCAGCAACATCCATTACAACTTAAAATGTAGTTTAGCCTTGCAATGAAAAGCAAAGAACATTTGAGATCAAATAGATAAATACAACACATACAACAAAATCTTATAAGATTATAACATGTTGACATACCTTGCCAACTAAAAATCACAAATTCCATAAAGCTAAGAAACTCAAACTAGAAAATCATTCTTAAAAAGAAAATAAACGAAACTTATTCTGCATTAAATAAGAACATCTAAACATAAATAATACATTAGAGTGTTACTGTTAAAAAACTAAACAAAAAAAGGTTTGTTTTATAGGAAAAGGCAACTTTGAGACGGAAAACTATGCTCTCTGTAGTTAAACATCTATCGTGTGAACAATGGGAAAGCCCAACAACTTAAGATCATTGTTACTTTCTGGAAACACAATTGCTTTTGCTTTGACATCTTTCAGAAACCTAGATCTTACAATGGTAGATAGGGCGGACACCTTGTTAATATTTAAAATTGATGAGTTAAATGGATATTCGTGATAGGGCTCGTAAATCTGAAATTGTTTGCCTATCAATAATGTGTAATCATTTTTAATGATTATGTTAATAATCATCACTAATGTATTATCATGTGTTATGAAAAATGAGTCTGCTTTTAAGTGGTCATTAGTGGCAAACACAAATCCATTAAAGGAGATTTTTTTATATTGCTTGCAAAATGTATGAAATCCTGCAGGAACAGGTCCTGAGGAATGTGGCAAATAGTATTTTGGAGAATTTCTAACAGAAGGTGACATAAAATGTGGATAATTCATTTGTTCTTTAATTCTGAGAATTATCTGTTGCAAAGGTTCAATGGGACTTTTGATAAAAGAGCGGAAACTTCTAAAACTATTCTCAAACGGAAAAGTAGAAAAATTATCCAGTGAACCGAATTTTTTGACGTCTTCGATTAAATGACATAACATATGAACGTTTAGACCAAGAATTCAATGCCATAAATTTTTTTGCTATGATTCACAAAATTTTGTAAGAGCTCATTTGCAATATTTAATCCAACTTTTTGAATGTGATAATCTGATAACAAGATTGTTACCGCGCAATGTAATAAAAGAAAGTGCTCATAGATAGAGATATCTACAATTCCATTAAGGACAGAAATACCTACATACACTAAAAAGGTGCGAAATTCTGTGGCTTTCCACCGCGGTAAGTCACGAATAAGATCTTTTCGAGGTTTTCTACTAAATTCGGTGGGATAGTAAGGTCTCAGATGAGCTAATCTTTGTGAAATTTTTAAAATTAAACGACTTGGTAATTTGGCCAAATTATTGCACTTTTCTTTTCCGACCCATACATTTAAGAGTTTCTTCATTACGCCTAAACAAATGCAATGCATGTAATCTGTCGGAAAACAATATACCATGCCTATGTTTAATGTTAACAATGGTGATGGTTCATGATGGTGGTGGTTTTTATCTACTCTGTCTAAAAATGATCTCAGTCCTGAGTTCACTAACACTAGGAAAAACAACTCTCCCATGGTGTTCCCCAACTTCTGAACATTTTTCACAGGATGAGTAACCACTATACAGTTTTATACATTTTAAGTACGCCCGAGCAGGGGCATCACAAACAAAGCTATGTATATTGACACGAAATGATTTGTCGTTAAAGAGAAAATTTGACTGAGTCAATTCAGAAACTTCAGTTATAAATTCTCTTAAAAAGGTTTCTATTGGAGTAGGTTTTGAACTTCCACAAAATATTCCCACAAAGAAAGGTTTTACATTTAGCTTTTTGAATAAGCAAGAAATTGGCCACACCTGAATACCACTGCTATTAAAAGGAGTTACACCATCAACATTAAAACTAAGTTCAATTGAATTGCCTAGTTCCTCTATGTTGACACATTTAGAAAGTACATTAAATAACCCATTTTTCAAGCCAAGATGACAGTAAGATCCATTTTTTAGCTCAATTTGGACAATTTGCCTTGGGGTGCCTAGAAGTGAACGACGATCTAATGGCAATTCTTTATGAAAAGCAGATAACAAACGTAATAAATAGTTAATTTCTACCTGTGAACATTTAAACTTTAAAGCATACTTCTTAAGAGAATCACATAAGCAACCAGAATTCTCCAAGTTTTCATTATCAGAAGAATGAATTGCATTTTGGTTGTTAAAAATAGTATTGTCATTTTCAACATTAACATAGTAATTTAAGTCACTCTCTCGAGCCTGATCTATGTCACTACAGGAGTGAAAGCTGTTATACTCATCACTCAAATGAGTTATTTTTGGCAGACCAATTTCAGAACATACGACACCATTGACAGTATTTAAGCTGTCTGACAAGTTTGTAGATAATGTAGGTTCACTTATAACTTTTGTATTAATATTTTGCATAAACTGTTGAGCAGCAAAAGCTGCCCGTCTGTAAAGCTGTCTTTTTCCAACATACCTTTTTCGAGTATTCATATTTTACAGGTTATTTGGTTTGTTCTTTCTTTTGATTCTCTGCGGGGCATGCTTTAACCATACTTTAACTGCATGTTCAATCTCTGTGTCTTTGTAAGTCTGGTCACTCAATTTGATGGTTCCTAAAAAACATTCAAAATATGTACTTAAAGCTATACATCAAAACAATGCCAAAGATAATAAAATAATAAAAATAACATATTACTGTTTAAAACATAGAGATGTACTCACTCAATATACACTTGAGTAATGTTAAGTCCATAAAAGCAAACTTTTCATACCTCTTTCCATAGAAACTATATATGGAAGCTAGTTCGTCTGTTATTAAAGTTCTCAAAACTTTATTAGTTTTTGAGCCTACATCTTTGCCCCCCCAACGATGCCAGGTAAGAGCTCTGGAATAAAAAAAAATCAAAATTTATATGAACAAACATAACACATCATATTATTATAATCAATAATCATAAAAAACTGTAAAGGTAACCTTATATAACATTAAAAATTACCTACCAAAGCAGCATAATCATTACTTTTCAGATGATCTTCTAACTGCAATAAATCCCCATTGGTTTCAACTGGCAAAGAAACTGGCTGGGAAATTTGGCTTGCCTACTGCACCAACCGATTTTTCTTTATCCAGCTTACTCAAGATCTCTTCGTTTTGCTGCCTGATTATACTTCAAAGTGAAATGACCTTTTTCTGAAAATCTGTAATAGGTAAATAATTTAAACATTTGTTGAACTAATTACTGTAAAAAAGACATATCTACCTAAGTTTCCACCACAGGAAGAGTGTTGACCTTGGAGTTAAATTAAAGGAACTCTTAACTTATGTGTTTCTGTTATTTCGGCTGGTTCTTCACTTAAAATAACATAGTTTTGGGAATGAATGGTTGATGAACACTTGATATATTACATACTTATAGAAAGGTGAAACAATAGCCATGAAAAGTTCAGTTGAAATAATAAAAGTGAAAAGTACCATTTATTTTAATAGGTAAGTATACTACTTTTTTTCAACAAAAACTTATAGCAACTTGATGACTTTCATTTTTCATTACTAAACAGTAAACACTTAAGGTAAAGATACTTGAAAATAACTTACCGAGTGATACTAAATTTGAATTGATATCATCAGAACTCCAATAAAGTGGTTTCAATAGTGAAGTGCAAGTCTCTACAAGTTTAAAAATAAAGCACCGCCAATGCAACCCAATGAAAGATATTATTAGGATTACTTAATCCTAGGAATACCCTATATTTTCTAAAGAAACATTGACAAAAACACTTACTTTTTGTTAATGTCGAGGATGTAGAAGCTTGGGTGGAAGTTGCAACATTATTTACCAGACTGTCTAATTTGAGTGGTGGTGGACGTTCAAACAGGGACCTTTCCTCTTTTTTCTTAGGACTTTGCTCGATCTCACTGTCACTACTACTAAAGACTTTTCTTGCAAATCTTCTTCTCTTCCTCCCACCTGATGAGTTATTATCAGAATTTACGTCACTTGTATATTCTGCCTCTTTTAATTTTTTTGTGGCTACATCTAGATTGTCTAAAACAATAAATAATAGTTAAAACCTGAAGTTGAACATTGAAACCTAAACGAGAGTTAGAACAATGTCCAGGCATGGCAAGTTGCAAGTTGTGACACAGGTATGCATTTACAATCAAGTTTAAAAGACAACCGAGGGGGCAATGCAACATGCCACTTAGAACTTCAAAGTATTCACAATTTTAATTTTACACATGAGCACGAGAGCCACCCTTGAAAAAAATTACCTGATCTGAAGAAAATTCGTGATATTTCGAATGTGTTCCATTTAGTTTCTTCTGGCTCTGTGCCTTTCAGGGTTGGCAGAGCCTGGGTTTTTGGGTTTTTGCTTTTTTACAGGTTTTTTTGGGTGGAAAAATGTTCCATATTTGGGTTTTTGGGTTTTAGGGTTTTTTATAAGTCAATCGATCCGTCACTTGTCGATGTAGTCACGTGGCATTTTGAGGTTAAATAAAAAATTTTGGCGGGAAACGCGAACTTATTTCTTCATTCTAGCACCACAGTTCTCTGGTTCTCTCCATTTCGTTGATTTCCCGGGTTTTGCAAGTTTTGTTAGATGCAGGATGGAGCTGGATGCAGAGATGGAAAAAGAAACAGAGAAAACCAGCTGGAGTTCAGGCTGCTCAGATAATGTGGAACAGAGTACTGGCGTTAGCAATGTTAGCATTGGGCCCACCCTGGCCACCCCAGAACCAGGAAGCTCTTTAGGATCTTCTCCCAATCCCAATAGTCCCAATCCTCAAACCGAGTCTCAAAATCAAAATGGTAAAAATCAAGGACCTCATTCTCAATCTGACGCTGACCAAGATCACCAACATCAATTTCCCAAGAAAACATATTCTTGTGGTCGGACAAAGTCAGATGTTTGGGATTACTTTACAAATACTCCACTGCCTCACAAAAAGAAATGTGCAAAATGCAAACACTGCAAAAAGGAAATTAAGTATGAAATGAAATCTCAGCGGGCCAAAAAGCATTTGCTAAGTTGTGCTATGTTCAAAAGAATAATGCACATGAAAAATGTGGAGCGGCCAACTTGGTACCCACCCCCAGTGAAACTTCCTACTTCCCACATGCCCATAGGTGAAGGTAAAATTTAAAGCATTTTTTGCTCACTATAATAATTTTATAATATTAGGTACATTTACAATAATGTAAGTATGAACATTGCACTATTATAAATTATTGTAATAAATCTAAATGACTGCATGAAAAACAGTTTTCACTAATGGTTTGTAATAGTTTGTAATGTTACTGTTTACTGTACCAATGGGATTTTCTTAGGACTACAGGAAATATCCTTATCTGTGATGTAATCTTTTTCAGATCAGTCCCATGAAGATCTTGATGGGTTACGTCCCAGGACTTCCTCATCCTATGGTCATCCTCATCGTTACGAGGATTTTTGGTGCCTCAGTTAAACCAAGCAGAACTTGGAAATGTTCACAAACACATAGCCATGTATTTCTACAAAACAGGCACCTCATTTATGAGGGTTCATAATGAGGAGTTACACAAAGCTTTCCAGATTTGTAGACCAGGTGTGTGTAGAAAAGTATATTATAAACATTTTTTTAAATGTCAACAAGGCTAGATTAAATTAAAATTTAAATTGTACATGGTATTTTGCATTAATAGTGCTGTACATAAAAAATAGTCCAATATTTGTTCAGGCATTAAGCTTCCAACAAGGAAAAACTTGGCTGCAAATTTATTGGATGAATGTTACACAGACATTTAAAATAAAGTCAAAGAGCATTTTGAAACTGCAATTGCAGTTTGTATAGTAACAGATGCCTGGACGAACATCTCGGGAGAGCCAATTGTGAACTATATGGCTGTTTGCCAAGTATGTTATAGTAGTCTTTAGAATTAGTAACTATTTAGTCATTTATTTGATTAATAAAGTGCATTATTTGTACTATTCTAGGATAAAACCTTATTTGTCGAATCAGTGTCTACTGGTCAGCAATCCCATAATGCACAATGGATTGCACAAGATTTATCCACATTAATAGACTCTTTTCCTTGTGACGTGGCAGGAGCAGTAACAGATAATACTGCTGCAAATAAAAATGATTGGAAAATTTTAGAAGAAAAATACCCTGACAAATTTTTTCATGGATGTTTATCCCATGGTTTAAATTTGCTGGTAAAAGATATATTTTATGCTAGTAAAACTAGGTATTACCACATATATGCTATGGTGTTTTGTAAATATTTTGATGTATAATTTTCTTTAGGACTGTACATTATCCCTTTGAAGCTCTTGCAGCTTTGGCAATAAGTGCAAAGATATTGTTGTATTTTTTAAAAACCACCATGTGTTTAACCATGATTTGAAAAAAACCCAATCTGAGAAAGGTGTCAAGATGGTAAGGAAATTATTTCAGTTTTAAATAGATAGGATTGATGCTATATTTGTACTTTTAGCTTGCCCTTCCTGCTGCAACCAGATGGGGTTCCCTGAATAACTGTTTTTCCACTATATTTAATTCAGAAAGTATTTTACTAACTATAATAAGCTCAAGGGACTTCATTACAAATTGTCCTAGCAATCAGAGGGAGACACGGGCAAAGTTAAAAGAAACAATATCTAGTGAACATTTTGTTCCCTTGCTTAAAAAGGCAATGGCAATACTTGAATCTATAGAAAAATTAATAATTAAATTCCAAAAGGATTATGTGCCAGTTTCAGAGGTATACCATGAGTTCGCAACTTTGCCATCTGCATATGACGATCCAGCTATTAAGGCCGCAGGATTAACAGACCCAGAAATAAAATACATCAAAGAACTAATAAAACAAAGGTTTCAATTTATATATGGCGATGCCCATGGTCTTGGATACCTTCTTGATCCCACATATGTGGGCGAAAATATGAATATTGATTTAAAACATGAGCTGGAAGATTTTTTACTAAATTTTCCCTTAAAAGGAGTAACTGTCAATGACAACAACCACAAAGCAGCCATTTTTGAACAGTTAACCAATTTTATTATTACTGCAAACAGACCAAAAAATTTAAACACTTTTCGTTATCAAATGCTAGTTACAAAAAGAATCTCACCATTACAGTACTGGCAAACAGAGGGCAAGGAGTGGCCTTTACTCCAACAGGTAGCTCTGAAGGTATTTTGTATCTAGTGCAACTTCTTTTACTTTTATTGTAGAATTTTATTTTTATTTTTAGGTATTTTCTTTGGCTACATCTTCTGCCTCATCAGAGAGGAATTTTTCCACTTTTGGTTATGTTCACTCTAAGCTAAGAAACCAACTTGGACCAAAGACAGTACAAAAATTAGTATTGATTAAAACCAATGCCCAACAATTAGAGTCAAAATATTTTGCGGACAAAGAAGAGGATGAATATGAATATGAGGAAGAAGACGCTGAGATGGACCAAGATGTTGTTAGGGTCGATGAAACTTAAGTAAAATTAAATTAATATATATATATATATATATATGAATGATTGATGACTCTCTCTTTTAATACTCACCTAATAACCATAAAGGTAAGTAATTTATATGAACTAAAATATAGCAAAAATAAGATTTTCTGATCAAAACCCGCAAAAAAAACCAAAAACCCACTAAAAAACTCTGATCAAAACCAAAAAAAAAAAAACAAAAACCCAAAATTACAAAAAACAAAATCGGGATTTTTGCCAACCCTGGCGCCTTTTGATAGTAACTTGTTATATATAGGGTTATATTTCACAGGTGGCCAAAACACCTCTTTCTTCCGGGGTGTAAACCATTTCTCGTGAACTAATGCTAGCCCGCCTCCCGCAGATTTCACAAACTCCACCACCACAAACATAGTGAACGAAATTTTTAGCTTTTTCGCAGGAAACTCTAGTTTAAAATATGCAAAAAAGCAATATTTACTAATTGGAAATTGAAAACTTATCTGCTTTCAATATTTCCAAAAATATTGCAGCATTTAAGAAGGAAACAAACAGAAACAACTACTCCGAGGGCTAATACCCCTACCGGCATTGAATTACACTGTTTGTTTAAAAAATTTAAAACAACTACTTTACAAAGTAGTTGTTTCTGTTTGTTTCCTTCTTAAACGCTACAATATTTTTGGAAATATTGAAAGCAGATAAGTTTTCAATTTCCAATTAGTAAATATTGCTTTTTTGCATATTTTAAACTAGAGTTTCCTGCGAAAAAGCTAAAAATTTCGTTCACTAACATATTTCGCAGAAATTAACTTTCTTTTAACTTTCATAACCACAAACATAGCCTAACCTAATCTAATTGCAGTTTCTACTTACTGTTGATTTATAATTATACATAAACAAGTAAATAAAGAAAATATGTAAGCCACTAATAATATATAATTTCTAATAGTTAGAATTGGAGTGAATTAGACACGAGACCCGTGAATAAATCCGGCAATTAATGTATTATGAATCGAGATCGAGCGGGCAACGTTGGAGCGAAATTAGCTCCCCCTCTTTTCATAAGCGACAAACGAACAATCTACTATCTTCGTCATCTCGCTTGAGTTAAACGGTTAAAAATAAAGGCAAACTTCGTACCTTAATTGATAAGGTCAACCACCAGCTAATGAAATATTCCTATTTCCTGTTTTAGGCGGGTCATTTAATTTTGCAGAAATCACTGAAAATCAGAAATTATGTGTATTTATTTGGTTTAGGCCTGGGTTAGAAAACAATCTATCTGTATATGTACTCCTGAGTACACACAGAAAAATGTTTATTATTTATTAGATATACATATAGTTATATTATTTTAAATATTATTGTAGGTAATAGAGGTATATATAAAGTAGCCTGAGATTGCTCGGATTTAATATCAAGGGTTGAAGCAAATATAAAATAAAAATACGTACGTACCTAATTATTGATGTTTACGAGTTCATAAACATAAGATATAGCTATATCTAAATTATATGTATTATATTTTATATTTTAAATTAATCATTCGAATTGAGTTTCTGTGCTGACCAAATAATGACGTCTTAGTTCTGTCATCTATATAACGTGTTAATGACGTGGACAAACTCACGTTTTAGTTACGTCATTATTTGGGGTGCTTGTTTCAACTCACCAAGATCACCCAAAAATCATGTGACTGTTACGTGACCTGGCTACTGGGGAAGTGTCCGTGAAGTTCTTCTACTTCTAGTTTATGAGGCTTTGGAAAAAGTCACTAACAGAGGATTGCCAGTTCCTCGTTATTTACAATTATTAATTGCCCTGAGATTTTATGCAACAGGAAATTTTCAAGTAAGTTAATTTTACACTTTTAATTAATACTGAAAATTAAGCATTCTTATTTTCTTTTTACTACTCAGATAGTGAATGGAGATTTACTACTTTAGAGGTTTTTTAAGTACAGTGTCACTAAGCATTACTAGAGTCTCACGAATATTGGCTAGGCATCTAAGGGATTTTGTACAATTTCCAAATACATTGCAAGGCCAGCAAGAAAATATTAGAAAATTTTCTGAGATTGCTGCTTTTCCTAATGTTGAGACATATGTTAAATGTACTCATATTATAATCGCAACTATTAAACACTGTGGAATCCTAGAAATGTTGTTCCTAGAAAAATAAGGGTGAAGAACATGGACATGAAGGTGAAGGTGAAAGCATTGTAGGCTTGAGGACTGGCACAGACACAGAGTCAGAAATTGAAAATACATTTAATAAAAAAATATCGGTTTGCTCAGGTACCAAACGGAAAAAGAGAATATCAGCTATTTTAAAAGATCAAGTGATAAGCGATTGGCTAAATGTTACACCTGTGGGAAGGAATACAAGACAAGTGGTCACACTAGAAATTTAAAAGACCACCTAAAGAGAACCCCCCATCTCTTGAAAGAAGCAACCTCAACTCCGATGTAATAAATGACTCAGAATTTGGCAAAATTTGTCATAGTAGTCTTAGTTATGATAATTTTTCAATAACGTCAAGTAGTGCTCGCTCTAGCACACGATCATTGAGTCCTTTTTTTTAAAAGAGCACTACATTATGAATCTAACTCATTTCAACTCGTAAAAAGCAGCTAGACAGAGCCCTCATCGAAATGATTGCCCTCGACTTTCAGCCATTTAATATAGTAAAGGATACTGGTTTCAAAAACATTTTTAACCTCTTAGATCCAAGGTATGAACTTCCCAGTGCATTTACATTAATTAAAAAACTTTTAAGTGGATATTATGCAGAAGTCTATAGGAAACTAAAGAATGAGTTGGATCAAGTTCAATGTGTTGCATACATGCGACTCTTGGACCTTCTCCACTACAGAATCATATCTGTGACATGTCACTATGTTAGTAGGATATTTAATCTTAAATCTGCTGTTATCTCCACCAAACCACTGACCACCGGTATAAATCACACTGCTGAAAATATTGCAAATTCATTAAAAACAATTTTCAAAGAGTAGAATATTGAACAGAAAATCTCTTGTGTGGTTACAGATAATGTGGCTAGCATGCTTAAAGCTTGTGAGTTATTACAAAAGAAACATCTTTCTTGTTACGCCCATACGCTTAATCTGACAGTCCAAGAAAACTTCGAGGTAGTTAAAGACCTGATTAAAAAATTTAAAGATATAGTCACATTTTTTAAGAGCAGTACAGTGGCTATGGAAACCTTTATGAAAGAGCAAAACAGTGATCAAAATGAAACTTCTAAGGAGTACAAACTACTACAGGAAGTTTCTACTAGGTGGAACAGCACCTTTTATATGGTTGAAAGGATCCGTAAAGTTAATGAATCAGTTGGGAGAGCATTACTAAAATTAAGAAAGGCACCTCAGCCCCTCTCAGTTGATGAACTAGCTGTGTTAGCTGATATCATCAAAGTGCTGCAGAGTTTTGAGGAGGCAACACGGAAAGTGTCAGTTAAATATATTTATAAGATGTTCCTGAGATAGAGGGAAACTTTTTTGAGAGCATCTTAGAGAATATTTCAGGAACATCTTTTATATTGACTTTTGTATTAAATGTATCAAAGGAGAAAAGTATAGGTGAGATAATTCGCCAAGTGGGGTTAAATTTCTAGGTTGTAGGTATGTTACCATTTCAATGATAATTCCAATAACATTTGGAACTTACAATTATTTAACCCAGTCATTTATTGAGCTAATGACAAAAAATTTTGAATGAAGAAATTTTGTGAAGGATTGACAGAATCTGTCAGGAAACGACTTTTTCAATATGAAAATAGGACAGTTACCAAATTAGCTACACTTATAGATCCAAGATTTAAAAAAGAAGCTTTTCGAAACCAAGAAAATACAACATCTCCTGCCACAATCATGGAGCAAGACATGTATAGTATAATGAAGAAAAGACAGCAGATGCAAATAAAAATCCACAAGCTTCAATTGACAGCCAGCAAATGACTCCACCTATGGGATCTCAATCTCAGAAAGAAAAGGAATCATCAACTCTATGCATTTCTGGAAAATCGTATTGTTGAAAAATCTAAGTCGCTTAATGCAGATCTTATTATTATAAAACGTCACTATTTGGAGAGGCCAAACGCAAGGAAAGAAACTGATCCCCTCCTATTTTGGAAAGTAAGGTTTTATTTTACAAGCTTTTTATAAACATTTCATATATTATAGGTCAGTGGATATGAGCTATCTCCTTTAGATGAATGCTGCCGTAAGTTTTTGTGTATTCCAGCTACTTCTGTGGAAAGCGAACGCACCTTTAGTGCCACACGTCAAATAATTTCTGAACGTAGATCTCGGCTGAAATCCGATAATGTAGACAAATTGACATTTTTACATAAAAACATGTTTTTATAACTTCTACCAAATATAAATTATTTTTATGAATTTGTTTTTTTATTTTTTTATAATTTTAAAGTATTTCATTAAGTTTATAAAGTGTATTAAGTTACACAAACGAGGAATTAAAAAAAAATAAAAACTATCGTAAACTCTCGATTAACTATCGATGGTCAGTCAAATCCTTCTTATGTTGGGTTCCCCAACATGTCCTACGCTATTTACTCACTGAATGGGGCTTTCAAAACTAGGGTGTTAAATTTAAAATGATAAGATGGGATTCAAGTAAACTTCTATTTTCTGTGCCTTAAAGTTACCCTAACTACTTTAAGAAAATGACTAATATGAAAACACCCACCGTTACAACAGATAGGTCTGGGTGGTATACCCAGACCAGCGTAGTAACAAGGGTGGTACTTCCTTGTACTGGGACAATAACAAATTTTAGAAAACACTTAATTACTTTTCGACTGGTGGTCGTTCGTCTATCTGACGTAACGCCTCCAAAAAGATCAACCCTAACTTCAAATCTTGGAGTCTTGCCTACGTTCAAGCCCCCGAGCAAGTCCCCGAACTAGACTCCATTTATGAGTCCCCAAAAACGACTCCTTTTTCCACTTTTAAACAATGGGCTGATACCTGATGGTGGTCGTTCGTCCTTCCATCGTAATGTCGACTTCCGGCCAGCCCCAACGCGGCACCCCGCACCGACTCCTCGTGAGTCACCCCAAAACCGGAATCTCCTCGTGGCACCCAGACTAACACTGCCGTTTCTCTCTCAAAAACGCTCGTGCTAACTTTCTTTATTGTCAGCACATTTTTCCCAAATGATTGCAACCTTTTTTTCCATGACGTAAATGAGCGTCCGATTCGCTCACATGTTGAACAAATTTGCAAGGTTTAATTTTTCAATTTGGGTCATAGTGCTTGGTTACTAAACCGGTAATCGTTCGACCATATCTAAGAATGATGCAATTTTTATGTCCGTTGCTTCTTTGTGACATTATTATGTTAAGATTATTATGTGAGGCTGTATAAGAAACCACTGTAAGAGACCACGATGAGTTAAAGTTAATTATATTTATTATAAGGTTTCCAAAGTTTGGCCACCTCATTTTATAACATCCTGTAGGTATATATTAAATTAGTTTGAAATATTACATAATAAAATAATAGTTCAGTATCACTAGTGCTTTCTGAAGCACCCTGGGAAAAACCAAAATAAATGAGATTGAATTCATTTTTCTATATTAAAACCTACTAAAACTAAAAGTCACAACCATTGAACCATCAAATTTTGACAAAATTATGTATTGATATCATTCTGTTATTGAGATACTACTGATCAGACCCACACTTTTCAATACGTATGTATTCAATTTTACCATTTTTAAATACAAAATATGCTCTTAATATTAAAAAAAAACAGATTTTATTTTAAATAAATAAAATTGGTCATCTAAGGATTGTAATTTAGAAAATTTTAAATAGAAAATTTCAAACGGGATTGCTATTGAATTCCTGCGGAGGCATTTTGCCACGAAACCGGTCCATCTGTATTAAAGTAGTTACAGAATCGATTTCTAACGGCGATTGCCTCATTCGAGCATCGAGAAGCGCCTGGAAGAAAAAAATTATTACAAAATGATGTAATTCATTAGGTAAATGATATAGAGAGATAACAAAGTATGGAACAGTAACAAATGGTGAACCTTGTTTTAATTTATCTACATCTGCTAAGATCTCTACATCATTTTGAAATTGAAATTAATAATATCAGGTGTGAGGAAAAGCATTATTCAAAATTCTTCAAAAACCACCACCACCACCACACAAACCACCACACCATCCACAAACAAGATGAGGTGAAAGCTGCTGTTATTTGGTTAATTGGGTTGGTGAATTTTAAAATTTGCTTTACTTCAAGAGTAAAAACACCAACCTTGTTGAGAAATCCTTTGTCAACCGCATGTGTCTTTTCTAAACTGCTGGCCAATTGCTTTGCATCACTCGACTTTTTTACCACGTTTGAGAGAACATAACTATGAAATGGACCAACGAATTTCTTCGGTCTAAGCGAATTTGATTAGACTCGTCCTTGTACTAATTTACGTGATATGTTCAAAGAAGGTAAGTTACTATTATGAAATTATACAGGGTTGAAAATAAGGTGCTGTAATTTTGCGTATACTACTCATTTCCACAACTTTCAGAAAAAAAAAGCAAAATTGATTTTTTGATACAGGATTATGAAGAATGATGTAACACCTCGGGACATGTTCGCGTTTTTTTCGATATATTGCCTAGTTCGATAAATATACCATGTTTTCGAAAAAATCTATTTTCTCGAACATTTCAGCATGAAATGGATTGCGTTTGACGTTTCTATTTAATGCATCATTCACGATCGATGCAGTAAGATCACAGGAAACTTATTCATGTGCTAAAAATGGCTTCCACATCCGTTAAATATACCAGGAGTAAAAGAGATGTTAAACTTGCACCACATTATCTAATATGATAAAAATATACACTCATGATCGACATTACTTATAAAAGTGGTTCTCGTTTTTGAAATTTGCGGATGGAGAGTTGTTAAATCAAGTCTTTTCTCGGGACCTTGTTTTGTTTTTACCGATATCTTGTCATGCCTAAGAAATGTAACGATCTTTTTCAGTAAGTCCATTTTACAACATCAACATTTGAAATGCACGTCTGCAGCATGATATAAAAAATGTTTTACTGTCAATACCTCGAACTATCCTCTGTTTAGTAATAAATAATTACAAAATTGCTTAGAAATGTTACAAAACCCATTTCAAAAGCAATAAAAACCTTCATGAATAATATCGATTATGGGTGTCGATTTTAACACATTACAAATTATTGTACAATTTTAACGTTTTTCTTTCGCGTAAAAAAGTTATTTTTAGCGCATGAATGAGATTCCTGTGATCTTACTGCATCGATTCTGCATTGTACATTGAAAAAAAAACGTCAACTGAACTTTGGAACTTTTTCAAAAATATGCTATATTTATCGAACTAGGCAATAAATCGAAAAAAAAAAACGAATACGTCCCGAGGTGTTACTTCATTCTTTATAGCCATGTATCAAAAAATAATTTTTTATTTTTTTTTCTGAAAGTTGTGCAAAGGAAAAGTTTAAGCAAATTACATCACCTTATTTTTCACACTCTATAAGTGCACCTGAATAAATCACATTATTTAAACTTACAACGTAAATTAGTGCAAGGACAGGTCTACTCAAATTCGCTTAGTTCGAAGAAATCCGTTTATCCATTTCAAAGTTATCCTCTCTCAAACTTAGTGCAAAAATCGAGTGTTGCAAAGCAACTGCCCAGCAGTTTAGTTCGGTATATTTCCTATTATTAGTAGCCAAAAAAAAGGTGTGCTGTTGTACGGAGCTGAAGTCTGGACACTGAAAGCTGTCACAGTCTACCGTCTGGAACCATTTGAACTGTGGTTACATAGACCGATGCTAAGAATACCATGGTTGGCTTTGCAAAGAAATGAAGCAGCCTTAAACAGGGCAAATACAGTTCGTGAGCTTTTGACAACAATTGGCCAAACAAGTAGCCAAGAAATTGTGTAAAATACAACATGTTAATGTAATCATTTCAGCTTTTTCAGGGCTCAAATTTGTAGTTCCTTTAAGTACTCTAAACCTGCGGTAGTTAAAAATTCGTTTTTCATCTGCGAGTCTTTCATCTGCGCCGCTCTGGGGGCATACCCCCAGAGAGGGGGTATGTCCCCACCATAAACCAGAGTTTCATTAGACTTTTTGTTAAGAGAAATGCATCGTCAGCAACAATGACGAATGGCACATTAATATTTGAGCCTGGCAAGCATGAATCATCACGAAAATTCAACACATTTCTATCAATTCCTCTTTTTAGATTACTCTCTCTCCAAACTCCTCCATCACTAATTCTGCCATTAGCACCCATATCAACATAGAGAAAATTGTAATGTGCATCTACCAATGCGAATAAAACTATACTATGATGACCCTTATAATTGTAATAGTATGAACCAGAACTAGTAGGAGCTTCAAAATTTATGTGTTTGCCATCTAGAGACCCGAGACAAGAGGGAAAGTTTCGAAATTCATAGAAATCATCAGCAGCTTTTTTTCCATTCTTGGTTTTTGTTTGGCAGCTAAAAAAAAAGTAAAAAAAATAAATAAATATATATTTATCATTGTTATCTAAACTGCTTTAATGAATTTACCTGTAGGTATATATATTGCCAGCATGCGGCATATAATTGCATTACAAACTTCTGGAATTATAAGACTTATTGTACTTTCACGTACTCTTGTTGCAAACATTAGACCCGAAAAGAGTTACCACTTGCCAAATATCTAAGCGTTATTGCTAACCTAAACAGAAACCACAATTAAAAACTGAGGTCAAACATATCTCAAAAAAGACATACAAATATTATTATGCGACATCATTAAAAAAACCGAATTACAATAATTATTATAACAAATAATTGTTGGCGAAAAACTTTTGACACGCGTAATGTCATACATTATGTCAAAATCTGAGATCTGCCAAAGTATCTTATCATTTGGGCAATGTCATCTGTGAAACTCTTGTCAAACGCGTCATATTAATGTCAATTATTTACAGTTTTCGGCCATTTTCTTGACTAGTTTATTACAGAAAATATATTGAACTGTCATCAACTTTGTTTCAATTTACAATGCAATTTATTGTCCCAGATCTTGCATAAGAAATAGGCCATTCCAAAACGTCCTTAAGCCTGATGTTGACGCGTCATTTTGATGCATAAGTCCCATTTCGAAGACTTTGATATTTATTGTTAATACTAAACTGTTTGGATTGATTTGAGTTATCTCCCCAACTATTAAAAAATATATGTATGATGTTTTCTATTGCATTGACGACAACCAGCTGGTTTGCAAATTTCATGTCCATGAAATGGACGCAAACTGTTTAAGCATAATTTATGCCTTTTAATTTTGGTATAAAGTTTCTTACTATCCATTGTTTTTATTTGTTCACAGTGAAAGTTATTGTTATTTTCACAGTAAAAGTTTCACTGATTTTCGTTAAAAAACACATGAAATTCTTTTTGTTGTAGAGAAGTAAGTATAAGATTTTCCTGGGCCTTTCTCTAACTTGCCTTTAAATTGACTCGTTTCAAAAAGTTACATTTCTTTTTTAGAAAAATCTGTAAATATTTTAAACTTCTAAAATTCTGAAAATCTGCACCCTCTCGATTTAAACAATCTTCCCATTCTTTTCTTGTGGATAAATCCTTATCCATAACTTAGAGGGCGCCAAATAAATTAATATCGTGTCCCAATGTTTAGTAGTGAATTTGATGATTATGTTTAGTAGAGTCCCGATGTTTAGTAGTGAACCCCCCCCCCCCCCCTAATGAATGCAAATCCCGAACGTTTTTTGTTAAATTGTCAAGGAGTGCTCTGAGCTGTTGAAAGTGTTCATGTTGTCATTACAAACCTCTAAATTATTAATTAATTGAGCAGCCTCCCCTTTAAGACATGATTTCAAATACCAAAATTTTTGAATGTCATTTAATTGATTACTTGAACGCACCAAAGCCATAAAAGTGCCATGAAATCCCAACCATTGACTATAAGAGCCATGAAATTCTGGCAAATTAATAGGCGCAATCTTAACTGGATTTTGCCAGTCCATACTTGGTAGTCCATACCGGTAAATACAGTTTTGCAGTACTGTAACACTGTAACACGTTACCGGACATATGATGTACAACATTTTACTTCAAACTTATTAAAAACAGGAAAAAATTAATTTGTATGTGCGGCGAATATATTTTTGAGAAATCCTGTATAGTTTCATTACGATATTCTGTACTGGTACAGGATACCATGGCTACAATGGATTTATTTAATACCGGCACAGGATTTGCCGGTACTCAATAATGTAAAATTTCTTTACGATATCCAGTTCTGTAAAAGGCTATTTACCGGATTAAAATCAAGTACGTAAAAGTGTACTAAATGACACAATATGAAGTAAATTACTATTATATTCAATGTTGTAACATACTTCGCAGTGAGTGTGATTCAGAAGCTATTTGAGAACCAACGAAGACATAATACTTTTAGGAGAGTTATTATTTGCCACAGTAGCATTACCGTAACGGTAAAGCAACCGTGGTATGCTTTACCATTTGAAATATTTTTTTTCTACAAACGTCAAATAATGACGCATTTTACGCTTTCATTAGACAAACGAAAACCTAACCATTTTTGAGGATCAGAATATGAGCATACTTTTCCGCGCGTTGCCCAGGACAGCAAGCGAAAAAGATTTTATCGCTTGCTGTCAATAGCAACTACCACCACTCAACCAAATATTTAAAACGTCATTGTCAGTTTGATTTAAATTTTCAGATTGTGACTTCAGTTATGCACAGTTGTAACTCACATTATTTGAAATTGATCGTTTGCAGAAAAAACGTTGTATGCATTACGAGCAAAAAGTAACTTTTTTGCTCTCGAGTGATTGCCGCTCTCCGCTTCGCGTCGAGCGGCAAACTTCACTCACGAGCAAAAAAGTTGGACTTTTCGCTCTTAATACATAAATAACTATTATAATTAGTCTGGCCTTTGTCAAAACACCAAAATAAATATTTTCGAACTCCTCTCGTTCACCAACTGCTGAATTTCCCCCGTCAGACTCTCAATATGTCAAATATGTTTAAAATACCTGCGATAGTATCCACACGTGCTTCCACTTCCTCGAAGCTTCCAGAACCATAATCAATAATTGCGAAGAAATGTGTTGTGTTTTGAAACGTAACTTATCAAGCTCAGTTAAAACTTTGGCAGCAATCAAATCCTGCCTTTTTGGTGGACGGTGCAATGCCAAAGAGAAGAACAAGCTGAAGTACCACTTACCTGCCTTTATTCAAAAACGAGCCCCTAACCCGTGTCTGTGTTGTAATTTACAATATCAATGTCCCAAGTATCTCCAATGATATCAATAATTCGATAATTGCGTTAGTGTGTGTACCGTCAGATTCAACTCTCCAACGAGCCTGACACTTCTTAGTTTCCTATTTCTAATAACTCCACGTCCAATTATCCAATAAATCCAAAGGTATTTGTATTGTCCAGTCTTCCAGTTAGTCCAATTGTTCCAATTTTAGCCCCAGTGTATCTAGAAAATATCCAGTTCAATAAGAACCAAAATTTATTATGTTGTGACTTCGATAGCCTTATAAACTTCTTTATTGGTTCTGCAGCTCTACTAGGCCAAGTCGATTTCCAGTATGCTTATCAAACTAGCATTCTCCATCATATAGCCTATTACCGCGGGGTCTAGTTTTAACAGAAGTAGTTAAAGTTTTTTCTGTCATTAATGTCAGATGACGTCATGATCAACAGAGTCACGGAAATGTCGTGGTTTTAACCACAACTTTCTAACCACTTAAAACTTCGCGTCGCGGTAATAGTGCTAAAAAAACTAAAAACAATGAGGTTAGGGTTAATTTTGTGTGGAACTAAACAAAAAAGATATTAAAAATGTTTCAAAACTCAAACTGAGTTTTAGAATAAAAGTTAATTTTTCAATAAAACATGACGGGTCCAAAAGACGTAGAGATGTTATTCCTTTGTTTTGCTTATGAAGATTTCTTTGCAAAAGATGTCAGAATCGGTATTGACAAAACTTTAGACGATTGGGATTCATCAAAAAATTGGTTCTTTGCCCGTTATTTTATAAAAAATTACCTTTCAAAAGCAAAATTAACAAGTTTGAGTTGGTTAACAGAGTATAGCGACAATGAATTTTATAAGATGTTTAGAGTACGTCATACAACATATGAAGAATTATCAAATGTTATGTGCAGAGTTGATCATAATAAATATCATTTAATAACTCATAAATATCGTGGTGGCAACTTCCCTATTCTACCAGAACATTCTATTTTACTGTTTTTATGGTATATGGGCACGCAAGACACACTGTTCAATATTAGTAATCGTTTCAAATTGGCCGCAAAAACAGTAATGAAAATTGTAGACTGTTGCTTATTTCTTATTTTAAGCATGAAGAACCAATATATTTTCTGGTCAAAAACACAAGAAGAATTTGATCATGTGGAAAAAACATTTACTCATTATCCTGGTAATTTATTGCAAAATACATCAAACTTATTCACTTATCTACAGTTTGTGCAAATTATAGGAGCAATAGGAGCAATAGATGGATGCCATATATTTTTACGAGTACCAAAACGCCAACAGGACAGTTATATTGACCGATATCATCGTCACTCCATTAATTTAATGGGCATATGCACTGGAAAAAAAATATTCACTTATATTTTTGTAGGCTTTCCTGGGTCAGCACATGACTCAAGGGTAAGTTTCAAATTTGCTGAAAAGTATAATGTTTGTCCTTGCATGTACTCATGATAGTCAATGTCACTCACCTGTGCATAGCACAGGGTATGTCATGAGTATCCTGTCACTCACCTGGTGCATAGCACAGGTGATTCATGACTTAACTCCTCGATATCCTTATTCAGACCTTATCTAACCTTAATTATTAATATATTAAAATTATTATTTACTTCAGGTCTTTGCAAGTTCGTCATTTTTTATGAATATTCAAAGATATGGACCAAGTATGTACTTTCCAAGGAAAAATAATGTAATAGATTACTATCATATCTTAGGAGATAGTGCTTTCGCTATAAGGAGATGGCTTATGACACCTTATCGTCGTAATGAAAATTTGGATGCCATTAAAAGAAGGCACAACTATCAATTAAGTGCTGACAGAGTGTGTATTGAAAACACATTTGGTATATTGAAAGCCAGATGGGCCAGGCTACAATTTATAAATACTAGAACCGTTTCAAAATCTGTAGAAATTGTTTCAGCAGCTTGCATTCTGCACAATTTTTCCTACATAAAAAATGATGAATGGAATAACATATATTTTGAAAATGTTGATGATGTTCATTGTGAAAATCCAATTGGCACTAATGAAGAAACACAACTAGGTCGTGAAAAGAGAAACAGATTAGCATCAGATATGTGATTATAGAACAGAATAGACATATTATGCTTGTATCTACAGGTTTTATTTGTATAAAATTATTGTTTTTTTTTTAATTTATGTTAAGTCGAGTGTTAAGTAGAACTTTTGTTTCTTGTAATATTTACAAGGATTTCTAAATCAATAAAACATTTGTAAGAAAACAAAATTTTTATTTAAACAAGTCTTAAATGTGGTTATAAAAAAACTGGTTATACATATACCTAATACTATAAAATAAATATTTATTAATCCTCTTAAAACTTAAATCTTCAGTCTTATTAAGTAAGCAAAGAAACACTGATTTGAAATGTATTAATTAGTAGTGTTAGTGAAAGTTATAAAGGGTGGCCAGATAAGAATAATAGAAAAAGAAGTTTAAATAAAACAACAGTTTGAAATATCCAGATATAAAATTGAAGCTTGAATGAAGATTTGCTGTTTCATCTACAGACATGAATGTAGGTTTGTAATGTATAAAATATAGATAAAATCAACTTGATATCACATCTTACACCATAGTCATTTTATTTAAATTTCTTTCCTGTCATTTTTATCTGGTCACCCTATATAATTATCATTTAATGCCTAATCATCAACATCATCACTCTCCCTGGCCCTCTTTTTTCCAGTACTCTTTGGCACAAGCTGTTTCATAATGCTGAGAAACTCACCTCTTTGCTCGATAGTCTTTTTCGTAAATTCTTCTAATTTCTGAAACTGTTTGTTTCTCATTTCTCTATCTTTTTGGAATTCGGTTTTCATTGCCTCTAGATATTTATCTGCAGTTGAAGTTGCGTTTTGTTGTCTGTTTAAGCTAAATCTATTATTATTATCTAATATTATTTTATCCTTTGGTCTCAGTTTGCTCAGTTTTTTCCTGACACTGAACAAGTTCCTCTTGTTCAGTGTCCACTAAATGCACTGGTTTAGTTTTATCTTTACTACCTGCAAACAACAGAAGCCTAATCATTTGAGAATTACTGACATGGAAAATAATTCTACCTAATATAGAATGCAACTTATCCCAATATTTGGGAAAATCTTTTTTCTCCTCTCCAGTTTTTCTCACATGCAACTGATAGTCATTATATTTTTTTGTAAGGTTTAAAAATTTTTGTCTACATTTCTCTGCTCCATCACTTCCCAATTTATATCCCATTTCTTCCAATTTTTCAGCAATAGTCTTCCATAGAACTAGTTTGTGTGTTTTTGAGTTGTTAAACCTGTCTTGTAACTCCTCTCTTAAATCCAATAGGGCTTCTGTAGCTTCAATGTCTCTTTCGTTTCCTTTCCTTTTTGTCCATATTTCCTCATTATTACCATTGTATGTCCCACATGTAAAGTTTTTTGAGGAGTTTTTAGGGGGGTGCAATTGAGCTGCTGCTGATTGATCTTCAAAGTTAAAAATAAAATATTCTTTGTGTCCCAAGTTGTATTGGAAATGGTAAAATTTACATACTTAAATTAAGACAAAGGTGCCAATTTCGGTGCGATTCTTGCCTATATGAATTATAAAAAAAGGAAGTGTTATTTGCTTACCATTTCCACCTGTGTTACACATTGTAGATGACCCTGGAATGGGAAATTTGTTTGGATCCATATTATTTAAAAATTGGATGGCTGCTGATTGATCTAGAATAAATTTACATTGTTAAATTAATGCAAAATGTAGACCAAGTACAACAGCACTGCTAAAAAATCCAGGTGTCCTTTTTTTTGTATTTGCCTAAAGACTTACCATTCAAAAGTAAACTAGCTGTTTGTAGGTCCGCCTGAACCTGTATATTTTCACCTAAATAATTAAGGGTAAACTGATACAATTCTTCTCCCATTGTATCGACAATACACTCTGCGATGGTTACTTATTTTGTGGCTTTATTCCTAAACTTGAACGACCGGCTTCAAAATATGACCAAAATCAGCAATTCCGTTATTTTACAAATTAGAAATATCCACGAGACCATGAAATGTCAAATCACATGTCAACCACTCAAACTCTGCTCTCGCTATCGATTAATACATTTTTAACCGTGACGCCATAATTACGTAAACTAATGACGTCAAAGTTCAAACCAAAGCTCGCGGTAAGAAAGCAGTTTTAACCATAGTTAAAACTAGGATTCGCGGTAATAGGCTATTACATACCCATGTACGAGAATAAACTATCTTGTATTAATTTTTAATTGAACTTCTATTCATAAAACAGAGCTAAAATGGAACGTCAACCCGCGTGTTAAAAATTTGGTTCGCATTACAGCGCCATCTCTCGGGAAGGAATAAAAGCTTAAGATTGAAGCTAGGGTCGAGAGATGGCGCGCTTAACAAATCCTAAGTAGATACCTAATAATTTTGTTAGTTCATTCAGACGTCGCTAGATGGCAGAGAATTGTTAAATTTAAAAAATTTTCGCCATTTTTGAATACTCCCAAGTGCCAATTTACGAAAGTCTCAAATCAGATGATATCTTAGTTTGCCAGGTTCCTACTTACGGCACGCGTTTAGCAAAGAGCATTCAATAATTTTATGTATTGTTGCGAACTAGGGTTCAAAAATTCCAGTGCAACGATTTAACACGAAAACACTATTTATTTATTCCACAAATACACTCGACTACTAAATAACTCACTACTTAACACTTTATAGCTTTCTATTATCGCTTCGTAACTTTAGCTTACTTATAGCTCACTTAAAATAAGACTACTTAACCGCGCGCTCTACGCGCCTTTATATACAATCCTAAAATTACAGAAAAACCTAGAAAGTTCTTTATAAGAATTCTTGAATAATCTCACATAAAAAAAAAGGTTGTAAACAACTGCCTTCTAGATTAAACTGAGCAATAAATCACTCGTGTCAGCCATGACGCAGCGCGGATAGGTCGCGAAGCTCCACCAACCACACGCGTTGCCCCGCCTCCCATGCGGCGTTGCTGCGAATCGTAACATTGCCCTCCTCCTAAGGCTGTTCGTCCCGAACAGATAGTTCCATGGTATCGTGCTAATCGATCCAAATGAACGACCTTCATCTTTGACCTGAGGGTCCGCTGGATCCTATACACCACATCATTAATCTTCTTTATAATTGTATAAGGTTCTTCCCAATTTTGGCTAAGTTTGGGCGACTTCCCCACCTTTCGCCGCGGATTGTATAGCCACACCAAATCACCATCCTGGAAGCCGCGGAAGTTAGCTAGTAAGTCATATCTTGCTTTGGCTCGATCACCGGATATCCGTAGTTTATTCCTGACTTATTCATGAACATTGTTCAGCCTCTCCTTAAGCTCCTCCACAAAATTCTCAGAGCTGAGCGACTCTTTTTCTGGTGTTCCATACATCAAATCCGCAATAGAGCCTCGATATGCCATCAACATGAGATGTAGATGTTGGTCCCAATCACGCTGATGATCTGCCACCATTTTAGACAGGTAATGTTCCATGGTCCGATTAAATCTCTCTACCATCCCATCCGACTGTGGATGCAAAGGAGTTGTCCTTTGTCTTGTCTGTTCCGAGACTTGTGAATTCCGAGAAGTTCCATGACCTTCCGGAAAACAGCCGATTCAAAATTGAAGCTCGAGAGGGACTCCAAACCTGCAGAACATTTCATTTACCAGCACCGTTGCCACAGTCTTTGCTTCCCGAGTAGGCAGGGCGCACGCTTCAGGCCATTTAGTGAAGTAATCCATGGCGACCAAGATGTATTTATTGCCCGACTCAGTCTGAGGAAACGGTCCCGCGACATTAATCGCTACCCTCTCGAATGGAGCACCCACAGTGTACTGCACCATTCGGCCGCGTCATCTTGTTCGAGGTCCTTTTGCGGCACAACAAACTTCGCACTTGCGGCACCAAGATTCGACGTCTTCATGATAATTCACCCAGTAGAACCGCTCTTTAATTTTGGTCAAGGTTTTATTGACCCCAAAATGACCTCCACTGGTTCCGTCGTGCATTTCCTGTAGTACGTCCGATTTTCTGCTACCAGAAACAACCAACTGACTGACTATGGACTTGCCATCCGGACTCTCCCACGCTCTCTTCAGTAGTCCATTTTCTATTTTAAGAGAGTGCCACTGGGCCCATAGCGCCTTCAGGTTTGGACTTTTAGCAGCGATTTCTTGCCATTCTGGTCTCTTGTCGTCAGTCTTTGCAGAGAGGATGGGTCCAATATCTGGATCGTTCATTTGTTCTTCTCGAAGCGTTTGTGTGGTCCAGCCAATCGTTTATTTCTACCGACGTTCTCCTTACAGAAGGAAGTCCCTCACGCTGCTCAGTTCTTTGACAATGCCGACAATCCAGTTTACACGGCCGTCTAGACAATGCATCGGCATTTCCGTGAGACCTCCCTGGTCGATGCTCAATGTGGAAATCGTACTGCTGCAAGCGCTCGATCCATCTGGCTATTTGGCCTTCAGAGTTTTTCATCTATAATAGCCATTTCAAGGCTCCATGGTCAGTTCTAATCAGGAACCTTTTTCGATATAAGTAGGGATGGTAATGTTCGACTGCTTTAATGATGGCCAACAGCTCCTTTCTAGTGACGCAATAGTTCCTTTCTGGCTTACTTAAAGTCTTACTGTAGTACTCAATGACCTTCTCTTGCCCATTTTGTCTTTGAGAGAGTACTGCACCTAGACCACAGTCACTTGCATCCATGTCCAAAATAAATAGTCCGTGTTTTATAGGGTAAGCCAAGATTGGACTAGAACAGAGGGCAGCTTTAAGCCTTGCAAACGCCTGACTGCAATCGTGGTTCCACAAGAAAGGTGTTTTCTTTTCCGTTAATTTGTGCAGCGGTTTTGCGATGTCGGAAAATCCCTCTACAAATCTCCTATAGTAAGTACATAGTCCCAAAAAGCTCCTTACTTCGTGTTTGTCTCGGGGAACTGGCCAATCTTTAATGGCAGATATTTTACTTTGGCTAGTTTTAATGCCTTGTTCTGAGATAGTATGCCCCAAGTACTCGACTTGCTTTTGGAACAGGCTGCATTTCTTGTACTTTAACTTCAGGTGAGCATTCCGTAACTTGTTGAAGATTTCTCTTAAATTCTTCAAATGCTCGTCGAAATCACGTCCCATGACAATTATGTCATCTAAGTATACCAGGCAAGTTTTCCAAGTCAGCCCCCTCAAGACAAGTTCCATTAGTCGCTCGAAAGTTGATGGAGCATTGCACAATCCAAAAGGCATAACAGTGAACTGGTATAGCCCAGAACCAGTAGAAAATGCAGTTTTCTCTTTGTCTTCGGGAGCAATCTTTACTTGCCAGTACCCACTTTTTAAATCTAGAGTGGAAAACCACTTTGATCCCGATAAAGTTGCTAAGGTGTCGTCTATACGTGGCAATGGGTAGCTGTCTTTCTTGGTCACATCATTAAGTTTCCTGTAGTCAACACAGAACCGCGTTGAACCATCTTTCTTCTTAACAAGAACCACAGGCGACGACCATGGACTAGATGATTCTTCTATGACGCCCTCCTTTAACATTTCATTCAGCAAACTGTTAACTTCCTGTTGTTTAGCCAGAGGGTCGTTTCACCATGTTGTCGTATTGGCTGGGCATCTCCTGTGTTGATCTTATGGACAACTAAATCGGTTTGACTGTCGTTGCTCTTGAAGTTAAACATATCAGATTAATCCATAGCAAATTTTATAGCAGACTGAAGTTGTTCCTTTGACAGGTGACTCCACTGTCGCTTAAAAGCATCAATAACTTCTGGAGAAGCTTGGTTAGAAGATTTAATTTTGGATGTCTCTGCTTCGACACAATTGCATACCCATTGTACAGGCTCATAATTCGCAAGAACTGTTCCTTCTTTGAGCTGGACGGTTCTTTCTCCAATACTGGCAACTCGTACTGGCATAGTCTTCTTCGTGTCGGTCAAAGTTCGGGCTACCATGATTTCAGTCGTCAAATCCAGGTTAGGTTCTATAAGTCTTATGGACCACCCAGGATCATTTTCAGAAGTCACTGTGATAATTTGTTCTGAATTTGGAGGAATTTTCACATCTTCTACCACCAGTAGACGGACACTAGTTTCCACATTTCCATTGGTTAAGGCAAACTCCTCATCTCCAAATGTGAGAATATTCCGTTTGTGATCATAGGAGAATCCATGTTTCCTGATGAGATCCATTCCCAAAACAAACTCGTCTTTGATCCTGGCAACCAACACTTTATGCCGAACTTCGAGTCTTTCTCCAATAATGATGGTGACATCGGCTTCTCCGTCTATAGGGCAAGACTCTCCAGTGACTGATTTTAACATAATAGGGTTGGGCAATGGTTGTATGGTATATCCGACAAGTTTATCTGGCCTTACAATGGTCACATCTGCTCCTGTTTCGATGGTAATCTGAATCTTCTGTCCCTTAATGCGTCCAGCCACTGTGAGACTTTTGCCACCCAAATTATTGACTTTAAAGATCCTGGGGGTCTTAACGGGCCCGGTCAATTGCCCCCTTGCATTGACCGGAATTAGTTTTCCTGGGACCTAGGGCGGTCTAGGTCGCCGCTCGATCTTCTAAACGACGGCGACGGACTTCTTGCCCTATTACGGCAGTTACTCTTGATGTGACCCAGTCTGCCGCAGTTAAAACATTTTATGCCCCGATTGCCTGTTGATCGAGGATTTCTTCCCAACAGGGCTTGTATATTGACTGCCATATCCTTAATCGTTTTATGTAAACTTGCCATGGATTCAGTCCTTGACGTATCCTCCTCGTCATCGCAAGTTGCCATTCGTACAGGTGGAGAAGAACCAGATGACACTCGTGACGCCTCGAATTCCAGGGCCCGAACTAGTGCCTCGCTGATATCTTTTGGCCTTACTAGACGTAAGTGGTATCTCATGTAACTATCGCGAACTCCTTCAATGAATCTTTAGGCGGCAAATTGCATTTGAAAAGATTCAGGGGCCGATGGATATGCCAGGTGAATGAGTCTGTCTATGTCCGCCTCAAATTCTTGTAAGGATTCACCTGACTTTTGCTGTCTCATCCTCAGCTGGGCCTGAAACACGGTTTCTTTGTGCTCATTTCCGAATCGTAGTTGCAGAGAGTGTACTAAAGCTGCATAATTACTTTGATCAGCTGCCGAAAGAGATTGGAGTAATTCAGCAGCTTTCCCACGAAGTGCTACTACTAATGATGTAGCTTTCTGGGGCTCGGACCAACCATTAGCTTTTGCAGCTGCCTTAAACTGAGTTTTATAAATTTCCCATGCAGTAGTACCGTCATAATCGGGAGGCTTAATTTTAGCGTTGGCTGTGCTAAAACTCTCTGTAGACACGTTGTCGTCCTCAAGTTATTCCCGGAATTTCTCTTCTAGCTCGAGAACCCTCTGGTTGACAGCTTCGAGTCCTTCGTTGACGCCGTTAACGGATTGCATTATTCTTTCTTCCAATTGTTGCTCCCTAGCTGCGAGATGGTTCATTAATTCTTCTTTGAATTGTTGATGACGTCGCTCCTGTATTTGATCACGTTTTTCCTGCTCTTCCTTCTGTTGTTGACAACGTCGCTCCTGAACTTGATCACGTCTTTCTTGTTCTTCTTTTTGTTCTTTATAACGTTTTTCCTGCTCCTCTTTTTGTTGTTGCATAAGGGACAGCAGGCCGGCAAGTTGATCCTCCATCGCTTGATGCTGGCTTCTGGTCACTGGCATAAACACTTAATGTCCGGCAATGAAGCACTCACTTACAGTTCAGCAATATTAGTCCTCAAATTCCCACTGGAATCGCACTTCTGACACCAATTGTTGCGAACTAGGGTTCAAAAATTCCAGTGCAACGATTTAACACGAAAACACTATTTATTTATTCCACAAATACACTCGACTACTAAATAACTCACTACTTAACAGTTTATAGTTTTCTATTATCGCTTCGTAACTTTAGCTTACTTATAGCTCGCTTAAAATAAGACTACTTAATCGCGCGCTCTACGCGCCTTTATATACAATCCTAAAATTACAGAAAAACCTAGAAAGTTCTTTATAAGAATTCTCACTTGAATAATCTCACATAAAAAAAAGGTTGCAAACAACTGCCTTCTAGATTAAACCGAGCAATAAATCACTCGTGTCAGCCATGACGCAGCGCGGATAGGTCGCGAAGCTCCACCAACCACACGCGTTGCCCCGCCTCCCATGCGGCGTTTCTGCGAATCGTAACAGTATTATCACCTAAAAGAATTATATGCTCGTTGATACGTTGAAATAAAATGTCGACTGACTTGAGATTTGTTCATAAATTCGCGCCAGTTAGTATTCAGTTAGAAGTGGCTTTAAACGAATTATATTTATTAAATTGAAGTAGACGGTAGGAAGTATATGGTAGGAAAATGCATTAAAACATCACCTATTACAAACCAATCTTCAATAAAATCAATAAATATTTTTCACAGGTACTTAAGTTTATGTGTGCAACATTTCGCCCTGTGAGGGCTTTAAAGGCCATGGTGAATAAGATATTATTATATTATTATAAACATAATATTTAAAAACATAAGTAATTTATTCCCAGAAATTGTTGTTTAGTGAACATACTGGAAAATTATTATTTACTTTTTGACGTTCCATTGTGAACATCCTCTCACTTCCGACAAGTTTCAGCCACTTGTCGAAACAAAGTCCGTATTTTTGTGCATTGGGAAATCGATGTTTCGGTTCAGGGCTTCCCCAACACGTAGAAACGCAACACCTAGGTAATCGTAGACGGCATCTCGACAATCTGAAATATCATACAATCAGCTGATGTTGCTTCTCTTTGTACTTTATACAAAAGGTTTAATTTTACAATATAAAGAATGTCAATATAACAATAGTCAATATATGTACTATGTGACAACTGCCGCCCCCAACAAGATTTGTCCTTCGTCAAATTATGTAGATACCTAATAAGATATGGAATATTATTAAGGAAATTTTGTGCGCGAGTGATGCTAACGGTACTTTATATTTATGTTCTTTATACCGTATACTTATTCGTAAGAGATTGTGGAAAAATTTAACTTTATATACTACGTAAGGCACCTTTTTTCTACTAGAAAAAAGAAAAAAACCAATGTATGACCAATCCCGTCCGCGTATGAGCAAAACGTATTAACCCAGTAATAAGTAATTTATAGCTTACCTTAAATATTTTTAAACGCAGCACAACACTTATCACTTTTATATACTTTATTTAACTTTATCGCCTTAAATACATCAAAAATTTCAAATTCTAAAGCTTCAAATTTTAAATTTTGACAGTTCGGTAGCCATTTTGAAATTGGCCGTCGGGAATGGACGAAATTCATGGGGACGCAACCCAACAAACGCCGGCCGAGCGCCATCTTACGTGTAGGAATAAAAGCAAATTGCAAACCAAATTGGGTAATAAGAGTGGATAGGGCCTGCTTCTATTGACAAACCTGACAACTATTACTATTCATTGCTGTTTAAAACAAAAATGTAACACAGGTACAACGTACTGCAACTAGCATTAACAATAAATGTCCAGGACGCTTACGAGCGTTCTTCGTTATATTACGTGTAATAAAGTCCAAACATAGGATACGTAACCGTTTAGGAGATTTTTAAAACAAAGGAGTTTTGTCCGATTTCCGATTTTTAACAAAAAAAAATCAAAAACGTTGACAAGTCAAACTAGTCAGTTGCTTCAGGGCTCTTTCCGGAGAAGGCTTATGCCTTCCCATACTGGTAACGAATCTTTCTTTCGAGACATTTTTAGGTCTTAATTTTAACAAAGATTTCCGTGACTCTTGAGACCAGTCTCCAATCTGAGTCGGACAGATGATCCTGGTTTAACAATGTTTGGTATCACGGAGGTCCAATCCTTCAATCTCATGATGCCCCGTACAATTTCTTCATTACCAATAAGCCTAAAAGGCCTTTGATAACGTTCTGTTACTAGGGACGCCGAGTCCCATACGATTTGTCTGTCTTCCATTTTTTTTGTCGGTTTTGTTCGTAAGTCTCGCGTCTTTTCTAGAAATAGTCATTTTACGGTTAGTTAAAATAATAGGGAAATTGGTGAGAGCGTAGGTAGTCACCAATTTGTCGATCAACCCATTTGCATACTAGTTTCGGGGTCTACCCCTCATTAGTACAGCTTTCGCTGGTCGACAAATTGATGATCCATTATTCGGCTAATTTGAAGCCGGAAACGTACAGAGTACCGGTGAGATGTTATACAGAGCAGAAGCAGGCGACATTCGCCAGCGTATTTTAGATCCAACACTGCATGTACAACATCTCACAGGGAAATTGGTGTTGCTGTAGTTTTAACATGTCGGTTGTGAGTCGACGTAGGCCGGCTTCAAATCCTTGATATTTTAAATTCTGAAATAGTTAAATTATCTGGAAATTGCAAATTTTTATATAACGATGAAGAAAGACAAATTATCAATTGCTTCAGATCATCGAACGTCTCTAAATTATCATCATCAGTATTAGCAAAATTGGAATGAACTGAAAAATAGTTTGAAACTATCAGTGATGTATATGAATTTATAAAAGAATTAGCATTAGAATTATTGCTTCGACATGCGTGACTTCTAACTAACCCAAAGAAATTTTCAAGTGGATCTTATTTAAGTTTCTAGTGCACAAAAAACTAAATCCGCTTTGAGACAGTTTGTTCCATGAATAAACCAAGTCTTTTAGAGTATGAATCCAGTTCTTAACAGATGGAGCAACAATTTTTATTCATTGTGGTCAAAAAATTCTATGGTCCAAAAGACATCAATTGCCTCTTGCCAAAACGGCTTGTGCGGCGATATTATATCAGCGATGTATAACAGCTGACCCTAGAGTTTTACTGTGTTTTATTTCTGAGCAAGATCCATTCACGCTGTAAAAAACTTGGTCCGTAAAAAAGATAAACTCTGCTGTGTGTACACCTTCCTTAGGCATTATATTGTCTATTGCAGTTAGAGCCAATTTTCTCATCACGGATGCGACAGAGTTACTGAATATCTGGGCAGCAATAGAAACTTTTATTTTCTTTGTATTATTAACGTGATGTTCTGTTATTTTTTTACATACTCGAAATTGATGACCTGCGATTTCAGTTTCATACAATTTTTATGTTCCGAGGAGGCTTCTTCATATGTGTTATGTCTCCATTTCAAATGGATTCTATAAGAAAATAAATTGCTTCTTATCCCTTTCAGCAAGTGTGAAGGATCATAGAATGGAATTACTTTCTCCTCGCCGAAAAGAACCCCAAACAATTTGTTTACTTTCTCTTGCCGGATATGATATTTGCGTGTTTTTTCATACAGCTTATAGAAGCAACATTGGCGGCTCCTTGATCACATGTAACTGTAATAACTTAAAGTCCTATTCTTTGACAAGACAGTGCAATTTGCTTGACAGCTTTTGTCAAAACAGCTGTTTTCAAACCGCCTTCATTAAACAAATAAGCCAGTGGTTGCTTCCATTTAACAAACAAACCCCGCGCCATAAAAACCATTACCTTATCTGCTATTAGTCCTGATCTTGAATTAACGTCATCACCATTAACTTCAAATCCAAAAATTACATCGGTTTTTTTCTACAATATTGGAGTGCCGCTCAAAATCGAAATTTCATCGGAAAGCATCGTACAAAACTTTTGTTTTACGGTCATTTTTTCAACTTTGAATTAAAAAGATTCCAGAATAATAGTATTAAAACCTGTGCTCAAGGGAATATTGTCTAATAGGCTAGCCAAGGTTTTTTGTTGAGGGGGCCGCAAACACCTTCCTAAACAACTTATAAGTTTTAGGGCTTTGTTCGTAAAATGACAGAAAAAATTTGTTTCATCTAAATTGAATATCCTACCTTTAGGTGTTAATCTCTGGCATGTCACTTGAGATAGAACAACATTAGAAGTCGGCCTATTTAGACATTTAAGGCATTCATACTTACTCGTGTCGCCTCGTCGCGGTACCTTTTTCTGGTCATGTTTCTGCTTATTGGGAGTTTTCTGGCCGATGTCCGAAGATCTGCAGCAATTTTATAATAGGTTCTTGCTTTTGGGCATAGATTTTTTACACTCTTTGTTCCTGGGTAGCTTAGCAGGTTTGTGCGCCGCCTCAGATCTAGAAAAAGCAAGATACAAATAAGCAATGTATAAATTTTCGGGTTACTAACGCTAATTAAACTAAAATTAAAATTAACATAATTGCAAATACCTACTGTTCTTAACACAATACTATTATAAATTTAAAAAGATCAAGAAATCTCCAAGAGAAATGATGTCAGTCGTCGAAAATTTTATAGATGTAATGTATGTGACTAGCCAAATATGAAAAATTTCACTCACTGCAAATTTTGGAAGAGCCACTTATTTTTTTCGTTGAGACTATATTCGGGGAGGCGGGAGGTGAGGTAATAGGGTAATATGGACCTCTGATTAGTACTCAGAAAGATTTGGTAAGTGGCCATACCCAAATGGAGTGCGAGAGTATGCACTCTACAATCGAGAGAAAAATACGTAATTGGAATTTTTTTTCTCCTTCTGGTTATATTGCTGTTTGCAAATCGGCTCGATCAAACTCAAAGCCATATGAAGTTAAATATTTAAATCATAAATATTCCAAAAGCTTTTCTGCGCTAAAGTACCACACTTCCATTCTTCCTGGTTACAAAACAGGAGATCCTACTGTTAATAATTTGTGTGCCGTTCAGTACAGAATTAATGGAACACTATACTATAAACTGAATTTTGACGAAGACTGAATGGTCTTGGAAAAGAGATTAAGCAGGCAAGGTCAAACTATTGGTAATATAGAGAACCGCTTTATCAAAACTCACTACCAATTAAGAAAAGTAAATATTACCACTTACAGCAATTAAAGGAAGTGATACCTGCGGAGTATCATCTTTTTTATGACACCTTACCATTTGAAGCAGACTATTTTTTTTAATATATTTCCTGTTATCTTTTTATATATGAACACTTCTTTTGTTTAACTGCTCATATTATTGCTGTAATGTAGGCAGAATTAGGAATAAAGAAAAATCTTTTAAGCGTCCAACAGTATCTGGTTATTTTGTACCAAAACATTCTATGTCTCAGTAAAAGTTTTATTACCGCAAATTTAATTAAAAATTGGTTTAAATATTAAATTTAAACCCGTTTTTCGTCGCTCCTGTAAAATTTCTCTAATATAGGTTAGGAGGTTTTCAAAGTAAGCCGAAGATGTGTAGTTTTTTCCAGGAATTATTTTTTCTACGACCATGTAAAAATAAACAACTTTCGTCATACCTTGCCCTAACCGAAAACGTAAGTTTCGTCTCTAGTGAGAGAAAATCCCATAACGTTAACTTTCGTCTCTAGTGACGAAAGTAAGTTGTTCTAATTTCGCCTGTATATCGCCAAAGAAATGCGATTTAACTGGTCTAATCTTATAAAACGGGCCTCAGAAAAGTGAATCAAAGTGTTGAAATTTGACCAAATTGAACTGATTGACAGTTGAGGTGTCATGTCGACAATGACGCGCCTTAATTTTTGAAAGAAATACTCTATAGAGATTGTTTTTAAAGTTAATGAAGACTTAATGTTAGCATGGTCGAAGAAAAAGTATAGTGTTTTACTCGTCAAAAAAGCTTACCAACCATCAAACAGCTTACATTACCAAACTCGGCTTCGCGTCGGTTGGTAAACTGTTCTCTTGCGAGAGAAAATGATATTTTCGTCACTCGTTAAACAATATACTATTTTGTCACTATGGCACGAAAATACTCCACACAACTATCAGTTAAAAAAAAATATTTTCTTTGGGTTTTAACTGATTACTTTGAATTTGGTGTGTTTTTTTGTTTCAATAACAGAAAAGGATTCTTAGGAAATCCGTCCTGAACCTGGGCGGAAGACATCTTTATCGATGAGTAGTTTAGGAGGATAGGAACTTTTGATGATGATGACTTTTGACCCTGATAACTTTTACGGCATCCCATGATGACGTTCCTTATTGAAACTAGCGTTAATATTTTTGAAAAAATGTCAATATATGTCAAACCAATATTTTGCAAATGCATTAAGAGAAACATGGTTGATTGAAGACTCTGGTTACCCGTTAGAACCATTTTTAATGACTGTCTTTCCAAATCTACAGCCAGGAAGTCCTGAAGCACACTATAATGCTGCATTAGGGAGAGCACAAGACTGTGTTGAAAGATGTATTGGTTTTCTAAAATCTCAGTTTCGATGCTTACTCAGGGAAAGGGTAGCCCGCTATGATCCTTCTTTTCCAGGAAGATTAGTGAATGTGTGTGCCCTGCAAAGTATGTTTATTTATTCTAATGAAAGTGTATGAAGAATTAAAGATTGATTCCATTGACAATGTGCCAAATGCAAGTCCTCTTATAACATAAGAGGGTTTATACAATGAGGATCAAGAGTAAGAAATAATATTGTAAACACTTGTTTTCAAAATAATTAACTAATGTTACCACTGTATAAACAACTGGCTGTAATCAGCCTGTTATTAATGTTACTACTGCTTAAATAAACAATGTGAGAATAAATGTCAGTGATGAGCACAAATTGATATGCAATAGCTCTCTTTCAAGTGTGTTGATTGTCACAGTTAGAGTAGGATTTTTATTTGATTTATATTGAGTCAGTTTCATTAATTGCATCCAAATCTGATACTGAGTTAGTATCAACATGTAATATGTTTGCAAAGGTTTAGTTCTGAGATATTGAGCAGTCAAATGTTTAAAGCTCTTTCACAATATTTTCTTTACAGCCTCTATGGTTCATAAATGGCAATTCAACTTTGCTTTGAGGTGAGTATTATTAGAATGCTTTGGAAACAATGATCCTGTATCAGATGACTGCTCCCGAAGGTGGATTTTCAAGCAACTAAATCGGCTGTATGAGAGCAACTAGCAAAAGCAACTCATTTGATTGTACGAGAAATCAGCTGACAAAATAAATGACAAATTTTGTAATGAAAACATAACAAAAACATATAATACTAGTGCATTAAACAACCAAACTTTCTAATAGAACACATAACAAAAACATCTAATACTAGGGCTGATTTCTAATGGGAAACATTAAAAATTGTTTCTGTACCAGGAATTCTTTCACTTGATTCATTAAACCCTTCTGCAATGGCCACTCGTACTGCTTCCAGACCATGTTTTACAGTTTGATTTATATCTTGTAATTATTCTATGGTTTCCTTATAGATATTATCTAAATCCCTTTCATTCTATTTAGATGCTGCATAATTAGCCATGGTCATTTCTTTTCGTCATGTGGTAGCCTTTTTTTATTGGGGACAGCAGTATTTACATGGGATACCGATACAGATGGTACTGCGTGGGATACAGGTACAGATGGTACTGCAGTGGGTAGTGAAACTGGACATGGTTGGTGATCAGCCGCTGTTGACGAAGTCATGACGAGTCCAAACTCTTTTACACCACATCCTTCATAGAATGTCTTCCCTAGCAAAGCTAGAGCTCACATCTCTAGATGTGACAATGCTTTTTTCAATGGTGGGCATCCATCTGTGGCTTTCCGATGCCTATTTATTTCTGCAGATAATTTTTTTTGGTCCATGTCTGTAAAATAAAGAATAAAAGTAACAGAGTATATTATATTTGAGTACGTAGAGTACGGGTACATGGTAACTTTTGATCCGATTCTTAGATCGGATATAGCTTTGTCCACTTGAAAAACATTGATATACTTAAGCTTAAGATCAAAATCTCGATCGGATTCTAAGATTCAATCCGATCCTCTTGTTGAAGAGGATTGGACCGAGTTGAAGCCGATCGACAGGCGTTTAGGTCCGATATGCTCAAGTCTCCCTACAATCCGGAATGAAATGACAACTGACAGATGACCACTAACCTAACCTCATACAAATGACAAACTTCTTTTTTTTTAATTCTTCTTTTTTTATTCTTCGCATAATTCTTAAATTTATCCGAATTTTAACGTTTTTTGATAAGGTTATAAAATGGATTATCAAAATCCAAAGCCTATCATTCAGGCTTTATTGTTATGTCAATAAAATGACATTTTGATTCAACAATCCCTTGCAAGATTAGTGATGGCCTTCCCTTTCTGTTCACCAAATCCTTATACTCATTACTTAGTGGTAGGATTGGACCATCAATAGCCCCAATTATGTTTAGTATTTTACTCTTTTGTTCAAAAAGCTGTGAATTTTCTATTGCTTCAGCTTCACTTGGAAATCTTATTTCAGTTTTTAAGTGTTGAGTTACTGCAGTTACAAACTCATGTAGAACTTTGCATACAGTTCTTTTGTGAACCCTGCATTGATTGGCAACAATCCTGTACTCACAATAGCTGGCAAGGTAATATATTCCAAATACGACCTTTTTTTGTACAGATAGTTGTTCCTTTTGATGCCAAAAAATATTCAATTTATTGTGGAGTTGATTAGCGTCCTTCTTTTTTTGTCTCGCATTTTATAACACCAAGCAAGTCGGTGCCTTGTTTAGTAAACTAAAAGATTCTACCCCCAAAGATATGTCATCTAATCTGATTTATAAAATTCCGTGTAGGGGATGTGCCTCTTGTTATGTACGTACCACCAAGCAGTATTTAAAAAATTGAATATACCAGCATGACTATGACTGTAGGGAAAAAATAGAAACAAATGGGAAAAAAACGCACTAGCGCAGCAGCACTTCGCAACGGGGCTTGATTTTCAATTTTCCGAGGTAGAAGTATTGGATAGAGAACATAATTTTTACAGAAGAAACATAAGTGAGATGATTCATATCTCAATCAATAGGACGGTCAATTGCCGCACGGACACACAAGGACTTAGTACTCAGTATAGCCATCTGTTGCATCAATATAAGACAATTCATGGTATGCCTAAATCGCCGGTGTTGTTCAATAATGAACACACATCAAATGAATGAACATCTCTAATTGATGGTTTTGCAGCAATTTAGTTGTATAGGCTGCATGGTCGTATCTAAAGCATGTGAGAATGCAGATTTGCCAGATAGATTCGCGCGGCATTTCGTTTTTTGTTTGCCACCAATATGGACTATTTTTATTTTCTTGTGGAGCAAATACAGTTAAATTTGATGTGTGCTGGGCCTGAGTTGTTGTCTGGGGTTCAGACCTTATAATTGTGTTTGTTCTAATGCGTATTATTGTCATTGTCTTCCGTAGTTCTTCTTGGGCACGAGATGTATCTCTATGCTTATGACATGAAAACTTCGGCGCATTCTGCAGAATAGGTAAGGGAGCTCTAATAAATAGTTATGTTTATTTTATAGATCATTGTAATGTGTCGTAATGTGTACATTGTAGCTTTATGTATTTTAGATTATCTCTACGAATTTTATGCAAGGATTATTATTGATCTTAATGTCTAATTTTGGCATTTTGTGTTTATAATTGTATGATTTTAATTTTATAATTAGAAACGCTTACGCACGTCTTCCTCCTTTTTTAGCCTTGATAAAGACATAAATAAACGTCGAAACGTCGGCAATTTCTGCGTAAAGTAGAAGTTTTTTATCCACTGTTCTCACCCCGCTATACCATTTGCCATCTATTCAATTTATTAAAACCTGGTGCAAGAAAAATTCGGCTAAAAAAATTAGCTATAAATATTAGTTTAACTGAGGTACCGCCTAACACGGTTATGTTTACAACAATATTGTACGTAAACAAACAATCCATAAAATCAATCTCAAATAGGAATATGTTTTCACATATCATAATATGATAAAACACTTAAAACAACTAGCATAAAATAAAATATCGAATGGTAATTCTACTTACACGAAGTTGATGTCCATGTTTTTGACCAACTCGTACAAACCAATATTTCACTCGATACTAAAAAATGCCGAACGTAAGCAGAGCTCTGCATAAACACGTCTAAGGGCTTCATGAACTATACTAAAGAGGCCTAAATAGACAAGTTGACGAAAAGTTGAAAAATATCCGACTTAAGCAGAACGTTGGCTCTTAATGTTTATTGGCTCCATATGGAGCCTTTAGGCGCTTTTATAGGAATAATACATTATATCAGTATCGTCAGTTCGTGTCGGCACTTTTGATAAGCGTGCCGCGCGCACCTGCACCCGGCAATTTTCTCGGGTAGATACGAGGGGACAAACACATGGGATGCACTGCCAAGACCGGTTTGGTGGTGCACCGCCGGCGGCCGGGCAGACCGGGCAAGGGGAGGGGAGTTTCAATTTTTCGACCCACTGACGTTACTGATATAATGTATTATTCGTTATAATGTGCTAATGGGTTAATATAGATGAGATCAGGAAAAGAGCTGGTTGGACTTCCAGATCAATTGTCTTTCACACTTTTTATAATAGGCCTCTAGCAACGGATCCTAGCTTCTTTGCTATGGGTCTACTAAAAGGCTGAAATCTGAGTTGAGCACTTAATTAGGTTAAGTTGATTAGCATGTCTAACAGAAAGAGTTAGTTTTGTTTTTGTTTAATTGGTTACTACGCCATGTTGCGATTTATTCTAGTATCATGTACTAATATTTTAAGAATCTTCACTCTAATAAAGCACCAGCACTTTATTAGTAAAGTGGCTGAAACTCTCTAGATCGTCTAGTAATTGCTCTGAACAAACTCCAAGTAAATGTAATAATGAGGACGGGAATGTGAAATGTATTTGAATAATCAAATGACTTACCTGAAGGATATTTGATTGTAATTACATGAACAGTCCCGTCCGAAGTTATTACATCCCACCCTAACAGTATATCTATGATATGTTATATAAATTATAAGAATAATAATAAATTTGAATCACCCGCCCAAGACGTTCTAGTTGGGGTAACTGTAAACGGAATGAAGTATGGAATAGAGCTGGGCACGAGGTGTTGGGGGCGATAAAAATGCACACCCCACGTATCGCTTTTTTTCGATATTTTTATAACTCTAAACGTCGGCGTCGTATACGCTCCAGTGGAACAAAACACTACTACAAGTAAATGTAATAACTTCGGACGGGACTGTTCATGTAATTACAATAAAATATCTTTCAGGTAAGTCATTTGATTATTTAAGTTAGACACATCTACACTGGCGAACAGAAAGTATTTTTTTTTCAAATATCGAAGTGGCAGTCAAATATCGCAGAAAATGTCTACAATTAAGTGATGTGGAATAAAATATAATACTAATGATACCTCGGGACCTTTTTCTGTCCTTCTTTATATCTTCATTAGTTTAAAAAAAGTAGATTTTTCTAAAAATGCAACATTTCAAGACCATAAGAAAAACCAATCTCCTATTCAGTGAGCATTACAACAATTTCGAATTGAACGTAGTCATCTGCAAACCAGAGTTATGCCTAATCGTTTAGGTGTACAGAGTGAGCAACAAAACTGATATTAATCCTCACTTTTTTAATCTTTACATTCTGAATTATGACTCAATGAAACTGAACTTCGAAAACTTTTTGCATTAATATTAATAGAAACAGAGCGAATTAACCGATAGTCGCAATTTTTAATTTGATTATGTTCAAGAAGTACGGCTAATTTGAAGAATGGCGTATAACAACAAGATGTCTAGGGGAATAAATAGAAAAAGCTTAGGACAACCTAAAGCTTAACACACTTACCAAATCATAAATGATGAGGTGTTTGTGGCTATAAAGTTAGACACATCTACAGTAGCGAACAAAAAGTAAACTTTCAAAAAATTTATGATTTGGTGCAAGCGATATTGAATGCTTGAGAAGCCATTCCCCAAGATTTTATTAGAAATCTGATAGATAGTGTGCCAAGGCGAGTAGATGCAGTGCTGCAACTTTATGGTGCTGCAACCAGGTACCGTCAAACGAGGTGAAGTCGTTCAAAAAATTATGTTTTTTCTAAATAACTTAAAAACGCACAAACATATTTTAACGAAACTTTGAATATATTTTTGTCGATGTTTAGGCTATTGATTAATCATTAGAATAAGGCCGTAGGTTAAAGGGTTGATTTTTTATTTTTGGTGAAAGTGTGTTCACCCCAAGGTTCGGGGTGAAGTAGATCACCCATATGTAAGTGCATATTTCTCACATTAGAACCATAATTAGGTGAAATCGATCAGTAAAAAAAAATGTTAATACAGATGTGTAGGTACCTACCTGTTGCCGTACGTTGGCGGCAAATCCGCAAAATAAAAACACATTTTAACGAAAGATAAACGTATTTTATTGGGCCACAACCTCTTAAAACAGCCAAAAAAATCAACAAACTATTAGGAACATATAAAAGTACAAAATAAAACACGTGCTTTTTTTAAACAAAAAATAAAACAAATATTGCATAAATAATAATACCTAGATCCTTTGGTATAAATTAAAAAAAACGAGCAAAAAAAAAACGTTTTACTGGAGCATCGCCAATTCATCATCCTTTAGCGAGAAAATATAATTTCCTCTATTTACTGATTTCAGAGCCACTTTTATCTGATCCTTGTTTACTACAGACTCATCCGGAATGATCGGAAAAATAAAAAAAACTTGCTTGTTGGATGGTTGCTTACGCAATACATTCGCAACTATTTCAGTCCCCGATTCGATCCCTGTATCAATAATTTTTACTATATAAAATCGGTCACTCTTATTGGTTTGATATTTTGCGATGACAAAGTCCCCTGAATCCAATATAACGTTGGAATCAAGAATATTTTCAAGGTGAGCGGAACTTCCTCCAATTTCGTAGTCGTGTTCACTTAAGTTTTGTTTCTCCATCTCATCGAATTCCATCTCCAATGTCTTTACTTCTTTTTCCTCTTCGCTGTCGCTGATTTGGTTCTTACGCCGCGGCCGCTGATTAAGTTGTTTGCAACTTTTCCTATCTATTTGTATCATGTCTTCTGTGGTTACGCTTTTACCAGCGGCTATATCTAGTCTTTTCCCCCTCTGCGGAACATCAGTAGGACCAGTCCTGAGGTCGTGTAGATAATCTATAAGCGTCTCGTTCAGTGATGTTTGTGTCTCTTGAGTAGCAGTGTCCTTATTTTCTTTTTTGATCTTTCCAAGCACTGCATCAGAATTAAAAGGAACTAGCCCGCATGCTTTAAATCCAGCCAAAATGTTATTCCTTTCGCGGTCCCCAAGCCCCAGCACAGCGGTTTTAAATAACCTAGGAAACAAAGTTTTGGGTAAAACATCCCTATTTTTCAGTTTCCATTCTTCTAGACTTCTCTTCCATGATGCCTTAAGTGGACGAAAGTAAGCAACGTCTAGTGGTTGCAGCATGTGGGTCGAATTAGGGGGGGGGTAACACAAATTTTATGTTGTTATTTTCGCATGCTTCAATTACACTAATGGTGATGTGGCTTTGCAAGTTATCTCCTATGATTACTTTAGTCCCATCTAATTTGCGGAAATACGGAATGGCCACCGTCCTAAACCAATCATCGAATAGTTCAGAATCAAACCATCCTTTCGTCGACCGATTGTATGGAGCGCCTGGAAATCCACCTTCCTTCCAGCCCTCATAAATCTAGGCTTTTTTTATATTGTCTAGGGAATAAAACACTTCCGGTCCGGCGATATTGATATAACTTGATATAAGGATTTATTGAACACAAAGAAAATACACTGCAGAAATTAATAAAATACGGATAGTAGTTAAATATGAGAATACACCAAATGAATCGTCTTATCGGCTTTATACGTATTTGGGCAAAAATGCGTCGCGTCTCGAACTGCAAATTAAGCCCCGTCTTTCGTCGGCGACTCGTCGTTGTAATCTGATTTTTTATAAACCGAAAAGCCTAAACAAACCTTGAATACTCTATTCTCGGAATATAAGAACTCGATAGCTGTTAAAACAAAAAGCTCTTTAAAAGTTCATAATCGGAGCGGCATTCCCTTTTGTCGAATAATACGATACCTATAATGATTTAATAGTTTCTACGGATAAGAAAAAATAACATTGAAAGCTTGCAGTTGCGATCCGACTACGTATCCGACCCGGATTCGTCATCACTCGACAACCATGGTTTCATAAACTCTGAGCACGTCGACGTTTTGTTCGGTCCTTCATGAAATCCTATCTTCACGACATCATACCGTTCATTGTTTGTAACATTAACCACTTCATATGGTCCCAAGAACTTCCGACACATTAAGCCCGGCACCAAATTGAGTTCTCTTAACAGCTACAAGATCACCGACTTTATACTTCTTTGGTTTTTTTCGTCTCAAATTATATCCCTTCTTGTTCTCTTCTTGAACTTTTATCAACTGTTCTCCACATCGTTTCCTCAGCATCTCTCTTTCTTCACTAAATTGTATTTGAGCTTCCTTTTCTATTATCTCTCTCAAGAGAAAATCCTCTTTACACTTCATTCGTACTCCGGTCAACACTTCAAATGGAGTCGTATTGACGCTATGTTGATAAGTGGAGTTTAATGCTCTCTGAACCCGATCCACATATTTATACCATTTTGCAGGATCATCAACACTAAGTTTCGTCAAGGCTGAAATCACCGTTCTATGGATTCGTTCCACTTGCCCGTTAACGCGGGGAACACCCGTAGTAATTGTCACATGTTGTATTTGCTCCTCTTGGCAATAATCACTAAACTCTTTTGCTGTAAACGCTGTTCCCTTATTAGTGATTATCTTATGAGGATTTCCAAAAGTCTTTTGCTGCTTAACAAAACAATTGATGGTCTCTTTAGCAGTAGTGCTCTTTGTAGGGTAAAGCCATGTAAACTTCGTAAAGTCGTCTATTGTAGCCAGGATATACTGAAAATTTTTATTGGTAGATGGAATAGGTCCTACGAGATCAGCATGATATGTATTTAAGGGTCCTTCCTGTTTAGGAATAGGATGTAGAAACCCTTCTTTTTTACCTTCTTTTCGGCTTCCTAGAATGCATGGTATACAATTAGCTATTACATTTCTTATTTTCTCTGCCATCTTCGGAATGAAAAACTCTTTCTTAATCACTTCTTGCGTTTTTTTTTCAGCAAAATGCCCATTCTCATGTGTTCTTTTTATAACATCTCGTTGCATTTCTTTTGGCACTACAAGCAGTTCGTTGCCATTGACATATTTGTATACAATGTCATGTTTTAATAAATAATCGTCGTGCTCCTGGCCAGCCTGTAATAACTTACGGATGGTCTTAACTTGTTCGTCAGTTTGTTGAGCTGCCTTAATCCTCTTCACAAATCCACTTTCTTCCAATAAAACAGCAATCGTCGGATATCTACTGAGGGCGTCAACATGTGGTAGTCTACTTCCCGATCGATGCTCAATTTCGTATTCGTATTCTTCCAATAGTAAAGCCCATCGAGCTACTCTAGTTGTCAGATCACGTTTAGACATGGTCTTTTGAAATGCAGCACAATCGGTAATTATCTTAAATTTACTATCTTAAATTTTGATCCCAGCAGATAAGTCCTAAACTTTTTTACAGCGACCGAAATTTGCTCATCATCACCCACAAATTCACCTTCGATCGTCGCATCGAAAAGGATGTCGTCGTCGTCGTCGTCGCCGCCACCACCGCCGCCTTCGACGACATCCTCGTTACTAACCGACGCGTTTTTGTCGAACACGAATCGACCCTTCTTCTTTACGGGACTTCGCAACGACGCCGCCGTTTCTTCCTCATCCTCCTCGGAGGGGGCGGAAACGGCGGGCCTTTGATCGCCTACGTCGAACGCGCGATGTCGCAACACGCAATCGATTACTTCGCGATAAACGATATTTTTCGTATAACGACGATTCGTTTGTACGAACTGCATTTTTCCTTGTTTCGATCCGTCCTGCACGTAAACTTGTAAATCGCGCGAGGAACCGACTCGAGAAAACGCGACGTACAAATGCCCGTGCGAAAATACCGGATTATCCAGGTACAAACCGACCTTCGCGAACGACTGACCTTGCGATTTGTTAATCGTCATCGCGAACGCCAAACGAATCGGAAACTGGTACCGTTTCATCGGTCGCGGCAACACCCGATTAGACACCGTGATCGTACACCGAGGTATCAAAACCACTTTACCTTTCGCGATCCCGTTCACGACTTTACATTCGATAATATGATCGAGCAAACGACGTACGACCATCCGCGTACCGTTACAAAGACCCCGTTCCACGTCAAGATTTCGCAACAACACGACCAAACACGTAACTTTCAACGACAAATCGTGAAGCGGCATATTCGGCGCGTTAATCGAATTTAACACGTCCTCGGTTACGGCGAAATTATCCGTATCTAAATTCTCCATCGAATCGACGCTAAAATAACTGCGTTGTTCCGTAGACACGTTTCCGTTATTTACCGAAGTCACGCGATCTAACACGTAGTTATTCATTTCGTCCACGGCGCTATTAGTCGGACACAAAATGACGCGATTCGAATACGAATCGGAATCGGCCTCGTCGAACGACAAATCGCCAAAACAAAATTCGACCAAATTTTTCGCGCGCATCGTTACCAAATTCTCGTCGATTAAAACGCACGACGATACCGGTTCTTTTCGGAATCTACAATTTTCGAATTTACATCGGCCCTCGCCCAAGGCCAAAACGTAATCGCGCCACTCGTTCGGATTGTTATCGATATTCTCGCTCCCGCCACCGTTCGACGACAACGCTCGCATAGTAATTCGCATGTTTTCCTTTAAACGCAACGCACAAACTCGCTCCCAAAATTGCCAAGCCAACAACGAAGCGCCGACAATTTGCGATTTATTACCGCCCACGACGACAGGTAAAATTTGACGAAAATCGCCCCCGAAAACGACAACTTTACCGCCGAAAATCCTATCGTTTCGATTCATGATTTGTCGCAAATACCGATCAACCGCCTCGATACCGTGACGATGCGTCATCGACGCCTCGTCCCAAACGATGACCGAAGCTCGACGAATTTTCTCCGAATTTTCGTGTTCCATATCGAAACCGGCCGAAGAATGTTCGTCTAAACTAACCGGCAAATTGAACGTACGATGAACGGTTCGACCGCCCAGCAAAAGACACGCCGCTATTCCCGTCCACGCCACGGAAATCGTCGTCGAACAACCGGACAATCTACGATTCAAAAACGCCAATAACACGTTGAAAAGAAACGTTTTGCCCGTACCGCCGGGACCGTCCACGTAAAACACGTTACTCGTCGCCTCGTCGTCGAAACACGTTCCCGAAATCCAATTCAATTGCCGCTCGTCGTTCAAATTCAAAAGAAAATCGTTAAATTTTTCGTCTTTACCGAGCGACGCGAACACGGATTTTACAACGATTAAAAACACGATAAATTGCTCGCGATTCAATTTTTTATAGTCGTACGTGGCGACGCTATCGCGCTCGCCATCGACGTCGTCGTTGTCGTTGTCGTCGTCGTCGTCCTTGCCGTCCTCGCTCGCGGCCGTCAACACGATATCCGACACCGATACTTCGCTATCCGTCGCGACATCGTATATCGCACAACCCAACCGTTCCAACGTGAAATTCTCGTCGTTCCGTAAACGTCTTAACGCCTCGTTCACGTATCGCGCCAACGTAATCAACGATTCTTCGTACGACAACAACATATCGCGAACATAATCCGACACGAAATAAAACTTGAACCGCGTCCACAATTCCGGAATAAGAACTATTTCGTCTTCCATCACGCTACACAACAAAACGAAAAATCTACGCAAACGACGCGGATTATCGTAAATAGCCACGCTTTCCGCCAACGCTTTTTCGACTTCCTCGTTCGTTCGAATCAATTTCAATTTCGCGCACGCTTCTCGAAACGTTTCGCATACCACACCGTTTACCGTTTTCAAATCGTCGAAACTTAACGCGCCTTTACGATGTCGCAACAACATTCGCATAAAATACAATTCCACGTCGTTTCGCGACATCGATTGATATATATTTCCGACTACTCGCGAAACCGATTGCTTCCGTTTCACCCACTTCGTTTCCTTACTATTCCACACGTAGCGTCGCGGTATTTCGTAGTAGAACAAGGTGCGCGCTTCCGCGTCTTCGCGATTCAATTTAAAATACGCCTCTAACTTCGTATCGCGATTCGCGACCCGTTCCCAATTTTCCTGATCGATATCGTCGTCGCCGAAACACACGTATCCTTCTCCCTCCCGATGAACCGGCAAAACTAAACAACTATGCGACTTTCCGGTAAGCCGATAGCCCAACAACCGCCAACACGCCTCCACCGCACTCACGTACCGACAATCAATGTAATTGCGAATTTCATCGACGTTGCTATCGTTCGCGTTCGCGGTCGCGGTATTTGTTCGCGGCACACCGTCCGTCAATTGCGCGGACATCGCAACGAAATCGCTTCCTTTTTGCATGTATTTGTGAATATAACGCATCGATACGATACTTCCGCACAATTCTACATTGATATGACACTTATACGTCGCCAATAGGTATCGATTATAGGGCACGACGCGAGTATTCGTACACCTATGACCGTCGATCAACGCGAATCGCCCGTCGCGCGGTCTTTTATACGAAGGGCGACGATTACCGTCGCCGCCCGTCGCCAACAACGTTTCCTCGCTATACGACTGCGGATACCGTTTACGACACGTACCGTCCGCCGACATACACGCAGCATTTCCGTTTTGCACTCCGCACGGTCGATGCACCTGATGACGCGTTACCAATCGAAACAATTCGCGTTCAGCAATCGGATCGGGAAAATACGCACAAATCGCTTTATCGATATCGCTTACGCTCACCAATTTATCCTCGTCCTCGAGCGTCACCAACAAATGCGCGTGAGGAAGACCGCGTTTCTGAAACTCGATCACGTAAAAATAATTTTTCACGCGTCCGAAAATATTTTTCTTCGTTATTTCTTCGAGCAACGACTGAAACTTTTCGTGAAACACGCGACATATCAAATCGACGCGATGACACGCTTTTTCATGTCTACCCAACGAACGCATTATTTCCGGCCACGCCAAATTGCACGTAAAAGTGATAAACAAATCGGGTTTTCCGTGACTCGCGATAACCGCCATTCCGTCTAAGAAAGCTCGTTGCCGATAACGCTCGCTACCCACGAAACTCGAAGGTAAAACGACAACCCGACCGAATTCGCGTAGAGCGTTGCCGCCGTCGTCTTGATTACGTCGATTTCGCGCATCGATATTACCGAGCAACCGCTGTCTGACAACGCGAAAACGTGCGTTACGCTGACGCAAAAACCACAAATGGTTCGCCTCGACTTTACACCACGCGTCCACGACGTACTGTTGAAAAACTTTCCCGCCCGCGTGCAACATAGAAAACCCGTCTTTGATCATAACACGATAACGATAAAACTCCAACATCGATACGTACTTACGTTTGCTCCGACCCGCTCTCTCTTCTTCCTCTTCGTCTACCGCATCGACATCTAGCATCATCCCGACCACGTCCTCGTTACCATCGTCGTCATCGTCGTTATTTCTTCGCGCGCGACCACCACCGACACGACGCAATTCCAAATTTACTCTATAACCGCGATCGCCACGCGGAAACAAAAGCGGATACACCATCGGATCGGCGTAACAATTCAAATTTTTAATTTCATGATGTATCGATACGCCGGCCCCGTCCCCGTTATTATCGTCGCGACGTCGAGGGTACAATTTTAAATCGACATCCGCGGGCGGATCTTCACCGATAAACACGGCCGCGATATCGCTTCTACTCTCCGGCAAATTCGAATTACGACGCCTCGCCTCCATATCGTCCGCGAACGCGATAATAACATTTTCTTCCGCTTCGTTACGAAGCCGCAACGCCGACATTTCTTCGCCCACGGTATTATACGCGCGAATAAATTCGTTTTCGGCACGCAACGTACGCTCCACGATTTCGAGTAATTCGCGCGTCACTCGATCGCCCAAAAACGTCGAACGCCTTTCGATAGCCTCCTCCATATCGATAAAATAGTAATCATTTAATCGCGGATTTTCTAAATCGTCGCCGGTCGGAACGCCTTGAAAATAATGATAGATTTGTCCGGTTACGCCGAAAAACCAATGACCGCGAACCCCCGCCGTCGGCAACACGGACTGCCCGACAACTTTAAACGAAGCCATCGCGAACAAACTATTTAACGCTCGAAATTTTTCTCTAAATTCCACGCTCAATGCCGTTTCGGAAAAATACAAATCGCGAAACACGTCCGGAATACCGCGCGAAACGGGAAGAACGACAGCTCCGCGATTACAACAACGCAAAATCACGCCCGATCTATTCCGTTTTTCACCGCTAAAATACAGCGCGTTACATCGCGGACATTTATTCGCGTTATCTAGCACGCCGATAAAATTCCCGCCGCGACGTATTATTAAAGCCAATTCTTCGCCCGTAGCGCGTAAAGCTTTTCGATAAAAATTTCCACGATGCGGAACGCGACGCGGCAGCCCGTCACCGTCATCCCCCAAAGCAGCAACAACGAACGCGTCACCACCTACCATAACGCACAAATCACAGAAATCGCACTTTCACACACAAAACCTCAATAACGCGCTCACAAAACACTTCCAAGATGTTCACACACTGAAAATGATCACACGAACAACTCAAGCAAATAACACACCGTTAACCCTCTTATTTATACCTGCCGACAGACCTGCTTTTTGTTAAAATTTAAGGCTCCGCCCACTTCGAAGCCGCTCGACCAATCGACTCGAAGACCGACTTTATAAAAAGGCAGAGCAACTTTGCCAGCACATTATTTTCGTTCCGGCCACCGTTGGATTAGTAACGTCCTGTCCTTTGCACAATTTATTTATTTTTCATCACCTTTATACACCGTTGCGTTTGTTTTCCCTACAGCATAATACTCTAACGTAGTTAAACGGTTCTTTTCAAAACAACCAATTTACTTACAAAAAGAATATACGTTATTTACTACACACACACACACACATAGTTATTTAATTTCGAAGCCACAAAATGAAAAAATAATTAATACCACAATATTTTACGTTAAAATTAGTAATAACCACACACACACACACACACACAAATAACTTAATTACCTCATATAAAAACCCATTTACTTTAATTTTTCAAAACATTTTCTCGACGAAAAGAATTTGAACTGTTTAAAAATAACTAACTACTCCACAATACAATGCCACTGTTCTCACATTAATTTCTATTCGAACGCCCAAACTAACATCGAAAATTGTCGATTTCACAGACAAATTAACTGGCCATTTGCGATTTTTTTCTTCAAACACCCTCCAAATATCCACTTAAAAAGGTATTCAATCACCTATTTTCGGCTTAAACACGTATCGCACCACTGTTTTACACCAAATTTTAGAAACACGCAAAATGTGAAAGCACTTGTCTTCACATTTCTTTATATCGTCGAACCAAAGTACCGAACCACTTTTTTCCAAAAATCCTTAAAACTCTAAATGAGAATACGCTCCGATGCTCGAGTTAGCTTTCTCGATTGAGTAATAAGTTCGCCCGGGACATCGCGAGTTTGAAACTTTTCTGTCGGCTAAACAAAAACTTCAAATTCCAATTTTATACGTGCCCGTAGATTTCTACGCGGCCAATTATCAATTTCACAAACAAATTAACTGGCTTTGTGCGATTTCCTTCTTCAAAAATCCTCCAGATATCCCCTTAAAAGAGTCTACGGTCACCTGTTTCCGACTTAAAAAAACGCCTCGCACTTTAATAACTGTTTTCTCGAAAAAAATACGCACTTTTATCAATAAAAATAATTAAAACCCACAAATTTAACAACATTTTTCAATCAAGTATCTAAGCTCTTTTAAGCACAACAAAAACAACACCAAAATCGCTTTCTCTTATTTAAACGACAAATTTCTTTTTGAAATTCAATTTTACAGCTCTAAAAAAAAATTTTTTTTATGATTGTTCAAAAATATCGCGATCTTTTCCATTCGCACACAGCGACGATCCACTAACAACTGCAACCGTAACGAAAATGGCGCGCCTTTTTGTTAAAACTTAAGGCTCCGCCCACTTCGAAGCCGCTCGACCAATCGACTCGCAAACCGATTTTATATAAAGGCAGAGCAACTTTGCCAGCACATTATTTTCGTTCCGGCCACCGTTGGAGTTAGTGACGTCCCGTCCTTTACACAATTTATTTATTTTTCATCACCATAATACACCGTTGCGTCGGTTTTTCCTAGAGCATAATACTCTAACGTAGTTAAACGATTTTTTCAGAACCACCAATTTACTTACAAAAAGGAAATTCGTTATTTACTTCAGATTTCTTGATATCAGTCGAACCAAAGTACCGAACTACTTTTTAACAAAAGTACTCAAAACTCTAAATGCGAATACGCTCCGATACTCGAGTTTGCTTTCTCGATTGAATAATAAGTTCCCCCGGAACATCGCGAGTTTGAAACTTCTCTGTCGGCTAAACAAAAACTTCAAATTCCAATTTTATACGTGCCCGTAGATTTCTACGCGGCCAATTGTCAATTTCACAGACAAATTAACTGGCCTTGTGCGATTTCCTTCTTCACAAATCCTCCAGATATCCCCTTAAAAGAGTCTACACACACACACACACACACACACACAATTATTTAGTTTTGAAGCCACAAACTAAAAAAACCATTTATACCACAGTATTTTACGTTCAAATTAGTAATAACCACACACAAATAACCGATGTATATTAACAAAAATAATTAAAATCCACAAATTTAACTACATTTTCCAATCAAATGTCTAAACTCTTTTCAAAATAAAAAAAATTCAATTTTACAGCTCTAAAAAAATCTTTTTTTATGATTATTCAAAAATAACTGATCTTTTCCATACGCACACAACGACGATCCACTTACAAATGCAGCCGTAACGAAAATGGCGCGCCTTTTTGTTAAAACTTAAGGCTCCGCCCACTTCGAAACTACTCGACCAACATATATATTCGAAAACCGTCGACCAATGGAACCTCTCAGATTGGCAAACTTCGTGAGGGCGGGGCTTGTTAAGGGACTCCATTTTCGAATAAATAATTGCGCTTAATGCACAAACTTAGTCAGTACGTTTTAGTGGTCGGTAGTGCGCGGATCTTAATTTCGAGTTACATACTGTGCGAACATGACTTCTGCAAATACTTCAGTACCGTCTCTACCATCGAATATGCAGCCTTTTTGGGAGCATTTCCACTCGCGCCGGATTGACACGCGGTCTGTTCGAGAGGTATCCGGCAATATCTTTGACTACTTGAGGCCAGGCGATGTTGTCGCCCATTGCGTTAGTTCAGACTTTCGCATGGACGACAGCTTTGCCCTGCAGATGTTAGAACGACACGGGCGACCGCGCCGTTCTTCGCGCCGCTCTCGAGGACGAATGGGATATTGCGTATGGCAAACCACCCGCAACGGCTACCACGTTTGCCATCTGGTGACGAAGGAGAGCTTTTCCAGAAGTCCCACATACTTGATGGTCTTCGACGCCATGAGGGATCTGCGGAATTTATGCCGCCGTAACCGGACACGTTACGTGTATGTACCGGTATTACGATACGGCATCGATGGCCTGGATTATGCTGTAGTGAAAGCACTCCTAGCGTGGTTCTTTGGTGAGGAATTTTCCATCACCATTGTCCACCCTTGCGTTTGCTTTCCCTAGAGCATAATGCTCTAACGTAACGAAACGGTTCTTTTCAGAACCACCAATTTACTTACAAAAAAGAAATTCGTTATTTACTACACACACACACACACCATCGCACACACACACACACACACACACCATCACACGCACACACACACATATAGTTATTTAGTTTCGAGGCGGCCACAGAAAAAATTACTTTACGTTAAAATTAGTAATAACCACACAAAAATACCTCATATAAAAATTGATTTACTATTATTTTATAAGATATAATTTTTTTTACCTGCGACTAATGAAAAACAGGTCAAAAATATTTAAACAGTGCAATATTAAAAACAAATTTCTTTTCATAAATATTTAAAAGCTCTAAAATAAATAATTTTTCCTTTCATTTTACTTATCAATTTCCCGAGAAAAGACAATTTGAACTGCTCAAAACTAACTGCTCCACAATGCAATGCCGCCGCTCTCAAATTAATTTCTATTCGAACGCCCAAAACTAACATCGAAAATTGTTCAAAATTACCAATTAACAAAAATGTTGCACCAAATTTAGAACCTATTTACCTTAAAAATTTTGCGAAATTTTTTTATCCAACCAATTTTTTTGAAATTTTTTTGTCGTTTTAGGACTAATAAAAGAAACTTAAAATTATTAAATTTTTAAAATTAATTTTATTTTTAAAAAATTGCAAATTAATTTATTTTTGTAAAAAAAATTGGACTCCATGGCGCTGCCAAAAAAACTGAACGAAATAAAACCAACGTTTATACATACAGTTTTCAAAAGCGACAAAAACAATAACAACAAAAGAGGATTTTTTACCTGCATCTCTTCCAACAACCATAAGAAATAATACAAATTACACGATACCTAACTGAAAATCGATCGAACTTGCGCTATTATTTTTCTACCTGAATATGTATGTATATGTGTGTGTGTGTGTGTGTGTGTGTGTGTGTGTGTGTGTGTGTGTGTGTACTTCTGCGTGTTACTGAGAATCGTAGAAATAGCGAGACAGGGGGCTCGAGGGGGACGCCAAAATAACTTGTTGCAAAAGAAATTTTTACAACTATATAAAAAAAATTAAAATAAAATTTTAGTGCTCCCCTTCGCCATCTGGTATCAATTTGAATATTAACCCCCCTTCACCGTGTGGAAGCGATTTAAATGTTAAAAATCGTAGAAATAGCGGGACAGGGGGCTCAAGGAGGGCCCAAAAATAACTCGTTGAAATGATAATTTTTACGGCTATATAAAAAAAAAATAAAATTTTGGTGCCCCCCTTTACCGTCTGGTAGCAATTTAAATGTTAAAAATTGTAGAAATAACCGGACAGGGGGCTAAGGGGGGCGCAAAAAAAAACTTTTTAAAAATGAAATTTTTACGGCTATATAAAAAGAATTAAAATATAATTTTAGTGGCCCCCCTGCACCGTCTGGGAACGATTTAAAAGTAAAAAATCGTAGAAATAGCGGGACAGGGGGCTCGGGAGGGGCGCAAAAATAACTCGTTGGAAAGATAATTTTTACACCTATATAAAAAAAATAAAAATAAAATTTTATTGCCCTCCTTTACCGTCTGGTAGCAATTTAAATGTTAAAAACTGTAGAAATAGCAGGAGAGGGGGCTCGGGGGGGGGGGGGCGCGAAAATTACACCGTTCGATTGGGCATCCTCGATTACCCCTTAGCTAAAAATTTTTTTGCCGTAAGTTTAATAACAAAAATGTTGCCCCAAAAGCTGAAATTTTGGCCGGTTTGAAGCCTTTTTACTTTAAAATCGCTATAACTCTTTTTCTATCAAAGTTAGGGTAACAAAGTATAGAACCTTTTTTTTGGGCCTTGCCACTTACTATGATCCGCCTAAATTAGATTGAATGTAGCTTTCTTAGTTTCAAAGAAAATAGCAATTTATTGTTTTTCAGTTTTTTCAATTTTTTTGAAAAACGGTAAAACCTACAACATTCTAATTACACCCATCGAATACAAACTGTTAATACAAAAATTCTCTGTGGTTACCGATTTTGCTCTATCTCAAACCGTTTCGCCAGGAAATGAAGAAAACTGAACAATTGAAATTTTCGTAAGGGGTAGGCTCGCAAAAATTTCACGACAATTTTCTATCCAACCGATTTTTTTGAAATTTTCATGTCGTATTAGGATTAATAAAAAAAGCTTAACACTAAAAACCGCAGTTCTCTAAATTGAATAGGAAGAAAGTTATTAAATTTCAAATACTAATTTTATTTATAAAAATTGCAATTTTTTATAAATAACGCCAATAAATTATCAATTTATAACATGCAAATATTATAAACATTTCTACGACTATATAAAAAAAAATTAATATAAAATTTTAGTACCCCCCTTCAACGTCTGATAGCGATTTAAATGTTAAAAATCGTAAAACTGGCAGGACAGGGAATTCGAGGGAGCGCAAAAATAACTTATAGAAAAAAATCATTTTTACGGCTATATAAAAAAAATTAAAACAAAATTTTTGTGCCCCCCCCCCTTCACCGTCTGACAGCGATTTAAATGTTAAAAACCGTAAAAATAGCGGGACAGGGGACTCTGAGGGACATAAAACATAACTTGTTGGAAAGATAATTTCTACGGCTGTATAAAAAAAAATTAAAACAAAATTTTATAACCCCCCCTTCACCATCTGGGAACGATTTAAAAGATAAAAATCGTAGAAATAACGGAACACGGGGCTCAAGGGGACGCAAAAACAACTTGTTGGAAAGAGCATTTTTACGGCTATATAAGAAAAATTAAATAAAATTTTAGTGACCCCCTTCACCGTCTGGTACCGATTGAAATGTGAAAAATCGTAAAAATGGCAAAACAGGGGGCTCGGGGGGACGCGAAAATAACTTGTTAGAAAAGGCATTTCTACGACTATATAAAACGAATTAAAATTAAATTTTAGCGGCCCCTTTCACCGTCTGCAAGCGATTTAAAAGTTAAAAACCATAAAAATAGCGGCACACGGGACTCGGGGGAGACGCAAAAATAACTTATTGGAAAGAGCATTTTTACGCCGAAATAAAAAAAATTAAATAAAATTTTAGTGACCCATTCACCGTCTGATAGCAACTTAAATGTTAAAAATCGTAAAAATGGCAAGACAGGGAGCTCGGGGGGACGCGACAATTACGCCATTCGATTAGGCATCCTCGATTACCCCTTAAGTAAAAAGTTTTTTGCCGCAAGTTTAATAACAAAAATGTTGCACCAAAAGCTAAAATTTTAACCGGTTTAGAGCCTTTTTACTTTAAGATCGATGGTAAGTCATTTTCTATAAAAGTTAGAGTAACAAAGTATAGAACATTTTTTTCGGGCCTTATCACTTGCTATCATTTACCTAAATCAAATTGAATGTAACTTTTTTAGTTTCACAGAAAATTGCAATTTATTATTTTTTGCTTTTTTCAAATTTTTCCAAAAAACGGTAAAACCTACAACATTCTATTTACACCCATCGAATACAAACTGTTAATACAAAAATTCTCTGTGGTTACCGATTTTGCTCTATCTCAAACCGTTTCGCCAGGAAATGAAGAAAACTGAACAATTGAAATTTTCGTAAGGGGAAGGCTCGCAAAAATTTCACGACAATTTTCTATCCAACCGATTTTTTTGAAATTTTCATGTCGTATTAGGATTAATAAAAAAAGCTTAACACTAAAAACCGCAGTTCTCTAAATTGAATAGGAAGAAAGTTATTAAATTTCAAATACTAATTTTATTTATAAAAATTGCAAATTTTTATAAATAACGCCAATAAATTATTAATTTATAACATGCAAATATTATAAACATTTCTACGACTATATAAAAAAAAATTAATATAAAATTTTAGTACCCCCCTTCAACGTCTGATAGCGATTTAAATGTTAAAAATCGTAAAACTGGCAGGACAGGGAATTCGAGGGAGCGCAAAAATAACTTATAGAAAAAAATCATTTTTACGGCTATATAAAAAAAATTAAAACAACATTTTTGTGCCCCCCCCCCTTCACCGTCTGACAGCGATTTAAATGTTAAAAACCGTAAAAATAGCGGGACAGGGGACTCTGAGGGACATAAAACATAACTTGTTGGAAAGATAATTTCTACGGCTGTATAAAAAAAAATTAAAACAAAATTTTATAACCCCCCCTTCACCATCTGGGAAAGATTTAAAAGATAAAAATCGTAGAAATAACGGAACACGGGGCTCAAGGGGACGCAAAAACAACTTGTTGGAAAGAGCATTTTTACGGCTATATAAGAAAAATTAAATAAAATTTTAGTGACCCCCTTCACCGTCTGGTACCGATTGAAATGTGAAAAATCGTAAAAATGGCAAAACAGGGGGCTCGGGGGGACGCGAAAATAACTTGTTAGAAAAGGCATTTCTACGACTATATAAAACGAATTAAAATTAAATTTTAGCGGCCCCTTTCACCGTCTGCAAGCGATTTAAAAGTTAAAAACCATAAAAATAGCGGCACACGGGACTCGGGGGAGACGCAAAAATAACTTATTGGAAAGAGCATTTTTACGCCGAAATAAAAAAAATTAAATAAAATTTTAGTGACCCATTCACCGTCTGATAGCAACTTAAATGTTAAAAATCGTAAAAATGGCAAGACAGGGAGCTCGGGGGGACGCGACAATTACGCCATTCGATTAGGCATCCTCGATTACCCCTTAAGTAAAAAGTTTTTTGCCGCAAGTTTAATAACAAAAATGTTGCACCAAAAGCTAAAATTTTAACCGGTTTAGAGCCTTTTTACTTTAAGATCGATGGTAAGTCATTTTCTATAAAAGTTAGAGTAACAAAGTATAGAACATTTTTTTCGGGCCTTATCACTTGCTATCATTTACCTAAATCAAATTGAATGTAACTTTTTTAGTTTCACAGAAAATTGCAATTTATTATTTTTTGCTTTTTTCTAATTTTTCCAAAAAACGGTAAAACCTACAACATTCTAATTACACCCATCGAATACAAACTGTTAATACAAAAATTCTCTGTGGTTACCGATTTTGCTCTATCTCAAACCGTTTCGCCAGGAAATGAAGAAAACTGAACAATTGAAATTTTCGTAAGGGGAAGGCTCGCAAAAATTTCACGACAATTTTCTATCCAATCGATTTTTTCGAAATTTTCATGTCGTATTAGGATTAATAAAAGAAGCTTAACACTAAAAACCGCAGTTCTCTAAATTGAATAGGAAGAAAGTTATTAAATTTCAAATACTAATTTTATTTATAAAAATTGCAAATATTTAAAAATAACGCCAATAAATTATTAATTTATAACACGCAAATATTATAAACATTTCTACGGCTATTTAAAACAAAATTGAAATAAAATTTTTATGCCCCCCCCTTCGCCGTCTGAGAACGATTTTAATGTTAAAAATCGTAAAAATAGCGAGGCAGGGAACTCAAATGAACGCAAAACTTAACTCGTTAGAAAGATTTTTTCTACGGCTGTATAAAAAAAATTAAAACAAAATTTTAATGCCCCCCCTCCACCATCTGGAAACGATTTAAAAGCTAAAAATCGTAGAAATATCGAAACACGGGGCTCAAGGGGACGCAAAAACAACTTGTTGGAAAGAGCATTTTTACGGCTATATAAAAAAATTTAAATAAAATTTTAGTGGCCACCCTTCACCGTCTGGTACCGATTGAAATGTTAAAAATCGTCAAAATGGCAGAACAGGAGGTTCGGGGAGACGCGAAAATAACTTGTTATAAAAAGCATTTCTACGACTATATAAAAACAATTAAAATAAAATTTTAGCGACCCCTTTCACCGTCTGAAAGCGATTTAAATGTTAAAAATCGTAAAAATGGCAGAAAAGGGGGGCTCGACGGGACGCGAAAACAACTAATTAAAAAGAGCATTTTTACGGCTATAAAAAAAAAATTAAAATAAAATTTTGGTGGCCCCCTTCACCGTCTGGTAGCGATTTAAATGTTAAAAATCGTAAAAATGGCAGAACAGGGGACTCGAGAGGACGCAAAAATAACTTGTTGGAAAAGGCATTTCTACGACTATATAAAAAGAAATAAAATAAAATTTTAATGCCCCCCTTCACCATCTGGGAGCGATTTAAAAGTAAAAAATTGTAGAAATAGCAGGACAGAGAGCTCGGGGGGCCCGCAAAAATAACTTGTTGCAAAGGGAATTTTTACAGCTATATAAAAGGAATTAAAATAAAATTTTAGTGACCCCCTTCACCATCTGAGAACGATTTAAAAGTTACAAATCGTAAAAATAGCAGGACAGGGGGTTCGGGGGAACGCAAAAATAACTATTTGGAAAAGGCATTTTAACAATTCCATAGCTTTGGCAAAAAAATCTAAACAAAATAAAACCACCGCTCATACATACAGTCTTCGAAGTCGAGTCGAAAACAATAACAACCAAAAGGGTTTTTTACCTGCGTCGCTTCCAACAACCATAAGAAGTAATACATATTACACGGTACCTAACTAAAAATCGATCGAACTTGAGCTATTATTTTTCAACCTAAATATGTGTGTGTGTGTGTATAATCCTGCGTGTTAGCGAAAGACGGGTCAGGACAGATCTCAAAAAACCCGTTCTTCCTACCTGCGAACTGTGTTTACCATTGCGCAGCAAAATATAATGATTTACTGAAAAGAGCTAAATTCTTCTATTTTATCGACAAAAATCATTAAAACCAACAAATTTAACTATATTTTCCATTCAAATAAAAACCCCTTGTACATTAATCGTTGTTTTTTCGAAAAAAGGAAATTTTTACGGCTATATAAAAAAAATAAAATACAATTTTAATGGCCCCCTTAACCGTCTGATAGCGATTTAAAAGTAAAAAATCATAGAAATAGCAAGACAGAGGACTCAAGGGGACACGAAAATAACTTATTGAAAATAGCATTTTTACAACTATATAAAAAGAATTAAAATAAAATTTTAACGCCCCCCTTCACCATCTAGGAGCGATTTAAAAGTTAAAAATCATAGAAATAGCAAGACAGAGGACTCAGAGGGGGCGCGAAAATAACTTATTGAAAATAGCATTTTTACGGCTATATAAAAAGAATTAAAATAAAATTTTAGGGCCCACCTTCACCATCTGAAAGCGATTTAAAAGTTAAAAATCGTAGAAACCGCGGAATATGGAACTCGAGGCAGCGCAAAAAATAACTTGTCGCAAAGGAAATTTTTACGACTATATAAAAATAATTAAAATAAAATTTTAGGACCCCCCTTCACCATCTGGGAGCGATTTAAAAGTTAAAAATCGTAGAAATAGCAAGAAAAAAGACTCGGGGGAGGGGGGGGGAGAAGGAGAGGCGTAAAATAACTTATTGAAAATAGCATTTTTACGACTATATAAAAACAATTAAAATAAAATTTTTGGGCCCACCTTCCCCATCTGAGAGCGATTTAAAAGTTAAAAATCGTAGAAACCGCGAAACAGAGAGCTCGAAGGGGCGCAAAAATAACTTGTCGCAAAGCAAATTTTTACAACTATATAAAAATAATTAAAATAATATTTTAATAGCCCCCTCCACCGTCTGGTAGCGATTTAAATGTTAAAAATCGTAGAAATGGCAGAACAGGAAACTCGGAGGTACGCGAAAATTACGCAGTTCGGTTCGGCATCCTCGATTACCCCTTAAGTAAAAACTTTTTTGCTGTAGGTTTAATAAATTAATAAAAATATTGCCCTAAAAGCTAAAATTTTGACCGGTTTAGAGCCTTTTTACCTTAAAATCGCTATACCTCATTTTCTATAAAAGTTAAAATAACAAAGCATAGAACCTTTTTTTTGGGCCTCGTCACATGCTATCATTTGCCTAAAACAAATCGAATGTAGCTTTCTTAATTTCAGAGAATTTTGCAGTTTATTGTTTTCCAATGTTTTCAAATTTTTTCAAAAACAATAAAACCTACAACATTCTAATTACACCCATCGGACACAAACTGTTAATGCACATATTTTCTATGGTTACCAATTTTACTCCATCTCAAACCGTTTTGCCAGAAAATTAAAAAAACTAAAAAATTGATATTTTCGTAAAAGTAGGCTCGCAAAAATTTGACGACAATTTTTTATCCAACCGATTTTTTTTAAATTTTCGTGTTGTATTAGGATTAATAAAAGAAGCTTTACAGTGAAAACCAAAATTCTCTAAATTGAATAGAAAAAGAGTTATTAAATTTTTAACGTTAATTTTATTTATAAAAATTGCAAATTTTTATACATAACGGCGATACATTATTAATTTATAACATGCAAATATTATAAACATTTCTACGGCTATATAAAAAAAAAATTAAAATAAAATTTTAATGCCCCCCCTGCGCCGTCTGAGAGCGATTTAAAAGTTAAAAATCGTAAAAATAGCGGGACAGGAGACTCGGATGGAGGCAAAACATAACTTCTTGAAATGATCATTTCTACGGCTGTATTAAAAAAATGAAAATAAAATTTTGGTGGCCCCCTTCACGGTCTGGTAGCGATTTAAATGTTAAAAATCGTAAAAATGACATAACAGAGGGTTCGAGGGGACGCGAAAATAACTTGTTAGAAAAGGCATTTCTACGACTATATAAAAGGAATTAAAATAAAATTTTAGTGGTCCCCTTCACCGTCTAAAAACGATTTAAATGTTAATAATCGTAAAAATGGCAAGACAGAACCCTCGAGAGAACACGAAAACAACTTATTAGAAAGAACATTATTACGGCTATATAAAAAAAATTAAAATAAAATTTTAGTGGCCCCCTTCGACGTCTGGTAGCAATTTAAATATAAAAAATCGTAGAAATATCGTGACAGAGGGCTCGAGAGGGCGCAAAAATAACTTGTTGGAAAGATCATTTCTACGACTATATAGAAAAAATTAAAATAAAATTTTAGTACCCCCCTTCACCGTCTGGTAGCAATTTAAATATAAAAAATCGTAGAAATTGCGTGACAAAGACCTCGAGCGGACACAAAAAATAACTTGTAGCAAAAGAAACTTTTACGGCTATATAAAAAAAATTAAAATAAAATTTTAGTGCCCCCCCTTCGCCGTCTGATATCAATTTAAATATTAAAAATCGTAGAAATAGCGTAACAGGAAGCTCGGAGGGACGCGAAAATTACGCCGTTCAATTGAACATCCTCCATTACCTTTTATGTAAAAAATTTTTTACCGTAAGTTTAATAACAAAAATGTCGCCCCAAAAGCTGCAATTTTGACTGATTTACCTTAAAATCGCTATAACTCATTTTCTATAAAAATTATGGTAACAAAATATAAAACCTTTTTTTTTGGACCTTGTCACTTGCTATCATCTGCCTAAATTGGATTGAATGTAGCTTTCTTACTTTCGACGAAAATAACGATTTATTGTTTTTCGGTTTTTTCATTTTTTTTTCAAAAACGGTAAAACCTACAACATTCTAACTACATCCATCGGATACATACTATTAATACGTTTATTCTCTGTGGTTACAAATTTTGCTCTATCTCAAACCGTTTCGGCAGAGAATATAAAAAAACTTGAAATTGAAATTTTCGTAAAGAGTTAGAGGCCCGCAAAAATTTTGCGACAAATTTTTATCCAACCGATTTTTTTGAAATTTTCATGTCATATTAGAACTAATAAAAAAAACTGAACAGTCAAAACCGAAGGTCTCTAAATTAAATAGAAAGAAAGTTATGAAATTTTTAAAATTAATTTAAAATAATAACCATCATATTGCGCTTTGCGTCCTATCAATGATTAGAAAGGTGTTGGATCGCAGGTGTAGGACAAATAGCCACTTCACTTTCTCGAAATCGCTAACGTTTCGACCTTTATTTTTAGGTCTTCCTCAGGGCTTTTTCAGTCAGTGAAGAATGTCACCAAATCTTATACTGACCGTCATGGCAGTACACATAAACGAAAAATTGTTAAAATCCAGACGGTGCACGTAAAAGACACTACACTTAAAATAATAACAAAAAAAAATTAATTGCAAATTAATTTATTTTTGTAAAAAAAAATTAAAACCAATAAAAAAATTTAAAAAAAAAATAACGCCTGGTCCTAAAACGACAAAATACGATTTTTTTTAAAAAAAAATTTAAAAAAAAATAAAAAAAGCGCATGGAATCGCCGAACCCACCACTCTGTACAGTCCAAAACCGAGTGTGCTACCCATTAACCCACTCGACCACCGAAGGCCGATCGATATAAGCGTTTCGGAGCGGTATATAAACGGTTCAATGGAAATCTTTATTAACACCTATTATTAACACCTATAAAATAGTAAATTTTTGGAAAAAAATCTACCACCATGGAATCTGCCGTTTTATCGAAAAAAATAATTGAAACTCACAAATTTACCTAAATTTTTCAGTCGAGTTTCTAAACTCTTTCACACACAACAAAAACAACATTAAAATCACTTTCTCTTATTTAAACAACGAATTTCTTTAATTATCCCTCTACCGCTACAAAAAGAAATCCGACAATACCGCTTTCGTTTCATCAAATATACCTACACACACTACTATTACTAAATAAACGTTTTTATAACACCAATAACAGTACAGCTCCACGAAATACGAACGAAATTTTTTCAATTTGCCGCATATTTAAACGCATCGCAGTTATTTTTGCAAACACGGATCGAGTCAAATCAGTCGTACATCAACCATGGACGAAGTGAAACGCTTACTTAAAAACATCGAAAAAATCCAAACCAAGTTCAAGAAAATTCCCGATGAAAAGCCAATAGCCCCTATCGGATACAGAACAATGGCGAAGACAGAATCCCTTATCGCCAAACTTAAACAATTCATTTAAGTTTGACGATAAGAGATTCTAAAAAACGAAAAAAAAACAAAAAACCAACGGTTCTTTTAAGAACCACAAAATGTTTCCAAAAGAAAATTCGTCGTACATCATAGTTAGGAAAAACGTATTGTATAATTTTTTAAGCTTGTCTTTATTTAAATTGTATAAATATTGCGTCGGTACCATTTCGAAGATAAAGTTAATTATTTTTCTTCAGCAAGTAGGCGATCACGTTAATTTCATTTTTAGTTTCGTTTCGATTTGGTATCGACGCAATATGGTAGGTGGAATGCGAAGGTAGTCCACTTCCACGTAGTGCATTCTGGATAACGCTAAGAGACTACCAAAGGTTTTTTGTTTTTTTCAAAACTATAAAATTTATAAATAAAAGAAATTCGTCAAAAATTTACTTTTTTCAGATTTATTTATTTTCAAGTTATTTTTTTAAGCCAAAAGAAGTTTTTCTAATGAGGAGATAAATTATTCGTCGTAGATTTCGTTCGAAAAAATGTACTGTTTTTTTGTGCAGTTTGACGATAAAAGATTCTATAAAACGAAAAAAAAAACAAACGATTCTTTTAAAAACCACAAAAATGTGTCCAAAAGAAAATTCGTCGTACATCATAGTTAATAACTTTTTTATCATACTACCAAAACAATTAATAACGATACTCATCTTGACTTTTCGTTTTTATCTAAACTTGACCAAAAATACACATAATAAAATCATATTACATGTTTATGATTTCCATGTTTCAGACTGGTATATAAGCTATTCTGTGAAAATCTAAATATCGCTATATCTATTTATACGTAATTAGCATATAGCACACATATGACTCGTTAAAAAAGGAATTTCCACGACTATACAATTCTACTACCCTTCTTCACACATAGGAGACGATTTAAATGTTAAAAATCGTAAAAATAGCGAGACAGAGAACTCGAAAAGCACAAAAAATAACTTGTCGCAAAAAAAATTTTTACAGCTATATAAACAAAGCCACAAAATAAAAAAAAAATTTATCCCACAGTATTTTACGTTAAAATTAGTAATAACCACACACAAAAATAACTAATGTACCTCATATAAAAAACCATTTAATATTATTTTTGAAGGTATTATTTTTTTACCTGTAACTAATAGAAAACAGATCAAAAATATTAAAAACCAACACAAATTTATTAAACAGTACCATATTAAAAACGATTTTCTCTTCATAGATATTTAAAAGCTCTAAAAAAAACCATTTTTTATTTTATTTTACTTATCAATTTCTTAAAAAAATCTTTTTCCCTACGACCGACGGTTATACATGGAAAAATTAAAACCGAAAATTAAAAATTTTTCAAATTTTCACCAAAAATGTTTTTTTTTAATTTTTTTAAAATTTACCGGCAATAAAGACCCCGACGTTGAAAAGGTCTTATTCGACACTACCACCCCATCTTACTAGCGGTCGACCCTCGAGGCACAAAAGGCCGTACGAAATATAAATAACATATAAATTTTATTAAAAATTTGTTTAAACGACCATTTATAGCACACTCTTAATTTAAGACACACCGAACGCCCTCTCGCCACCGCTCACCCGCGAAACGGCATAAATTTCGGCCAAAATCCGACCTTCGAAAATCCATCGTTATCGCTTCACGATCCTACCTGGTGACCCTCATCCCACCTTTAACCCGCGATATCTCGTTTACCTTAACAGCTACGACTTTGAGGTATAGAACCTTTTTTATCGATCCCGTGCTCCTCTATACAGCGCCCCACTCCGTTCGCCCCTAACCATTATCGTTTTGCAAATATTAGCGATTTACTGTTTTTCAGGTTTTCGCAAATATCTCGAAAACGTCAAAATCCACGCCATTTATTTTAACACCATAAAATGCGGAACGCCGAACCCCACCGTTTATGTGGTTACCACTTTTTCGCTACGACAAACGGTTCGGCCGCATTGGTTAAAATACGGTTTGAAAAAAGTAGTATAACTAAAAGATTATTTAAAAAAAAATACAATAATTTTTTTTAGAATTAGAAAAAAAAACAAAAAAAAGCCTAATTAGAATTCATTTTTTTTTCTAAATATTTTTTTACTTACTTTGTGTTCTTAAGCTACTCACAAGAAACGAGAATAGAAACATAAAAAAAAGAAGACAGCATTTACAAAAATTTTTATACGCTGTCTGCACTTCAACTTTTTGTTTATTTTAATTTTTTGTGGTGGTAGTTATGTTAATCCAGCTGCACAAATTCCCAAAGTTGAACCTTAAAATGTAAATGCCATCGCGTCTACAAGTCCACTGCAAACCTATCCTATGTTTTGTTTTGTCTTGGTGTCGAGTAGGCTGCAAGTCTAATCATCCATTATACGGACTCTGCATCGTGGTCATTCTTTGATATTACAACATGAGAAAAATGTTAAAATATAATACAAAAATATTAGAATGCTATTGAGAAACTTACACGATTTAGATATACATAACGTAACTAAAAATCCCTAATAAAGGTGGTACCGAATATGCAGTTTTTATTCGTTGAACACTCGAATGGTTTGTCCTTCGTTTCTTTGATCAGGCCCGTATATTTTGTCCGATCTTGATCTGTAATATAGCAGAAGATTATTAAAGTGGTTCTGAACATGTAGTTCCTATTCATCAAATCGTCCAATGTATTATATCATCAAGATGAGAGGATTATTTAAAATTTTACAACTTCTTATATTGGACAGGCCTTGTCTGGATGAATAAAAGAACAGTCGGTAGTGCCGTATATTCATTCATTGAGTTGTGCTTCTTGGGACGTGGTTGGGTCGGTAGGTCCTACATTATATGTGCGAGATTATTCACTAATCCGACACAAATGAAACGTGGTGAAATTAGCAAAAAAATGTTATTATTAGAAAATGACAATCACAATTGAAAATAAAATTTATCAAGGTTGATTTGAAGAGTAGGTAGGCGGGCTCATTTCAGTTTGAAAGCAAGACATTAAAGTTAGACAGGACAATAGAAGAAGAATAAAGAAAATTTTGTTCATTCACTCAACACGACTTTTAGAAATGAATCGTAGTGAACCAGGCTGAAAAAAATTATATTAAAACAAAATGATAAGTCATAATGGAAAAGCAAACTTACTAATGATATGCTTAGTAGGTAATTAAACATTATGACGAAGGGATAGCAGGCAGGTCCTTTGTGTGCTCTAATGGTTGACGGTTGCATTTTATCAGTTTGAAAGGAAGATAGTGGAAACAAACAGGGCAAAAGGAAACAGCAAAGCAGCATTGATTCATTAAAGGTGCATAGCAGACCAGAACAGAGTTTTTTGAAAGCACCAATATATTTCTTGATTTGTCAAAGAGCTCTAAATTATATTGACAAAATTAGTATATAAACAAAAACACTATGATATATTATATGAAACTTAAAATTAAATGGGGATTAAAAAATATTGCACTAGAAATAAGAACAAAATTGGATATTTAATACCTGTGTGCAGTGAATCTTGTTACTCGCTTTGGTCTTCATGATTCTTCATTGGTCAATGTTTTTGCTCTCCCTTCCCTTTCTATTTTCAGTTATGTGATTAGCGATTTTACAGAAAAAAATTACATTTCCAATGTGACAATAGAAAAACAAATGAAAATCTGAATGAGAAATAGTTACATATATTGTTGAAAAATTATAATTTAAAATAAATAATGATAAATGGTACCTCCCAATCGTTTATGGTTGATTTATCGTTGAGGTGTTATGTACAATAATTGTACTCAACAAATCAGATTTGAACCCTAGGTACCTCTATGACGGAGAGGTCATCCAAGTGCATCAGCGAATATGTTCTGACTGTTTATTAGTATTTATGTGCATAGAAACATAATCATTGTGCAAATGAGAAAAAAATTATTATCTACTTCAATGCTAGCTATTATAGTATAGACAGCTTTTACAACAGTATTTACAGTTTTACAGCAGATTCATATTTACTGACATGAGGGTAATAAAACGTACAAATACAAAACAAAAAAGTGAAATTAAACAAATGAAAAAACGTATTCGTACGAATTAACAGCGTAGGTTCCTAAACGCAGCGGCGATGCAGTTAGCACTGAGGGGTGCTTCGGCTTTAAGTTTAACGCTAGTTCAGGAAGAGGATTTACATTATCCATCGAGTACCTTCGCCTGACCGTTATCCGGTATAACGCGGAGATTTCTCGCCATACTGCCCCTCGCACCGATAAAACAAAAAAACACCCTTCCAACGCTACCGGGTTCGAGTAGACTTCAAGGAATTATTGGCAACAATTGGGAGGATTTTTTTTTTTTTTTGAGATTGTGAAAATTGCGAGATATCGCTTTAAGACAGTTTCTCTAGAACGATTAAAAATTCGTCCTTTAAGGTGTTGTCGAAGGAAGGTCGTCTCTCGATGATCGAGTCGTTACATTCGAACCAAACATTGTTGTAGTTGACTACGGCGATGTAATGGCCTGCACTTTGGTTACCTGACTGATCTCGGCCGTCGCCAGAGTGTTTGATTGCAGCCCTTACTCGGTATACGTGGCCGTTGATAGTACAATTTTCAGAGTCAAAGTTGACAAAAGTGCTATCGTTTTTGACTGTTTGGCCTCGTTCGAACATTTGCCTTCGCAAGCAAACGGTCGCATACTTGCCAACATCTCGCAGCCGAGTGACGATGTTCACGTGGGCCAGGCAATTGGGGCACGGCTCTTCCGATGGTCTCGGTTCGAAGAGAGAGGCAAACTCTCGAACTGTAGACTATGTATCTGGAAAATATAAGTCGTAAATGAGTTGCGGCTCGTCTTGTACGGTTCGTAGATACCTTAAAAGTATCTACGAAACAATGCATAGGTTTAGGTTTAGGTTTAGGTTTATTTGTTTGACCACAAAATACAAAACATGTATGTGTAGCAAGTCAGTAAAAAAACATTAATAGTAAATAACAAAGTAGGTAAAACTAAGACATACTACAGTAGTTATGAGACGTTAGACCAATTGACACAAAATATATAAAGACACAGGAGCCACATCCATATCAAACAAAAGACGTTTTAGAACCGGTGTACAAGGAATTCCTCCACACTGTAAAAGCTGTTTGAATAGAAAAATGTTTTTAGTTTGATTTTAAACTCTGTAGCGTTCAGGGTTCTGACGCTGGCAGGTAGTCTGTTAAACAAGCTCAAATCCAGGGAGTTTCTCATAGATTTTGAGAGCCTGTATCTAGGCAGCCTAAGATGTTCTGCATTCCTTGTATTAAAATCATGTATATCAGACTGCTGACTGTACCTTGACCTGTTCTGATGGATCTCGAGCAAGGTAAAATATATATAAGCCGATGGCACAGTCATAATGTGCAGATTCAGAAAATGTTCCCTACAGGACTCTCTACGCCCGAGGCCAAGCAACACTCTTACAGCCCTCTTCTGCATCCTGAACACTCTCAAGGCGTGTCCAGAACCACCCCAGACGGTAATTCCATAAAGGAATCTTGAATGGAATAAGGCAAAATAGGCGGTTCTCAGTACAGAAATGTCGAGAGAACCACGAAGACATCTCAATGCGAACAATGCCGATGACAGGCGATTGCAGAGAGCATCTATCTGGGGGCCCCAGCTCAGCCTATCATCAATACAAATTCCCAGCAACGTAACACTGTCACCCCTAGCTTCCGCTGTCGACAGCGTCAATCTTTGAGTTTTGCTCTCATTAAGAAATAACCCGTGGGCAGAAAACCAATTCTTCGCTCGAGTTTCAGCAAACGAACTAGCACTTGCTAACTCAGGCAGAGATGAGCTTTTTGTTATAATGGTGGTATCATCAGCAAACAATCTACAGTCTGCCGGATCAACATATTTTGGAAGATCATTTACATATATGAGAAAGAGCAAAGGTCCTAAGACAGATCCCTGAGGCACACCAAACCTCAAGGGCAATGTCGATGAACTTAATCCGTTCATATGCACAGATTGACAACGATCCTGTAGATAAGACATAAAAAACCGTAGTGTATGGGCCGAGACGCCAGCTCTGGAAAGCTTACCCGCCAGCAAATCGTGACTAATACAATCAAATGCCTTAGACACATCGAACAGGGAAAGAGCAATCCTATCACCATTCTCGAAAGCGTCAACAACAAACATAAACACGCGAGAATCGAGAAGATCTATTCCTAGCAGCAAATCTACCAGGAATTCGGTAGTATCTTGCTCTTGTTGAACGGCGAATCGTTGGTGGACGGCTCGTCGCACGTCTAAACATTGGTTCTTCTCGCCTATCATGACTTCGTGGATGGCTTTGGTAAGATCGGAACTTTTGCGCCCGACGGTTTTGAATTCGGGCAATGCAAACAGTCACTGCAGGACGCTGTTGGCGTAGCAAGACACGTTGTCGGGGTTCCTTAGCGGGAAAGGTGCCTCGGAAATGGTTAAACTGCTGTCTAGAGTGGAAGTCAGATCCACGACTTCGGGTGATTTAGCAGCATCAGGCTTGGCAGGAATTGCATTGCGAAGCATAGACGTGACACTGGGCCAATCAAAGTCGTCGGCGTCGTCGTTGTCGTCATCGTCATCGGATCCGTGATCGTCGAATAGAGGAGGAGTTTCACCTCGATGTAAATTTTTGTTACGACGTGGCTGAAAGATTGAGGCAGGTTGCCCCTCGAAAGTAAATGGTGACTTATCTTCGTCTGAAGAATAGACACTGATTGAAATAGCCTTGTGGTAACTGTAGACTGTATTGTAGACGTTGCACCTGACGTTGTTTATATTTCCAAACACCCAATCAATGTGAGTACCGGAATTCGTGGTGTACGTGTCAGTGCTAAGTTTTGGAGTAAAACCATTGTCTAAGAGTACTTGTTTTACTGGGTCATATCGGTCAATATTAATGTTTCTATACCATGCGCATAACGCTGATCAAGCATTGTATTGTGACTAACGTTGACAAAACAATCGAAGCCTTTGATTTTCACATCATCGGTCGATTTTAGCCAAGTTTCGACAAAAAAGCGAACAATTATTTTTACATAATATATAGAACATTTAGAAGTTTATTCACAACATGTGTACAGCTCCTTGCTTTATGATTAGAAGTGAAGAGACAAAAAAGCATTAATTTTCATGTTTTCGTGTTCTTTTTCAACTTTTCATGTCATAGCTGTAGATCGTTTAGAGATTGCCATGGTTCCAGGGCTAGGTCACTATTGGTAAGCAGTAATGTCATGAAAAAAGCATAAATTAACAAAAATGTTGCTACTTTTTTTTTAAAAATGTTATTTTCTTTTAACTTTGTATAATAAGCTAAAATAATTGAGGGTAAGATAGAGGGTCGGAGAGGAGTAGGAAGGAAAAAGATGTCTTGGCTACGGAATATTAGACATTGGACGGGAATGCACAACATACAGACACTGATTCACACCGCTGGGAACAGGGATGAAATGAAGAATGTAGTCGCAAACATCCGTTAACGGATAGCATGAGAAGAAGAAGAATAAGCTAAGTATTCAATTAATAAACAAAGAGGTTATTTTTCATTCTAGTGTTCTGATTTCCCTTGTCTTGAGATTTTTTGATTAGATAGATGTCTGTGACTTTCTGAAAAATCAATATTATATATTAAAACTGACTGGTATTATTAAATTCATGTTTCTTAACAGCTTGCCACTCATTTTCTTCAAGACAAAGTCCTGAATAAATACGAAAAGTTTATGTGACTTGTACAACCGCACCTTAATTAGCAACTTAATATTTAAATGTTATGTTAACCTAAGCAAATAACTAATTTTACCTTAACAATGGTATAAGATAACAATTGAGTTGTATACAATTGAATCGCTCGTTCAAAAACAGCATAAGTCACTTTTTTACGTTATTCACTTTATATCATGATACACCTCTATAATAGAGGGCGCACGTTCTGAGTAAAAATGACACAAGTCCCATTTAACCTTACAGAAGTAATGCAAAATCGTAGTCTATATTTGTGGCAAAAACATCATAAGTTATTTAGTTTTTTGCCTCTCCTGTAAAATTGCATTTTAGTGACTTATATTGTTTTTGAAACGAGGAACGAGCAACTTTAGTAAAGTTTAGTATAGTTCATTAAATGCAAGGTCCACTCATTATACTCTAAAATAATGTATTTGGCATTTCACTTATTTTGTTTTACTCACCTTGTTTTCAGACCATACATATAGTGTTAAACCAGGGCCAACATTAAAACGAAAAAAAAGGTGTCCTGTGCAAATAAAAATTAAAAGATTACAAACATCGCAGGAATAATCCCAGAGACTTCTGGCAATGTCTGCAAAGCAGGCAAGTGAAACACAGGAGGACCGAAGGAACAAAAATTGGAACTTCTAGAAAAAAATATTTTAGTGCTACAAGATATTAGAGATAACTTAATTATGGTAGTACAAAATGTGAGATTTTAATGATAACTTTTAAGTTTAGATTTACTTCAATCATTCACATATTCATTAGTTTACATAAGTAAGGTTTGTTACGTTAGAATTTATTTTTTGTTTGCTACGTTAGTAGAATTCATTTTTTGTGTGCTATGTTAGTAGATTTTTTTTGTTTGTTAGGTTAGAATTTATTTTTTGTTTGTTTAAGAATGTTGTAAAAATATTTTTTTTTACTACAGGCCTGTCAAAATAAAGGTGTTAATAGAAAATTTGCAGTTGGCTTTTTTCAATAAGACAATCTCCCTGCATTTCTAGAATTATCCTGAATAATTGAAAATAACTAATAGTGTTCCCCAATTAAAACAGAATCCTGTACAAATGCAGCATATAAAGTTGACACCGCAATAAGGGATTATAATAATATTATTTAGCAAAACATATTCTTAATTTAGACAATTGAACCACCTAAATAATAAACAAAATACAAAACCTAAAACTAAAAATAATTTAGTCACAAGAAAAAATATAGTAATTTACTTCAAAAAAGTTCACTAAAAAGGTAGTTTTTGCATGGAGTAGAATATACACAACTTTAAAGCACTGCTTAAAAATGTAAAAAAAATTGTAGGTAGAGTGTAAAGGGTTACCTTCAACCATCTCTCAACAGCCTGTCGGTTTCTTAGTGAAGTGGAACAAAAAATGTTTAAACAAAACTTGTAGATCATTATGAATATTTTTATGGTATGCCATTAGAAAAAAAAAGATCAATTCAAAATATAAAATTTGTAATAATATACGGGTTGTTCATTAGAAAACTTCATCTAGCAGGCTATGAAATTTTGACAGAAAAGGATGACATAATCAAAGTAAATGGACTTTTGTTTCTCCATCCTTTTCTTTTGACATTTCACAGCCAACTAGATGAAGTTTTCTAATGAACACCCCGTACCTACATATGTGTTCCATTAGAAAAAGTAACATGGTGCCATTTTCGGACCATATTAATTTTCATTTGTTTTTTCTGAATGGCACCCCATAAAAGTATTTGCAAGCATCAGCAAGTCTTTTGTAATAAGCTTTTCTTCTAACTTCATTACCTAAACACAGGAAGTTGTCACATAATGGAAACTAACCGTGTACCTACATTTCACCAGAATGTTTTACACATACACTTAGTCACCTACTGAAAATATGTCTGAATAATATGTTGCCTTAATGCAATTCCTCCAACATCTCTATTACCAACTTCTCTGGCTGAAATCCTTCCTTGGAAATCAATGATGCCAAGTTCATTGTTGTCATTCACCTGGCCGTCCTCAGCCACGTTTATATTATTCTGAATACAAATGTTGTGTAACACAACACAATAATTAATTATTAATGAAGCCCTTTCAGGCAAATAGTGTAACACCCTGTGCTTTAAGAGGCATCGAAATCTATTTTTCAAGCCACCATTGCACCTCTCCACATTGCTTTCAGATGGTGGTCTGCGCATTGTTATAACGCTCTTCAGGAGAACCTGGTGCTGGATTAGCTACTGGAATCATGAGCCAGGGTCGTAATGGATAACCTTAAAGCAAATAACTTTGTTATATTATATTTATACATTTAAATAACATCATTATAAGCACAATATTAACATAATCTATATATACCTGATTCGCCGAATAAATAATACTGATTGGGATAGTGCTGATGCAGCTGTATCATAATATCTGATATCCTGGATTGCTGCCAAATTCTGGCATCATGAGCACTCCCACGAAATCGAGCAATAACATTTAATATTTTGAGATGGTCATGGCACACCTTAAACAAATGTTCTTATTTGTCATTGTCTTTAATAAACAAATTATAAAATTTAAACAAAATTAAAAAAAATAAAATTAAAAAATTTACCTCATGTGTAAATGGGTCTTTGAAGCACTCCATTCTCATGCAACAGTGACCTTAATCAAATGTTTCAACTCCACTAATGAGTTTAAATCTAATGTTTAAAGTGGCTTTGAAAAAAAAGCATAACACAAATATAACACCCATATTATTAAGTAGTAGGCACCCATCTGTTGATCTTTAAAGCTCAAAATAACTGTCAAAACGTCAAAAAATCGTCGCTTTGTGTATGTCAATGCAGACAGTAGAAGTCAATTTTTTAAGATGCTAGGTATAAGGTTTGCGCATTATTGTCTGTATATAAACTGATACATATTTTCATGTTTATCTTTTCTTTTCTTAATGTTGGGCATGGCAGCATAAAAAAAGTAGGTAACTGGTTGCCATGGGAGACGTGAAAGTGTTTCATGTCATATAGGTACAGTTTAGTTATTTTCAGGTTTAAAGTTCGCTGAGAAGGGCCAATTCAAAGCACTGAAAATACATATGTGTATAAGTAATGTCAAAATAATAACTAGATATTACCAGCTGAACATTAATTGAGTGGTACATTTTTTGGTTTACAAACACATGTTCCTCTTCCATGGAAGGTCTAATGATAGCTACATGTGTGGAGTCTATACATCGTATTATTCCTGGAAAACGGTATTGGTTAAAGAATCTAAGTACGATAAAAGAAAAAATAAATGTAAAATATAACTAAATATAATACAACGAAAGTTGGGTTTCTTGGGTAGTCGGTCTGGGCGACAAGTATTAAAACTTCTAAGCTGCCAAGCTTTCGACAATTTTTATTGTCTTCATCAGGGCTATGTTACAGTAAGTGCAAATAAGTTACAATAAGAGGCTACAATGGTTATAGATAGCTTACCGTCTACTGTTTTTCGTCTATGCGGGTCCCGCAACAGAAACATGTTAAAAAAGGTATTAAAAAGACGGACACACGATGACAACAGACATTGTTAAACTATGTACTGTACAATGATGGAACATTTTCATTTCCCTTATAGCTAAAAAACACATATAAAAAAATCCCACGTTAAGCTTATTTTTATATAGTATTTAGTATAGTTTTAGTATAGTTTAGCGTTTTATATATGTGTTTTTTAGCTATAAGGGAAATGAAAATGTTCCATCATTGTACAGTACACAGTTTAACAATGTCTGTTGTCATCGTGTGTCCGTCTTTTTAATACCTTTTTAAACATTTTTCTGTTGCGGGACCCGCATAGACAAAAAACAGTAGACGGTAAGCTATCTATAACCATTGTAGCCTCTTATTGTGACTTATTTGCACTTACTGTAACATAGCCCTGGTGAAGACAATAAAAATTGTCGAAAGCTTGGCAGCTTAGAAGTTTTAATACTTGTCGCCCAGACCGACTACCCAAGAAACCCAACTTTCGCTCAACTTGGCGGTCAAGAACAGTCTCTCCGTTAAATATAATACATATAAAACATAATATTGTAAACTAATTCCTGGTTTATGATTCTTAAATAGCAATAAAATAAAAGTTTCATTTACACTTAAGTTAATTTATCAAAGTTTAAAGTGAACAGTTGAACCTGTTTATACTTCTTGTAAATTGGAAGTAGCTATCTATATACATATATTAGTCCACCTATTAATAACTTTGGACCCTTGATAAATTAATTGTAAACTCGATTGTCAATTTAAAGGTAGAAATCAGACATTTTGGTTATAATAATTATTAGGTATGCTCACTTACCTATCTCTTATTGAATTTAATTCCTGCACATTTTGTGGAAAATGTACCCATTTGATTTAATGCTAAAGGCACTTCATACAAAGCTCGATTCATAGAACTTTGGCTAATTCCATGGTACACGTTAGATGCAATAATAGCCTGGTAACTTCCACTTGTATAAAAATGCATTGCTAGGAGTACCTATAAAATAATACATAAACAATAAATACAGGTCATTGGAAATAATAGTGTGCAAATCAAAAAACATATCCATCAATCCTTGAAACTTCCTTTATAAGTATGCCAGTGAGAGTAATAAATAAAGAGCAGTGAGTAATAATAGGTTTGTTCCATCCAGCCAAGGAATGAGTAAAAATTTCAAATCGAAATGAGCAATTTAGATCTTTACAGAGCTTCCGGAACCTTATAAAATTTCTTCCAACCAGCTAAGGAACCTTCCCATTACGCTTGCAGAACCACTCTGGGCAAGCACAATGTTTATTTCAATTTCAAATTTATATCAGTGAGTTGTCCAAAATGATTTTTGAACCGTTCTGGAACGGTTTCTTGGTGGGTTGGAACAAACCTAATATTATAATATTATTATTTAGGTTTCCTCCTAACTACCTAGGTATCATTATTATCAGTAATTTCCTCAGCTTTTAAACTCACCCTTGTCTCCACACTTAAAGAAAATTCATTCTTCTGTGGTCTCATGTATTGCCTTGTATTTTCAATTAGCTCTCTTGTAACATTCTTGGTTAGTCTATATATATTTTTTTAAATTGATTTTTTGATAATTCTTCCAATGGATTAACAAAATTGTCTTGGTTGAGGACGTTTTGTTCTCTGTTTTCTTCAACTTCCTCCTCTGCTTCCTCCAAATCAAAAATCACATTATTCATCAAGATGATGTTAAGTGGATCGAGCAAATTATTAAAATCCATTTTACACTTTTAAATACAGAATAAATAACCAAAAATACTCAAAAACAAAGGGTACACAATAAATGATGACCCAGAGCAGGACAACAGACAACTTGCCGTTCTTGTCTCTACTGCAGAGAGCCCAGAATCATGAACATAACACAGTTGCCAGTTGCCACTCAAACTATTGTGTTTGCCTTTTTAGAAACTATGTCAGTTAATAGGACATGACATACATAAACATCCGCTGCGTAGCCAAAAATTATAACTTAAACGACACATTGGCAACGCTGCGCATCTCCCACGTTTTATTAAGAATACCGCTTAACCTACCGATTGTAAAAATGGCCGCCATCTTTATGACGTATCTCCACGTATCTCCCACAGGGAGGGCTCCCACGTGGCATAAGAATAATGCCCCTGGAGACATGCTTAATAATGTCACGAATACAAAAAAATATAAAATTATTGTTTACTAAAAGATGAAAAGGATGTATCATCTTATTCGAGTCATCGAGGTCGAAGTGACCTCGGTCCAAACGGAACCAACAGAGCAATTAAAAGACGTGCTAACGATATCAATTTAGAATTCCGACCGATGTTTTTCTGACTCGGATAGGAATCCCCTCAGCCGAAGTGGGAACCGAGGAAATTGTATAAAAGACGGCGAGAGCATCTTTTTCGAGATTGTTCTTTGTTCTTCGATTTTAGTTTCGCTATGTTGTTACGCTATAGTATATTATTAGTCGAGCTTTTTATGAAAGCCATCATTCCCTTAGGGGGACGTTTGCGTCACGAGCCGTAGGCGAGGGGCGCAAGTCTCCCGTGGGAATAATGGCCATAAAAAGCGAGCATAATACTATACTTTGTCCACGGCCATTGTCTAATAATTACAAATTATAAAATCTATAGGTAGTGTAAATAAAATTATTGAAATGTCAAAGTGACACTCGCGTTTGACGGCAAAACCGGTGCCACCAGTGCATTTGTTATGATGCGGCGTTTGATATTGCGTTGTTGCCTACTCCTACTGGTTGCCAAGGCAACATAAATAATTTAAATGGCGAGCGGGAATAATGATATTCCCGCTCGCTGTTTCTACTCATATATCCCTCTGACGCTATATGAGCCCTATTTAACTTTTGTCAACAAGCTGAATATCAGTATATTATTAAGTGGTCGTGGACAAAATAAATTATGCCTCAAGGAGGCCAGTCTTGTGTTTTTTAATAATTTATAAGTGAAGCCTAAATAAAATATTCAATGTATCAGTTAACCCTATGATGCTTCTGCCATAGCTTCTGATAATGTAAGTACCTTTTAATTCTAAGTTATAACCATTTTATCAGTTAGGTTTTTTCCCCATGTATTGCAACCATTTTTACTTTAATTGTAATAAACGTAGTTAGTAGAATTTGAATGTTGTTTCAACCCCTCTTAAGAAATCGATCCCGAGGAAATTTTTAAGTGAGTCCAAACGACTTGCGACAATATAAGGTTAGAATTAAGTTCTATTGGTGTTTTGTCTTTGAGTTTTGTAGTGTAGAAAGCTAGTTGGCAGAGTGGGTTGATTTTAGAGATCTATTTTTGAATTTTTGTGGGATAATCCCTGAATGTAGGGAAATTTGAAATATAGTCGTTTAGCTTCTTTTTGTTTGGTTTGTTATTGTTTTAGTGTGTTTATATTCATTTATAATTCTATTAATAAGAATGAGAGGGTAGTTATTGTTGAAAAGAATTGACATGACAGTTTTGGTTTCATTTCAATTTTCCACTATGTGTACTGGTGCATTAAACTCTGCTGACATAACTATGTTCTCAATTAAAAAAAAAGGTCAGTAAAATCACTTACGGGTGATCGTCTATTATTACTTTATGTTGTCGTATATGTCAATAATCGTCTAAATGCTGTATATGTTCATATTTATATTTATTAAAAACATATTTAGTTTTTAATTTGTAGACCTGCTACCTATTGTAAAATTTCTTTTTTATATACAGGGTGATTCACGTTTCTCGACACGGAAGATTATGGCTAAACTTTTAGATTTAAAAAAAGTTTTGTATATGGAATGGATGGGGGTCTATTGGAAGTACATTTTAAAATTACTGTCATTGTATACAGGTGGTCCCAAAAGTATAAAATTGATTAAAGTTGTATTTTTTTAAATGAGACACCTAGTATATTAATGTATTTTCGGTACCTACGGACAAAAGTAAAGGTAGTTTTATATGGCATCTAAACCGTACCGTTCTTCAGATATTCGTAATTTTGTGAAAATGCAGCATCAAATTAAATATTTAAAATCTCAGCACTATGTTTATTTTCAACCATCAAAATTGGCTGGTGGGCTAATAGTACATTGGATTTTTTTGCGGTGTGTATTAAATATTAACTACTGTGCAGCGAATGTCAATAAATGAACACCAAATTATTGCAAACTTCAAACAATAATAACTCGTTTAATTTAAATTGACACCCTGTATTTTATAGTATCATTAGATGCAGAATTTAGTTTCCTATCAAAACTATTAAACATTTCTATAGCCTGGTCTTTGCTTTTTACTTGGAAAATTGATTTTTTTCTGAATTTGAGCTGACATAAACGAATTAACTAATCTACTTTACCTGTTACAATACCTGATTTTGAGAGAGCAAAATTTATTATCGTTAGTACTGGGTGTTCACTATAAAACTTCATTTAGGAGGCTATAAAATGTTGACAGAAAAGGATGATTTTGACAGTAAATGGACTTGTTTCTCCATTCTTTTCCTTTGACATTTCACAACCAACTAGACGAAGTTTTCTAATGAACACCCTGTATTTGTCAGATATTAATTTATAAGTTACAAAATTATGATCATGAAGATTATTTAGCAGTCATCTGAATGTTAAAGTGTCTTTATTTAGCATAAAATATCAAATAAAACATTATATCACAAGAGTTCTTATAAAATTTAGCATCTCTATTACAAAAAAAATTAAGTGCAATAATAGTGGCAATTTGAAATACAATAAATAACAAGTCAACATAAGAGTAAAACAAACAAACAGTTATAAAATTTGTTCAAAATGACGACCGTCTGATTCTAAACACAAACGTATTCTGTTTTTAAATCCTTCACTCACATTGCGTAACATATAGGGAGTTATGCTTCTGAAGGCCTCTCTGATTCGTTCCTTCATATTTTCTTTTGTGGTTGGTGGCGTATTATACACGATTCCTTTCACATATCCCCATAAAAAGAAATCGGGAGGCGTTATGTCAGGGGACCTTGGTGGCCAATGTTGTGCTCCATTCTTTCCAATCCATCGATTTTGGAAACGAACATTTAAGAACTCCCGGACTTCACGATGATAATGAGCAGGTGCCCCATCCATTTGCAGCCACATGGTTGTTCTTATATCTAGAGGAACTTCTTCCAGTAAAATTGGAAGCTAATTTCTCAAAAAATGTAGAAACGACATTCCGTTTAAATGTTCGTCAAAAAAATAAGGTCCAATCACATACTGTCCCATTATGCCCCCCCATACATTTACTGACCACCTATGTTGGTTATTAATAACTCTACATTCATGGGGGTTAAAATCAGAATAATAATGAAAGTTGTGTCGGTTAAAAGAACCATCGTTATGATAAATACACTCATCACTAAATAGAACTGATTCAAAAAAAATCTTCTTGTTCTCCAACTTTTTCTAACACCCACATACAAACGTCCACTCGTTGGCCAAAATCGTTATCGGAGAGTTCTTGATGTAGTTGTATCTTATAATCGTGATATTTATGTTTTTGAAGAATCCTTGATACGCTTGCTTGGCTATTATTTAAGTTTTGTGCAATTTCTCGTTGTCCGACATGGGGATTTTCAACTGCAGAGCCAATAACGGCTAATTCAGTTTCTTGGTTTTCTGTAACTGGTCTCGTTTTGGCAGTCGTTTCATAGTGAACACTACCAGTTTGCCTAAATTGAACCAACAGTTTTTCAAGAACGGCTCTATTCGGTCGAGTTCGTTTAGGAAACCTTTCAGCATAAACCCTTGATGCTAAAAGACAATTTTGCAAGCATTCTCCTAGAATGAAGATCGTATCGACTCGTTCTTCTGTTGTGTAAGCCAGCATTTTGATTAAATAAAAAACTCCCTGTTAACCACCAGTTATAACAGTAAAAAAATATTTAACTTTAAGTTAATATGTGACAGCTAGAAATGACAATAAATGTTGCTTTGTCAAAGTCAGGTAACACCTGAACAGGTAAATTAGATTACCACATTCGTTTATGTCAGCGCAAATTGCAAAAATCAATTTTCCAAGAAAATGCAACGACCAAGCTATAGGAATGTTTAATAGTTTTTGATAGGAAACTAAATTCTGCATCTAATGATATTATAAAATACACGGTGTCTAATTTAAATTAAAGAGTTATTACTGTTTGAAGTTTGCAATAATTTAGTATTCATTTTTTTACATTTGGTACACTGTAGTTAATATTTAATACATACCGCAAAAAATTCAATGTACCAGTAGCCCACCAGCCAATTTCGATGGTTGAAAAGAAACCAAGTGCTGAGATTTTAAATATTAAATTGAACTGAAGAACGGTACGGTTTAGATGCCATAAACCTTAATAAAACTACCTTTACTTTTGTCCGTAGAATACATTAATATACTAGGTGTTTCATTTAAAAAAATAAAACTTTAATCAATTTTATACTTTTGGGACCACCTGTATACAATGACAATAATTTAAAAATGTACTTCCAATAGAACATCATCCATTCCAAATACAAAATTTTTTTAAATCTAAAAGTTTAGCCATAATCTTCCGTGTCGAATAACGTGAATCACCCTGTATGTAGCCCTGAAGAAGATTGCAATACACAATCGAAACGACGGCAATTTTTTAAAAAGAGAGCTAGTTTCATTTAGACCTATACCCATAAACCTAAGCATTGACAACAAGGACGTTAACCACACACAATAGAAAAGTGCAATGCGTCATGTCAGTTTCTTCCAGTGGCGGCTCGTGGTATAAAAAGTAGGGGGTTGCACGTAGAAGGAAAGGCGCCGCTTGCAAAAATTTTAGGTGTCACGGCCAGTTTTGGTAATTAGCGTACAAGCGGCAACAATATTTAATAGTTAAATATCTATAAATAAATACAAATAACACATAATAAAATAAAAAAAATTGGAGGCCTTTCTTTTGGATGACTACGAGTATGGCCCTTAAATGCTGGTAGTTTCTCGTTTCTACAAAAATAAAACTATTTATTTTAATATAATTGTAATAATAAATTGTAATTATATTTCGGCGCCTCGTCCTCGAAACCACTTGAAATGACTAGGTAGTACGGCTCTCATGCGTGCTAGGACCACAAAGTTTAAAGGCGAAAACACCATTCTTTACGTCGTATACTGTCAGCTGTCATCCGCGCTTTCACGCCCCAAACTGACAGCACCTATGTTCATAGGCTTTTTTGTGCGTTAGGAGTTACCACGTTTTATTTTCTAAACATAATTTATTTTCCATTTTTAGATTATTACAGGTAATTTTAGTTGGGAAAATTATGGGCAAACACAAGCACAAGTCTAGGAGTAGATCTAGGTCTCATAGTAGGGACCGAAAGAGGCCTAAACGAGACCTTGGGAAAGAAATAGATGAGCTTAAAGTATTGCTAGCTCATGGTAAATATCCGGGTTTAACTGGAAAGGGCGAAACCCACTCATCGAGGGGACGCTCCTTGGAAACCTCCACGACTTCTGGAGAATCTAAAGCCAGGACAGAAAAATCTCCATTTGAGAGTTTTGGCAAGAATAAAGTGGCCTCAAAGAAGTCCAAACCATGCCTTCTCCGAGGACTCCAAGTTGTAGCACTGCACCTAGTATCTGGTCATTGCCAGCTAGGTCGTTCTCTCCTCAGGACAAACCTTAACAAAGGTAGTTCTGATGAGGATGGTCAATCTTCTTCATGTATTAGTTTAATAGCAAGCGATATGGAGTCAGGCATGGAAGATGAACCATTAGCCGCTACACCTAGTATTAATGAAGGTAGGTCAGGGGACAATGTGCAAACTGACAAGGTGAACCCAGAAATCTTACGCTGTTTGGGGGAAGAGGATAATGAAAAAATATCCATAAATTTGCACCCTATAATTGAAAAGCGGTGGACCAAAATTTTGATTAATGGACTCAGCACTGAGGAAAGAACTCAGTTGCTCCAAAACAATAGACTTCCTGATAACCTTCCTTTACTGGCTCCTCCCATTGTAAATTTAGAAATAATGACTGCTTTGCCTGAGTCAGCAATTAAAAACGACAAATTTCACATTCACAGACAATCTCAACTAGGCAAAGGCCTTTCTTCCTTAGGGCAAGCCTTAAATTTTGTTTTACAGGAAAACTCTTCATCAACTGATAAATCAGAGTTAATAAAACTATTAGGAGTGACGGGAAAAATATTAGCCGACCTTCATTATAGGTTGTCATTGTCACGCCGGGTGCTACTTATACCTTGCTTAAATAAGCTGGTAAAAGACTGCTCTGCCAAGGAGCCTGTTGGTAAGTTTCTTTTTGGGGAAAACTTAGGTGAAAAAGTAAAAGCAGCCAAGGCAATGCAAAGGTCTGTATCTGAGCTACGAAATTCCACCCCTTCATCCTCTTTTAAAAAACCTAATCCAAACACTAATAATAATATGTCAAAGACTAGGTCTTTACAGGGGCCCGTCTCGGTTGAAGGAGCAACCAATCATCAGGGGGCCAATACCTCCCAAACGAGACCATATCAGCGAACACGACGATAGAGGTAAGTTTACCAGCAGGGACGCTTCGTCATTTCTTGAAGGAGTGGGAAAAGATAACCAATAACAAATTAATTCTCAATTGGTTAGAAGGATTCAAAATCCCCTTTCGGGAAGGACCTTTCACACCCTTGTCTAAGCCAAAGTGTGCTGAACATTCAACGTCTTCTTTAGATGAGTTGTTATCAGATCTTCTATCAGGTGGGTTTATTGAAAAATGCTTACCCTCCACGAATCAATTTTTATCATCTGATTTTTTGTCTACAAAGGCAGATGGAATCAGTAAAAGGTTTATATTAAATTTAAAAAACCTGAACAAGTTCTTGGATGCCCCCATTTCAAACTGGAGGAATATCGGATCTCTTTAAGGCTGATTAGTCAGGATTGCTTTATGTCAACAATTGACTTAAAGGATGCCTATTATTCCATTCCTATTAATACTACCGTCGTTATTTAAGATTTATGGTGGGTTGTGATACTTATGAGTTCACTTGTCTGCCATTTGGGTAATCAATTGCCCCCTTTATCTTTACAAAGATCATGAGGCAGGTGGTTACATATTTACGGCAGAGACACATATTGTGCGTATTTTATTTAGATGATTGGCATATCTTTGGGAAAACAGAATGGGAATGTAGGAAGGCTGTTTATTTTACAGTCAACATATTAGAACGACTTGGCTTCACTGTCAACTATGCAAAGAATCAGTTGACCCCTGCAAAACAATCAAAATTTTTGGGCTTTCTTTTTGATAGTGTTAATATGACCCTCCAAATTCCAATGGAGAAACGAGAGAGGAGTGTACTTCTCCTTAAAAAACTCATTAGCTGCAACCAATTAAGTATAAGGGTCTTTGCCCGAGCTCTTGGATTGTTAACATCAGTCTGCCCTGCAGTTAAATATGGTTGGTTATATACCAAAAATCTTGAAAGAGCTAAATATCTTGTCTTGCTTAAAAACAACCAAAATTATGATGGCATCATGCTTCTCACCAGAGAATGCCTACAAGACCTTCAGTGGTGGGCAGATAATATTATGTCTTGCTTTAATAATATTAAGAGAGATGCATATAATATAACTATTTTTCTCTGATAGCTCGACAACTGGATGGGGGGCAACTTGTGAGGATCAACGAACACATGGATGGTGGTCAGAGGAAGAGATGACAGAGCACATCAATGTTTTGAAGCAGAAAGCAGCCTTTAATGCTTTGAAATGTTTTGCTCGAGACCAAGTAGGATGTTCTGTTCTGCTAAAAATGGACAACACCACAGCCATTTCTTACGTTCAAAAGATGGGAAGTGTACGTTTTCCTGGTCTGAGCGGTATCGCAAGGGAAATTTGGCAATGGTGCGAAGTTAGAGATATTTGGCTTACATAGGGTTGTATTCGATACTTTTGATACTTTGAAAGTATCGATGCTTAGTTATAAAGTATCGATACTTTGGTATCGATACCAAACGTTCGATATTAAGAGCGGTATCGATACTCAAGCAAAGGTATTGATTCTTTCGATTTATACTCCAGTATTCACAATTTACACGAGCGGTCTGAATCTGAAATTTCCCGAGTCCCGAGCAGGCATCGGTGCGAGCGGGGGAAAGTAGGTTAATCGGAGTCGGAGTGTTCAGTGCTACTTGTTGGCTTACACGAGTAACAGTACTGACAGTAGTGACAGTTGACAATTGGCAAGATAACGATGACAAATGAGGTAAGATAAATCAAATCAAGCAAATAAGTCAAACGACAACGATCACAACTTACATCTTAAATATTTTAAATTCCACACACAAAATTTGTGTAGCCCCTGGTCAGTGCTTTCTAGTTTCCAGTGTTTTCACTTGCAAAAAAAATAAAATACGATACGACGCAAGAATCGACATGCCTTCAGCAAAAAGCAGATTGTGGAAGTATTTTTCCAAAGTAGGTGTAAACTTAGTTACCTGCAAAATATGTTTCAAAAAAGTAAAAACTTCTGGAAACACATCTAACCTTGCAAAACATTTAAAACTTTATAAGGACATTGGTTTTAATTTTAAACGGTTAGTAAAACTGAATTATTGTAGGTTCTTCTTCACCTGAATCTCCTATTGCAATATTAATTATTTTCAGATCTGAAACTGATATTGATATGGATATGAACGATAGCGATACATCATCAGCACAGTCATCAGTAACAATTATTGATAATGGTGATAATACAGAGGGCAGCCTTTCTCAAAGTACATCGCCAACTTGCAAATCAAGCCAAAAACTATGTCACACCAGCCAAATGTCAGATGTCCAGGTCCCAGCATCATTATCCAGTCAACCATCAACACAAGTTCAGAAAAAGGAAAAATTTAGTGGACCACTCAAAACGGCATTTAAAAACATTACTTCCCACAACGAAGGTGGAACTCGTCATGCAAAAATAACAAATGCAATTTTGTTCTTCATATGTAAAGATAACAGGCCATTTTATATAACGGAACGTGAAGGATTCAAAAAGTTATTAAAAGAAGTAGCACCATTGTATAAAATTCCCAGCTCAACAACACTAAAACAGCTAGTTGACATGAAATTTAATGTTATTTCAGATATATATAAACGTAAGTTTTTGTCTATAGCACATTTTTCAGTAACAACGGACATATGGACTGAAATGATGTCCTGTCGCAGTTTTATAGGAATCACAGTTCATTACATAGAGAACAATAAATTAGCTTCCACATGCATAGAAATTCAAGAATTAACAGAACGGCATACAGCTGGTTACATAGGTGAACAACTTCAGCAGTTGCTACTTAAGTGGAATATTCCAGATCATAAAGTTTTAGCTATTATAACTGATAATGCAGCTAATATGGTAAGTGCTGTAACTACAACTTTTGGGAAAAATAAACACATACCTTGTTTTGCCCATCTTTTAAATTTGGTAGTAGACAAAGTTCTAACAAATAAAGATCCAGATAATGTTGTTCATGTTGCAAATTTAATAAGTAAAGTAAGAAAAATCGTAAAGTGGGCTAAAAACAGTGTAACTGTAAGTGACGAGATTCGAAAGATACAAGCAAGAAATGGAATTCCAGAAGGAAATATTCAGAAATTAATATTGGATGTAAAAACTCGCTGGAATTCCACTTATTATATGCTGGAACGGTTCATTGATATGTCAAAGATTGTAAATGAAATCTTGCTAAATAAACCTGAGGCTCCCGAAATGATTACAGCCATTGATATGGTGCACCTAAAAGAAATAACTGTTTTACTGAAACCTTTAGAGTTTATGACTAGGGCAATATCAGCAGAAAATTATGTTACAATATCTAAAATTATACCTACGTTAAACTGTCTACACCATAAACTAGAGTCAATACTTCCCTCAGAATTGGAAACTATGAGTGTAAAAGGTCTTAAAAATGAACTTCAATGGGAAATAAATAGAAGATTTGGAAAAATTGAATATGTTTCTCCTATTGCTATAGCTACTATCTTAGACCCTAGGTTCAAGAACATGCATTTTAGAGAACCCAGAGCAGCTGCAGAAGCAATAACCCAATTAAAAAAATTGATACGTTCTCCGGAATTGAGTGCTTCTTCCACTCCTACAAATGTAACCAAAACTGGTGAAACTGAAATTGATGATTTTTGGAGCTTTCACCATAAAACTATAACTAATCGCATTAGTACTAATAACAATTCTGATCATTTATTGGAAGATGAGCTTAGCTTATATTTGTGAAATCCTCCTGTATCTCTTACCTGTGATCCTTTGCAGGAATGGGAGAAGCTAAAATTTAGTTTTCCCAATTTGTATAAAGAAGCCCTTCAGTATTTTTCAATTGTTGCATCTTCGGTTCCTTCAGAGCGACTATTTTCTAAAGCTGGGATGACAATATCCCAAGCGAGAAATCGACTAACAGGGAAAAGAGTTAACAAACTACTATTTTTAAGTTCTGTAAAAGAAGATGAATGGTTTGCCTAAAAATGTAAAGGTCAACATTATTTGGCACATAAGATAGGAGAAAACTGGGTATAAAAACTCTTCTTGTTGTTCCTAACTGGTAATTGTTTTTATCACTCCAAAACAGTGATACTAAAGTAAGTGTACACTTACTTTATTAACATTTATTAGTTTTATTAGTCCTTACTACTTGCAGCTATAGGCTCTTTGTGAACACATTTGCAATACCTAATTAAAAATGTTAATGTTTTTATTATTTTTAAGTTGAGAAATATGTGTATGTTTAACCTAGGAGTACCTAAGTAGGTACTTGCATTATGTATAGTGTATTATATCAGTTTTAAATAAAACCTTTACGTTTCCTGTTATAATTTTTTCTCTATTAGGTCAAAAATCAGCCTTTCTTGTCAAAACAGTCCAATGTGGGTAATCTAAACACCCTGTACACTATAGGCCGAATTCCAAAACTCACCAGTGAGTCACTGGTTAAGTCAGTCATCTGCTTAATCCATTGAATTGCTAGATGACTATCGTCTCACCGGTAGACCTACCGATCAGTTTTGAAATTTGGCCATACCTACAACACAACGGCTGCAATAAAAACATTGGGTATTGGAAAATTGGTTCGATACTCTATGGTATCGGATAGTATCGATACTTTTTAGCTTTTATCGCATGGTATCGATACTGCACTTTGCCAGTATCATACGATACCGATATCGATACTTTCATTCGATACTGCCATCCCTAGGCTTACAGCATCCTACATACCATCTAAAGATAATTCTGTAGCCGATTTCGAATCTCGAGTACTGCACACGGAAACGGAGTGGGAATTAAATTATGAAACTTTTAAATTAATTTCAGAAAGATTCGGACATCCGAATATAGATTTATTTGCGTCAAGTGTTAATAAAAAATGTGATAAATATGTATCCTGGCTTCCTGACCCAGATTCTCATGCTGTAGATGCGTTTAGCATATTCTGGGGTGTCATTTTCTTTTATCCCTTTCCACCTTTTGCTCTCCTTCTCAGAACAATAAGAAAAATAATATGTGACAAGGGTGAGGGAATTTTAATAGCTCCCGAATGCCCGTCGCAGCCATGGTTTCCCCTCCTTCAAAGGATTCTCTCGGAGCCTCCAATTCGTTTTAAAACTAGAACCGTGTTAATTGTAAACCCTCTTTTCAGAAATCAATTCCCTCCAGGCTATTTCCTGGCGGCATGGAAAGTCTCTGCCAAGCATTTAGATTAAAAGCTGTCCCAGAATCCAGCATTTCTCCTTTACTTAAATCTATATCATCATCCACAGTTAAGCAGTATGAAGTAACTTACAAGGCTTGGTGGCTCTTCTGTCAGGAAGAAGGTTTATCTTATTTCCATGCAAGTGCCAATGAAGTTCTACGTTTCCTTCAACAGCAGTTTGATCAGAAGCCTTCCAAATATGGGGCATTTAATTCCCATAGGTCCGCACTTTCTTTATTGCTAGGATCTGATGTAACAGACCAGCCAATCATTAAAAGATTTCTAAAAGGTATATTTAGACTTCGACCTACGAAGAGAAGGTATAATTGTACATGGGACCCATGTATAGTTTTGGACTATTTGGAGAACTTAGGAAAAAAAGAAGAGCTGTCTTTACCAGTATTGTCGAGGAAGCTAGCGATGTTACTAATATTAATTACAGCACAGAGACTCCAGACACTAGCGTGTATTAGAGTGGATTATATCCTGGTCTCACCTGAAAAAATTCAGATCTTAATTCCTGACCATCTGAAGACTACTTCTCCAAATTCGATTCAACCCTGTTTACATATACCGTTTTTCCAGGATAGGCCAAACCTTTGTGCAACATCGACATTGCTAGAATATATTGAAAAATGAAAACAGAACCTTTGAGATCTAGTAGTCAGGATTATTTATTTTTGTCAACACGGAAACCTTATTTAACAGCATCCAGTCAGACGATTAGCAATTGGATTAAGAAGACCCTATCGGAGGCAAAAATTGACAATAGGTTATTTACGGGCTACTCGGCAAAGCATGCCGGAAGATCTGCCGCATTCAGAGCTGGTTTGCTGCTGAGTAATATTAGAAGAACTGCAGGCTGGTCAGCTAAATCAAAGGTTTTTCACCAGTTTTACAATCGTCCGCTAGACACGTCAACAGATTTTTCCAGGTGTATCTTGGAGAAACATTAATCATAAAGCATATGATTATAATGTTTTGTTTTTTTATCTGTTGTGAAGAATTAAGATTTATTTTCTGTTTATTTTATTTGTTCTGTTGAATATTACTACTCAACAAAGATGAGTATATTTCTTTTGTGTTTGGAGAGAAAGTATATGTATATATCTTTCCAATGAGACTATTACTTTCCCGTAATTGTTTACATTAAAGGTGTTAATTGCCCTAACGCAAAATGGATGAAAAGTGGCGTTATACTTTAAACAGCTACCTATAAAACCTGAAGATATGATAATACCTAACCTGATAAAACGAACTTGTGAAGTTCGATCGTAATTATATGAGGCGCCTCGTCCGAAGAAACCACTTTCCGCCCGAACCCTGCCCGCACTTTTCATACTTTTAACATATGAACATAGATGCTGTCAGTTAGAGGCGCGAAAGCGCGGATGACAGCTGACAGTATACGACGTAAATAATGGTGTTTTCGCCTTTAAACTTTGTGGTCCTAGCACGCATGAGAGCCGTACTACCTAGTCATTTCAAGTGGTTTCTTCGGACGAGGCGCCTCATATAATTACGATCGAACGTCACAAGTTCGTTTGATCAGGTAATTATTAATTAATAATAATATATAATTAAAATTTTTTATTTTTTTAGAACTTATTATAATCTAGAAGATGTTGAGTTTGAAGAACCTTCCATCGCCACGACACCACAATCATTAAAAAAATTGAATTTTGTTGAAAGGAGAGAGAGGGCTAAAAGTGACCCACAATCTTCAAGCACCTCCTCCAGATTGGGTGGGGAATCCACACTATCCATTCAAGACCAAGCATTCTATGAAGCTAAAAAAAAAACTTACCTTCCACTGGCCAGTTCACTCCAACCCAGAATTTTTGTTTACGATTAGCAGCCGGTATGGAAATTACCCCCAAGGATAAATAATCAACTACAAATAGAATTTTTACAAAAATTGACAGATATGGAAAACAAATTTGTACGCTCTTCTTCTGATTAAGATCTCATCATATTTTGTGTTCCATACAAATAAAAACTTCATTTTTCTCATATGTATGTAGCTATTATTGATTAGTCTCAACGATTTTGATTTCATGTTTATTTGCGTTAATGTTTGGATTAAGAGGATGAATAAAAATTATGTGAAATACTTTTAATAGTTTTTATTTTATATGCTCAATACATATCATCACAGAGAAAGTTAAATATTACACTCTATCCCATCGCCAAGGCACAGCCCCTTCCTCATTAAAACATGATTTAAATATGTTTCTAGTACTTCTTGCCAAACTACTGGAACTGTTGTTATCAGGTGTCCCCACTGATTTGAAATTATTTTCTTCTGACATACTTCTAAATGGTAAGGAACTTTTTTGAATTATAAAATTGTGAAGACACACAGTGGCTTTAATAATATTATCTACATTGTCAAGCTTGGAAATAATCGGCTTGGAATAAATTCGCCATCGACTAACTAAGATGCCAAATGCATTCTCACAAACACGTCTAGCTCTTGAGTGACGGTAATTATAAATAGTTTTGTCAAGATCAAGCCTTAACAAATTCTTAACAAACCTTCTTCTTAACAAGGCCTTAACAAATTCTCTAATAAAGGAAATGCCTCATCCCCAACAAAAACATATGGTAATGCAGGGCGTCCTTCCGAAATTATACAGTTTGGAGCAATATTTAGACCCTTTGTTCGACTGTTTCGTCCTATCACAGAATTGGAAAATATTCCTCCATCGCTTTATCGCCCTTGTGCACCAATATCGACTAACCTAAACATATATCTATGGTCAACAGCAGCCAGTAACACCACAGAATGAGTTCCTTTATAATTATAAAATTCGCTACCAGCATTTGGAGGTGCCTAAAAAATTGCAATATATTAATTTTCTATGAAACGTCTAGTTAATTGTATGTTTTTGTTCCACTTCACTAACCTGAATGCTCACATGTTTTCCATCAATTACACCGATATAATTTGGAAATTGACAATACCTTTCAAATCCTTCAGCAATTTGAAGCCAACCATTATCATTTGGTGGAATTAAAACAAGTGGATGAAGAACATTCCAAATATGAAGGGTGGTTTCTGATATTATCTCTGAGACAGTGCTAAGACCCACCCTAAATGAGTACGACAAACTAGTCATACTGTCACCAGATGCTAAATATCTGAAATTTAGTAGGCATATAAAATTTTGTAAAATTTGTGTTGTGCTATAGGTACCCATATACCGAGCTATATGGTATACACTTCAATAAGTATATAACTGAACCTACCATTTAATTAAGGGAATGATAGGCACTTAGTATCTATCAAAGAACTAATTGAGCACTATAAGAATGACTATAAGTTATAACAGCAGTACTACCTCAGCAATTTCACAAAAGTACCTATCTGCAAGTTTGTTAATTAGGTTAGATACCATTATATAACTATTTAAAAAAATATATAAAAAAACTATCTATTGCTATTGGTTTATGAAAGAACAAACATACCCCTGTAAAAACAAATACATTGTTACAAATTTATTAGTGAAATATGTGTCGTACTTATCAACTTAAAATTATAACTATTAATAGCATGTACTGAAAACTTACAAAAAGTGGCTACGAACAAAGTCTTGTATGTTTGTGAAATAGCTCTGGGTATTAAAGCAATCTTCTCACTATCCAATAGCCTTATTATTACCTACATTATTGGTTTTGAAATAAGAAAGTAATGTGCTAAACAAATACAGAAATATGAAGCAGTACTGAAAGTACAACTAACTAATAGTTATTTACCTACTTTAGTGTTAATGCAAGTGTGGTTCTTGGGCAAATTGGCTCTCTTCTAACATCAACTTTTTTAATGTGGGGTCCTACCAAGTTTAATAATTCACTTAAAAAATGTATATGAATGTTTATTACATCTGATCTCATTTCATTAAGTAAATACTGTCCGGTTATATACCTTTTTCTTTTTTGAAATATCGGTCGAACCCATATTCTAAAATCAAAATTATAAATATTTATATACTATTTCAAACACATATTATTACTATATCACCAGGAGTGATACAATTTACCTATAACCTTTCCTTTTTCTTTCCTTTTCCTTCAAACACGACTTTCTCCTCCACCAATAAAAAGCTAAAAGAATTTTCTTTTCATCCATATTAATAAAATATTAATTTCCTCCCTCAATCCTCAATAAAAAAATTAAAATTGAAAAGTAAACAAACACAAAACTTATGCATACAATTTGTGGCTTGTGGTGTGACGTGACGTGACCGTGACAGCAGTCCCAGTGCGAACTGCGAAGTGTCGTGAGCATCCCGGGTTTATTGTTTATTGTCGCTGTCGACATTCGCCAAATTCGACATCAAAATGGTAGGGATACGGCGCAGCGACACGTTTCAGTTCTCTGAAGCCTGCTTAAAGGTTGATTCTCATTATACGTTCTACATTATACAATATCCATTTCCGTTCCGTAACCATTACATCGACGTTCCAATAAATTCGGTCGTATGCACACTTTTCCGTCCCTAGTAGTCAGTTACTCATGTAAATTAATAGTGTGTGATTATGTTGATATAGAAATGAGCTTAAAATGTGGTCTGAAGAAAATTATAGCGGCTATTATATCGGATGAAGAAGCTCACTCGAAAAAAACAAAACGACGATTTTGGGTACATGACATGTTAAAAAAAAAGAAATATTGAAGGAGAATATATTACGTTATATAAAGAACTCCTAGATGATGACACCAAGTTTTTCCAATATTTGCGCATGTCAAAATACAAGTTTTACGACTTACTGTCCAACATCGAACCTGTAATAAAGAAAAAAAACAAATTTAGGGAATCAATATCAGCGAAACAAAAACTGTGCGTCTGTTTAAGGTAAGTAGTTTATTTTTATGAAATATACGAACAAACAAACAGTAGTCTTAAACATGAGAACTTAATTGTTGTCACAATGTCCATCATTATACGGAAATTTTGCTAGGTATGATGCAGCTGTGGAAACTGAACAAGCAGGAGAGGGCGACGGCGAACTCACATATCTAAGTTGATTAGAAGGAAAGTCATTTGGGAAAGCATAATTGCTGTTATTAGGATATTTCTGTTTGGAATGTTCTTGTGGCCGACCCTGCGTTTATAAAAGCTGTTCTAATTCCAGTTCTTGCACTAAAGTAAAGATGGTTCTACTTTCAGCGATGTTTCGATAATATGGCGTGAATCGCTTAATTTTTTCAGCAATACTTTCACAAAAGAAATCTGTTGGATCTTTTGCTGCAGAGCGACCAGCTTCTTCTCTTTGTTGCTTCTCAATAAGGTAATTCATTAAATGTGAAGAAGCAGGTTCATCTTTTTTTAGTTTCGATAATTGTTTTATATTTGAAGAGTAGGGGTAAATTTTTTAGAGTAGGGGTAAATTCGGTTGCAGCAGCAGGTATCCTTGTAGCTTCTGATGTGTTTCCATAACTTTCAGTAACAGTGGTATTTTCTTGGGTGTCAGTAACAGCGGTATTCTCCTGTGTCTAAGGTTCATCTTCCTCTATATCATTAGGGTCGTTAAGATTGCCAATTGTTTCCCTTTGGCGCACAAATGGTTCTAAAAAAGACATTTGTTCTTCATATCGCCACTTCCTTACTGGCTTATTGGCTTGTCCCGATTTCGTTACATGATTTTTTTTATTTTTTCGCTACTGGTCTCTTAGCTGATTCCATCTACTTTTGCATGTTGAACCTGTAATGAAAAAAATATGAAATAGGTATAAGAATAATTGCAAATTTGATATATACGTAAATGTATATTTTAACAAAGGTTGAACATTTCTTGGTATAGAAATCAGACCTACAAAAAACAGGTACAATAAAAATCTGCATTTATCCTTTTTCTTTTAAGGTTTTTGGCAACAGGTGATTCTTTCCGCACAATAGCCTTTAGCTACAGACTGGGTCATTCAACAGTATGTGCTATTGTCAAAGAAGTTTGTGATGCAATTATTGACAAAATGTTAGGAAAGACAATGCCCCCACCCACAGAGGAAGACTGGAGAAGAATTGCCAAAGATTTTGAAAACATTTGGAATTTTCCTAATTGCTTGGGCGCTCTAGACGGGAAACATGTGGTGATAACAGCTCCAGCTAATTCTGGCTCTCAATTTTTTAATTATAAAAAGACTTTCTCGATCGTACTCCTAGCGCTTGTAGATGCGCAATATAATTTCATTACTGTTGACGTAGGATCATATGGGAAAAATAGCGATGGCGGCATTTTTGCGCATTCAAATTTAGGAAAAGCTTTACAACGAAGTGCTTTAAATATTCCTAATTCAACAGTACTTCCGGGTATCAACCAGGAGGCGCCTTTTGTTATGGTTTGTTAAGGTGATGAGGCTTTTCCCCTAAAGAAAAATTTATTAAGACCCTACTCTTCAAATCAACAACGAGACGACATAACAAAAAAAATATTTAATTATAGACTATCACGTGCTCGAAGATGTTCCGAAAATTCTTTCGGTATTCTGTGTCAAAAGTTCCAATTTTATAATCGGAGATTAAAATCCTCGCCAGAATATGCAGATAAGATTGTCCTAACAACTTGTATATTGCATAATTTTATCAAAGATTTTACCATTCGTTCGGAAAATTTTATCACAGATATAAACTCTGCCCTCGGAACTTTACCGCAACAAGGAGGAAATGCTACAGCTACTGCATTTCAAGTTAGAGATATTTACAAAGATTATTTCGATTTTCCAATAGGAGCTGTTGACTGGCAAATGGATGCAGTTTAAAAAGTTTAGCCTGTATTATTATAACATATTAATTGTATAAGTACTTTTTTCAATCACAATATTCCTCGAATGAAATAAATATATATTTATATATGTCTAAATACTTTTGTACTTACCCAATGCAACGTTTAGTTCTTTTGCAATTGCTGACCAGGTCTTTTCTTTACAGTTATTGTCACTATATTTACGATTTTCAAAATCATAAAGGGCCGTATTTTGCCTAACAAGTTCAATCAGCTTCTCGTCATTCATATTTAAATCACTCCTTTTGTAGGGGTGTTCGGGAATTCCATAAATTATAATATTTTCTTTGGCTAAGAGTTTAATTTAAACTTAACAAAAGTAGCCATAACATGAGATACTTAAAACTTAAGGCGCCATAACATAACATACCTAACCTCTATATCTCTCTCTCTACTTCCGCCTTCAGTTGTCATACCGACCGAAACGGGCGGGACATTCAAATACTCAAACTGGCGCGAAATTCAAAATTATAAACTTTTAGTACTACAGCTCGGCCGGCCTGACATTTAAATCGTCCTCGAGTTACCCCTTCAAATTTTCCATAAACATAAGCTTAAAGGCATTTAGATAAGTACAAATGATAGAAGTCATCTTAACATCAGGGAAACATAATTATCATAAGTTTTGCAAAACTTAAGATTTGTAACCATAATGCTTAATTAACATAAGTACATAAGGGTTACATAATAACATAATTGTACAACAATGTAAAATACTTCTCAATGTATCAAAGATCATCTGAAATTTGATCACAAATAAACACATAACAGATCATAAAAGTACACAGATAATCAAGGTACATAAGACTTATCCAACCTATACACTAATATAGTAGGTAATACCACTAGTAATTCTGAGGTGATAGAGAGAACATGATAGTGAATTTTATTAACCTCCTTCTGAATTATAAGGTTTAAGCCTAGAAGCTTCCAGTACACCGTCATAAGGTATTTGCGAATTCTGAAATCCAATGATGTCAGTAACAACATAGCGATCGTTAGGCAAAACTTGACTAATCACATAAGGCCCACGATATTTGGGAATCAGTTTTTTACTCACTCCCACAGTGGTGTCTACATTAGCAACCATCACATATTCCCCTTCCTGATAAATGTGTGGCCTTTTATGATTTGAATCATAATAATTTTTATTGCGCTTCTGAGAATGTTTAATGTTCTGGGCCGCCTTATCACGCAAGTCATCTAAATTGGGCTGTTCTTCCAGAATCTCCGTTTCCAAAAATAAACGTAAATTATTACTCACCGTTCCTATCTGGTGCCTACCAAAAACCAATCTTGATGGAACTTCCTTAGTGGATTTATTAATAGTATTGTTAAAGGCAAACTCCACCCTAGCTAAAGCCATATCTCATTCAATCTGACATTCATCAGTAACTTTCGCTAACCTCTCAATTTGGCCATTCGCCCGTGGTGTCCCTGTTGCTATAAGAATATGTTTAATATCATTCTGTTGCACAAATTCCGCAAAAGCTTGTGAAGTGAAACAAGACCTTCTATCAGAAATAAGTGTAGTCGGCTTACTATATGACTGGAAATATGCTTCCAAATGGAGAATTACTTCCTGTGCATTGGTAGTTTTACAAGAGTTAAATCTTACGAATTTACTGAATCCATCTATGACCTCAAAAACATATTTATTTTTTGCGCGTGTTTTACTTAAGGGTCCATAATGATCTATGTGAATGCACTCCAAAGGTAATTTTCCTTTGGGTATGCTATGCAAAACTTCCTCACCCTTTCCTGTTTTCGGGTTATATTCAATGCACTTCAGACAATGAGATATATAAGACTTAATTTTCTTTGACATGTTTGGAAACCAGTAAGTCCGAGAAATCAACTCAAGAGTTTTCTCTAAACCCACATGACTCATATTATCATGATAGGTAATGATAATCTGATGTTCCATGCTACTAAGCACATAAAATCGGATTTTATCTTTTATTTTACGATACACTAGGCCATTTCGCAATTCATAAAAAGGATTTTCAGCTTTTTCTAGCTGGTCTCTGATTCGGGAAATTTGCTCGTCCTTACTTTGTTTAATCGATAAATACTGCTCTAAAGTGTTACCTTCTAAAACAAGAATATTAGTTACTCTACTTAAAGCATCTACGAACTGCATACGACTATTTGGTCGATGCTCGATAGTATAATCGTAATCCTGTAAAAACAAACACCAACGCATTATTCGTGGATTAACTTCGCGTTTATTTAAAGACAATCGGAAACTATCACAGTCAGTTACTATCTTGAATGGAATTCCTTGCAAATATACCCGGAAACGTTTTAAAGAATAAATTACTGCAAGTGTCTCAAGTTCGTAACTGTGATACTTAGATTCTACTTCAGTTGTCCGCTTACTGAAAAAGAAAACAGGGTGGAATTTTCCATCTAATTGTTTTTGAAATAAAATAGAACCATAACCCACTGCACTGACGTCACAGTGGAGTTCTGTTTCTGCTGTTGGAGAGTATATTGCCAAAATTGGTCGAGAAATCAATTCAAAGACTCGTAAGCTTTAATATGTTTTTCTTAAAAAACAAACTTAACATTTTTTATCATTAGGTCATATAATGGTTTAGCAATTATTGAAAATCCCTCAATAAAACGCTTAAAATAACTTGTCAAGCCTAAAAACCTTTGAACTTCTTTTGTACTGTTAGCCACTGGATGATTCCTAATCGACTCTACATTTTCCCCATTTAAAGTTATACCCTCCTCACTTACTTTGTAACCTAAGAAATCTATTTGTCGAGCCAAAAATAAACATTTATCCAAGCGCAACTCCAATAAATTCTTAGGTAATCGTTCAAATACTTCAACCAAAATTTCTAAATTTTCCCTATAAGTTTTTCTTGCCACCATTATATCATCAAGATAAATTTGTACCTTTCCTGTCTCAATTAAATCCTGAAATATCTTGGTAATATACCATGTAAAAGTTGCCGGACTTGTAGTAAGGCCAAATGGCATTTTGCAAAATTCATACTGTCCTGTAGACGTGATAAAAGAGGTATATTTCTTAGATTCATCATCCAGAGAAATATGGAAAAGGCCTTGCGCAAATCTAATTTGGTAAAACAACTCTTTCCCCTAAGATTGTCTAACTGGTTGTCTATTAAAGGCATTGGGAATTGATCTTTGACAAGGTTTTTGTTTAAAGTGCGGTAATCAACACACATGCGATATTCACCAGACTTTTTCTTGACTAACACAACAGCAGAACAATATGGAGAATTGCTATGCTGTATAATCCCCCTGGCTGAGAGTTCAGACACTATGTCATTGACAGCTGACTTCTCTGCAAATTGTAACCTTCGAGGGTGCGCAAAGAAAGGTTCTTAGTGTTTGAGAACTAATTTCATCTTAAAATTTGTTCTTTGCGTTATACCATCATGTCTTGGAACAACTTTAGCACCTGCACTACTAAAAATAATTTCCTTAACATTAGGGTGATTTAAAAAATTCCTACCCAACAAACAACTAGCAGACATAGTACCATCAGGAACTATATAAAATTGAATCTGGTATTTAAATCCATTCAATAAAATATTAACAGTGCAACACCCCTTAATAATTAATTTGGAATTATTAATTCCTGTCAAATCAGGTTGTTTAAAGTTCAAATCACATAACATAAATCTAGAAGGCAAAACAGTCTCAAGAAGCATTGAAATAGGACTGCCGGAGTCCAATATAGCACTAACACTTACTTGTAGATCTGGAATGTCCACTTCTAGTCGATATGCCTCAGGTAGAATAGGATGCTCATCCACCAGCATTGTGGAACTATTTTGTGTAGAACCTCCTTGGGCTTCACCTCCCCTGCGCTGTGGACAAGCCCTAAGCTGATTTGACTTGATCCGCATTCAAAACAACTGCCAAGAGCTCGTTTAGGTTTGGAACATTTGTTTGCTAGATGCCCCTCTTTGTTACAATTGTAACACTTCAATGACCGAGGCTGATTAGTTGTAGGAAGCACAGGCCTACTCTGTCGATGAGCAGCAGACCTTTCAGTAGGAGACCTATCAGTTACATTTTTCAATGAATTCAACGAGTCCAAAGTTTTAAAATTTGCAATACGAGCCTGATTTTGCATATTCGTATCATCAAACCCATCAATCCAATAATCAATTAATTCCTCTTCTTCAATAGCTGCCAAATTTCCAAGTCGAACCTTCTCATGGAAGAACTCAATAAACTTTTCTCCTCGGCGCCGGTGTCGAGCCTCAAATGTTTTTCGTAATGCCACTTTGTTTGGCCGGTTTGAGAAATACCGCCGCATTTCATCTTTTAGGACATCCCACGGCATTCCAACATAATCCACTTTAGATAGGTACCATTTTTTGGCAGTACCCTGTAACTTTCGTATTGCCACTAACTGCATTACCTTGTCTGCTACCTGATAACCATTCTGGACGGAATTCACTCGTTCAATCCACATCTCAATGTCTTGCGCCTCTCCAGAAAAATCTGGCAAAAGCTGCTAATTCTGAATTCTTCGGAGTGGTACAAACAGACTGCGCTGGCACTGACGCTGAACCACTCTGGTCTGCACGGGCGTCCTGTTGAAGTAGCAGAGCCTTTACCGTTGCTTGCACAAGCCCTTCGATAGTGACGCTAACATTCCCTGCGGATCCGTCTTGTGGCCCCTCATAGCCACCCTCCATGGCTATATTCGCAACGTGACAGGTTATCTTAAATTCTTAAAATCTGCTTACATCTGCCTCATAATGGGAAATCGTTGGCTGAATCCCACTTCTGACGTTGTAGGGGTGTTGGGGAACTCCATAAATTATAATATTTTCTTTGGCTGAGCTTTTAATTTAAACATAACAAAAGTAGCCATAACATGAGATACTTAAAACTTAAGGCGCCATACCATAACACACCTAACCTCTATCTCTCTCTCTCTCTACTTCCTTCAGTTGTCATATCGACCGAAACGGGCGGGATATTCAAATACTCAAACTGGCGCGAAATTCAAAATTATAAATTTTTAGTACTACACTTTATAATAACTTGTACAGAACTGGTACGCATTTATGTTCACACTACCGATACCGGTTCCTGCACGTTTCAGCCTGTCCGGTAAAAATACGTTTCGAATGATATTCAACGTAAAGGACTGGAAAAGGAATGTATATGGAACGGAAGATGTGTATACACACCTTTATTTTACATTTAATAATATTTTATGTAAAAGGAAAGGAAGTCTTACGGAACGGAAATGGAACGTATAGTAAGAATCAACCTTAAAGCAGCTTACGGGAGCGTGCTGGGGTGGCCGGGCATATTAGAAAGTTCTCGTGTTTCGGTTTGGTTAGATACCGTAACGCTATTTGACATGTATGCATACGCATTTGGACAAATCTCTAACGTTACGGTATTATCGTTAGCGGGACCCGTTACCTAACGAGCGTTAGCGTAAAGGACACGGTAACGCTATTAAGTGTCAAAATTGTCAAATGTCGTTTTAATAACAAAAAAATATAAAAATAGTTTGGATGGTTGATGGTTCTTCTGGTCAAACAAGGACTGGGTTATGGTTAGTACATGATTTCCGTTTTACCGTTTTTAAAATTGTTGAATAAGTTAGAAGAAAACTGAGAAAGTATCTTGCTGAGTGAAAACAAGAGAAGAGTGCGATTTTCAGCAGAGGATGATGTAAACTTACTAAGGCAAGTTCTATCCGTCAATCCTCTTGAGGACCCAACAAGGTGGCCTGCAGTTCAAGCGGTCCAAGAAGAAAAAAGCAGAAAAAAAATTTCATTAAGATCTATAAAAGAACATTTGGATCTCTTATTGAAGAGGTTTATAGAAAAAGATGAGAGAAATAAAATGAAGTAAGTTTTACTTTGTTTTGTACCCACCTTAAATATACTATACATTTTTATGCATTTTTAAGGCAGGTATCGAAAAGGAATACAATGAATATGATCATCTTCTACAGCAGATTAAAGATTTAATAAGAGATTGCAAGAACACTATGAAAAAAACTGCTTCTTCAAATTTGAAGTCAAGTTATGTGAAAGAATCGATGGAAAAAGAAAAGCTTTTAAGAAAAAGCTTTTTGGATCAATTTAAAATACATTTTTGCAATCCAGGTTAGTTCAGGTGTAGAAGCTGCATTCTCTGTATTAATAGCTATTTATGAAATCAATTGGAAAAAGCACTATTTTGGGTAACAAGCAGATTCTTAGGAACAAGCCTAGCAGGCTCAGCATAAATGCAAGTTAAGTTACTTAAGTACACAAAAGAGTGCCTTCCCAATGTGATAAGCAAATAAAGAAACGCAGTACTACAAGTGATTATGAAATGAAATCCATTTTGCCACTTTTTTTCCATTTATTGTATTTTGGAATTTACCTATGTTTTCTTGTTAACATATTAACACCTATTTGCACCACTACTCCCTAAAATTGAGCTTAGGTGGATCATAAAAATATCTCATTTGAAACAAACATTATATAGTATACATTTAATATTATGTATCGTAAGGTAAATTTAGGAAGTAGGTACTGGTGCAATTGGCCCTATGTGTCATTTTGCTTCTCTAGTAAAGTTTACCTAGGTAAAAAGATGTTTTAACTGTTATTTGACCTTTACCTGTAACATTATATATTTTTGGTAGAAGGCGGTAATGATGTGGTAGTAAACCAAGATGATGCTTCAATAATGTCCCTACAAGAAAACAATGCTAACCAACCTGATTTGAAGAATAAAGATTTCACAAATAATCAAGAAGTAGATTCTCCGAAGCTCCTCGAAAAAGGAAAATCATCTGTGCCTGTAGCTGTCCATGTCGCCAGTAAGTTGTTTTCAAAACAACATTATTTTTAAACCAACTCTTTTGTCATGTACAATCATTTATTATATATAGGTACTTTGTTTTTCAGCACCATTTCGACAGAGACAAGCAAAAAGATTACGGAATTCTGCTCTTGATTTTTTAAAAGCAAGAAGTGATCAAGAAGTTAGCAATAAAAAAATTGAACTTCAATTGGAGTCTCGAAGACTTGATCTTGAAGAAATGAAATTAAATTTAGAAAAAACACGATTAGAGAACGAGATTGAAATGGGAAAAAGAAAGCTAGAACGTGAAGCCATCAAATTAAAAATTGAACAAGCTGATCGGAAGAAGCTTCATGATATTATAGACCGTTATCATACCCTTTTGGAAAAAAATGATGTAATACAGTTTTAAAATAATGTTTGTACCTATAACTAATGTGTTTTTTCCACTACTAGTTTTAATACGGACCGTTAAAGGCCAGCAAAATGACTGTAAAGCAGGTTTTCTTGTTTTGCTTATAAAACAATTGAATATAAGCGGTCTATAATGATAACGTTAGTAGTTATACCGACGGGGTTCTGGGACACTTTGACCTTGAAGCCTACGTGAGCCCTAGTGTAAAAGGGGGCCCCCTGTCAAATGGGCCCCAAAATTCCGTCATTTTTGTCAAATGTGACAGATTTGACATTTGACATATGACAGATGACAGATGACGTATGACAGTTCACACAACTGTCACAGACGTAGTACAGATGAGGTGTGACATATGACAGACTTGATACTAGTGACAGGCTAGACAGGGTAGACAGGGCAGACAGTGCAGATGGAGTAACTCCAAGTGCCCCCCTCAGTGGAAAATGAAACAAATAGTTTAGGAAAAAAAAAAAATGTTTTAAAAGTTTTATTTAAAATTCCAAAAATCGAGGAGATCGAGCTTCGCCAGTTCTTCAAGCAGCAGTTTCTCCTCCTCGATTTTGTTGTCCCGCAGGAACACCTGCACCAGCCGGATTCCTTTCCGCAGGCGATCCTGCCAACGAGTTTCTATTCTTATAACACTAGAAAAAAAAAACAGAAAAAATTAAAAAAAAAAATGAAAAGTTATTGAGCAAGAATATGCACATTCAACTAGAACAAGATATTTCGCAAATCGCATTAATTAATCTGAAAATCACACTGCGCAGAAGCAAATTTTTGGCCGTCGACATCCAAAATGGCCTAGGTAAAACGATAAAAGCTATGCACATTCAACTAGAACAAGATATTTCGCAAATCGCATTAATTAATCTGAAAATCACACTGCGCAGAAGCAAATTTTTGGCCGTCGACATCCAAAATGGCCTAGGTAAAACGATAAAAGCTATGCACATTCAACTAGAACAAGATATTTCGCAAATCGCATTAATTAATCTGAAAATCACACTGCGCAGAAGCAAATTTTTGGCCGTCGACATCCAAAATGGCCTAGGTAAAACGATAAAAGCTATGCACATTCAACTAGAACAAGATATTTCGCAAATCGCATTAATTAAAATGCATTCCGATCATTTTTTAAGAAAAAATAAATAAAAGCATAACTTCAGAGTAGTACCAAAAGAAAACCAAACCCGAAAAAGAAAAAAACTTACCCGGGGACCCAAATCCTTCGCATACCGCGAGAATACATCCGATCTACAGATGTCTTTAGTTCTCGCTTATAGCGGTCCAAAAGATCTTCGTAAAACGCCATTTTAAAGTCACTGTTAAAAAATGTGAAACATAATACCTCATAATAGTAAAAACCAAAATGTACTTACGTAAAAGAATGAGTTGGAACTGCTAATCGATAGACTGGTTTAGCGCCTATTTATACTAATAAAGTGACGAAGAACCACAAAGTAAGCAGTAATTATCGTGGAAGTTATTTGGGTGGAATTATTAGAATAACAGGTCAGTGAGTGCACATGCATTAGAATTAAATGTCCGCGTGTTTTATTTATTAGGAATTTATGCTAATTAAAAGTGCTTCATTAGATACATTATATTGCAAATTACTCGACATGTGTGCCTCATTAGATACATTGTTGCTATCGTTAAATATTTATCATTAGGAAAAACACATTTACAATGTATAAATTATTGCTAATTGCATAAATTGCATAAATTATCGTTAATGAGTTGACGTTATTTATCATAGGAAAAACACATTTACAATGTAGTATTGCATAAATTATGGCTAAGGAGTGGACGTTATTTGTTGAGTAATGTTAAAAGGCTAATTTAGTCGATTGACGATTAACTATTTATACAAGCCTCTAACGCATTGCAAAATCATTTGTTCATCATTGTCCAACTGAAGTGCTTCTCCGTCAACGATAGTAAAAAATGGCAACTACCCCATCTACAGTGGTTGTGTTCTCAGAAGACCAGGTCCACTTTCCGAACAAATATCTGGCAATTATGGCTCGGAATATGTTTCAGTAAGTAAATATCTTCATACTTGTTAGAGATATTTTCAATTTTTGCTTTGTTTTAGATATGGAGTTAAAGAAATAAGAGAGCAAAAGGACAAAATTTTTATTAATTTGTCATACACCCCTAAGGATATTACGCTAAAGAAAAAATTTGGAACGCTCCCAGTTAAATACTTGAGGGCCAATGTACAAAATGAAGAAGAATTTAAGGTAATAGAAAAATGTTTGAAGCGCTACCGCTTCAATCTCGGTGACGAGGAGCAGCTAGTGAAGGCTTTAGAGAGCAAGAAACGAAAAGTCGTGGTGGAAGAAGTGGAGTCCTCTTCAGACGAGGACGATCTGTCGCAAAGAAGGGCGATTGAAGAGCCTGCAGCAGCTTCAAGCAGTAAAGAAAGCTGAAAGTGAATACTCTAAAACTGTAAGTTGCTATAGGAAATAAAAAAAATAATCACATTTTCACATTTATTTATTTTAAAGCCCAATATTTTCTAAATACCAGTTTCTTAAAGTTATAACATTTTTTCTTGCACAATTTAGTTTCTTAGAATGATGATAACATCGCATATTTTCATTACCTATAATATCAGATAAGCTGGTACAGTTTAAGTCCATGAAATCTGTTACATGATTGTTTAGAAGGTTATTTAACCACTGCTTTTTACACAAACCCTTAACTAACACTTTGTCTTGAGGCTTAATATAATACTTTAAAAATTCAGAAATTTTCTCGGTTGGAAGAAAACTTGCATCTACATGGTCCCAGTGTAGTCCGTGTACGTTCTCTGTTGTCCATTCCATGTGTTGGCTAGTTGTAGGATTTACAAGGCTTAGGGGCAAGCGTAAATTGACGTGTTTATGAAATAATCTTCCATTTCTAACGTTGATTACGGCTATTTCTTTGCACATAAAACTGCTATTTTTAAATTGAAATCCTTGTACGTCCACAATAAAAGTTTCAGAAGTCATTATAACACTTTGACAGTACTTGTCAAGGGATTATACTTAACAATTCGGTCGTGCAAAATTAGACAATAGGCGGTAGTATTGTTTGGTACTAGTTTACTTGTTTCAAACTCAATGCGTATATCGACTGCACCACCTTTAAGCAGGTCTTCTCCCTGTCGCGAGCAATCGATAACTACCAATGGAGCCAGGGATTTGAATTTAGAAGGTGACAAACATGGTGCGCCTGCGCCCTTGTAGTAATATGCAGATTGGAACTGTGCATACATTTCATATAATATTGAAAATTGATTAGAGTCAAAGTCCACATTTAAGTTGTCATAGGGAAAGACTTCAGAGTTTAGGTAAACTTTTATGTTGTTCAAGTCGATATGTTGAAAATGACTCATATTTGTAGCTATGTTATTTTTCAAGTTTGTTTGAAATCCTATAATTATGAAACGCGGTTTTTCCAGCTGATTTGAAGTTTTTACTGCCCACGTGTGATTTTTTGCTTTGGTCAATTGTGGATACTCATGTAGCTCCCAAGTTCGGAATGCAATTGGTAAGTCTCTGTTGCTTTCAAACTGTTTAAGTAAACGAAGTTTGTATTGATCACTTACAGTCACATGTGGCATTTTCCAATGAATTTTGTCGATAATAACTTTGTAGCTTTCTTTGACTTCCGGATTGGACACAATGAAGGCATTTATATCAGAATTGCTTCTGATTAGTACCAACTCTTGACGTACATTCATAATTATTCGATTAAAGTCTTCAGCTTTGCCTAAAATCATTTTAAGTGGAATGCACACATTAAAGTTTCCCTTGGCGTCGGTTATTGCAGGATTTTCTTTGTCATTCCAACCTGCATTTTCTAATGCCTCTTGCTCCAGTTTCGTAAATGACACATAGCCTTTTAAAGTTGATGTGATACCAGGATTTCGAACACTGTCAATTGCTATGCCACCTAACTCGTAACGAATTTGTTCAAACAAATGCAAAATGCCATTGTTTATAAATCTAACGTTGCCACTGGGTGTACCATCTTCCTTCACCAATTTTCCAGCAATAATTAAAAAACTCTGACTTGGTAAGGTGTACTTGTCTTGAGTTTGAATTGGGATTCTCACCTCATCGTTATTGCCAAAGGTTGAAGATGAATATGGAAGATGAGTATGTAACTGATGGCTGATAATGGTGTCATCTTGTGTTACATGTTCATTAACTCTTAAAATGTTAAAGCTCATTACTGTTGTCTATAATTACACTTGCACTTTAAAAATATTTGTAAAGTCTGTCTTAGACGAAGTCCCAGGCTGAGTTTGAAGTTATACCAGAATGTTGATAATCGTTTAGCAATTTTTCTTACTTTGCTGCCGCTACTGCTGCTGCTAGTTTAAAACCCAAAGATTTCAGGTAATTCTTGTTTTCAGTTGTTAACGGTTTAAAGTTTGATCTTCTACTAACTGAACTAGACCACACACGGTGAATTTTATAGTTGGGTGGTGACTGGACCTGGAAAGCGTCGTGCTGATACAAAAACACCATTTTCAGCTGCTGCTGCCCTTTTGTAGATGTAAACGTATCGTGATCGTCTCTTGTCTGAAATTGACTAGTTTTCCATCTTGATCGGTGATTTTAAGCTCTATTCCATCTATATAATGCGTGTTGATTGGTAGATAAATGACGTTCGAGGGACTTTCAACTATCTTGAATCCCGGTGGTGCGCTGGGATAGAACATGTGAAGGATATGCACAGGCACTCCATTGTTATAGGAATTTGTTATCAAATTACATTCTATAGCCAGAGAGTTTACCTTGAAAATATCTATAACGTACTTTGCTGTGTGACGTACGTTTGGTTTGAGTGTAATTTTGTCAAAGCCCAAAAGCGAACCAACAGAATTTGGTTTAGAAAAATCGATTTCTGCATTGCATTTTATTTCACATTGTAAGGTATTGTGGTTGATTCTCATTTGCAAAACGACAGGATTTGGCACTTTGTTATTTTTGAGCTGAATTTGCTTTTCCAAATATGCGGCAATATCTTGAATCTCATAAGAACCTTCGGGTATCTTTATGACCTGACCGTTGTAGTGAAACTGGTTGTTGGTTATGTCAACGTTGGGCATTGAGTTGTAACTTTCAAAGAGCACAAGTCCCAAGCTATAATTGTCTTCTTCTTTTAACTGTATGGGCGGAAATATAGGAGCTGATAATTTCGAAGATTTACCTGACAAGGTAAATGTGTATGACATTGTAACGGTCTTGACGAAGTATGACACTGAAATGAAATGAAAACCATATAACATCAATTATTTATTTTATTTTCTGATATAAGAAATTTAAACATAAATGCCCACAATTTACCGTGTTAAAAGACTGATAGGGTTTATGATTGTAAAAAACTCTACATTTTCCATTTGAATTAAAGTAATTTAACGCCTCTACAGGAGGTTTCAAATTTCCAAAACTATCAAAATAGTTCAATATATTTTTATTTTTATAATAGGCAGTCCAGTGTGTCCCAGGCCCAACATGGTTGTCCAAGTTGATAATTCCACTCTCAAAATTTTTCCTTATCTTGCTTGGCAGTTGATCTTTCATAAACACTCCCCGAAAATATGACAGTTTAAGTTTTTTCGCAAAGTACACCAAGTCTAAATTAGTTAGTGCTCTTCTTGGTAGGATTAGCTCGTTCTCACAGGGCGGCGATACCCCCCTCCTGGAGGACCTAAAAAAAGACCCAGTCCTGTTTTGTATGGTTTCAAGTACATTCCCTTTCCCATTGCAATTGCTTCCAATGTTTTGTTATGACGTTGACTTTCTGCTAGCTGATTCTTAGCGGCACGAGCATCATTTACAGCTTTAGCTATACCCGCTGCGCCGCCGCTTAAAGCTCCTATGGCTGATAAGCCAGCGAAAATTGGTAATAGCGGCAGAAAACCTCCACGTTTCGGAAGTGCAATAACACGTGGTTTTCTTATTTTATATCGATGTGGCCTTACAGTTTTTAGGGCAATGCCCAAAGCTCCTTCTAAATTAGTTGAACCATTCTTTTCAATTTGACTTTTTATACTCCTTGTTATGGCTTGAAAGGACTTTGTTTTTTTGTTTTTTTTGACGACGGGACACTTTTTTCTTTTTAAGTCCCCCCACACATTTTTTCTTATTCAACCGTCGCGGTCGTGTCACACCCATTCTTCTTCACTGATATTGTTGCTGTTGTTGTTGATACACTTAACGCGACAGAGCTTTACTTACTGAAGGGTTAGACTGTGATTGCTGCTTATTATAGTTTTAGTTTTTTAGAGCGTTCAGCGACAAGATCTGCACCATCATCAGTGTCATCACTATATTTTCGTTTCTTGGACTGCAATATTTCTGGTTCAATTTTCATCATTTTCTCACTTACTTGCACATTGGGTTCAACATTCGTAAGTTTTCGCTTTCGAGACAGTTGTTTAATGTGTCGATTTACGTCATTTTCCAAAATTTGTGCTTGTGTTGTAGTTGAATTGAAACTGACATCATCATTATCATGCGCCTTCTGCATCATTTTTTCTCTAACCTTCTTTTGATGATAGTTTTCGTGTTGTGAACTGGCAACTTCTTGTTTCGTTTTCTTCTGCTGCTGCTGCTTCGTCTTCGCGATGGTGCTGGTCTTTGGTCTGGGAGCAACTTTTTTGGCAACTGATTTTGTTGTTGAGTTATCCATAATGGATTGCAGTTGAGTTATACACTTTTCTAGATCTTTCAAAGTTCGGCTTAACATCGTGACAGTAACTTGAAGTGTGCGCTTTGCAGGTGCAGTACGACCACTACTACTACTCCCTGAAAACTGACTGTCTCTGTTTAAATGTTTATCAACACGACTACCCATGCCTAGTTTTAATTTTCCGTGCATAGCTGCGGACACGCCCAAAGCAGCTAATCTCTCTTTGATCGAAGCGTCTCGAGCGGTGACTCGCCCAAGTGCCTTTTTAAATAAGTGTTTGTCTGCTACGTGTCGGTCGGTTAATTCTTGTTGTTGTGAATAGGTAATATCATGTTGTTTACATGCATCATCGAGGGGATTAATTCCAACATCACCTCGGGCTAATCTCTTATCCAGTTTTGTGCCAGGACCACAGAACCGATACCCTGGAATGTGCATCTCAAAAGGCAGTTTATTAATAAGACTATTTACCAGACCACCTCCCTCAACTAAACTATTGGAACACTTATTATAGTACTTCATTTTTTGTTGTTGGTCTGTGGTCATCGATAGACTAACTATAAATGTGTATGTTTGTCTGGTTTTATCCTTATTATGGAATGAAAAGTTAAGCAAACAACAACAACATGAAGAAAATCGTACTACAAAAAACAAAGTTACAAATTGAAAATCACGAAGTGATAAAAAAACAAAAGCTACGACACAGTAAATTGTTACCGTCAAGTGTAAGGTGTATAATTTGTGGTCCTTCTGGCGCAGGTAAAACGAATGTAATGTTAAGCCTGTTAGAACATCCAAACGGTTTAAAATTTCAAAATGTCTACATCTATTCAAAATCTTTATATCAACCTAAATATGTGTACTTGGAGAGCTTGCTAAGACCTGTTAAAGGTATGGGATACTATGCTTTTGATAATTCAGAGACAATAATTTCGCCATCTGAGGCAAAACCTAACTCGATATTTATTTTCGATGATGTCGCTTGTGATAAACAGGATATAATTAGGGAATATTTTAGTATGGGGCGACACAACAAGATTGATTCATTTTATCTTTGTCAGACATATGCAAAAATTCCCAAACATCTAATAAGAGATAATGCAAATATGTTGGTGCTTTTTAAGCAAGACGACATGAACTTACGTCATGTTTACACAGATCATGTTGGTACCGATATGTCGTTTGAAGCATTTAAAGAAATTTGTTCATTCTGCTGGCGTAAACCTCACGGCTTTCATTCTATTTTCAAAGATAACGATTTAAATGAGGGGCGGTATCGATATTGTTTTGACAGTTATATATACGTTTAACAAATAACTAACTCATTCAGTTGCAATGGAAACACCACAAAGGTCCCAGCGATCGAGCAAAAACTTAAAAAAAGAGTTGATTATTAAAAGAAAAAATATTAGAAATAAGTTACATATTCTGAAACATGGGCAAGTTATGCACGAAAATCTGTTTCAACCCATTACTAAACACTTGCAAAATATTGAGAGCAAATTAGTTTCCAAGTCTGCCGCTCGAAACAGCGGCGATCCAAAAATCAAACGTGAAAGACAACTCGAGCATTTTGGAAAAATGGAGAAGGAGGAGGAGGAGGAGGAGGAGGAGCAGGAGAACGTGGACGGAGATGATGATGATGATGATGATGATGCTGAGTCTGTAATGTCTGAGCCGTTTATTCGTGAACGTAAAATTGACGATGACACCCCTAAAGGTAACTTTAGCAGAACAAATTTAACACTTACAGCTCCACGCTTCAAGAAAAAACTAAATTTTGGTACACCTAGTCGTCAAAACCTAAGAGAAGAGTTGTTGCGCAAAGTTGAAAAAGATCTTATTGACGATGAAGAACAGAAACAAAGGAAACACAGTGAACAGTTAAGCAAAAGTATTGAAGAAAAAGCACTATTAGATTATCTTGATCAGTATGCTTCTCTACCTGCAAGGTATATAAAGAAATATTTAAATGATCCTACTAGTCGCGAGTCGGATGGGATATTTCGTGTTCAATACGATCCAGATATAGAGAGATTTTCTATCGGTTCTAAACGAGTGGACTTTGACGGTTCCGACATTATTGTAGCGGGTAAGAAGTATAGGGGAACCAAAGGCTTATATGGTTTATTATTTAACCAACATCTACCCAAAATATATACCAAAAAAGATGCTGATAATTATGCAGGAATACTTCTTGACACAAATGCTATAAAGAAAAAGCAAGGAGCAATTCCGAGTAGGAATTCAAAATATAAACGTATTATTGAACCCTTGTTGTATGCAAATAGCGGTAGTGGTCTAAGTAGCGGCAACGGTGCAAATCTACAAATGGAAGCGACTGGAAATCACGTTGATTATACATATTGGGATGATCCAAATGAGCTTGTTGAACGTATGAAACTGTTAGTTGCATCAGCGACGGCAGGCAATACGAATCACACCAACGAAATCAACTCAATTATTGAGGAACTACGTGAAGCTGCTATAATTGAATAAAGATGACTTTTTTTATGACTGATACAAAACGACAAATAGTTGACGAAATTCACAAACCAGCAAGAGTAAATTTTAAACGTCGCTCTGTTATCTTAAAATCCTTATTGGATTTGATGCAAGGAGATCTGGTTGATATGAGAGAATATGCGAAAGACAATGATAATTACAAATACATTTTAGTGGTAATCAACTGTTTTTCTAAATTCGTATGGGCCTTTCCTTTAAAAACGAAAACTGCTAAAGAGGTAGCCGTTGCCTTGGAGAAAGTGTTTAATGTCCAAAAACCAAAAAATTTTTGTACCGATGCTGGAGGAGAATTTACAGGTAAGGAAGTACAGGCGTTGTGTAAAAAGTATGGAATTAACAATTATGTAGTGTACAGTGAGAAAAAAGCTTCTATTGTTGAGCGTGTCAATAGAACAATAAAAGGTATGATGTGGAAGGAATTCAGTTTCCAAGGCACATATAAATGGATAAACATTTTGCCGAACATAATTGATATGTACAATAATCGAAAGCATAGGACTACAGGATATAAACCCTCTGAAATTACCACGAAACATGAAAAAATCCTACTCAGCACTGTGTACAATAAGTTGAAGGTTGTAAATAAAGCAAAATATAATAATGGAGACCACGTTAGAATATCGAAATTTAGAGGCGTTTTTGATAAGCAGTATCAACCTAATTGGTCGACTGAAATATTCACTATAAAAACAACAAAATTAACAAATCCAACGACATATTTGCTTCAAGACGAGTCCGGACAAGACATTAAAGGAGGCTTTTATGAGTTCCAGTTACAAAAAGTGAAATATCCAAATGCATATTTGGTTGAAAAAGTGTTAAAACGTAAAGGTAACAAAGTGTATGTAAAGTGGCTTGGATTTGATAACAAACATAACAGTTGGATAAACAAAAGTGACACTTTATGAATTAGAACATATATTTTCACTCAGTAAACTAAATAAAATGCCAGTACCAGTTAAGTATACCTGTCCAAAGTGCCGCGGTGAAACCAATAGACCGAACATGTGGTGTGAAGTGTGCCGTTTTCAACAAAGCTGCAAAACTCGGAGTGGACAAAAACACATACGGCATTCTGTGTTCGAGACGACACGAATCTAATAACAATGGAATATGAAACTATATATTTTTTTTGTGCATTATGTACAACCAAGGTTGAACGTAAAATTGTCCCTTTTTTAACGGATACAACAACGTATGGTTTTAAATATTGCAACTCCTGTCTAATAAATTATATATACGGTAAAAACAGTTTAGTATCTTTAGTTTTAACATGTAAAGATTAGTGATATTAATACAAAAAAAAATATATTACCTTATTTTTTCTCCTTTTTTCGTTTTTCAAGCTTCTCTTTCATTTCACACATGTAGCAGGTTGCTTTACGAGTGTCAGTAATTCTTTTTTTATGAATAGTACACATGAGACTGGGATATCTGCAGCCTATACCAAACTGTTCATAATGTAGTCGGCACTTATAGTTTGGTGCAAAATTGGTTCGTCCACAATGGGTACAGTAGTAAACACCCTCTGCCACCGGAGATCCCTGACATCTAGTATTTTTTAGGTCTTTGTATGCTGGACATTTTTCGCCTATAGACTTCATAGCGTTTTTCAAAGCCGGTGATTGATTGAAATCCTTAATTTTTTCATGTATAGTTTGTTGTCTAAAAATAAAACATAAAATGTTATAAAAAAAAAACGTTATATAAAAATATTACTCACTCTGTATTGGGCATGGTCGCAAACAGGGCTTGTTTTGTGTCAGCAGTAGACATTTTGAAGCGCGATTAACGTTCGTTCTGTGTTGACTACCAGTATATATATTAATTACCACCCCACTTAACTATCATTATCCGACTCATTACTAACAGAAATATTATTAACGTTTGAAATTTATGTTAGTTATCTTGTAACCGTGCTAAGGTCACAACATCCAATACGAACAGTAAAAAAATGTCCGATTCCTCGTCGTACGAAAATGATGAAGCCCCTAACTACAGACCACCCTCCTCCTCCTCGAATTCCTCGATTTGGAGTCGGGAAACGGAAAGGTATGAGCCCGATCAGCAATTTAGCGATATGGAGTCTGAATTTGATGATGATGATGATGAAGTAGAATCCATGGGTGAAGAGAGAGAAGAAGAAGCGTTTCCTGACATAGAGATGATGGACGAAGAAGAAGAAGAAGAAGACAACGGTAATGTAGAAAATTATGTCAGGGAACTAATTTTTCGCGATTTGGAAGACGCAAACGAAGTGGCAAATTACCAGGGAGCTCATCAACCTGATTCGTCTTCTTGGTGGGCCACCCCCGATATTGTTGAATTCCCTCTTGCTGCTGCGAACGAACCGGATTCTTCTTGTTGGTGGACCGAGGAGGAACCTGAACCTAATTTCGAACCTGACGAGGAGGAGGAGGAGGAGGATCGGGTGAGCTCCACCAGTCACATTTAATTAAGGTATAAATTACATGATTTTTATTATGCAAATTTCCCCTTAGTTAATACAATGTTGCAAATTGTTTTTTTTATGCACCGTAATGATCTTTGACGACATCCGCCGCTGAGAAACACAACTCATTAGCAATAATTTATGTAATCATACATTGTGAAAAACATGTTTTTCTAATGATTTACTTCGACGATAACTACTGCATATTTGTGTAAGTTGCATTTTAATGAGCTAATTAGCAAACAATTTATTGTGAAAAACATGTTTTTCTAATGATTACTTCGACGATAACTACTGCATATTTGTGTAATTTGCATTTTAATGAGCTAATTAGCAAATGACGCACATACACGTGTCGTTGCAATTGCTTAGTCGGAAATCAATAATTATCATACATATTGCATGTGCACTCGCAGTGTGTGTATAAAAGCAATAAACAATGTAAGCAGTTATTAGTAGAAACTGAGCAGTGGTCGCAGCGATTATGAGTTTCGAAAAGTTAATACAAAGTCCTAACGATTTGTGGAAAACGCGAGAAAATTTCGTAACCCGTAGTGTGACAAAACATTTTGATTTATATCAAGCTCAACCTCAAACTACAAGTGACTGGACATTGATGGAGAAGCGTTTCGACACGGCCCAGGTAGAAGATGCATCCACTCGAAGCTATTTTAAACGTGTTTGCCAAGAAAATGTTTATCAAAATTTGAGTTACAATTATTATTCAGATTCATTATTGTCAGCTAAATCTAATGATGAACAGGCATCTAAGAGAAAAAAATTAAGACTGTTTTAAAGGTAAATTTGTTATTTAAATGAGATAATTAGCAACATTGTATCAAATGACGTACTTACACGTGTTGATTTTTTTTTTTTTAGTCGTATATCAGTTAACAAACATATAAATTGGAAGGTAAATGCATGTGCATTAGCAGTCAGACAATAGCGGCGCTACAGCAAGTCTCTACCCAACATGAGCCAACAAGTCTTAGACAACTTCACGTCTGCAGCAGTAGATAAAATAGAACTGGTAAGTCGATTACTTAGAACAAAAGATGAGTATAGAGTGATCATTAAGTCACTGAAGAAAACAATTTTTCTCATAAACAAATTTTTAAAGCAAAAAATGTGTATAAACAATTTGAGTAGAATTGAAGGTAATTTATCTATTTTGAAACATTATTTACAAAAATTTACATTTGATTTAAAAACTAATCGAAGTCTTTCCAAACGAAAACTAACTTGGAATGAGGTAGACTCATGTTTCAACAAAAGAATTAAAACTGGTATTATTTCCAATTTGTCATTTAAAGAGCCAAAAAAGTTTTTGCAGCAAGCGTTTCGTGTTTTTTCATTGAGAATTAAAAAAGAATTGAAAAAGTTGACACTTTTAAAAGTACACGTTGTGTTTTCAGGTAAATTTATTAAACCGAACACTTTGGAAGTTTCCATTAAACATTTCTCCACTAAAAGCAATATCATTGATTTGATGACAGATTTGAGAGAATGGTATGAAATGTATGTTTTAAATAAAATTTTATCTAAATTGGAAGATTTTCAAGAAAGGGACAGTGGCTGGGCTCTTTGTGAAATTCTATTTCTAAAAGTAAATATAAATTTGTATAACCCAATTAGTGTGGGTACATTTATTGAACTACCAGACTTTATTAAAAAAACTAAGAGTGTCATTAATATAAAAAGCAATGACGATTATTGTTTTTTATGGTCTGTCGTTTGTGCGTTATATCCAGCACCAGAATATAAAAATGTTTGTCGTCCCACGTCTTACCCTCATTTTAATAATGTTTTAAAATACGATGGTATTCGGTTTCCAATAGCTTTGAGGGATATTTCCAAGTTTGAAACTATGAATGAGTTAACAATAAATGTGTTTTGCGTCGGACAGTGTGAAAAAGGAAAACCTGAAATTTTACCTTTGATTGTGAGTAAAAAGAATTTTTCTAAAAACATAAATTTACTTATTTTGTCAAACCCTGATCTAAGCAGTAGTAGTAAGGAACGCAATTACATAAATCCAAAATTATTTCATTTTGCATATATTAAAAATCTTAGCCGATTATTATGTCGACAATCTGGCAATATTAAAAATAAAAAAATATTTTGTCCTAGATGCTTAAACCATTTTGTAAATGAATCCGCTTTGAACACACATTCTGTTGATTGTGAAGTTTTAAATAAATGTAAGATAACTTTACCAAATAAAAGTGAAATGTCTGTCCGTTTTAAAAATTTTTCAAACAAGTTAAAGGTACCCTTTACCATTTACGCTGATTTGGAAAGCATGCTTGTTAATTACAAGGATGAAAACGTCACAAGTAAAACGAAGAGGTATCAAAAGCATGAACCTTTTAGTATAGCGTACTATTTACAATGTTCATATGATGATACTCTTTCTGAATTTAAGTTATTTACGGGTAAAGATTGTGTGCTTTGGTTTGTGAGAGAACTTGAACAAATAGCTAAAAAATTGCGAAAAATATATTCAAATCCAGTGCCAATGAGAAACTTAACCAGACAGGAAAAAGATACCTTGTATAGTTCGAAAATTTGCCACATTTGCGAAAAACAATTTACTCAATCGGATGTTAAGGTTCTTGATCATTGCCATCTGAGTGGGGTGGTAAGAGGCTATAGCCACAATTCCTGTAATTTAAATTATAAAGATAAACCAGTAATACCTGTTGTCTTTCATAATCTATCAGGATATGACAGTCATTTCATAATAAAACTTTTGGCATCTGAAATTAAAGGTAATGTAAATTTACTACCCCTCAATAAGGAAAAGTATATATCTTTTACCAAATATGTTCTAAAATACAATATACAATTTCGGTTTATAGATTCTTTTCGATTTATGGCTTCTAGTTTGGAAAAATTGGCCTCGTACTTGGATAACTCACAAAAAACTGTAACAAAAAAATTTTATCCTCAAGAATATCAATTTAATTTGGTTACCAGAAAAGGTGTATTTCCATATGAATATATTAATGGCTGGCACAAGTTGGAAAAAACTAGTTTGCCACCAATAGAGAAATTTTACAGTAAAATTAGTAAGTCAAATATTTCTGAAGAAGAATACACTCATGCATGTCGTGTATGGGATGTTTTTAATATAAAGACTTTAAAACAATATGCTGAACTGTATTTAAAAACCGATGTCTTACTACTTGTCGATGTTTTTGAAAATTTCAGAAAAATTTGCTTTGATACTTATCAGTTGGATAGCTTACATTATTATACAGCTCCAGGACTAGCTTTTGACAGTATGTTAAAAATTACAAATGTAAACTTAACTTTGCTGGATGACATTGATATGATTATGTTTATTGAAAGGGGTATTCGAGGTGGTATCTCACAATGCTCAAATCGATATAGTAAAGCTAATAATAAGTACATGGGATCAAGCTACAATTCTGAGGATCCTACCAAGTATATTATGTATTTTGATGTCAATAATCTTTATGGTGCGGCAATGAGCTTTCCATTGCCTACAGGGGAATTTACGTGGGTCGATGACATTTATCAACTTGGGGATATTTTAAACATTCCACAAGATAGTGAATTTGGTTACATTTTCGAAATTGATATTCACTATCCAAAAGAATTATTTCAGATACACCGAGACTTACCGCTATGTCCAGAACATTTAATTCCTCCTACATCTGCATCACTTTTTCCCAAATTATTAACAACATTTTATGACAAGAAGCGGTATATTATTCATTATAGAAATTTGCAACAAATATTAAAATTAAACTTGAAAATTGGAAAAATCCACAGGTGTTTAAAATTTAGACAGTCAGCATGGCTCAAAAAATACATTGATTTGAATACAGAGCGTCGTAAACAAAGTACAAATGACTTTGAAAAAAATTTTTACAAGCTGATGAATAACGCCCCCTATGGGAAAACTATTGAAAATGTGCGAAAATACAAAGATGTAAAACTAATAACAAAGTGGGAAGGTCGATTTGGTGCAAATTATTACATTTCACAACCAAACTTTCACAGTTGTGAAATTTTTGATAAAAATATTGTTCTGATTGAAATGTCCAGACTAAATGTAAAATTTAACAAACCGATCTTTATCGGTATGTCAATTTTAGATATTTCAAAAACTATTTTATACGATTTTCATTACAACTATATTGTGGAAAAATTTAAGTCGAATGCAAAATTATTATATACAGATACTGATAGCTTAATTTATGAATTTACAGTTGACGATATTTATGAACATATTAAAGAAGATATACATAGGTTTGATACTTCAGATTATCCTGAATACAATGTATATAATATACCGTTAAAGAACAAAAAAGTTTATGGATTGATGAAAGATGAAAATAATGGAAATATTATGACTGAATTTATAGGTTTACGTTCAAAAATGTATTGTTTTAAAGTGGACGAGAGTGATAAAAAACTTGTTAAAAAAGCTAAAGGTGTTCAATCTTCTGCATTAAAATTTATAACCTTTAAAGATTACTATGACTGTCTATTTCACAAAACTATTATTGAAGTTCCTCAAAATTTAATCAAATCTGAAAAACACAACGTTTTTACCATTGAACAAGTTAAAACTGCATTAAGTCCCTATGACGACAAACGAATGGTCAATTATATTTTTACAGATACTTTACCATGGGGCTATAATGATTAGTTAAACACATTTTATTTTTGTCATTAGCGTGTGGTGAAATCGAGTGGACACCATTAAATGAAAACAAAATTGTTTGTTTATGATAAAAAAGTTGATCATACAATTTATTTTCCAATATACTCTCTATGCGATATCCATTTGTTTTAAGTTTAAGACTATTACCACACTCTACGGGCGCTTTTCACAATTTTTATTAAGGTTATTTAAGTTAATAATACATTATCTATAAATGAAGTAAATTAACATATTTTTAGACTGAGGAAATCAAAAACAAATGGTCCCCGGTGTTTCAAGATCGAAAAAGATTTGCTTATCTACGAACTGGAAAATATATTAGAAGAATGCTACCTGTCACGTTACAGTCATTCTACGTCATTAATAATGGTATTGGAACTCAGTGGTGCTTATCTTGCAAAAAGTATTTTTGTTTTTGCCCGAAATCTTTTGAAATGCATAAGCAAGTTCCAAGAGAAGAAAAAGAAGAACCCAAAGTTGATTTGTACTGTTATGAAGATATACCTGAGTCATAGTGTATTTCAGCTTCTACTTGAAATGCCGATACCTACACCTACGAGACTGGAACACCTGAGAGATGAGATTCGTACTTACTACGTAGAAGCTCACCGTAGCCGCTACATGAGCCAGGACGTCGATTGGTACCGTTACCCTCCCGTCCTGGAGGCAGATCAATATCATTATAGTGCTTTGTGTGATGCAGTGACTAATGACTATTGGAACTGTGTTAAAGCGAACATTAATCATGACCTGAAATGGTTCAATGAATTTAGAGTAAGAAAATGCTTCAAAAATAAAAACATATCTGTAAATTTTCACAATATTAAAAAATGTAAAGTCACTTAGTATTTACTCTTCCATTATATAAACATGTAAATAAAACATTTAGCTTCATTAGTTGTTTCGCTCTCGAACAGACACCATGTTCCCAAAAGTATGTTTTTTTATATTACTTTCCTATTGTTACAATGCTCTCACGTTGTCCATCGAATGTGAGTATTCACAAAAGGATTATAATATTCTGTACAATACTAGTTTAGATATGTACCTAAACTGTACGCATTCACTGGATGAATATGTAGATTTATACGATCATGAAGTAGATCTCTTGAATATGTGTACAAAAAATCTAGAACAATGTGAATCCTCTACACATAATTTAACATCTTTAGTTAACTATACTAGTTATGTCGAACTTAAGAGAGAAACCGTAAAAACTGAAGCTGCTTTGCTGGCCCAAAAAGTAAAAGCTTCTAAATGTGAAGACAGGAAATCTACAGCTTATCAGTTACTGACGGAGAAGGATGAAGAAATTGAACAGCTTAAACGGAATCTAACATTTGCAAGATCTCAAAAGACTGACGTTGAAGCAACTCTGGCTCGTTGTGATGATGGATACCACAAATTTTTTAAAGATAACTCTTACCTCCTTGGAAACCTCAATGCTTGCATAGATCGTGAAGAAATATTACAGGGCCAAAAGGATCACCTTGTAAAACGTTTGGCTTCTTGTAGGAAAAATAAAAAACCCAAAAATAACAGCACCGTTGTCTAAAACTTTTAACCCAAATAAACTTTTTTTCCTAAACTATTTGTTTCATTTTCCACTGAGGGGGGCACTTGGAGTTACTCCATCTGCACTGTCTGCCCTGTCTACCCTGTCTAGCCTGTCACTAGTATCAAGTCTGTCATATGTCACACCTCATCTGTACTACGTCTGTGACAGTTGTGTGAACTGTCATACGTCATCTGTCATCTGTCATATGTCAAATGTCAAATCTGTCACATTTGACAAAAATGACGGAATTTTGGGGCCCATTTGACAGGGGGCCCCCTTTTACACTAGGGCTCACGTAGGCTTCAAGGTCAAAGTGTCCCAGAACCCCGTCGGTATAACTACTAACGTTATGGCCGATTATTTACCGGTAAATAAAACTGTCAGTTGTCAGGAGCATTAGGCGCCGTGACAAGGCGATTTTGTTTATCGGTTGCCACGGTAACGAAGCCTCCATATGGATTGAAGACGCGCCGGTTCTTAGTAACAAAATATGCGGAGCGCTATCTTACTAATTTAGGCAATTTTCTGTTGTAGATTTATCAAGTCTAGTAGTGGAAAAAATCGTATGTACACCGCGGTTGTGAACTACTTATGACCCTCACGTCTTAGATCCCTTAGCGCTACGCGCGTCGGCAGTCGCGGACACGGCCGTTGCATTGGCTAATCACCTTTACGATGGTCGTTGGTTAACGACCTCTCGGGGTCCAGATCATTGTGTCGCGCTTTAAGGCCAGACACGGCTGACGACCACCTCCAACCTCTGTCTGTTGTCTACGCCTATACACTTCCGGTTTTCCTTTCATTGTATCGAGTTTTGCGTCTAATATAACTTTTTTTTTTCAGCTTTCTTAATCATTCTTCCATTTCAGGTCAATAATCATTTTCTTTTCACCTTACAGCACTAACCTCTTTATTGTAGGTGGCGGACCGATGCGTAGGCGCACAGTTCGCCTTTTTATGCAAATTTTTTTTTTCATCTTTTTTTTCCGGTCAGATTAGACCAACCCCCCACGCTGCACCATGAGGAGGAGACAAGCTGAGATGGAGGCCTCACCGGGGGCCACACCCAAGCCAAGCCCCGCAGGGGCAGAATGGACAAGAAAACGTCCGCGGAGGTCGGGACCGAACCCGACGCCGACTGGATCCCGTCCTCCCTCGCCACTGAAGGCGAAGCGGACGTCATCAACAGGCTGGGCCGGAGGAAGGCGGTTCGCCCACCCAACACCTCTCCGCCCGGGCCGCCCCCGGAGGCCGCCCCGCCAGCCACCCCTCAACCAACCACACCAGGTTCCGCTGGGAGGAGAGATTCAGGGTCAACTTCAAGACGACCCGCAAATAGCGGGTAACCTCCTCCAACGACGGGGTAAACAAGGGGACGCCACGAGGAACCGCAAGCCCTCTCAAACCGGAGCGAAATCCGCTTCCGGCGGCCCGCCCAAAACCACGAGTGGGATTGAGACGTCCGATCACAGCAGCGACCCTACATCGAGCGAAGCCACAATGGTCCCGCACTTTCGGGGCACATCTGTGAGCTCTGAGGCGATGGCTTCCCGTCGGCCGCCAAGTTACGCCTGCACTTGGCCAGAAGATCATGCCAGAACAGGAGTGCGTGTAAATTCTGCGGGTTGGAGTTCGATGACTACAAGTCGGTGAGACAGCACGAGAGGAGACGCCACCCGGAACTATATACACAGGAAGTGGAGTCCCTCAAGCCGTTATCCGATGTGGAGGCACTAGAGAAGATGGCGGCCATCGAAGCCGCCCTTGACAAGGGAGACCCTTTTATCAGGAAGATGATGGCCGCCACCGGACTTACAACATCCCAAGTCCGGACCAGAAGGGAGAGGCCGGTGTACAGAGAGTATCTCGCCAAGGCACGAAGAGCATGGGCGTCAACGGAAACCGTTTCGAGCAGCGACGCTCCACCATGCTCCTTCGCCACACCCACCGAGGTCGCCATTAACTACCACCAGCGACAACGAGATGCTGCGCTGTGCACCGGCACCGCCGATACTCCCCCTCCACCCACTCAGGCTGACCACACCACCACTCAAGCCGAACCGCCACCTAACACCACCATCCGGCGCTGCAGCGACCCACCCGAGAGGATACACGCACCTCGCCAGGATGCTTCCACCCGAAGCACGCCCATGCCGCACAAGCCCAGCCCCAGGCCGCGAGAGCCCCCGCCGCGGCTCGCAGCGCGCCCTTCTTCTCCCCCGGCGGTCGCATCAAATTCCTGCAAAACTTCCGCCCCATCAACGAGGAGGCATCATTTACCCCGCCCCCCCCCCCAAACCAGCCATATTTCAACGAGAGAGTGACGATCCCCTCTTCCTAGCAGCAGGGGCCATCCGGCGATACATCACAACCGTCACTTCTCAGACACGTCCTCGGGCTCAAGGAGGGGCTCGCGGGGCCCGCTGTGGCGCGGACGGCGCCAGTCATCGAATCACTTACCAGCAACAGTACGGACGCCATATTAGCGGCACTCAACGATTGGATGGCTGCGCTGCCCGCGCGGCTTGAGATGCCGCTCATGCTCGACTCTGTCGAGACTTTCCTGGGTATGAGGGGCATGGCGGTCAACGCGGCCAAGAGCTTCGGGCTTTCCGCGAGGCCCTTTGGCGGCGACAAACGGCCTCTTCCAAACAGCAAACCCATCTTTAGGATCGCCGGTGAACACATCCCACTAAGCTGCAGAACAACGCAGTCACGGCCGGTCTCCTCAAGGATGCCGACCGACTGATTAGAAGCACCGTCAGGCGTATACTTCATCTGAACACGACGGTGCCCTCCGCACACATACACTGCAGCCTTAGGGACGAGGGACTCGGTATACCTGAGCTGGCGAGGGTGGTGCCGTACCAGCTACTGAGCCGATACCGACGCCTCCGTGAGAAGCCTCCGGACGACCTGACGCGGCTTGTCTTCGGGACGGGCGCGGTGGGCGACACCATGCAGCGGCTCGGGGAGATGGCCGGCGAGATCCACCCCTCCCAGCACTGGAGGCAACAAATGGCGGCCGGGCCACTAACCAGAGGCCTTGAGGCCTGTGCTGATTCAGCGGCCAGCAAAGGTTGGGTCCGCCAGCGCCCGGCTGGCTGGACCGGGCGCGACTACATCCGGGCGATTCACCTCAGGACTGGGGTGCTGCCCACCTACGGCCTTCCATGGAAGACTCCGGCTGAGGGTGCCTGCAGGGCAGGATGCGGGCAGGAGGCCAAGGAGACTCTCACAGCCCTGTAGATATACCTACCTAATATTAGAAGAGCTTTTTATTCTGCATTCAAAAGTTTATTACTTTATCGTTTAATCATTAAACTATCTTACTAATAAGCTTCAAAAGGTCCCACTTTTTTCTAATTTCACTGAATTCCTACCTCTTAACCGTTTCCGAAAACTCCATATTGGCCCTCCTTATCCCGGACACACTGATTAGAAAGAAAATAATATAGCCAAATACTTACTAATAATTTATTACATTAAGAAGTATCTTTAAAAATGTGTTCAATTTTAATACAAAGTAGCAACTAATTCTTTCTAACTTAAACTATTCCATACCTAAGTATTGTTCAAGTGTTGGTGGTTGTACCTCGAAGAAATGACTGCTTTCTGGACCATACAAACAAGTAAGGTAGTTTGACAATAACACCCCTGTTTTATACATAACTCCAAGGTCTTGCAAGAGTAATTTTTGATTTTTCTTGAAATCCAAAAATGCGAAATCTCTTATTACTTTTACAAAACCCCATTCCACAGATTCCCTTACAATGCTCATCCTATAGTTAAAATTTTGCAGAGCTCTTTGCTCTTGTTCATCTTGAATATGTTGTGTATTTGGAAAAGGGGACAACAAAAGTTCCCTTACACCATATGCTGAATCACCATATATATAGCAAAAAATTGTCCGTTTGGAAACACTGCATGTTCTTCAAATTGATTGTAGAAATCAGATTATCTTAAAATAGCAGCGTCATGCTTTCTCCCATAATATGGACCTTGTAAATTTATTATCAATCCATCTGGTGTTGTTACACTTTGGTACTTTAAAGCGTGAAACCGTTTGTGCCCGGAATAATAATTTTCTTGGTCATTAGTTGGAGGACACATTGCTCTTGCTGTCCCATCGATAAAACCCTAACAATTGTGGATAGGAGCTCCTCTTCTTGTGACTGCCTGGCAAACAAGAGAGAAGCAGAGTTTAGGAGATAATGTTACCATGACATACTCACTATTCACTAAACATTTTTTAAGTCGTATGTCATGAAACCTGCTTTCTTCTCTATCGCATCTCCTTTTTGCTAATGTCAGGAAGATATGCAAACAATGTCAATGTCAATATTGCAAGGTCTAACGCTTTGAAAATATTTACTGAATATAAATAGCAGAGTACAGAGAGCGGATTCCCTAAAAGTTAGCAAACAAATTTCCTTTCTATTCGTATAGTTTTAATGCAGCAACAGAACAGAAATTTGTTTTCTATCCGATGTGGAGTTCAGGTGGTACTGATTGATTTAATTGACAATATATATATTCTCAAACGATTCTCATTAAGCCAGGGTATGTTCTGTAAACTTGATAAAATATGTTCTTTGTTGTCATATATCAAATTCATTGCATAATTCCCAATTTCTGATAAACTTTTATTTGATAAACCAAGCATTGGCTCCAAGTCAGTCCAACGGTTAGGGTAGCCTAGCCTTCGCAATACAATGCAAAGGGCTTCTGTTCCTAAAAAATACCCCTATATGTATTATGCTAACCGCAAATACATCTTCTTTACTGCAACTATAAAAAAAAATTAATCGTACCTGTAGTTCTATGTCCATTTGGAGTTCTGATAATATTGGGTAATTCTAAGACATTCTTCAGTCTGGGAATATCTTCTTTACTACATCTAAAGTTTAAAAACGAGTCCTCAACACTAATATCATCTAAACTGAATCGGCCATATATATCTGCCCGGTTTCCTCTAGCTCTTGGCCATGATTAAGAATTCCGAATAAAAGCACATCTTCTAACTTCATATCATCTAAACCCACCTAGCGCGGCTACTTCTACTAATTCCTCCTATTCCCATTATAGGGCTAATTATGCTTATTAAACTTATTTCCACTTGCTTGTCCTTTAGCTATTCTACAACTTAAATAGAGTATTAGGTATTTATTACTTTTTCGCTTTTTCCGGAGCCTAAACAACCAAATCAATTTTGTTTTAATAATATTAATAATAATTTTTAAAATAAGGTTAGATATTAGAATTTTATGACAGGACACATGTGCGCATGTTCCGTATATCGTATACCGTAGATTTCCGAGAAGTCATTTTTTTAAAACTATTTGACGGTGTAGTAACGTTACCGTAATAACGTAACGGAATATTCACGAGAACTTTCTATTGTCAGGTGGACGCCTCCGGACCGCAGTAAAACAGTCGAAAGAAAGCAGAGACTGGTGTTTGCAGCCGGACTGCAACACCAGCCTCGTTGCCGCTTTTCCTATCCTATACATGATCGCGGGCCGGATTTTATTGAAATCGACGTGGACTCGCGCCGTACATCATCATATAAAAAATAAAATAAAAAAATAGGATAAAAAAATCATCGGCAGCTCAAAATGTTGGTTGTTGCGCAAACCTGCAAACCCTAGTACGAACCGCCACTGGTTTCTTCAAGATCAAAAGGAACAAGCTGTGAGAAGTAAGTCGCTGTAAAACATTTGCATGCCAAGCAAAGATTGCAAATATCAAGATAGTGTTGCATTATAAATACACTGTCTCATTGTCCATTATTCGTATAATTATAAGATTAAACGAACTTACCTGAAGTTCAATCTTAATTATATGAACGGCTTGCTCGAGTGATCAATGATGTTACTAAGGCTCCCGCGCACTAGATGGTGCCACGATATTAAAAGTAGAAAACTTTTCCTATATCAACCTGTTTCCCTACCTGTTGAGATTAGTTTATTTAAAGCGTAAGGATCTCAGATCACGAGTGATCAATGGAATAATATTAGGGTGGGTAGGGACCTGATCACTCGAGCAAGGCGTTCATATAATTAAGATTGAACTTCAGGTAAGTTCGTTTATTCTTATAATTATATTCACGCCTTGCTCTCATGATCAATGATGTAGATGTTTAGTGCAGGAGATCTTATTTATTGTTTGCGTGAATAATCTTTATATCAAAAGGATCATAACAAAAAACATTACAACATAAGTAACCTACAAAACAGTACAAGTTTCAAGGAAATACTGAAACGGTGAATTAAGGCGGGGACACATTGTTCTGATGCAACACCACGCCACGGGATCCCACACCATCCGTCGCAACGTCAGAAGGATCTGACACCGTGAAATTTAGTGCCTATTTATATATTGTGTGCATATTGTTCTGATGCGATCTCATCTTATGCCACTCGACGCCATCCCACGTGATACGAATACCCACTGCCCTGATTTTCATCATGTCACATCGCGTCGGGTGGTGCAGCGCTTTAACAGTTTGCACGCAAAGGTGAATCATACGCATGAACCGACGGCAAAAATTGACAAAATCCTGTTAATTGAGTTGGTTCGGAAGTATGAATGTCTATATAATATGAAAAGCAAGCATTATAGAGATCATAATATGAGAGGGAAAGCTTGGGAAAATATTGCTCTGGAAATGAACATTGAAGGTAAATGAAACCATATAAATATTTTTGTTTTTTTTAATAATATACTTTTGCAACTTCATTGTATTCTTCCGCGTCTTACAGTTTGGGTTTGCCAAGATACGCCACCATCTGGTGAGTTAAAATAATGTTACGATTCGCAGCGACGCCGCATGGAAGGCGGGGCAACGCGTGTGTGGTTGGTGGAGCTTCGCGACCTATCCGCGCTGCGTCATGGCTGACACGAGTGATTTATTGCTCTGTTTATCTAGAAGGCAGATGTTTACAACCTTTTTTTATGTGAAATTATTCAACAATTCTTATCAAGAACTTTCTAGGTTGTTCTGTAATTTTAGGTTAGTATATAAAAGGCGCTTAGAGCGGCGGTTAAGAGTAGTCTTATTTTAATCCAGCTATAAGTAAGCTAAAGTACTAAGCGATACTAGGAGGCTATAAAGTGTTAAGTAGTGAGCTATTTAGTAGTCTAATTGTAGTCGTGTGTAATTGTAGAATAAATAAATAGTGTTTTCGTGTTAAATCGTTACACTGGAATTATTGAACCCCGAGTTCGCAACAATATTCTTTAAATTTATCTCTCACAAACATTGCTCGCTCTGTGCAGTTTTGGCGTAATGGTGGTACTGAAGTCAAGCAAGAATCAGACCCATTTGAATAATCATTTTCCGATTCAAAGTCCATTTTCTGACATAAGAAATTATGTAAACATACTGCGGCTAAAATAATATGTTGGGCCGTGTCCGGCTAAACTTCTATGTATCGCAGAAAAATTCTCCAGCGTGCAACTAAAATCCCAAAACTATTTTCTACTACCCTCCGTGCCCTTGAAAGACGGTAGTTAAAAATTTTTTTGGCTTCATTCCCGGCAAGATTTCTTCTACTATAAGGGCGCAGAAGATAAGATTTTAACGGAAATGCTTCGTCACCTACTATAACGTAAGGCAATTCCTCTCCATTTGCTGTCAGCTTCTCATCGGCAGGTACATTCAGTGTACCATTAGCTAACGCTTTGCCTAACAAAGAGTTCCAAAATATAGCACCGTCGCTATTTTTGCCGTATGCTCCTACATCGAAACTTATAATTGGCATCAACAAGGGCCAGCAGAACAATTGAGTTGGCCCCCTTGTAATTGTAATATTCAGAACCAGCATTAATAGGACATCGTATATTTATATGTTTTCCGTCTAACGCTCCCAAGCAGTGTGGAATGTTCCATATTCGTTCATAACTTTGGGCAATATCTTTCCACATTGCAGTAGTCGGTGGTGGCATCACGATAGGCTTTAATACTTGCCAAATTGCTTGACATACTTCTTTAACTATTTGCCGTACTGTGCTGAATCCCATTCTGTAACTGAAGCCCAAACATCTGAATGAATTTCCGGTTGCAAGGAATCTAAAACAAAATACTATTTTTAATACACACCTCAAGAAGTTAACAAGTTGTAAAAATACTATTTAATTTTGTATTTTAAGTAATTTTAGTTTATTTCGTTATCAGCTTAGCTTTTGTTTCTAGGATACCAGTTTGATTATATTTTTTTCAGGGGATGCTGTAAAAACCGCCTGGAATAAGTTACGAAACTGCTTTTTGAATGCCACTAAAATTGTAAAATGAAGTATAAAAATGAAATGGAATTTCTCTTGCCGTATTTGGAAACTCGGCAAACGAATACAAATTTAACTGAAGAAATACAGGAAATGAATGACGAATAGATGATGAAGACAAAGTTTATGAAACAGTGGAGTCTCAAGACGAACATGTGAGTGTTAATAATTCCCCTTCACGCAGTTCTTCTGACTCGGTTGTAAAGAAACAAACACCTAGACGTAGTGAAACGTTAACTCCAGCGCAACAATTGGTCAACGTAATGAAAGAGAATGCTGAGCTTCGAAAGTCTAGGTACAAAAATATACCAAAGTCTGCAGGGTATGAATCTACTTTGGATGAAATTGACATGTTCTTTTTGAGCATGGCTAAGACCGTTAAACGCCTGTCTCCAGTAGAGCAAGCAACTATCAAAATGAAAATGTGTACTATGATTTCCGAAGCAGAAATACGACAAATGAGGTCTCAGGCAGGGCCCCAAACATACCAGACAAGCATACCATTACTAACAAGTTCTTCATCTTGTTCTACTGCATCTACATCGAACCAGCCATTTTCATCTCCTCCTACTACGCCTTTTTCACAAGTTAATTATGACAATAACTATGGTCAGTCATCAGTAAGAGAACATCCGACTGAAAACGTTCCGATGCAGTACACAACATTTCAACTAGAGCCATCTGCCTCCAGTTCTTATAATCATTAAAAAAATCCATCTGATTAAAAGAACATATTTTAGTTTAGTGTTTTTTGAGTTACTTAACTTTTCTGTTTTACATGTTCATAGTTAATAATATGTGAAGAAAAAATAATATCTTTTAAAATAAAAATATATATTATTAACAACACAGAAATCGTTTTCCATTACCGTAAACAAATTACTAGTCGCTCTTTGGTGGATATTGACTTCCTAAAAGTTGTATTTATCTTTTTAATATTCATTTCCACTAATGAATGTAAATTCTCAAACTGTTCCTTGTTCATTCGGAAATACATGTGGAATCGGTCACTAATGTCATCCATTTCAAGGAGGCTTATTAGGGTGTGATATTCTCCATGAAAGTGACGTTCTAAATTTATTGGATGTACCCAACATTTTCTTTTTTTTCTCTCTTCTAAAACTAATAGAGCTGCTGCACATTCTAGTTCTTGGTCCCACTCATCTGAGGAACTACTAGTCGCCATACTGTCTAAACTTAAACTGATTTTCGTTACAATGTATATAATGTAGCGTCTGTCGTATTGGATGAAATGGGAACAGTGTGCACAGAGAATACATCTGACGCATCATGTCGGGTGGCGTGGCGTGGTGTTGCATCAGTACAATGTGTCCCCGCCTTAAGTCTTATCAGTAAAGTCTTAACAACTAAAAAGAAAAATGTACTTATTAAATAGGTACATAAGTAGATAGTTATTATTGTAAATATAAGTAACAGCAAATCACAAAAGAACAAAACCACCTAACCTAGTATAGCATTTGCAAATGCAGTCTTTTCAGAGACAGGTCTATTGTAAGATTTAGCAAATACGTTGGAATTAACAGACCAACCAGCTGTTCTTCGTATGACATCCACACTAATTCCATTGCGGTCGGCTAATGGACGCATGCCTAGTATTATGCCCCTTAAATATGTTTATGTCAATTCCACTATTGTATAATGTAAGTTTTATCCACCTACTAAGACTTTGTGTAGATACTGGAACAAAAGGAGATTTAATTGAAATAAAAATTTCCTTGGAGTTTCCTCTTATTGAAGAAGTCATGGCTAAATAAGCTTCCAAGGTCCCAGCCACACAAAGAGCTTTATTGGGAAAAAAATAGGGTACACAAAGTGTAGGTTTAACAGTTGAAAACCTAGATGGTTTTAATCTATCGCTTATTAAAATTTCATAACCCTCTTGAATTTTGAAGATATTATCTATTTTTATTAGAGAAAGCGTTTGTACACGATGAGCTGTTATTAAAGCTAACAGCATAACGAGCTTACACGATAACAACTTCCGGGACAATTTATCATTTGGAAAGAGAGTTTTTAAGTAATTTAACACTAATGCAGGGTCCCAAGTTCGATCATACCGAGTTCCCTCAGGGCATATGTTATGAATACCCTTAAAGAAACGCTTTATACGTGTATTTGCTCCTAAGCCCCCAGGAAGTATTAGCGCTAACAATGAACCGACGAGTAGTACACGTTGAGATGTCTTCGCTTGCAAAATTTCCACCAAAGATGCAGTACTGAAGCGTACTGTTTTAAAGTACTTTTGGATATAGAAGCCATGACCACCTCCAGTGTCTCTTCAGGGTACCCCTTCAAACGAAATCCTTCCCGGATAATAGCCCCACCGCCAGGGAAAGGGTTTTTCCACAAAGGATGGCCATCCCTATCAAGAGATAAAAGTAAATTCTCAGAGGGTTTTAGAATCACAACATCTTTAACTAACAGCCTTGAAAAGAGTGGATAATAAGGTTGTGTTGGCCAGTATGGCACGACAAGAATGATATTTGCTTTATCAAAAAGTACTTTTTGCAGCACTCTTAGTACCAGTGAGAAAGGCGGAAAAGCATATCCAAATTCATTAGTCCAGGGTATGGTAAAAGCATCTATAGTCATAGCATCTGGATCTCTTTGCCAAGATACAAAACGAGTATTTCGATTGTACCTACTAGGAAACAGATCTATTGTGGGTACTCCAAAAATTTGGGTGATGCTTTTAAACATTAAAGAATTCAACTCATATTCTGTATCTAATGTTAAACACCTTAACTCATGGTCTGACTCAACATTACATACAGAATGCTTGTAGGAATAACGAGCGCTCCTCACACCAATCCCAAATTCGTCTAGAAATGTCACTTAAGTATTCAAACCTGACACCCCCATTCTATTAATATAGCTAACTGCTGTTGTGTTATCTATTCTCATTAATATATTACAATTGCGCATTTCTGCACAGAAACATTTTAAAGCAAAATATGCTGCCTGTAGCTCTAAATAATTAATATGACATCTTTTTTCCGCTGGAGTCCAGGCCCCGTTGGCCTTTTCTCCCTCAGAAAACACCCCGACCCTATCGTAGAGGCATCTGAATAAATTACTTTGGTAAATGTTCTGGCTTGATGTATAGAATTTGATGACCTAAATATATTTGTTTTCCACCAATTGATATCATTGTTAATAACCCCTGAAATAATCATATGTGCATTGTAACACCCTCCTTTCTTCAGGAGAGCCAAATATTTTGCACGCTCCAAGGATTTTACATGCATCCAACCATACTTAAAAGCAGGACAAATAGAAGTAAGTTTACCTAAAAGTTTTTCAAAATCTCTAATACAACACACCTGCTTGTTTGTAAAAACACAAAGCTGCTTAAGGATATTATTCTGCTTATCTGGTGGAAGGTTTATAGTCATTTAACAGAGTTATATAAAAAACCAAGAAATTTACAAGCCTGGGTAGGTATGAAAGTACTCTTTTCATAATTTATTATAAAGCCTAAACTTTCCAGTAGTTGAACTGTAATTTCCACATTTTTAACACATTCTTCATAAGATGAGCTAATGAGCAGGAAATCATCTAGATATACCATAGAGCAGAGATTTTGCAAGCGCAAGTGATGTAAAATAGGTTTTAATAACTTTGTAAATACTAAAGGGGCGCTGCACAACCCAAAAGGTAGGCAGGTCATATAAGTCATTTTTAAACTGAAGCCTTAGAAATTTCCTGTTCTTCCTATGACCAGGAATTAGAAAGTAAGCGTCCTTTAAGTCTAAGGAACACATAAAGGTATTAGGATATAATAATTTGGATACAACCCTGTTATCCTCCATCTTAAAATGGGCACAACCCAAAAAACTCTTAAAGCTTTTGAGATTTAAAATCAATCTGACTTTCCCATTTTGTTTGGGAATAGTAAATATGGGTGATATATATTGACCTTTACAAGGTGGACACTTTTTTATGGTACTAATATGCAACAGTTTCACAATTTCCTTTTCAATTAAGCGCTCTTCACTAGCCGACCATTTTCTAAGCTTTGGAACAACTGACTGTTTAACTGGTTTAATAATAGGTAAAATATAACTTTAAGACAAGATAAAATGGTTTTATCACTAGTTATTTCATGCCACTGAGGAAGGAACTGTTTAAGGCGACCAGCATGCCTTACCTGAGTATCAGGGTTCAATGGTAATGCCTCATACGAGTGCTCGATTTGTCCCGCTTCTGGGCATATCGAGACTGCTGGGCTCTCGGCTGAGATTTCATGGACTTGGGAAGGGATCTCTTCCTGGGTGAGTCCTGTGACTTGTGTGTTGCACCTGAATTGCTTCTCCCCAGGCAGGTCTGCTGCCTGGAGAAGCCTCTGAAGTTTTTTGGAGCCCTAACACTTCGCTGTGTACTGGGGATTGATGGCTTAATACTAGCCTTAAGCTCCTGACCGGACTTTTCCACTGCCTTGGCTGCTGCAATTCCCTCTGTAAGCTTGCTTCCATACAACCAACCATCCAATTTTGTTCCTGGAAGTAAATCCCTAACTCGCTTGTCCAAGCCAAATGTGACCACATTTTGTCGAGCCATTGACTGCTCATGATGGATATCTGCAAGCAGTCTGGCTGCATCATTGAGGGGTTCTATAATTGGCAGGAGGTTGCTGCTCTCCTCCCCCTCTTTATTCAAAGACAACAATGTCGATTGAGCTATGCCCAAAGCTGATAAGCAAACACCCATTTGCATTTGTATTTGCTCCAGTCTACTATTCCGTTTTTGAGATACCTCAGATGCTGCAGCCTTAACCTCCATATTAAGCTGTGGAGGTTTTGCTGCCAGTAAATTAGAGGGAATTTTATATTTACTTAGCAAGTCAGCTTTGACTTCTTGGACTAAACCCTCAGTAATGTCTTTGTCTCACTGGACCGCAATATCAGCCTGGATTGGTTCCGCCACTGCCTTTACAGGTTGGGTACCTGCCCCCAATACTTCTAGTACAGAATCATCTAAGCTAGGAACCTAGACAAATTCCACATCCAATGGATGTTTAGCTTCAGTAGTTGGCTTCTTTCCTACAAAATACCCAATTTCTAAAACTGAGAGGGATGGGCCCCATGGCAAATTATAGTCAAATTTACGACCTCCTAAATGACTTCGAGTCGTCATAGGCAATAGTCCTGGCCTATTGCTTATGGCAAATTGTATCTATAGTCATACTCATGACCTCCTAAATGACTTCGAGTCAAAGAGGGAATACTCCTGGCCTACCTATTGCTTATGGCCAATGGAAATTATAGTCATACACATGACCTCCTAAATGACTTCGAGTCAAATAGGCAATCCTTATTAGCCTATATTATGCATATTATAAGTCATTCTCAGGCCCTATCCACTCTTATTACCCAACTTGGTTTGCAATTTGCTTTTATTCCTACACGTAAGATAGCGCTCGGCCGGCGTTTGTCGGGTTGCGTCCCCATGAATTTCGTCCATCCCCGACGGCCAACTTCAAAATGACTACGGAACTGTCAAAATTTTAAATTTGAAGCTTTGGAATTTGAAATTTTTGAAATATTTTAGGTTTTTAAGGCGATAAAGTTAAATAAAGTATATAAAAGTGATAAAAAGTGAGTTGGTGTTGTGCTGCTTTTAAAAATATTTAAGGTAAGCTATAAATTACTTATTACTGGGTTAATACGTTTTGCTCATACACGGACGGGATTGGTCATACATTGGATACCTTATATGCTTTTTTCTAGTAGAAAAAAGGTGCCTTACGTAGTATATAAAGTTACATTTTCCACAATCTCGTACGAATAAGTATACAGTATAAGGAACATAAATACAAAGTACCGCATCACTCGCGCACAACATTTCCTTAATAATATACCATATTTTATTAGGTATCTACATAATTTGGCGAAGGACAAATCTTGTTGGGAGCGGTATATAATATAATCTTGTTGGGTAAATAAATTGGCCAAGAAGAGATGAATGCTTATTGATGTGCAAGTTTGTTTTCCATTTTAAAGTGTTTCGAAAACAAGCCATTTGATTTGATATTTTAAAACAGCTTGTGCTGGTTAGCAACAATGTGTGTGCAGTAGCAACAATCAGGTGCCGATTTTCAGCGTTCGCTGACTAAACTTCTCAGCTGCTGCCGTCGGCGGAATCTACGCATTGACTCGAGACCCGACGTTGCAGCAGTGTTCGATCCCTAGTAAATTTTTTTCCCTAGAATTCCCCAACTATGTATTTTTTAAAATACCCCAGATTTTCCCTAAAAACATTTATTGACTTTTAGTTAGTCACTTTTAGTTTAATTTTTATTTTTAAACAAGGTAATCTTTTAGGACAAATTTTGACAAAATAAACAATACGTCAAATGTATAGTTTAAATTTTAGGTAGAATTTAATCTGAAGATATATAAAAGGGATCCTAAATAGAATTACAGTACTATAATGTTGATGTTTTCTTTCAATTTTTGTTTATTTTTTTTAGTATATGCGCATTTTATGTATTTTATAAAAATCCCTAGAAACTCCCCAATTCCCTATAGGTCCAGTTTGAGCTAATTTACCCCTAGAACTGGGGAGAAATCCCTCAATCCGGCATTACTATGCTGAAGCCAGGAGAATCCTACAAATTATCATTGTATCTACTTAAATCTACCTATTATTTTTTCTTAACAAAAAAAGATGTTAAAAAACAACAGTTTAAAACTAGTTTTAATCTGTTTCAAACAAATTTGTTTAAACAGCAATAAGTGTTTTAATCTTAAAATAAATTGTTAAAAACATTTGTTTAAAACTTTGCAACCCTGGTACATATATTGACTACTGATATTCTTTACATTGTAAAATTAAACCTTTTGTATAAAGTACAAAGAGAAGCAACATAAGCTGATTGTATGATATTTCAGAGTGTCGAAATGCCGTCTACGATTAGGTGTTGCGTTTCCACGTATTGGGGAAGCCCGGAACCGAAACATCGATTTCCCAATCCACAAAAATACGGACTTTCTTTGGACAAGTGGATGAAACTTGTCGGAAGTGAGAGGATGTTCACAATGGAACGTCAAAAAGTATATAACAACTTTCCAGTATGTTCACTAAACACCAATTGCTGAGAATAAATTACCTACTGATTTTTTGAAATATTATGTTTATGATAATATTTTATTCACTATAACCTTTAAAGTCCTCATAAGGCAAAATGTTGCACACAAAAACTTAGGTACCTGTGAAAAATATTTATTGATTTTATTGAAGATTGATTTGTAATAGGTGATGTTTTAATGCATTTTCCTACCATATACTTCCTACCGTCTACTTCAATTTAATAAATATAATCCGTTTAAAGCCACCTCTAACTGAATACTAACTGGCGCGAATTTATGAACAAATCTCAAGTCACTCGAAATTTTGGTTTGTCAAGCAACTACTTACTAAACACCAACGAGCATATATTTATTTTAGGTGATAATACATAAAATTATTGACTGCTCTTTGCTAAACGCGTGCCGTAAGTAGGAACCTGGCAAACTAAGATATCATCTGATTTGAGACTTTCGTAAATTGCCACTTGAGAGTATTGAACAATGGCGGCAAATATTTAAATTTAACAATTCTCTGCCATCTAGCGACGTATGAATGAACTAACCAAATTATTAGGAATCTACTTAGGATTAGTTAAGCGCGCCATCTCTCGACCCTAGCTTCAATATTGAGCTTTTATTCCCTCCCGAGAGATGGCGCTGTAATGCGAACCACATTTTTAACACGCGAGTTGACGTTCTATTTTAGCTCTGTTTTATGGTCATTCTCCTGACCACCTATTTGACTTCATGTCAAATAGGAAAAATACAAATTCAGATCATAATGACCCCCTTTTAAATTTGGCTATAAATTACAAGGGCTTTTGTGTAGGCATTTGAATGCAATTCTCCCTGTCCCCTAGAACTAAAACAAAATAATGCTGTTTTATTTAATACCTACCATTGCTGTCATAAATTTCAGAAATTTCTCGGTCTCGAGTGATCCGATTCGGAGACGATGACGATGAGGATCTTGAACAAGAACTTGAAAAATGGCGTCAATTCTTATGCCGGCCTAATCGCTGCCTTAATCTTGCTATCTCCCTATTCCGGCTATTCTCCGAATTACTTTGTTCTTCACTACTAGATTCTTCGGGTGAAGAATAACGCCTTCGCTTATTTTTCGTCATTTGTCCTCACGCAGCACGTAGCACCTACGCATGAAAGTCAAAAACTAATCTCAACAGGTAGGGAAGGATAGGACAGGACTGATATAGGAAAAGTTTTCTACTTTTAATATCGTGGCACCATCTAGTGCGCGGGAGCCTTACTACATCATTGATCATCATCATTGTTCTATTGCGTCGATTGCCGACGTAACCCAAGAGGGCAACTTTATTTCAATTCGGCTAGGTCAGGATCGGGCGTTAGTGTGTCGAGGGTTCGCGTTGCATTCGTCTTTAAGATAGATCGGTGTGGAGATTTCTATTGATCTTTTTTCATTATTTAAAAAAGCTTCTAATCGTTTTGCTTTTTCTGTTTATGTTAGGCTAGTTTGAGGTAATTACAGTAATACTTTGTTAAAATACCAAACAAAAAGGATTATGATTTGTCCAATAACCCTGACAAGGATTCAGATAGTATATCTGTAGGTTTAAATAGAAGAAAAGCCTTATTAATTTCTAAGCTATCGAGATTTGAGTCATTTGCTTGACGCTGGGCTTGTCAATGCTTGACGCTGGGCCAACGAAAACAAAGTTTATAGAATACTCGTTTAAATGACTTAGAAAAAAAGTTTACTTTCAGACTACAATGATGTGCAGTTTCAGTTAGAGGGCATAGATTATGACAAGTATGCTGACAATACGGAGTCATCTTTTGAGAGTAAATATTATCAAGTTATTTCCACTGCTAAGGAGTTGATTTTCGATATATCAAATTCTAGTTCAATTGAAGGTTCTCAGCGGCAAAATGAAAGTCGATAAGCCAGTAGCTGTTAATAATTCAAGTGGAAATGCTAGTGTATAGCTACCTATAATAGAGCTACCAAAGTTCTTTGGTAATTATCAAAGTTGGTTAGAATTTAGAGAGTTGTTTTATCTTTAATTCATAACAATCATGAGCTAGAAAATATTCAGAAAATGCATTATTTACGAGCCTCTTTAGAGGGTCCTGCTTTAAGATGCATTCAGTGCATCAATCTCACAAGTGATAATTATTCTTTGGTTTGGAAAATGTTGTGCGATTCGTATGACAACAAGCAGCCAATGATACATAATCACATTAAAGAACTTTTTAAAACTCCTCATATTAAAGTCGAGTCTCGGTGCTGAGAAATCTTGTTGATGTGTTGTCAAAAAACTTGATATCCTTGCAAATGATAGGTGTCAGAATAGAGTTCTCGGATCCTTTGATAATTTATTTGATATCAAGTAAGCTAGATCCAGAGATACTATCCCAGTGGGAACAAGACACATTTCAAGAAGAGCTTTCTACTTTTGCATAATTAAAAAGTTTCTTGAATTCTCGTGCAGATTTTTTAGAACAAGTTGGATTGCACAAACAAAGTTTTAAATAATTCGATCCAAAAAATAAATTAAAAACGGATTCTGAAAAGTGTTTACATAATAATACTCATGAAAATTCTGAAAATCTACAATAGATGAAAAGGGATAACCTAAAGAAAAGTTTTTCATGCTTTCATTGCAAGGGTCTTATGCTATTTATGGTTCCAAAGATTTTAAGTCCCTTTCAGTACAAGCAAAAAATGAATAGGTAAAGAGTTTAAAACTTTGTGAAAATTGTGTTCAAAAGGGACGAGCACAGTGTAAGTTTGAATCTTGCAAACATTGTCAAGAGAGGCAAAACTCAATGTTGCATCCATTTTCCCCGTCACGAAGTGATTCGGTTGGTTTGACACTTTCAAGTGAGAAAGAAGGTGGAAGTTGGGCTGAGTGATGAACAGGTTGATCAATGATCATGCATTCTCGTGTAGTTCACTCTCGTGTAGTAACACTCGAGCTCGTGTTAGCAGGTCTTGTGACATAGAAATATTTTCTTCACTTACTAGTCTCCATACAAAGGTTAAGTTTGTAATACTTCCTCGAATTACAAGTAATTTGCCCTCTAAGTCATTTGATCCCAATACAGTTGAAATTCCATCATACATCAAATTGGCTGATCCGTCATTTTTTAAGAGTGGAAAAATTGATATGCTGATAGGAGCAGGATTATTCTGGGGCTTATTGATTAAAGGAAAGAAAAATCTGAGAGAAAGCGGGCTAGTGCTACAGAACAGCAGGCTGGGTTGGTTAATTTCTGGCGATTGTTGCGACCGGTCAAGGGAAAATAGCGCTGTGGTAATCTGTCGCTTGTCTCGTGAGTCAGAGATCTAGACACAGTTGCAGCGGTTCTGAGAGATTGAGGAATTTCAGTCAAGACCTTTATTGTCAGAGGAGGAGCAAAGGGTCGAAGAACATTTTCAAGAAACATTTCGTCGCAATAATGATAAAAAACGGTATATTGTGTCAATTCCATTGAAAAAAGAGGCATCAAGTCTAGGTTCCTCTAAGGAAAAAACACAATTTCTGGCTTTGGAAAGGAAGATGGCGAATAAGCAGGAGTTACGAGAGCAATATGACGGATTCATGCAGGAATGAACACGTACGCATATCCGTGTATCAGGTTGGCGAAGCGCGCGTTCTATTACTCCAGAGTTTTGGAGTTTGACAGTCGATAAAGAGAGGCTTGACGAGTTGAGGGGTAGGGACGATAATAGTCGGAGTATTGGTGCTGACTTGTCTCCAAATGAATTTAACAGGTTTTATTCCTCTACCGCTTCTGACCTGGTCGTGCGTTCCTGGGGAGGTCCGATGTATCCGGTTGGTTCTTCTTCACTCCGACTACTCCGGCTGAACTCAGGGGAGTGTTTTCGGATGTTACTAACACCCGGGCCATGGGACCGGATCGGATCAGATCTCAATACGAATTTTTAAAAGAGTTTACCAGACGTTGACCTTGCGGTATTATCTGATGCAATTAACGAATCTCTGGTGAAAGGTGTGTTCCCGGACTGTCAGAAGTCGGCTCTGGTGGTTCCTCTTTTCAAGGGCAGAGATGTGACTTCTTCGGCAAATTATTGCTACAACACTTGCTAAAATAATCGAAAAACTGAGATAATGAATTTCTTGATAAAGCGCCACATACTTAGCGTTAAGCAGTTTGGATTCCAGAGCGGCAGAAGCATAAATGATGCAATTTTTCTTTTCTGGAACTGCTGTATCTTAAAATAAATGGAAAGTCCCGTGCCGCGACTGTGTTTTTTCTTCTCTAAGGCCTGTGACTGTGCCGATTACGCAATACTACTGAGGAAGTTGGAATTAGTAGATAATCAAACCGGAATCCATGACAATTTCAAGGTCACAGGAACATCCATGAGCCTTCTAGATAACGCCAGACGAGGTTTCTAGACGTTGAACTTGAAAATCGCGCTCATGACCTTGAAAAGTGACCTTGAAAATCAGTTGACCTTGGAACTCAGTTGACCTTGGTCCACACACGGACATTCCACCTTGACGCCCTGCTAAAATTTCCGAGGTTCATGCAAATCGCCTTGACGTTTTTCACATCGTTTAGGCTTGAGCTCACGCGGAAAACGTGTCGCAGCAAGCCGAGCTACCTTGCCGACGAACGTGGCCTCGAAAATCGTCGGTCCACGCTAGTCACTGACCTTGTGACATAACTTTAAACGAACGCCTGGACGAGGTCATACGACGGGACGAGACAAACGACCATGTTCGCATCAAGCGACGGATCTACGTGCTTTATATATATAAAATTTCCGAGGCAGTAGAATATTCATACAAAACGCCATGACGCTTTTCAAGTACAAAGGTGCAGGTTTTGCATCGTTTAGCCTTGAGCTCGCGCTAAAACAAAATATTCATACAAAACGCCTTGACTTTTGCGAAGGCTTTGCATTGTAATTCAGCGGGAGAGGAATTTCATGGCCACATGTGAGGTGAATCAATCCTTTGTAACACTCAGATAAGAAAATCAGAATTTGCTGACGCATTTTGTTCAGTACGTGTTCACTGCTAAAGCTTTTACCTTGAGTTGAGCTCGCTTAACCATGAAAATGCTGGTAACCTTGAAAAGCGACAGTTGCGCGTAATCTTGAGCAGGCCTGCTGGCTCGATTCAGAGTCTCTCATTTATTAAGAGTACTAAGCGCCAAGCAATTTTCAAGTACACCTATTTAAGGCTTCCACGTACATACACGACTCACAAACAAAACGCGAGGTGAATCAATCCTTTGTAACACTCAGATAAGAAAATCAGGCCATCGGAATTTGCTGACGTATTTTATACAACAAAAAAATCACTTTCAAGAACGCTTAACAATTTAGAGATATCGCCAGTTTTCCTAAAAATCGAGTTTTCTCTGCAGCAATTTGGCATATACGTTTTATCATTTGCCACCCCACTGGTGACAATTTACCTCCGATTCTCCTCTAGGGTACGATAGAAATCACTTCCTAATAGCGCTTAACCATTGCGAGATATCGTCAAAGAAACAAAAAATCGAGTTTTCTCTGTAGTAATTTGACTATCAAATACATCAGCCACCCCACTAGAGTAGTTATCGATTGATCTCTTAATAATTTCTGGCATCCTTCGAGATCAGTTTTGTTCAGTCCTATTGTTCTCGAGAGTCGCAAGCTTGAAGCAAGAGCTTCGTTTTACCTTGACGGGCTGCTGGAAACCATGAAAAGCGACAAATGCGCCTCTTCTTGAGCGCCGGCTGGCTCAACACCTCTCAATTATCATCCCCATTTACATCATGTTCACCTATTTAAGACTTTAATTCCTGGTTAAATATATCTAGGAAAACCAATATTACAAAGTAATAAATTAATTCGCAAAAATCGACGTATGTGTTTATCAATACAAAGAAATTACTGCAGCCGCTTGCAACAAAGAGGCCGCAGTCTTTTTTCCATTCATGGTAACCAAATGTGATTTTTCATTTCATTTTGCTAAACGTGGGTTTCTGAACCTATCCTCAACAAAACGGTCAATTTTCGTACAGGTAATAAACATAAAATCAAACATTTTTTACCGTTATACTGACAAAATCGACATGTCGTAACTTTTTTGAACTCAGTCCAGTGTTATAAACGTGAATTACCTCTACCCCGAGAGTTAACCCCGCTGTGTTTTCTCCCTATACTCGAGGCAGAGTAATTCGACTTTATAAACCCAGGTATTAAAAGAATAAAAATTGTACTCTAATGGTTATAGTATAAATTATTAGATGTAAAATATCCCACAAGTTCGTCCCACTGTACGGTAGTGAGGCATCAAATTCTTTTTTTTTGAACCTGCCTTATTTTTATGTTTTACCGTTATAATAATAACACGACGATATCGACACATCATAACAATCGAGACATTATTGAACTATTAAAAGAATCAAAGTTTAATACGACGATAATAATTAAGTTCGAAATTTTTCCGTATGGTCATCCCACTGTGTTATTCATTCTTCAAGAGCAAACAATAGGCATCGCAATTTAAACACTAAGATAAGCAGCCTCGAGTTATGCATCGCAATTTAAACATTAAGATAAGCAGCCTCGAGCGTCGAGCGATAATATCGGAATTTGCTGACAAGTTGATAACAAGGTCAGCGGGTTAGTGGCGACCGCGACTGTACAGTATGCATTTAGTAAAGCGTTATTTTCAAGCTTATATCGTTCTTATGTGCGTTTGCTCAAACATCGTAAACAAAAGGGTATTAAGAAGTATAATGTGAAAAGTGCGGAGAACAGTTTAAGGCAAAAGTGCGCAGAAGGGTGGACGGATGAGGGGAGACTATGTACTTTGTAAGTAAAAAAAATTATGCCAGATTTTGACATTGAATAAAAATTGAATCAACTTTTCAGGTGGGCCTTGTCTGAAAAATTACCCTTCTCAGATGGAATTAGCCTTGTCTAAAAAATCAGCTTTCAGAAAATTTACTTGGCCTTGTCTGAAAACCGAAAATTGAATCAACCTTTCAGGTTGGGCTTGGCCTCGTCTGGAAAATTAACCTTCTCAGATGGAATTAGCCTTGTCTGAAAAATCAGCCTTCAGAAAATTTACGTGGCCTTGCCTGAAAATCGAAAATTAGCCTTGACAGATGGTCTTGTCCTCAAAAGGCGACTGTGAAGGGAAAACCTCCAAACTTTGTGAGTTTTATTTCAGGTATTTTTTTTTTTAAATTCTGAAAGGTCTTATTTATTTCAAAGTAAACTTTTAGATATATTTTCTTAGAATTCTCAATACTTTGCACTAGTCCAGGGACGAAAACTTGCAAACCAGGCGCTTTTTTAAGTATAAAAGGATATGACTTGAGGAGACATTCATTCACTATTTTATAACAATCATGAATGCCTTAAGCGACATAATTATTAATCCCGTAAGTTTTTCGAAATTTGGGTGCCATATTTTTTACTATTAAAATTATTTTACGACTTTCAGAGACAGTGTGAGGCTTTAAAAGAGGAAGAAGGGCCCTCAACCATGCAGTCCACCCCCAGGAGATCGGGAAAAGATCTCGACATTTTAAGGGGGCTGCTCGAGGGCGCGGACATTTCACCCTTTGAGAGCCAGTTGGAGAATAGTGAAGAACATTTTAGTGAGGTGGAGACTAGTGAAGGGGATAGTATTGGGGACTATATTAAAACTATAAGTGGTACCATTACAAAAAAGTGCAGGGAGATGAGAAAGGGAATTGAGAAATGTAGGCAGGAAAGAAGAATTCTTAGGAAACGGGACAAGGTATTAGCTGGAAGGATAGAGAAGTTTGAGAAGGAAATGAAACTAGGTGTAAAGGTTATCTCCCTAGTCTCCTCTGCACAAAAATTGTAGCTTGGACTTGTCCTCGGACGGCGACTGATAATACCCAGTAAGTTAAAAGTTTTTTGAGTATAACTTGGGATTTGTTTTTAATTATTTTACGATTTTCAGGAACACTGCGAGACACTGAAGGAGGGCTCAACATCGACAAGGCAGTCCACACCCAGAGAAAAGACAAGAAACTTCTAAGGCTGCTCGGGGGGAGGCATGTGAGAGCCCGTTCGGGGACATTGCGGAAGGACTTTTCAGTGAGGTGGACACTCGGTGAAAAAGTGATTAGTGGCCCTCGTATATAGTTTGTAGGTTGTAATAAAAAATACTTTAAACTTTTTTTTTTTAATTTTACTGTAAATGATTTTAGAGGTTTTATGACAAATTTGTATTTAGGTCGTGTTGACCCCTTTGCTTTTCCTATGGAATTCAGATAGACACCGGTTAGTTCTAAGAGCTTCTTGTAATGCTCCAAATCACTCTTCGTCCTCTTGTCCGAATCGTTGAGAAAAATTAAATCGTAGAGTCCCGCAGTGCCGAGGAGACGCTCTTTACCATCCACGATGACGTCTCCAGTGCTTTTATCAAAATCGATGGTTTTCTTTCCCAAGATCTATTTTGAGTGTAGACTATCGTATACCGGCCCGTAAACGGTATCGATATCAGGGGCTTTAGCATGATGTAACAAAACATAGTTTCGAGCTATTTCGGGATATGCCTCCAAATAGGCTTCCTCCACGGATGTGGGATACTTTGTCAGATCATCCTCAAATACGTTATCTTCGATGTCCGAGACCGAGCTAAGATTTTCATAAACCGTTTCTCGAGCTTGATTGACACTCTCTAGCAATCGGTTAAGTTTTTGCCTCCTTCTTTGCTCTCTCACCGCCTCAGGAGTGGGTTTGCTTTCAGGGTGACTGTCAGCAGGGGCGTCATCTTTTTTGATCTCACGTTCACTACCTTTTGGTTTTTGCTTTTCTGTAGGTAGATTTTTGAATTTCTCAATAGATGTGGTCACGGGTTTGAAGAACTTCTCCAGCTGTTTGGTTTCTTCTGCTCTTCCTAATTTCAAGGCCTTATATTTCGTTTTAATTGAGAGCGCCAAGTCACTGATTTTTTAGCGCGAGCTGCTTTTTGAATTTTATCCTCCGTGGTCAAAGGCATGATACTAATAATGAATGGTTGAATGATTCACAGCTTTATATATTGATCGAAACCCTTTCGATAGCGTCCTTCATTCAAAGTGAAATCTTTTACGATGATCAGTGCCCCATACTTGTCTTTCCAACACTCGCAGCACAATTTCTTAAACGCATTATAATCGGAAAAATCGGCCGAACAGTGTTCCTCATATACATGCCGGAGGTTAACGTCGTCTTGTTTGAAGAGTACGATGCAATTACAATTGTCTCGAATAATTTGTTTTGGAACTTTCGTGTACGTTTGGCAAAGATATGCCACATCGATGTTTTTATGTCTTCCCATCGCATAAAACTGTCTAATTTTGCTCTGATTTTCTAATGAAATGTCGTCAACGATAAACACGCTATTTTCTCGTGCCTTTGACAGATCTATTACCTCTTCATTCTCCTTAAATGTGAAATATTTTACGCACTTCACCTTGTCAAGTACTTCCTGTAACAACTCGTATTTTGGCTGGTAAAGGGACATGCTATAAACATAAATGTTCTCAAATTTCAATCCATTTTCGTTGAACACCAAACTGAGCATAGCATTGGTTTTTCCGCATCCGCTCGGGCCGCAGAAAAGAGCTCGAAAAGAATGTGGAAGCAACGTACCATGTTTCGATTTGTTTTTCCCTTGTGAAGCGTTTAAATTTTCAATGGGAAGCGTTGTACTTTGTTGTTCGAAACGCATTTCACTTCTTTCTCTATGGTAAAAGAAAACAGGTCTACTATTTATACCTTTTTATTGAAATCTGGACACATATATTCTATTCCTATGTTGATCACTTAACACGTGATACAATAGTTGCTCGCTTAACAAATTTATAGCTTTATAGCTTAATAATTCTGCGTTCAAATCTGATTCTATCTAATACGGCAGCGGCATAGTAATTCTTTCTGGCAGATCTATATGCAAAATTCCACACAGCCATAACATGAACTACGTTAGCATCGCTGCTAAATGTCACTCTCTTCATGGCAGATAGACTTTTACAAATTCCTCTATATTCTCTCTACACACAGGACACCGTTCCATTAACTCAGCACAAGCCACACATGTACAGATATGTCGACACGGTAGCAGCAAAATCCCTAGATTATGACTATAACATATTTTACACAAAACACTAGTTTCCGTTGGTTGCACGGCTTCATTAGAAGATTGAAAATTTATGATGTTGGTGTCCTCTAGGTCTGATGCGACGACGACGGATTTCGGCTTTACTAAAGCATGTTGCAAAACAAAGGGACAACTTGGCATCAAATGTCTGTGTTCTTGTAGGGGGTCGTCGTCGTCTTTCCATCTATATCCCCGTACGAAACAATATGGACACACCACTATGTCATCAACTGTTGTATAGTAGAATACAGCTTCGGCTAGACGTTGTGCGGAAATTGTGGGATATGGCCATATTTCAAACGATTTAAGTCTATTGCTTAATATCTTGTAATCTAAAGAAACCTCGTCGTCCATCGCAAGTGTGAAAACTAACAGTGTAAAACTTTAACCGTATTTGACCGACTACTGAAAGGGAGGGAGGTATAAATAAATTCTCACTACAGTCGGCATTTATTCATATGTCAGCAATGGCAGAGGAAGCAATGTTGAGTGATCAAATAGTGAAGGTGTTTGAGCGTGCTTTTAAGTTGATTAAAGAATCTAAAAGTCTGCAAACGATAGAACATTGGAACAAGATACTTAAAGGGCATATAAGATTATTTAGAAAAGGTGTCAAAAATGGAGGCGATAGTGGATCGTTAAGAATGTTTGAGAATAATTTGAGACATTTATATCGCTTAAAGACTTATCTAGACTAAAGAAGGAGAGAATAACTGGTGGCGGTCTCACCAATGAGAAAAAGAAACGAAGTAGACGAGTGAAATGGAAGGATGGAAATTCAGCTTTTCAGAGTAGAATCCGTACGGCTTCTATTATAAATCTAAAACACATCGATGTAAATCAATTTTTCCAAGACGCTTATTTTCTTTTCTACCGTAGAATAAAGAACATTTTGAAAATCAACGCTACCATTAAAGTGAATACGACTTTTTGTGTTGAGTTTGTCAAGAAAATTGGTGATAGTCAAATATTCGACTTTAAATATTTCAATACACAAAACAATGTTATTGATAGAGGCACTAACCTACAAGACTGGTTTCAAAGCAGTGTGGTACAGACCATTATGACAGATTTGGAAGAATTCGAAGAGAAATTATCCGGTTGGGCATTACATCGTATTTTGAGTTTAAATGTGAACATTAATAAATTGCAAATCGGTAACGGAGCCTCGTCTTATATCCAGCTCCCGCCTGAAATTAAAGGGAAAGGGGCGTGTGTGAACGTACAAAATACGGATGAAGCATGCTTCTTCTGGTCTATCGTTTCAGCTTTTTACCCACCTTCTTCTCATCAGAATATTCTTCGAACCACTTCTTATCCTCATTATACTGAAGTGCTGAATACTCAAGACTTGGAATTACCTGTAACATTGAACCAGATCAAGAAATTTGAGAAAAACAATAACATTTCTGTCAATGTTTTCATTTTAGAGCTGGTCTCGAAGGAACATGATCCAGCCAAATACATGGTCACCCCTGCACGTCTAACTTCAATGAAATTGCAAAAACATGTAAATCTACTGCTGATTCAAAACGAATACTACCCTCAGTTACGCGATTACGATCCGATACCCGATGAACCGTCCACTGAAATTAAATATCATTATTGTTGGATTAAAAATCTCTCACGTCTAATTTCAAAACAAATAGGTAAACATAAAAGTTCAGTATTCGTGTGCGATTGATGTTTGAATTATTTTCTCTCTCAATCAAAGTTAGATGAACACACCACATTCTGTGAAGATAGGAATAATTGTAAAGTATCGTTTCCGGAGGAGAAGTATATTGAATTCAAAAATTACTATTATAAAGAATGCACATCGTTTACTCTCTATTGTGACATTGAGTCGTTACTAAGACCGTACAGTGATGTTAAACAAACATCTCACACCGCAAAATATCAAAAACATGACGCCTTCAGTGTAGGATATTATATGAAATGCTCATTCGAAACCCTTCATTTTATCGAAGCTATATGGGTGAGGATTGTATGTTGTGGTTTGCAAATGAATTAGCTGAGATGGGGAAGTTTGTATCATCGAAATTGAAACATGTTGAACCAATGAATGAATTTTTTTACTACTTACTTTTGGGTGAAGCCTCATTCACTTTTGGGCCCGATTCGTTCGTTGTTGGAGAAGGAATTTCGCACTACTCACAGTAAAATTACTGCGAATAACAATTTACCCTAGAAAGGGCTCGGACGAATCGACCTGGTTAACGTTTCGGCAACTTGTCTGCTGCCTTCTTCAGAACTAGCTAAAAAATAAAGCTTTAAAAACTATGAATTACAAAAAATTATACCTATTAATGTGTTTTGTCTTTGAGTATTTGTGTGTAATATTCTGAAAATTGCTTTTTGCTTTTGACATGAAAATGTCATTTGATAAGAATTGTCATTATTACGAAAGGTACGTTTAAAATGTTTGGTTAATGTATTGTTTAGTTAGTACCTAATATGATTTGTTCTATCTACGTGTAAAATAGGTATAATGTGAATGTTAATATTAATTTATATGTAAGTTACCATTTTGAACTTCTTGTTCTAACATAGGTAACCATGTGTTATCTATGTATGCTGAACAAGAAGCCACACAATGATCTTTGTTAAGTAAAATATATGCACTTTCTTTGATTTTACGCTTCTTTGATAATGGTTCTTTGGATACGATACTAGTATCGTTCCATTTTACTCTATGACCATTATCAAAGGCGTGTTGGCATATATTTGACTTTTCAAAATCTCTGTTTTTTATGTAATTTTGATGTTCTTTTATTCTATTTTTTAGAGGTCTAGAAGTTTCGCCTATATAAAATTTCTCGCATTCGCAAGGAATTTTATATATAACGTTTTTTGTGTATTTGTTTTCATTGTGTGGTTTAGTTTTTGTCAGTTGTGCACGTAATGTATTTTGTGTTCTAAAAACTGTTCTAATATTGTATTTGTTACCTAATCGTTTAATTTTGTCTGATAACCCTTTGATATATGGTATAAAAAGGTTTGTAATATGTCTATTTTGATTTTGCCTTATATTATAAACCTGGATAAATAAATAATAAATAACCTGGATAATTGTTTTTAAGTAAAACATTTTTAATATGTTTCGTTCCAATTTCCAAATTATTATCATTACAAATGATTTTTGCGCGATCAAATAGACTCTTTACAACTCCTTTTTTTACCATAATAGGGTGATTTGAGTTGTAGTTTCAGTATCGATCTGTATGTGTTGGTTTGCGATAAACAAAAGTTTCAAATCTGTCTAAATCTTTTTTTATTAGTATGTCTAAAAATGGAAGTGCTTGATTGTGTTCTTTTTCAATTGTAAATTTTATAGTGGGTTCTTGTGAATTTATGTGATTGAGAAAGGTGTTTAAATGATTATTACCAAAAGGATATATTGAAAAAACATCATCATTATATCTCCACCAAATTAAAGGTTTAAAATTATAATTAAACAAAAAATTTGATTCAAAATTTTCCATAAATAAATTACTAAGTACAGGAGAATGGTGAACCCATTGCCATACCTGTATTTTGTTGGTAATAATCATTTTTGTATTGAAAATAGGTTGTGTTAACGCATAGTGTTAGTAATTCCATAATTGTATTTATGTTTAGTTTAGTGCGTTCTCTAAGCTTGATGTCATTTTCAAGTTTATTTTTTACAATAATTAAAGTTTTATCGACAGGTACATTAGTAAACAAACTAGAAACATCAAAACTTACCAGTGTGTGATTTGGGTTTATATCTATATCTTTTAGTTTTTCTAAAAAATGACTAGAGTTTTTAATGTATGATTCTGTGTTTCCTACTAAAGGATTTAATATCTCTAATAAAAACCTAGATAGTGGATGTGTTGGTGAGTTAATGCTACTGACAATAGGTCTAAGAGGAATGTTGTTTTTATGTATTTTTGGAACACCGTAAGAGTGAGGTGTTTTACTGTTGTGTGGTGTTAATTTGAATCTTTGTCTATCAGTGAAACTGTTTTTGTGTTTTTTTAAAGTGGTGTAAATTTGTCTTTCTATTTTTTCAGTTGGATCTTTGTTAAGTTTTGTGTAATTACCATCGTTTAAAAGGCTCTCAATTTTTTGTTCATAAGTAATACAGTTCATTATAACTGTAGCGTTACCTTTATCTGCTGGAAGAATTTTAATATTATTATCTTTTTTTAAAAAATTGAGTGCCTTTCGCTCGATGGGATTTAGGTTTTGTTTAATGTTAAAGGGTTTATCTAAAATTAATTTTGACCTAATTCTAAACTCTTGTTGGTGTTCTTGTGGTAAGTTTTGAACTGTTTCTTCAATTGCTGAAATGAAATCAAGCTTAGGAACATTTTTAGGTGTTACAGAAAAATTTAGACCTTTAGAAAGTACAAGATTTTCAGTATTAGTGAGGTTTCTGTTTGATAGGTTTATTACTGTCTTAGTATTTATATTATTGTTTCTTGAGTATCTAAACTCTTTGTTTATTTTGTAGTTAATTAGTTTGTTGAATTTCTTTAACTGTATGTTTTTATGTTTGTTAAATTTTGTGAAATAGCTACTTTGAATACAATCCCACATATGATTAAAATCATTAAAATTAACATTTGAAAATAAATTATCTTTCATTACATTAATTTCATTTTCTAAAATAAATTTTCTACGTATGTGGAATTGTATTTCGTTCCTAATTAGTGATTTACTAGCCCTTTCTAAAATTCTAATTGTTCTGTAATCTGTATGTAGTGGTGTTAAACGAAAACCTTTCGGAATAATGTCGTGATCTCTACATTTACATAAGAAAGTTAAACTATTTTCAGAATGTTGTAGTTCATGTTTAGTTTCTAATTGTCTAAAAATAAAACAAATGTAAGGCCCATACCTTTGTTGTAGATAACTCCTAAATCTTTGAGGCGGAAAGTTCATTTTTTACTACTTACTTTTGGGTGAAGCCTCATTCACTTTTGGGCCCGATTCGTTTGTTGTTGGAGAAGGAATTTCGCACTACTCACAGTAAAATTACTGCAAATAACAATTTACCCTAGAAAGGGCTCGGACGAATCGACCTGGTTAACGTTTCGGCAACTTGTCTGCTGCCTTCTTCAGAACTATCTAAAAAATAAAGCTTTAAAAACTATGAATTACAAAAAATTATACCTATTAATGTGTTTTGTCTTTGAGTATTTGTGTGTAATATTCTGAAAATTGCTTTTTGCTTTTGACATGAAAATGTCATTTGATAAGAATTGTCATTATTACGAAAGGTACGTTTAAAATGTTTGGTTAATGTATTGTTTAGTTAGTACCTAATATGATTTGTTCTATCTACGTGTAAAATAGGTATAATGTGAATGTTAATATTAACTTATATGTAAGTTACCATTTGAACTTCTTGTTCTAACATAGGTAACCATGTGTTATCTATGTATGTTGAACAAGAAGCCACACAATGATCTTTGTTAAGTAAAATATATGCACTTTCTTTGATTTTACGCTTCTTTGATAATGGTTCTTTGGATACGATACTAGTATCGTTCCATTTTACTCTATGACCATTATCAAAGGCGTGTTGGCATATATTTGACTTTTCAAAATCTCTGTTTTTTATGTAATTTTGATGTTCTTTTATACTCTTTTTTAGAGGTCTAGAAGTTTCGCCTATATAAAATTTTTCGCATTCGCAAGGAATTTTATATATAACGTTTTTTGTGTATTCGTTTTCATTGTGTGGTTTAGTTTTTGTCAGTTGTGCACGTAATGTATTTTGTGTTCTAAAAACTGTTCTCGTTAGACACGCTCGCCACATCGCTTAAACTGGAAGATTTCGAAAATACCAAAAATGAATTCCAACATCTATCGCCGGAAATTTTCAAATTAGTGACGAGGAAGGGAGTCTTTTGCTATGACTATGTTGATTTCTTTGAAAAATTAAATGAAACATCTTTACCCACAATAGATAAATTTTATAATAAATTAAACGAAACGGATATTGAAGAAGATGATTATCTACACGCCAAAACAGTCTGGGAGAAATTCAACATTAAAACCTTGGGAGAATATTCTTCTCTATACCTCCACACAGATATCATGCTACTGTGTGATATTATGGAACATTTTCGAAAAACATGAGTAATGCTGACTCAGACAAAGGACCATTAGCATATCTGTCCAGAGCCCATTAAGCTATCACCAAGGATCTTAGGACTTAGGCGCGATAACGGAATACATAAAACCACCCTTAGACGAGGAAGCCAGGCATTCGATAGTTGATCTTCTTACGTTAGCAGTCACTCTGTAGTTTCATAGTTTTAAGTATTGATGTAGTTTTAAATAAAAGTCATTTTTTAAAAAGTGATTTTCTATAATTTAAAACATAATTGGCGCAGTCGGTAGGATTCCGGAAGGTCCAGTTGGCAAGTGAAAACCCAAGTTTCCCACCTGGCCGAAAACATAGACCGTCAGTTTCAACTGTTTGTCCGGAAGACAAGAACCTTTGGAGGAAAGAAGCTTTGAAGACTTTATTGGTAAGTGTCGAGCAATCCTTTCTTTTCCGTTCTTATTTTCCCTGTTTTCAAACTATTTTAAGTTTTCTTTTATTGAGCAGCTTAAAATAACTTTTGATGAATGTAAATTTAAATAACGTAAAATTAAATATATCTGAAAAAGAAATTAACGAAATTGAAAGAAATCTTGCAAATTTAAAAATTAACAGCTTAAATAGAGAAATGACAACTATTACAGCAGCTAAAGAAATAGCTTACACTATTCGACAATTTAGTGGTCGTAAAGAACATTTAGAATCGTTCATAAACTACGTCGATAAATTTTACGAAAGATATGGTAGAACTGCAGATAACAGCCTAAGTGAATTTGTTTTCGCTGCAATTTGCTCAAAATTGATAGATGAGGCAGGCGATTATGTAATGTGTCGACCCGATTTAACAACTTGGTCAGAAATTAAAACGGCTTTACGCGAAAAATTCGGAGATAATGTCCACAGATATGTTCTCCAACAAGAATTAACATTTTTAAATAAAAATAAGAAAGAATCACTAATAGAATTCATCGAAAGAATAAAAATTTTAAAAACTAGGTTAGCTTTAAAAATTAATTCTGAAAATTTAGACGTTAATACAAAACAGGCTCTTAACAATCAAGTTGAAGATACTGCTGTTAGAGTTTTAATCTCAAATACTAATACAGAATTAAGAACATTATTAATGCTACATAACCCTAATAATTTTGACAATGCTTGTACAATTGTTTTTAATCATTTGTCGATCGAACAACAAATCAATTTAAGACACCAATTTGCACCTAGGCCCCAAAATCAACAAGATTCCTTTAAGAAAAATAATAGCAAACATTTTAATAATAATTTTAACGGAAACAATTCCAGAAGGTTTAATAATAATCAGCAAAGATATACACAGCAAAACCAATTTTCGAGACCAAATTACCAAGAACATTTCTCGAATAATTACTTTCAACAAAGTCACCCGAGTCAACCACTAAATCTAAGACCTATACCTCCGAGACATTTTCCCACAAACTCCCAAGTTTTTGGAAAACCTCGAAACGTTTTTGCTCCTCAACGGCGTCCTCAATTAGACCCTCAAACGCCGATGTCATTGTGTTCGAGTTTACAGTCTAAAGCCACTCAAAGACCAAATAATTCCCAGAACGTTCACACTAATAATTTTAGACCAAGTGGTCCCAGAAACTTCCAGTTTCAAGAACTCTCAAATGTAGAATCCCAAGAACAATCTGTACATATGCCTAGAAATTTCCAACAACAAAATTATGAGTATGGCAATTTTACCCCAATTCATAATTATCAATCGTACCAATCAGATTTTCAGAACTCCCAACATTTAGTTGACGCGAATTTTCCTGAAGAACACAATTTCTGTGAGCCTTCATTAAATAATTCACCAAATTTTCCAAAGCAAGCCTTTCGAGAAACATTAAAGTAGATCTTAATAACCAAAAACCTAATTCCCTACCTTTTATACAACTAAGTAATCCTCCTGTGAAGTTACTAATTGACACTGGATGTCATATGTCTTTACTAACACCATACATCGTGGAAAAATACTTCCCTCAAAAGATTTACAAATCCAATACCCCCATTATTACATGTACTGGTGAAAATACGGCACAGTTCAAAGCCAAAATCCCATTGTTTAAAGAGTTAGGCATTAATGATGATTTTGAAGTAGTTTTGTACAGTTTCCATGAATATTTCGATGGAATAATTGGAATACGTGATTTACAAAACCTTAACTTAAATATTGATTTAACAAATCAGGTACTGGTAAACAACAACTTAGAAATCCCTTTTTCTTATCGTAATGATTTTATTACTCAGAAGATAGAAATACCAGCTGAAACAGCTATTTTAAAACGCATTAGGGTTAATCTTCCTGATTGCGAATTACTCATACCTGACCTACAAACAAATCACTTCGTAAATATCCCTAGTTCTCTAATTAAAATCGAAGACGGATTTACAGTGATAGAAATTAGAAATAATTCAAATGAAACACGCTTAATAGAATTAGATGAAGATTTTCTATCGCAACACGCAGAATCTTATCAGCCAGAATTGTACGAATGTTTTCACAGCGAACAACTTTTACAAAGCTTTGGAAAACCAAATGAGATTCGAAAATTGTTCGACTTTTCTTTAATTCGCAGTGACCATTTAAATTCAGAAGAGCGCAATGCTTTAAAAAATCTCTTAAAAAATTATATTGACGTCCTTCATCAAACTGATCAAACATTAACTTTTACAAACGCAGTAAAACACGAGATAAAAACCACAGATGAAATTCCCGTTCATACTAAGACGTATAGGTATCCGTTTGTGCATAAAGCCGAAGTACAAAGACAAATTACGCAAATGCTTGATGACGGCATTATCAGACCATCTCAATCCCCCTGGTCATCCCCTGTTTGGATTGTCCCAAAAAAACTCGACGCTAGCGGGAAACAAAAATGGAGATTGGTTATTGACTATAGAAAGATTAACGAAAAGAAAATTGATGATAGATATTCTCTGCCAAACATTACAGATATTCTTGACAAACTCGGAAGATGTAATTATTTTACAACTTTAGATCTTGCGTCTGGATTCCATCAGATAGAAATGCATCCCAACTCTGTAGAAAAAACAGCTTTTTCAGTAGAAAATGGCCATTATGCCTGTGTGCGAATGCCTTTTGGTTTAAAAAACGCACCAGCTACTTTTCAAAGGGTGATTGATAATGTACTTAAAGAATTGCAAGGAAAAGTGTGTTTAGTGTACATGGATGACATCATTATCTTTTCAACATCACTGCAAGAGCATATAAATAATTTAAAATTAGTATTAGATAGACTCAAAGAAGCAGGCCTAAAGATACAGTTAGATAAATGCGAAGTTTTATGAAAAACAGTCCAATTTTTAGGACACGTAATAACTCCTGAAGGAATTAAACCCAATCCGAAGAAAATTGAGGCTATAAAAAAATTCCCTATACCTAAAACTAGTAAAGAAATAAAATCCTTTCTCGGTTTAATAGGATATTATAGGAAGTTCATTCCAAACTTTGCCAAACTAGCAAAACCTATGACTCAATGCCTAAAGAAAAATATGAAAATTATACATAACCAAGAGTTCATCAACAGCTTTGAAATTTGTAAAAAAAATTTAATTAATGACCCTTTGCTACAATACCCCGATTTTTCTAAGAGTTTCAATTTAACAACGGACGCTTCAAACTATGCTATAGGTGCTGTATTATCGCAAGGACCAATAGGAAGCGACCTACCCATAGCATACGCATCCAGAACTTTAAACCCCGCAGAAACCAATTATAGTACGATAGAAAAAGAGTTACTAGCTATCGCATGTTCTATCGCAATTCAAAATTATTAGTGATCATAAACCACTTCAATGGTTATTTTCCCTCAAAGAGCCCAACTCAAAACTCGTAAGATGGCGATTAAAATTGGAGGATTATGATTATGAAATAATTTATAAAAAAGGAAAATTAAATACAAACGCGGATGCTCTATCAAGAATTCAAATCAATCATATAGAAAATGAAACTCATAGTAACCCTAACGAATTACCAGATGACGTTTCTATGATTGCTAACTTTGACACACCCGAAGATTTACCTGAATTAGACGAATTAGTCGTAAATGAGATATTGGAAACATTAGACAACAGTATAATGTGTGAAGACGAACAACAGAAAATAAACATACTGCAAGACATACAAATTAAACCCCCTGTTGTTGAAAATGAAGAAGACGATGATGGTGCTACGGTACACACAAGTCAAGAAGACCCTATTCTCGGAGCTCCATATGTAGAAAAATGCGTTAATCAATATCAATATCAATTGATATTTATTTATCCTAAATAAAAATAACAGTCAAAAAATGAAAGTAACCAAACAAAAAATATTTAACAAAACTCGTTTAAATATATTTTTAAACAAAAATTCGAGTGAATTAGAAATGTGTAACTTGATAAAAAGTTGGTTAGCTCCAAACAACACTTATTGTTTATATTTTAAAGATAAGTCGATAGAAGCTCCAGTCTTAAGAATTTTTCAAAAATACTTCAAAAATAACTCGTTTAAACTTTTTATTTCAAACTCATTTCTAACGGACGTAACTGATCCCGAAGAACAAAAAATAAAAATCCAGTTATATCACAAATCAAAAACGTCACATCGCGGAATCCAAGAAAACCTAAAAGCAATAAAAAAGCAACTATATTGGCCAAATATTGACAACGATGTTAAAAACTATATAAACACTTGCGAAATCTGTCAGAAATGTAAGTATGAAAGACATCCCAATAAACTAGTTTTCAAACCTACACCATTTGGCTATGAACCTTTTGACCATTTGTACATTGACGTTTATAAAACTCACGGACAACCCTTACTTACCATTTTAGACTCATTTTCTAAATTTGGACAAGCTTACCCTCTAAGCAATGTATCAGGTATAGAAATACTTAATAAACTATTAATTTTTATTTCACACTTCGGATTACCACCAAAAATCACAACAGACAATGGACATGAATTCAAAAACGGGTTAATACAAGAACTTTGCAAAACTCATTCGATTGAATTACATTATACGACACTATACAACCCTTCCAGTAATAGTCCAGTTGAGAGATTTCATTCTACTTTAGCAGAAACAATACTCACCTTAAAAGAAAATAGACCTAAAGAAAATATCTTATCTCTTGTGAGTTATGCTTTGTTATCATACAACAATTCTATTCATTCAACTACTGAGTACACACCTTTTCAAATCATTAGAGGCAAACTGACTCATAAAGATCCTTTTGAACTTACTGAAAATGATAAAATTAACAGTTACATGCAAGACCATGTAGAAAACATAAAAATATTGCAAAAAGAAATTTATGAAAATATTAACACTAAACAGTGAAAACGCCTAGAAAAAGAAAACAAAGATAGGGTAGAAGAAATTAAACTCAACCCTAACGTTGATATTTATAAAAAGGTTAACAGGAACGGTACGAAAGAAAAACCCGAAACCGATTTGAAAAGCTCGAAAACCCCATTGAAACAGCAGATAATAAAGTATCATGTAAAAACAAAACGTATCATAAAAACTATTTTAAACCACAACGTTTTGTTTCAGGAAAAAACAATGTTGACTTTGAGGATGGTAGTAGTAGTTCTGATGATCTTCCCCTTAGTTATTTCACTAAAAGTAAAGGAAATCAACAGTCCTATCCTACCCATCAAACTGGGAACATCCCACATAATAACCTCTAAACATACCTTTTTATATCATATAAATATAACCCAATTAATTTTAGTCGTAGAACAGTTTGAAGGTACACTTAGTTTTATCGATACCTTAATTACTAACAATCGTATCGTAAATATAGACCCTAGCCTTAATCAAAAACTTAGAGAGAGTACGTATTTACTAACTCATCTTACTCAAAGACTTAGCATATTTAATATTAGTAATGAACCGAGCCGAAAGAAAAGAGGTTTAATAAATATCGTTGGCAAATCATCAAAATGGCTATTTGGTACATTAGATTCAGATGATGAAAAATATGTCAATTCGTACTTAGACAAACTCAATGAGAATGATAAAAGGATAACATCAAATTTAATGGCTCAACAAAGCTTGTTAAAACAAGTCGCACATGTTTATGAAAATAAGTTCACACAACTGAATTCAAATCAACGAATGCTTCAAAAAGATCTAAACCGTCTTTCAAAAAATTTAATTGATGAGAGAAACTTTTTACTCATATATAATCTTATTGATGTCAGTTTCACTCAATTACAGAACATCCAACATACACTCGATAATATAGAAATCGCTATTTCTTTCTCTAAATCAAATACGCTGCATATCTCTATTCTACCTCTTAAGAATCTAAATAATATTTTAAACAAATTAAATCAAATATATGGTTCAAAAAACCTTTTACAATTTAAGAATAAACTTAGTTATTACGATTACTTCTCAACGCAAGTCTCAGTTTTTAAACAAATTATAATTTTCAAAATCCACACTCCTATAACAATGTCTGGATATGACTATTTTCACTTATATCCTATTCCCATCCGAAATCAAACCATTATCTTGGAAAATCCCTATTTCCTATATAAGTTGCCCCAACGTGGAAGACAAATACCTGTGTTTGCAAGAAAGCCTGAACAAGGACCAACCGTGCGTAGAAGAACTCTTGAAAGGAAAACAAGCGGAATGCCCTATGATACCAACATATTTTGAAAGGACCACAGTTCAAGAAATCAACAACCACAACCTATTGGTAATTCCTGTGCGAGAAGAAAAACTACAACCTACCTGCTTGGATCGTAGTGTCAAAATTATAAAACCAAGTGTCGTGACTCTTGAACAATGTGACTTAATAATTGGTGAAAAAATGTTTAAAAAGTACGAAACCACTAGTGAAGACTTTGATATTTTCCTTCCGAACATTGCAATGCCGAAACTGAGCAACCATAGTTTTCAACTTAAATTAAAAGAAGTTAATTTGCAAGAAATCAAAGCTTTACATAAAGTTATCAGTGGACTACAACTGAAGAACCCAGAAAGAAACATAACCTCACATCACCAATGGACAAACTCAGCAACCATCTTAACAGTGATAATCGCTTTGTTTTGTCTAATAGGTTTCAAGTTTGCCAAATCCAAGACTGTTTACAAGGAACCCATTGTTTGCAAACCAGATCCTGCTTCAGCCCAGTTAAGAGAAAACTGCGAGCCCTCATTTTCTCAACTTAAGGAGGGAGGAGTAATGCTGACTCAGACAAAGGACCATTAGCATATCTGTCCAGAGCCCATTAAGCTATCACCAAGGACCTTAGGACTTAGGCGCGATAACGGAATACATAAAACCACCCTTAGACGAGGAAGCCAGGCATTCGATAGTTGATCTTCTTACGTTAGCAGTCACTCTGTCGTTTCATAGTTTTAAGTATTAATGTAGTTTTAAATAAAAGTCATTTTTTAAAAAGTGATTTTCTATAATTTAAAACATAATTCATGTCACAAAAATTATGGTTTAGATCCTCTTTGGTATTTTACATTGCCAGGGTATAGCTGGGACGCAATGCTTAATCATACAAGATGTAAACTTGAAACGTTTCAAGATGTGGACATTTTAATGTTTTTCGAAAAGTCCATAAGAGGTGGAATTAGTCAATGTTGTCATCGATTATCACAAGCTAATAACAAATACATGGGGGAAAGGTCTGATCCAAGAGAAAAATCGAAGTATCTTCTTTATTTTGATGTTAATAACTTATACGGATGGGCAATGTGTGAATATCTTCCTTACGGCTGTTTTGAGTGGGTTGATAACAATATCGATGTAACCAAAATCTCCGATACTAATGACCATGGATATATTTTAGAAGTTGATTTGGCATACCCAATCACTTCATGATCGTCACAGGGATTTATCTTTTGCGGCTGAGATGCGTGTACCTCCCGGCTCGAAGCTACCTAAGCTCATCACCACACTGTATCCAAAAGAAAAATATGTGTTACATTATAGATCGCTCAAGCAGGCCCTACAAAATGGTTTAATTTTAACAAAAATACATAGAGTGTTAAAACTCAAACAGAGCCCCTGGCTTGCCTCTTACATTCAATTTAATACCCACTTGAGGGCGACCACAAAATTAGATTTTGAAAAAACCATAATGAAACTCATGAATAACGCTATTTACGGTAAGACAATGGAGAATATTAGAAAACATAGAATTGATAAATTATTGCGGAAATGGGACGGTAGATACGGTGCTAAAAATTTTATAGCATCTCCTCAATTTAGAAGCAGAACGATCTTTGATGAAAATCTAATTAGTATCGAACTCAATAAAACCAATATAATTTTCAATAAACCTCTCTATATTGGTGCTGCCATTCTCGACATTTCTAAAACTTGCGTTTACGAATTCCACTATAATTTCATGCTGGAAAAATTTCCAGTAGACCAGTGCAAGCTCCTTTACACGGACACCGACAGCCTATTGTATGAAGTTTCTTGTGAAGACGCATACGAACAAATAATCAAAAAATATTTACATCGCTTCGATACAAGTGATTATCCAGTAGATAATCAATATGGAATACCTCTCACGAACAAGAAGATTCCCGGCTTGATGAAAGACGAACTGAATGGACGTATCCTTACAAACTTTGTCGGAATCCGATCAAAACAATACACGTTTATGTCAGAGGATGGAAAATGCACGAAGAAATCGAAAGGGATCCGAAAGAATGCCTTGAATAAGCATATAACTTTTCAGGATTACGTGGACTGCTTGTTCAAGCAAGCGGAAAAATCAGTAGTTCAACGTACCATCCGATCCTTTGCCCACAATGTTTTCAGCATTGAACAGGAGAAAATTGCCCTGAACCCTTTCGATGATAAACGGTATCTTGTAAATAATATTGAAACCCTTCCATGGGGTCATAAAGATATTATAGCTATGGATGTTGAATAAAAGATTGTGTTTGTAATATGGTGTTTTATTTACCTTCTCATCACATTTTTCACAGTAAATTATCTTTTAAGATACAAGTCCATCAGAAAAAAGTCCTTATTCAAACTTATAAGTTCTAAAAGAAAATACGTTTCTATACTAGTGCAAACATCACACATTGCTAAGGCAGTATCGAGGTCATCTAACAGGTAATTACTCTTCTCTAGAATTTCATTTACGCGCACCACAAACTTATTATAAATATCAGAAAAATTACACTTGAGCAGTACGTTAATTTTTATGGATATGCGTCTATCAAGGACTAACAAGTCAAAGACATCAAATTCATTTAAATATAAACGTCCATCGTCCTTGGCTAGTACAACGAACTGAAGGGAGGCGTCGCTTGAAGCCACTGTGTATAGCTTGATATTGCGACCAATTTCCACAGATCTTGAAGTGGCGTCTCGAAAAGTTTCCTCCATGCAATTTAATTCTTTAACTACTTGTGTCCAGTCCTTGCAAATCATTGTAAGACTCGTATCAGCATCATTCTCAATAATAACCGTAGGCTTAAAATATGGTTCGACTTTTAGTCCACAATTAACAGTCAAACATTGGCTCTGTGTTTTCCAGCTTGTTTTTAGTCACATGGTCATGTTGATCGTCACAAAACGTTTGACGAATCAATCCAGGAGTCATGGCTTTTATCTAGCCCCAACCAAGGCACCAGCACTTTTTTCCCTTTTCTGCGCAATACCTTTTCGACTAAGTAGACGTCAGTTTTCTGTAATTCTTCAGAATAAAATCCGCCCTGAATAGGTCTGTCATATCTTCCAGCAAATACGTGGGTGGGTTGGTAATTTGAACTTTAACTATTTTAAACAGCTCCGTTGTCCAGTTGGGTGTGTATCCCTTCTCAAAAATATGTTTTGCCTTAAATACTACGTTTACACCGCGAGGACCAATTTGGTCCATAGATCAAATTATGTACCAATTAAATTTGATACTTTAGTGTTTACACCCATGTTTTGAAGGACCTTTTTAGTCTAAAGGGGAGTAAATTTTGCTCCAAGGTTTGACAGAAAACAGCTGTTTTTGGAGGTAATTTTTAACTTGTCAGTTGTCAGATCCCACTTGATCATGCACCACACAAATTTGAGGTTAGGTTAAAGCCAATGTTCGGTTTTTTTCCAATTATTTTGATTTATTCTATTACTATTACTTCCTTAATAAAAATGAGTGTTTTAAGTGCAGTTTTATCTTATTATAGTCGACAAATGAAACAACTATCCATTGTGAAAAGAAATAAACTTTTTGACAAAGAACTTTTTAGAAATATTCTGTTGTCACAGGAGACAAGCCCATACTATTCCTTTTTTACTAAGAAATCACAGGATTTGGAGTAAGGTCAGAAGCTCAGAGAACTGGGACTTAATTATGAATAAAAAGTATAATGATCAAGACTGGTTAGAAAACTTTCGAATGACGAAAAACACATTTACACTTTTGTGCTCTTTACTAAGACCTAGCCTTGAACCTCAAAAAGTACATTTAAAATCAAGAGATCCTTTATCAGTGGAAAAACAAGTGGCTACTGCTCTTTACAAAATGTGTAGCTGTTCAGAATATAGAGTTGTTGGATCAGTATTTGGCATACACAAATCGACAGTAAAAAAATGCCTATACAGAGTACTTGCCAAATGAAATAAAAGCTGAAGAGATTGCTGCCCATTTTGAATCAATATCAAAAATACCAATGATTATAGGAGCTATTGATGGCACCCATATACCAATAACTTCCCCAAAGGAAGGGTACAGGGATTTCACTAATAGAAAGGGATGGCCATCCTACAATATGCAGGCATTAGTGGATCATAGATGCAGGTGTGTCCCCATATAAGTATGTATGTTTCTCTGGTAGTTTTATTCTTTAAACTTTATTTTTTAGGTTCAGGAATGTATACATCCAAGCACCTGGGTCTGTGCATGATGCCACTGTGTTTAAGAATTCAAACTTATTTCAAAACTGTGACAGAGTGCTTCCACAGGTAGGTGTACTAAAAACAAAATAATCAAACTCAAATATTTTATTTCACAGTCTTTTCCAGAAGCAAGTTAATTTCAACAACATAATGCTTCAATATATGATTATTGGAGATCCTGCGTATCCACTGTTGGATTGGTTACTGAAAGGATTTTCAGGTGCTTGCACACCCACACAAGAATCTTTTAATGTGTACCTCAATTCTGCACGAATTGTAGTTGAATGGGCTTTTGGTCGTCTGAAGGCTAGATTTAGAATGATTCACAAAAAGATTGATATATATTATAAATTTGTTCCCAAATTAGTAGTAGCTTGCTGTATCCTACATAACTTTATAGAGGATTGCAAGGATATACCAATATATCCCAATAACTCCCCCAAAGGAAGGGTACAGGGATTTCACTAATAGAAAGGGATGGCCATCCTACAATATGCAGGCATTAGTGGATCATAGATGCAGGTGTGTCCCCATATAAGTATGTATGTTTCTCTGGTAGTTTTATTCTTTAAACTTTATTTTTTAGGTTCAGGAATGTATACATCCAAGCACCTGGGTCTGTGCATGATGCCACTGTGTTTAAGAATTCAAACTTATTTCAAAACTGTGACAGAGTGCTTCCACAGGTAGGTGTACTAAAAACAAAATAATCAAACTCAAATATTTTATTTCACAGTCTTTTCCAGAAGCAAGTTAATTTCAACAACATAATGCTTCAATATATGATTATTGGAGATCCTGCGTATCCACTGTTGGATTGGTTACTGAAAGGATTTTCAGGTGCTTGCACACCCACACAAGAATCTTTTAATGTGTACCTCAATTCTGCACGAATTGTAGTTGAATGGGCTTTTGGTCGTCTGAAGGCTCGATTTAGAATGATTCAAAAAAAGAATGATATATATTATAAAATTTGTTCCCAAATTAGTAGTAGCTTGCTGTATCCTACATAACTTTATAGAGGATTGCAAGGAAAAATTTGTACAGCAGTGGATAAAAGATGTCCAACTAGCTGAAATTATGATACCGCAACCAAAACAACCAGCTGAACATAAAGCTGTTAGTACAGCCATGGAAACTCGAAGAAAACTAAGTGAATACTAAGCTCAGAATTTCCCAATAAAAAAGTCTTTGTTAAGATAAATAGGCAATTCTTAAGATAAATATTTTATTTTGTATGATACTAATACATATACTTCTGGGTTTTCAAGTATTTGATCAGGCTTATGTGATTATTTTACTTCATTGTAAGTACGTACCTTAATAGTGTTACTACTGTTACTAGCCTTCTTGCGCAACTCAATAAAATATTAACAAATCATGATACTTTTTTATTTTAGTATGAATATATGAACATTGAACCTGAAAAACCATACAACAAAAAGTATCAAAGCACCTAAAAGTCTGATTCACACTCAGATAATATTTCACCATATTCTGATTCTGACGAGCTTCTACTGAATTCTACATTTTTGGAGGTGTTACCACCATGGCCCTGAGGGCCAAGATTTGCTAGTACATTAATACGCCTCTTTGTTTGCTTTTCTTGGGATTTTGTTTGCCACTTTAACATTTTGATATCAAATTTTCTTTGCTTCTTTATTTCTCGGGTTAAAAACTCTTGTTGTTCTCTAGCCAAAACTTCTTGATTTTTTTTAATGGTCTCGGCAAAATTTTGTAACATTGCCTGAGATGTGTACCTACCACCACGTTCTTTTCCACTACCTGCAATGTCAAAAATTAAAGAACCGCAAACACACATCTCCTTTTACCTGATCAGTCATCTAGATGACAAAAAATCTTTTGCTCATTATTAAAACATATAAAACGCATTCAATACCTCACGCAGCACAATGCACACATAAAACATACCTTTTTTTGGTGTTGGAGTGTGATTTTCTTGTTCGTTTTGTGGTTCTGTTTGGTTCGTAGGTAAAGTTAACTCATAATCATCCCCAGTAATTGTAGATTCATCTTCAACAACCACATTTTCATCAATTTGAATTTCCACAGGCATCATCGGTATGTCATTTTTGCTTAAAGTAATTGTATCGATTCCTTGACTATGATCAAAAATGGGCATTTTTCTGTACAACTGATCTAACAGATCATAAAAAGGAATATCTGTACGTCCTTGGTCACTTGGAGTATTTGCCTTTTTACAATTTATGTATGACGTTTTTAACTTTTTCATTCTTATCTTTATTTGATCAACAGTTTTATCAACACGTCTTTCAGCCAATTGACGTTGCAAACTATTGTAAATATCTGTATGTCGGTATCTATTCCCATCCATAAGCGTATTTATTTGCATGTCAATAGCTACTTCTAGTAAAGTTTTTGTTTCTTTTTCTGTCCAGTTAGCACCTCGTTTTTTCTTTTCATTGTTCTCACTCCTGCTGCTGCTACTCTGTAAAGTAGCAATAGTAGCAGTGCTTGTGGATGGGCCATCCATTTCTACAGAACTAGAAGATTAGAAATTTTATATTATGCGTATCATTTAACAATAAATAAGTGGTGTTGTTGGTAGTAGTTGTATGGCTTACCTGGCAGCTCCGCTTGCAAATACCAAAAGAAACTAGGAACTATTTCCTAACTTAAAAAAACAAATCCTGCAGAACCAAGATCAGGATGTATCTAATATTTCAGGAGCAAGGCACTTTGCGGGTTAAATGTTAAATTTGCATTAACTTTCAAAACCCCAAAACCGGCAAAGAAATAGAAAAACAAAACATGTCATAATAAAAATATGAAACGTCAAATGTTTTGCTAGCAACTGCAATTTATTGTTTAACTTGTTGGCACTCCTGAAATTTGGTACTTGAACTAGTGCTAAAGTGTTTACACCATAAAAAAGATTGTTTGATCTACCCTACTTACTCCGAACCAAATTCAAGGATCAAAAATTTAGTTCTAAATGTTTACATCGTCAAGAAAGTACTCGTGACGTCATTTGATACGTCGACCAAACAATTAGTCCATGCGGTGTAAACGTACTAACTGATACGAACAATATATCCTACATTGAATCGTTGACCTTGGAAAACTTTTATGTTACTATAAATTTTCTTTACACGTTCCTCATTGCTTGAATTCACATCTATGGGTTTCATTCCAATGATACTATGTTTGGTGTTATTATACTCGTCCACTATCTCGGGCAAGACATTGATCCACTTGTGGTTTCCATTTAGACTAAACGTTCTAAAGAGGCGCTCTTTTAGGGTGCGAATTACTCGCTCGACAATTGCAGCCTTTTTACAACTAAACGTACTGTAATGATTGATGTTATGCGTTACCATTAATTTCTTAAAATGGACGTTATAGAATTTCTTTCCAAGATCAGTTTGCAGACTTTTAGGGAGATTATTAGAGGAACTTTCAAGAATATCTGCAAACGCTTTTGTTACCTCCTCTCCTGTTTTTGTCTTCAATCGACGACACCATACAAATTTGGAAAAACAGTTAATGACTACCAAAATGTACTTATAGTTTCGATTCGATCCTGCATATTGATTTAACTGTCCAAGATCTGCCTGCCATAAATCATCTAACCCTTTAAGAATAGTACGTCGTCGGCGGAAATTTATTCGGATAGGTCTATGTAACTCTCTCACTAACTGATTTTTTTCCTTAGAATGATTCATTCTTTAGGAATCTCATTTGATCTATTATCTTCTGCTTTCAGCTCTTTCAACACCGACAAGAGACGTTGGTCAATGCCGACCAAAATACCATTTAACGTCTTATATACCCTATTTAGTTCTTTCCTGATTATACCAATTTCATGATCTACATACTCCTTATTGGCTGCGTCTGTATCACTGTCAGGAAAACCAACGTTCAATAGCTTCCGATTTTTTAAGTCGTTAATAGGAATGAAGAGCTGTGAACTAGATCCACTGACTGATGAGGAGTGTCCGAACTTATTGAGCGGCATAGTCTTAACAATTAGAAGGTCAGTCGATAACTAAAACAAAATTTCAATCAAAATTTATTCTTTTCATATCTCTACACAATTCATACATCAAAATATCTTGCTTTAATTTTTTAATACATTTTAAAAACCTATCTAATTTCTGTTGATAAGTTTTCGTCATCGGAGTCCTCCTCGATGGCTTCATTCGACCAAGAATTCAATGTTTGTGGTGCGGCCTACAGCTCCCCGACTTTGCAGAAAATATTTAACTTCCCTTTCACTAATCTTTCGATTAATGTCTGCAATTCGTTCTGGAGTAAACTTGACTGTAAATCTTTGTGGCAAAATGGTCTTGCACTCACTAAATTCTATGACAATTTTCGAACCAAACTGCGTTTCTACAGTGTCAATGGACAAAATTTCAAATTTTTGCCCGACCGGAAGCGACCGCACGTTTTCAAATGGTTTCACGTAAAGCTCTTTGTTCAAATCATTAATGAATGAAGACATCTTTGCGACTATGAATTTACAACTCGGCTACTACTTATATAGCACTTGACGTGGGGGGTGAGCAAGCTCTCAAGGTTAAGACGCCGGCGCATAGGCGCTCAAGGTTACGCACATCTATCATCAGTGAACGGCTCAAGGTTACCTTTAGCGCGGATCTGTCAATGATGTTTATTGCAATTTTCGAGATCTCCCTCAAGCGCTCGTCAGAGACTCTCAAGGTGTCACCGGCGTTCAAGGTCAGTGACTAGCGTGGACCGACGATTTTCGAGGCCACGTTCGTCGGCAAGGTAGCTCGGCTTGCTGCGACACGTTTCCCGCGTGAGCTCAAGCCTAAACGATGTGAAAAACGTCAAGGCGATTTGCATGAACCTCGGAAATTTTAGCAGGGCGTCAAGGTGGAATGTCCGTGTGTAGACCAAGGTCAACTGATTTTCAAGGTCACTTTTCAAGGTCATGAGCGCGATTTTCAAGGTCAACGTCTAGCGACCTCGTCTAGCGTTATCTAGGAGGCTCATGGATGTTCCTGTGACCTTGAAATTGTCATGGAATCCGCTTTGATTATCTACTGGAATTTTATGGTTTCAGGGCAGGTGGGCTCAGTTGGTTTGGGTCCAACCTGGAGGATAGACTTCAGTATGTATGTTTTGGGGGTCAGCTGTCCGTCAAGCGGCGTTTGGAGACGGGTGTCCCGAAGGGATCTGTGCTGGGTCCAATTCTGTTTCTCTTGTATATAAACGACATAGTTAATATTGACATTGGGGGGAGTTCTTGCTCTTTGCGGATGATGCCCCAATTATATGGCATGGAGATGGTGCAGCTGACTCGGATCACACACAGCGGAGGGATCTCTTGCGGCTAAAGGAGTGGTGTTGTGCAAACCGGCTAGCGCTGAACATTCGGAAGACAGGCGTTATGTCGTTCGGGTGTAGCATGGACGGTGTTAGGATGGAGGGTGACACATTGGTCGCATTTAAGGTTCATAAGTTCTTGGGAGTGTGGATCGATAGCGGGTTGAAATTTGATGGTCATGTGGACGCACTGGCAGAGAGACTAGCCTCGGGCTGCTTTGCTATCAGGGTCATAAGGAATCAGCTTGGTGGAACCACTGTTAGGAGCGCATATTCTGCTTTGATAGAGTCACACCACAGGTATGGAATTTGCTTTTGGGGAGCTTGCCCCGAGTTGCTCTTTAATGGTGTGTTCATCTTGCAAAAAAGAGCGGTGGGATACCTGTGTGGGGCGGGGATGAGAAACTCGTGCAGGCCCTTATTCATAAGTCAGGGCATTCTAACGTTCCGATATATTTGATGGCAGAAAGGTTTTTAACCATCTGCCATCTTACTTGCGCCAGACTGAGAGAGCTAATCTCTTCCGGAGGAAACTTGGATCTCTCCTGACTGATATGACTTTTTACAGTGTGAGTGCTTCGACTTTCGTTTTGACTGAGTCTGTGCTCTTCAAAAGAGAACTCCCCACGGTAGCCGGTACCTACTTGTTTGTGTTGTGTGTTTTACTGTGTACCTCAGCAAAATTTTATTTTAATAGTTATTTTGTCCTGCTACCCTTGGATGTCTTAACAGTTCTGTGGCTAGTGTTTCTACTATCAATAAAAGTGGGAACATAAAGCAAAGTGAAGGTGAACGTCAAATAGAAACTAGTGAGCACAGTGTTACAGTGATAACCGAGCCTAGTACATATAATTCTCAGTTGGCAAAAGAAGGTGAGGTTTTGCTGTCAACTGCAAAGGTGTTAGTGTTGAATAAGAATGGTGAGCCACAAGAATTGCGTGCTTTGTTGGATTGTGGTTATCAATCAAATTTTGTATGGTGTTAAAATGGAACAACTTAATATGACAATTGTAGGTGTCAATGGTTCAGTTTCAAAGTGCTCGTGGGCAGTTAATCTTATGATTGAGTCTAGAATTAACAAGTTTTCAGAAAGTTTAAGTTTCTTTGTTTTGGATAAAATTGCCTCTAATGTACCAATGTTTCCTGTTGATAGAGAAGCTTTGAAGATACCTAATAATAGCTGATGATTTCTTTGATGTGCCAGGTCCAGTAGATTTGCTCTTAGGTGCAGATATATTTTATGATTTGATGTTACCAGGACAAATAAGAACGTCAATTGGAATGCCTATTATGCAGAAGACAAAGTTTGGATGGATTATATTAGGAAGCGTTCCGCCGAGTGGTAAAGAAAAAAACTCAAGGATGTTGCACTGGTAATGTTGCACAGATAACATGCAGTTTTCTTTTGGAAGAAAGTCTTTATAATCAAATGGAGAAGTTTTGGCGAGTGGAAGAAACGGAGCCAACAAGGATTTTCAATCTGGAAGAACATTTCATCAGGGATACAAGGGTGGGAAAAGATGGACATTTTGTGGTAAAATTGCCCACCGAGGATGGAATAAATGATCTCGGAGAATCAGCTGAGATGGCTATGAAAAGATTCGACAAATTAGAAAGAAGATTGGCTTCAAATATTGAATTAAGGGAACAGTACGTGAAATTTTTGAATGAAAAGGAAACTTTAGGGCACTTGTCCTTAATTCCCGAAGAAGAGGTCAAAAAAGGCATTATTAATTACTACTTGCCTCCCAACGCTGTAGTGAAGGAGAACAGTAGCACAACCATGTGGTGGTTTTTGACGCAAGCGCAAAAACTAGTAATGGAATTAGCTTCAACGACCAGTTAAAATGTGGACCAGTGATTCAAGAGGATCTGATGGCGGTATTGCTCAGATTCCGACAACGTAATTATATTATTTGCTCCGATGTGGAAAAAATGTACCGGCATATATGGATAGACAAGGAACAGAGGAATTTACAGCGAATTGTGATCCTGATGCAAGTGAAACATTAAAGCATTATGTTTTGAATACTGTTGAAAATTATGTTTTGAATACTGAGAAATTTTTATAAATCTTCGTTTTGTCGATCATGAGCAGGTAGACGTTACTGACCGATTATATAAAATCAGACCGATCATAAACATCTTACTGGAAAATATAAAGAAATCTGTATATCCCACAAACAACTTGTCGTCGACTAATCGATGCTTCAGTGGAGAGGAATACTGCAATTCAGACAGAACATTGCAAATAAAAGACATAAATATCGGATTAAATTTTACGTTCTCACAACCAATGACGGTTTCATTCTCAACTTTTTTGTTTACACGGGAAAAGGGACTGTAATTGATGATCAGAATCAGAGTCATACCACTTCAGTTGTGACAAATCAGATGAAAAACTATCTTGATAAAGGCCATGAACGCTACGTTGACAATTTCTAAATTAGCGTTCCTTTAGCGGAGTATCTAATAAATAGAAAGACGTATATGACAGGAACGCTGCGGGAAAATAGAAAAGGAAATCCAAGAAGTACTTGTCGGGCCAAATTAAAGAAGGGTCAATCGGTCGTCAAAAGGAAGGGACCAGTACTTTTTGCCAAATGGAGAGACAAACGGACTATTCGCATGATTATTACATATTATGTCTGAAATAACTAATAGACGGAGCCAAATCAAAATCAAGCCACAATGCGTTCTGGACTATAATATAAATATGTCCGGAATTGACAGGTCCGACCAAATGATGGCATACTACTCTACACCAAGAAAAACTCTTAGGTGGTATAGACATTTTTTTTTCACTTGATTGACATTTCCATATGGAATTCCTTTTACATGTATAAGAAAAAGAAAAACCTACCCAGGTCCTACATTTTGAGAAAGTGTCATTAGGGAAATGACAAAATCTGAATCAACAAAAAATCAAAGAAGAACCAAGAGAAAGACCCGCCCAGCGATGATAAACAAAGTTTTCACTATTTCGAAGCAGTAAAACCAATTGAAAAAAGCAAGACACCCATGAAACGATGCAGGCCAGGACAACGTAATCAGGAAATGTAGTTCATGATGTCATCAGTGACAGTAATTGGAAAAAATGGAGTACAGGAAGTTTGATGAAGCTTTTGAATCCACGGTTAGCAGCTAAAATAACTGCAGCAAAAGGCTTAGAGGAAAATTTGTGTGTCTCAACATAACACAATGGAAGGGGTTCTGAGGAAAAACAGCAAGGAAAACAACGTGATTACAACACAAGTGTTATAAGTCAAAGAAGACCAGCTGCAATAACTAAACACCAAAACAGGATTTCTGAATGAAGCTTACTGCAAAGTATGTGGGGCAAACTATCGAGCACATCAAGCTGATTTCGTCAGACATAGTAAATCAGTGAAACAGGTGGCAGAAATAAAGGCTATTAATACAAAACACAAAATAACAGAACATGTCACAATTACCACTATGGAAGAGAAAAAGGATATATGTTTATAGCTTTTAAACCATTTGAAGATGTCCTCAATTAAGCAACATAGAACAAAGTGTGTCTCCTTGTCTATTAGAAGACCTAATTGAAGATGTAATGGGTCAACCCTACTCCTTAATACTTGAAGAAAGCACAGATGTGTCCATTTAAAAAAATGCTTTGTATTTGTACTCGGTACTTTAGTCGAATATTGTTATAGATTTTCTTGGAATGGTTGAGATAGAAAAAACAAGTGCCTTAGAACTTTATAATGTAGTGAAGCCTTTTCTTGAACAGCTCTCATTGGAAGTAAATTTGCTAGTAGGATTAGGGAATGACGGAGCTGCAAATCTTTGTGGTAAACACAATTCTTTATGTAGGGGAGAGTGGGATATTGGGACATGGTGTATAGCGGGACAGGGGTATTTACTGCCCTCTGTGTTTCAGTAGCTAAATTAGACTTGTAAAATTCAAAACATCAATATTACAGATCCTTTTAATTTGTATTGCGTTATGTCTAGTTTGTCAACTTCATACTGTAACACCATTTTGAATTTTCTGAAGAAAAGTTTGTTGCAATTTGCTGATGTTTTTTTAAGACACTGTAGATAAACTAACGAGTTTTAGCGGTTTATATTTTGTGTGAAAGTTATTTATTATATGTAGAAGGTATTGCACATTTAATGGCCATAATTATGTTTTAAAAAGTTGCAACAGACAGACCTGATTCTCAAGAAGTCTTAGAACAAGAAGTTGCAAATGTGAATTTGGATGCCCAGCCCAGTGGCATTTATAAAAATCCTCGAAACTCGCGTCTGAAGATCAGACTATAAGCCAAGAACAGAAACAGAAGGCAGAAACATTTCCCAAGAATCTAAATATGTGAATTTAGAAGCCCAAGCAGGTTGCAGTTATATGAATTCCTCCAAACCCTCTGACGATCGGATTGCAATCCAACAAGGTAGAAAATAATTTCTTTTGGCTTTTTGGGTGTCTAATATCTATTCTAAATAATTAAATATTTTAGATTTAGTCATTCCAGAACATCTGAAACCTTATCCGAAATCGCAAACAAGGAAATCTGTACGAAAAGGAAGGAAAAAGACTACTTCAACAATCTTAACAGACACGCCAAACATTGAAGAACGAGAAAAACATGAATTAGAAAAGAATATGAAAGAAAGGAAAGCTAGGATTAGCAAAATTCCATTGGTTAAGAAAAGAGTTTTTAAAGAGTCATCATCAAGTGATGATTCAGAATTTATTCCATCTGGAGATTCAATGGATGATATCTCTTGGGAAGGACAAAGCCGAGGAGAAAGCTGTTCTTTCGACAATTAATTAAACAAAACAGATTTTACAATTGTTAAGTATGAATTAAAAAAAAGTGTCAATTTTTTTGTCGGTCAAATTGACTGGGTTGAACGGCATTGAAACGGCAGTTTTAATGAATCTCATTCTGAACCAAAATTTGTATTTCCGGTTAGGAAAGATGAGGATACCATCCAAAAAGATAATATTGTTAAGAAACTTCCAAAACTTTCTGTCTTTGGAGGAACCGAAAGATTAGCGACAAAAGTTAGTTTTGATTTTTTTGACATGATATTTTTATATGAACTTTGAAGAGATATTTCAGAATTATAACAGTTGAAAGGTTTTTGTATATTTTTTACAAAATGTCATTCTCTAAATTTTGACCAACAACTAAGAAAGTTTTAAATATAGGGAATACATTTTTTTTTTCTTAAGAGTTTTTTTTTACAAAATTTGTTTTTATTGGAATTAGTGCAAATGATTTTTCACCAAAAATATTATTTGGTGGTAGAAATTGATTTTACATGACTCGTTTACCATTCAATCGTGAAACATTACCTTAAGTTCTAAGAAAATTAATGACTTTGCAATTCAGTAGATAAACAAGCAAGACTCTATTGTGGGCCCGGCCCTGTCTAACCGAACACTAGGTAGAGCAAGCGCGGGCGTGCCGAAAAACACTAGCTCAAGGTTGCGGCACGACAGTGGAGAGGAAGACAGCAGTTGAACGCCGGCAGGGGCAGTGTGGGTTCAACGGCCCGAGCGGAACGAAGTGTAACGACGTGTTTTATTATTTTCCTACGACGTAACGACGTGTTTATTAAGTTAATTTATGTGTTTAAATGCTAATCTATGACATTATGTATTTTTGACTCTGTAAACGACGTTAATAAAAGCCACTTTCCGTTTCCGACCGTTTTTGTTTCTTGTTGTAACAAGGAATCCCATACTAATTATGTATATCTTGGACAAGAATCGGTTGATAGTTTGTAGAAAGTGAAAGATTTGATAGCATTTCTATTATAAAAGTGCAAAACATTGAAAATTATTTTAATGCTTACAACATAAAAAGTCAACATACGTGAATAGAATTATATGACCACTTATGAGTATTTAGCTTAAGCTAAGCTTCATGTTACTATTGTTAACGCATTTGTGCTTCAGTTGCACTTATCTTATTATAAATAGGAAGCTGCATAATGTAACAAGTAGTCTTAAGTTTGAGGTAGCCGTAGTTGCTCTCTACCTTTCGCTAATAAAATAGTTTTTAAAAACAAAGATTGCATTTATTCGAACGTAATTGGCACAGTCGGTAGGATCCTTTTCGGAGAGCATAAATCGATCGTGCGGGTTTCAGGACAACCACCATTCTTTGGAATACCTGAATCTGTGTAGTGATTGTGCGCACCTGTCTGTGTTAACAGTTAAGAAGAGGATCAGAACAACATCAACGGAGGCCTACGGAACTCAAGCAAAACTCCTGGTTGCATCGATTTTGGGGTACCAGTACGAGACGACCAGCCCACCTCCGACCGACATACACCGACATTCGACATATCCGACATATTGGCGTAAGCTAGTGTCACCGACAGAGGACTACCAACTCCAAACTTGTGTATTTCTTCAGCTTCACTAACCTGATACAAGATCAAGACTAGAAACAAATATTCTGTAAGTGACAGATTTGTTTTCTTATAGTTGGACAGCCTGTTAGTTAAGAACATTTTCTTTGGTCACAATATGTATTTCCATGAAGAAAGCTAGTAAGAGAACTGTTGATGATATAACATATCCTCGTGGTACTATGAATTCACATCGACGAAGTTTAGGAAACTTAGCAAATAGCTATCCTAGTAGTTCTGTAAATAATAATTTAGTTACGTTATATTCCGACATTGCAAATAATTTTCGGTTATTTAAACATAGTTCCATTCAGCAAACACTCGTAGAAGTAGAACAGGATAATTTTAACATGGTCAGTGCATTGAAACCAACTGTATCTCTTTTGAAAACGTTCGATGGTAAACCTTCTCATCTAGAAGCCTTTATAGATCAAATTGATACTTTTCATACTAGATATTTTAATAATGATGCATCACAGCAGGAATTCATCATTCTCGCTATAAAATCAAAACTGTTAGGACCAGCTGAAGATTTTCTATTAACTAGACCTGATTTGACGTCGTGGAATTATATTAAAGATGCTTTGAAACAAAAATTCAGTGATCCAATCATTCGTGCTAATCTACAACAACTAATATTCTTAACAAGAAAAGATGAGTCAACTCAAGATTACATATTGAAACTTAAATGATTAGTTACTAAGATTAACACTAAAATCTCCTTTGAAGTTACTAATATGGAGGCTAGAACAATCCTAATTCAATCCCAATCCTACAATCCCAATCAAAATGAGCTAACAGCTACACAGGATTTACTGGCCAATATATCTAGTGAACTGAGAACTCTGTTAATTGTACAAAATCCTCAAAACCTAAATAGCGCAATGGATATAATTACTAGTTACGAAATTTTGACGAGCCAAACTAATTTCAAAAATAGCTTCTTATTGAGAAATGCTCAAAAGAACTCAAATCCATCATCGTCTCATCAAAATAATGTTCCAATCAATCGGTTTAATAACAGTACTTCACAACCTAGACGGCATAATTCGATATTCAACCCGAATCACTCAGCTCAATATCAGAGACAAACTCCAAATTTCAATCCCAAACCCTAAGTTCAAAATAAAAACCCCAGACCAAAGCCAACTCAGAGAAATGTACAACAATACCCACAACCAATGTCTGGTGTGAGCGTACAACCACGAAAACCTTTTTCACAGGTAAGGCTCCAATATAGTCCACCTTATCAAAATCACTTCCAACCCTCAGGAAAGCCCAATTTTACGTCCCAAGAATTAACACACTTGGAACAAGTTTCACCAGAACAAGAAAGTAATATCAATGACTACAGTAATACAGAGTACAACAATTATCCTTACTCATTGTATGATTCTTTGGAAGAACCCCCAGAACCCGAAGACTCACTCGTAAGCGAACAATTTGAAAATTATTCAAATGCAAGCCTCAAACGAAACAAACCCTGTTTGACTTTAAATAGCTTCCATGTTAACCAGTTACCCTATATAGAAATTACAAATTTCGGAATCTGTCTACTTATAGACACCGGATCTCAAGCATCACTTCTCAGACCTTCTCTAGTAGAAACTTACTTTCCCGAACTAATTCAACCCTTTACAAGCACATTACAAACGTGCGCAGGTTCAAAGAAATCGTCAAACAAAGCAGTCATACCTCTGTTACTATGCTTTGGTATTTCAGAACCTATTGAATTTATTATTTTCCCTTTTCATCATTACTTCTCTCATCTGTGCAAGCTAAGTCTAAATATTGATTTCAAAAATGGACTATTACGAAATCAACATTTAGAAATTCCTTTTTATTTTAGAAAAAACTTTGACAATTACGTGATCGAGTTGTTACCAAGAACTATAAAAAAGTGACTTTTAAAGCTCAACTACCAAATGATACAACGTGGTTAATACCCTATCATTGTGACAACGAAATAGAGATCTTGCCAACAATAATAACAATTACAGACAATACCTATACTGTAGATATTTGCAATCTAACCTTAGAACCAATAGAAATTAACAATTACGAAGTTTTCGGTTCCGAACTAAAACACCCGAATATTAGTCAAATTACAGAAAGGAATTGTAAACAACAGTAAGTAGATTTTTATTCACTAATTAACACATTTTATTCAGACATTAACACTTAAATTCAGAAGAACGAAATCAACTGTTTAAACTCCTTAAAATATTTGAAAATATTTTGCATAAACCTGGCGACATTTTAACATTTACTAATCAAGTTAAACATGTTATAAAAACTACTGACGAAATACCAGTACATGCACAAAATTATCGATATCCCTATGTCCATAAACAGGAGGTAAACTCACAAATTGATAAAATGCTTAATGATGGTATAATCCAACCTTCCAATTCTCCTTGGAGCTTTCCAGTTTGGACCGTGCCCAAGAAAACTGACGCATCTGGACAACAAAAATGGAGATTAGTGATAGATTATCGCAAATTAAATGAGAAAACTATCACCGATAGATACCCAAAACCCAATCAGCCTTATGCAGTAAAAACATTGATATTTAAGTCAATGTTGAAATCATTTCAAGGAATATTGACTTTGATTTCAATATTATAAAAAAATGTTATGCTGTAAGTCCTGTTGATTGAAATCAAAATTGATTGGAATTAATTTCAATAAACCATTTGGCAACGTTGCATTTATACGTCAGCTGTCAAAAATAAGATCTTGTCATGCTGTTATAACCTTAAAATTCGATAATGTGTGAGTCATAACAAGAGTTGAGCTTGGCCAAACCAAACTTAAATTTATACCAAAAACTTTTGGTAAAATTTGCTTTGCTCATTTTAAGTGTTCCCTTACATAAAAAGTTATTTGACCCTAGTACCTGCAGAAGTAAGTTAATTATTGTTTTGTGATTTAAGAAAACTATGAAGTACAGAAGGATGGTTCTTTGTCACTTCAATCACCATTAATAGGTGAAAGTGAGAGTGAAGAAGGTAGAGAACTGACTGAAGTGGCCGAATCTGTGCCAAAGGAGACTGATTTCGAAAATGAAATGGGTTCCAAAGTACCAGAGAAAACTAAAAAAGGAAAGAAAGGAAAAGCTTAGAAATCAATGAAATGTAAGTGAAAAGATGTTTTTTTTTAGTAAAACTTAAAATACCTAGGGAATTATAAGGTCTATTTCCTTCATCCTTTAGACCTGCAGTGCAATTGTCACTAAATGACAGCAACAATTGCCCTAACTAAAAATTGCATTCTGTTGGTGTCTTTATTGTTGATATCCATAGATACAATTTGGCATTGTATTCTATAAAATAATATGTTTTGTGTATAAAAAATTTTAGAAAATTCTGCATTCAGATTTGTTACCTTGAAAAAACAGCCTTTTTGTCAAATAACAATCAAAATGCATTTCAGCTTTTTCTGAGCAACAAACCTCTATGCAAAATTTTCGACAATTTTATATGCACTTAACAATTTACTGTTGATAACAACATATGAGGCGGAGAGTGTCGATCTGCGACCTTCCACTCTACGAGGGATATATGGGATGTTTACAAGAAAACATCATACAGAAGGCCATCAATTTCTGACAGTAAAAGATGACATAATCAAAGTAAATGATTTTGGTCCTTCAGCGTTTTCTTTTGACATGTTGGAGCTAACTAGATGACATGTTTAAACAAACATTCCCTACTTTGAACATAGACCCATACCCTATAGTGCCCATGGTGCCTTCAAAAATTGATGTTTTTAATGTCTGACATTCAATAACACCTGTTAAAGTTAATTTTAAGAGAAAAATGTCCTAGAGCATTATGTCTCATGCAATGCAATAATGAACCAGTCGGATGTTAAAAATACATATTTTCTAGAAATTCTTAGCTTAAAATTTTTTGTAGTATTATTAAATGAGCATACGGCAGCCACTAATTCTGGGCTTCATGATATTGCTGAAGCAATTAGATCAGTAGCTGATGCCATCAATAATGTGGCAACTGCTCTAAGAGAGTCGAAAACTTAATGTTCCTATGTTCCTATATTCTTATATATTTATATATGTTGTACCTATAATATAATATGGCTGGTATTTTTCAATGTGATAAAACTTAGAAATAGACACCTAAGTATTTCTTTTTAGAACTTTATTGTTTTTTTTACTTAGTAGCACAAAAAACAACTGTGGAACAATATGAAATGTACATAGAGTTTAAAAAAAATAATCACAATGAGGAAGCTAAAGCTTTCGAAGAACTTTGTGTTGAAATTAACAAACAAAAAAATTCTCCACAAAGAACAGTAGGAAACTGGAAAAGGGTATGATTGTTATTTCACGTATCATAGGTATAAAATCATATTAAAAAAGGGTATTTGAAAGGTTTTTAGTGAATGGGAAACTAGAGTCAAAGCCAAAGCCAGAAGAATGCGTATGGAACTTGAGATGACTGGAGGTGGAATACCAATAATAGAGGTTCTAACTAACCTCGAAAAGAATCTATTGGGAGTTTTATCAAAAATATTAATATTTGGCCATCCGCAAATACCAGAGCTGGGATTTACTAAGAGAGTTTCTAAAAATGCGCAAAAATGTACATATAAAACATGTACTTTAAAAAAGTATAGGAAAAAGACAGGTGATTAAATACATTTGCTTTGTGCTTTTCTATTTTGCTAAGTACCTTTAGGCTGTATTATTAAAGGAAGATTAAGACTATATTTGTGTTGATTGCCTCATATGAATTTAAGATTTCAACTTACATTGAAGAATTAAGTAAGTAAATATATATCAATGTTATTTATGTTCAAGCTTAGCACAAATATAACCTTTTTCCGTGCTGGGTCATACACTTTGTTTATAGCGTGTCTCTTACGTTCTAGAACATTTACGGGGGTTTATCTTGCGAAAATTGTATGACAAAAATCAGAAATATTTTTTTAAATTTTCAAATCACAGGATGTTACAAATCGTTTTATTTTCTTTTTCTCTATATATCTCTAACGACGCGAGATATACAAATAAAATGTAGTGTACATAACTGACTTCTAAAAGGCTGCAAATCATTGGTAATATTCATTTTTTTTATAACTTTTTTTTTTAATTTAGATGTTTTAAATCACATGGTGTGTAATGGCGTTCTTGTATCAAGTACTAAGAAGGTAGCGGTAAAGAATAATAATAATTTTGTCCTCTACCGCTATCTTCACTTTAGGAAATACCCTTTATATATTGTGTTTTTTTTAGGAAATAATGGAGAGTTTCAAGACATCTTTAAGGACCTTCGACTTCTAGAAACAAGCACAAAGGCAATAAATTGCAGTTTTTCCCTTTTTAAAGAGGCATTAATGAACCTTGAGGATGCTCTGTTCACTGTGAAGCAATAAAACAAAAAATGAATATAATTATTACAGCTCATTTTATTTAAGTAAAATAATTCTGAATCACCCTATTCCTCAAATTTCGTCCCTCTTGTAGACAATTTCTCTCAGGCCCGTCCACATTTTCGTTTTCCTGCTCCTGTCTGTTGGGTTCATCTTCATGTCCATCATCATTTGGATTTTCTGAAATAATTCAGACTTAGAATATTATTAGTTATTTGAGTAAATAATCAGTGCAGAAAGTGTTTCTTCATTGCTTGAGCAGCCAAAACGCGAGATGAACGAACGAGATTTTTAAAACCTGCTAAAGCACTGAAGGAGATTTTCTACAAGTAGTATCTTGTCTTATCTACGATCGTATAACTTTAAACCTTAATAGTGATTTTACTTTGGTAGTACTTTTTGCTCGATCATAGACAAACTCTTGAAAACACGCAACTAGCACTAACCTTGATCTTCCAAAGTTTAATTTCTGTCAATGCATAAATTGTGCAGGACTGCACATGAGTAAATAATCTTTGCCGCTCTTACTGGGGTATAATGTAAGGTTCGATGTTTTAGAGTGGCTTTTAGAAGGTTCCAAGGGGTAACCAGAATCACCTAATAATATATTTTAAAATAAGTAGGCACAAAGGGTGAGTTTATTAGAAAATGTCATTTAGAAGGGTATGAAATTTTGACAGAAAAAGTATTACATAATCAACTTAAATGGACTGTTGTTGCTTAATGCTTTTCTTTTGACATTTCACAGCCAACTTAATAACGTTTTTAAATGAATGCCCCATATTATTGACTAGTAGGTATTCTAAGTAGTTTATTAGTAACACAGGTGGCGGGCGCAGAAAAGATGCTCTGGCAAGTAACAATCAGAAATTTATCTGCCGAATAATGAGGCTACTTGGGACTACTCAAGGGGCTTTGACGACCGGCGTCGGTGGACACCTCATCAGTAAAATTTTAGTCTAAATATGTAGCTCTACGATATGCCACCGCCATCATAGTTACTTGTATATACAAGTTTTAAACTAACCCAATAAGTATGTCATTTGATTCCTGTTTTGCCCAAACATGTTTGCCAAATGTGTTCGTGCCATCGATGTTTGCCAGATTGCAGAATCATGCACCGCTCCAGGAAATCTTGCATTAATATTTAAGATTTTGAACTTTGCATTGCATATCTACGATTTAATGATAACAATAAATAACTATACAGCTGGGCGTTAGGGAACTGTGGTGTCAAAATAAAACTGGTAAAAGTTCATGAAAAAGTTACTAATTAAAACTAAAGAATTTGCTTAATAAACTTGTACCCTAAAACAAAGGATTATGATACAGGATGGTGAAAAATAAAATTTATCTGAAAAACAATCTTATGTGAAACAACTACTAATATTCTACGAAAACTGATTCATCTGACACATAAAATGTTTAATAACTAAATAGTGTGTTACATAAAATTGTCATTTAGGCACTGAACATTGAAAACACATATTTTATAGGGACCTTATTTTATCGCATCGCAATAGTTAATATTACGTTGGTTTTACGGAAAGCGACTCATAGAGGATATTAACGTGGCTCAGGAACATTATCACGCGCATATCATTGCCATAAACACCCTACCGCACAATTATTGTAGACAGAAATATAAAAAATGTCGAAACTATGACTCTATAACAAAATTCACAAATAAAAATAGTACTGGTTGCACAGGCACCTTTCCTATCAAGAAGGTGCCTGTGCAGCCACAATATCAATAACAATCATTGCATTAGGTACTTACTATTTGGACGTTTAAACTATAGTATCCTTTCCTGATATAAAATATGACCCCAGGTATTTCTGCATCTTCGGTTTTAGGTGCAACTATGGAAATATGAGTGCAGTCAATACACCCTATTACACCACAAATCTAAAAATAGAGAGGGGTTGTAAGTGAAGTACAATAGGAAGGTACTTACACCTTTTCTATTCCAACAATTATTACTAACAAATATTTATAAAAAAAAACCATAACCATCTCTTACAATTGCTTTTCCTGGTCTTTCTCATCAACTGTTACAGGAAATTTGATGATGTGTCCCAGAACATCCACTATGATGTCTGTTACCTCAGATAGACAACGACTCACTGAAGTCTGGTGCATAGTGGTTAGATAGTCCTGTCCTATTCCTCTTTGATACGATCCTGCACGATCCGCACTTGAAGAAATGTATTGATGCAAACACCTAAAAAATTTAATAAATAAATCAATTATAGCTTTATTGTCGTAACTTATGTTGCTGTGGACAGAACATAAAATTAGTCACAAAACACAAGGCAAGTAGTATTATCAAGGTGCAATAAACTAGCAAAACTGCAAAAGAAACTACAAACAATTTTTAAGAAAATGTAGTCAAACCTAATTAAGCTTAGAGGGAGATGTCAGCTTGAGGGAGATGTCATGTCTAACCTGAACTAACAATTTTTAACTATTAAACTTTGACAAAACCTCAGTTAGTCGTATTAAAATAGACTGTAAAACTAAGGTGTATTGTCCATATCCCACTCGGCCGGTTGAGCAGTCCGCCTTGGCGTTATGATCGAAGCTCCATTCTCGTGCGATATGGCCATCACATCCACCCTTATAAAATTACTGTTTCCGCATTGAGCCTTAGTGTACCACACTTGATAATGCTGATGCTCACGTACTCATATAACACACATACAACTTTTCACATAAGACAGTTTTTTAAAAAGTTGTGTAAGATCGTATCATACAAGAGCATAAGCATTGTTGCGAAAGTCCATAGTCACTTACCCTAAGTGCTTTCGGTATGCTGGTTGTCCTAGCAGAATCCCTCATATGTGGACCAATTTGTTTTAGAAGCCAGTGCCCTAAATTTTGAGATATTCGGAATATCTTTCTAAAAGTTGTATCTGGTAATGTTAAGGGGTCACTCCTATCCCTCAGAATTCGTCTTTGCAGATTTAAATGGTGTCTAGAAACAATAGTTTAAAAGCCATTTTTATTTAACCTAACCTGAACACAATACAATACATTAAAACAAAAATAGGTAGGTACTTACCTATCTACTGATAACACTATTTATTGTAGGTACATAAACTGGTATGGCATTATGGTACTAAATTTTATAACTATATAGCAGTGAGCCATCAATTATTACAACTTTAACTGCCAAAGGTCAAATAATTAGATATAGGTACTTACTTACCTTTGAATTTCATCTTGGCACAACTCTATAAACAGAATTAAATCCATTTCTTTGTTATATGGCAATTGTTTTCAAGTTTCACTCCCCAAATGACCACTGTTTAAAAACCGTTAACTTGCAAATAAATATTTGGAGGGAATTTTGACATAATCGCACCAATTGAAATGCATTTCAAGATCTTAACGTGAACGTTTCAAGCTCCTGTTAAAATTATTGACATTTGTCAACCTTGACTTTCAAATTATTTCAATAATTTGCTTGCAGCTTAACTCTTCTACTAAAACTTGAATTCATTTCAATTTCTTGACGAAATGTCAATATTGACTTTTAGTCAAGAGCTTACTGCATAAGGCTGAATATATCAGACATCCTTGATAAACTAGGAAGATCCCAATATTTTACTACAATCGATCCAGCCAACGGGTTTCATCAGATTGAAATGGATCCTGACAGCATTCCAAAAACCTCATTCAATGTAGAAGACGGGCATTATGAATACACCCGAATGCCTTTCGGATTAAAGAATGCTCCAGCTACATTCCAACGTACAATGAACAACGTACTGAAAGGAATGATGAAAAATATGCTTAGTTTACATTGACGATATCATAATCTTTTCAACCAGTCTTCAAGAACACTCAGAATCATTAAAACAAGTGTTTGAGCGGCTGTCATCCTTCAATATGAAAATTCAGTTAGATAAATGTGAATTTCTAAAAGATAACGTTGAATTCTTAGGACCCATTGTAACACCAAACGGTATCAAACGTAATCCTAATAAAGTCGAAGTAATAAAAAATCTAAAAATTCCATGCATACGGAAAGAAATAATAGCTATTTATGTAACCAGTTACGAAAAGTCCGATTTTGTGTAACGAATGAATGTTTGAATTCCCGCAATTGAATGAGATACACAAAAAAGGTTTTTCGTCACGTGTTTCATACAAGATTTTTTCTCATTTTGACTACAAATACCTACTTAGAGAGAGAATTATTATTATTAAACTTCAATATTTACTTTTAAACCACTTTGTATCTACTTAATACCGTAAAACTATAGCAACGGTGTGCCACAGCCGAAACCTGCAACTGGTGGTGACACCAACTTTTCATCACTAGTTACGAAAGATTTTACTTTTCGTAACTAGTTACGAAAAGTAGGACGTTACGTCACTGTCATCAGTATTGAAAAGTGCCACTTTATATGTCAAAATTAGAAAAAATCCTTTTTTGGCCTGGTAGGATACTACAGGAAATGTATAAAAAACTTCGCTAAAATTGTAAAACCACTAACCTTGTGTTTAAAGAAAAATTCAAAAGTTATTCAAGACAAGCCTTTCATAAATGCTGTAAACCTTTGCCAAAATATATTAATTAACGACCCAATTCTTCAACACCCCGACTTTACAAAATCTTTTATTCTGACCACAGACGCATCACAATACGCAATTGGTGCTACCCTTTCACAAGGAACTATAGGTCATGATTTACCCATAGGATTCTGTAGTAGAACTCTCAACGCAGCTGAATGTAACTATTCAACAATAGAGAAAGAACTCCTTGCAATAGTCTGGGCAACGAAATCCTTCAGACCCTATCTCGTTGGAAGAAAATTTAAAATAGTTACAGATCATAAACCACTTCAGTGGCTATTTTCGATCAAGGAGCCAAATTCCAAGCTACTACGATGGAAATTGAAATTACAAGAATATAATTATACGATACATTACAAAAAAGGAACCCAAAACGCGAACGCAGACGCTCTTTCGCGTTTACCTAAAGAAATTAACCCTATAGAAACAAATGAAACGCCGTTAACTCACATGTCAGCATCTTGTTCGAAAAAGAAAGACGAAGACTAATATTTACGGATGATAGGATTAAAGACTTCTTTGATTCACAAGAAAGATTATTTGATTCTCCGAAGAGAATTAACCCAAACGAGAAAAAGATAAGAACGGAAGTTCCAAAAATTAATATAATTTCCGATATACAAGTTAAACCACCAAATAAGAGAAATCAAGATAGTGAGAGTAAAAATCAAAACGATTCCCAAACAGAAACAAGTCTCTCAATCCCAGAGCAACTTGAAAAACAAGACAACTCTGAAACAGAAACAATACATACATCACATTAATATCCAATACTAGGAGCACCCTACGTCACCAAATCAATGAATACTTTCAAAAATCAATTAATATTTAAATGGACAGAGGAAAAACAACCTCTCGTGGCAACGTATAAGTTATTTGGAACAAAGAAAAGACTAATAATGTACATTAACGAAGAACCATCTACTGAAGAAATTCAGGTACTTTTAAAAGATCATCTACCACCAGATACATATTGCTTACATTTTCCAAACAAAGAATTGGAGCCTGTAATAATAAACATACTTTAGGAAACTTTTAGGTACAATACTTTTTAACTAGTTATTTCAAACATATTACTAGAAGATATATTTGATCAAGATGAGCAAAAGGAAATAATTGAAAGATACCACACCACCAAAACGTCGCATCGAGGAATGACAGAAAACATAAAAAATATCAAGCAAAAATATTACTGGTTAAGCCTTGAAAAAGACGTTATTAATTATTTTACGAAGAATCTAGAGAAAGATATCCGAAGAATCTAGTAGTGAAGAACAAAGTAATTCGGAGGATAGCCGGAATAGGGAGATAGCAAAATTAAGGCAGGGATTACGCCGGGATAAGAAGAGGCGATCTAGTCATAGTATTCGTCATCGAATTCATCAACGAAATTTTTCAAGTTCTTGTTCAAGATCCTCATCGTCATCGTCTCCGAATCGGATCACTCGAGACCGAGAAATTTCTGAAATTTATGACAGCAATGGTAGGTATTAAATAAAACAGCATTATTTTGTTTAAGTTCTAGAGGACAGGGAGAAGTGCATTCAAATGCCTACACAAAAGCCCTTGTAATTTATAGCCAAATTTAAAAGGGGGTCATTATGATCTGATTTTGTATTTTTCCTATTTGACTTGAAGTCAAATAGGTGGTCAGGAGAATGACTTATAATATGCATAATATAGGCTAATAAGGATTCCCTATTTGACTCGAAGTCATTTAGGAGGTCATGTGTATGACTATAATTTCCATTGGTCATAAGCAATAGGTAGGCCAGGAGCATTCCCTCTTTGACTCGAAGTCATTTAGGAGGTCATGAGTATGACTATAGGTACAATTTGCCACAAGCAATAGGCCAGGACTATTGCCTATGAAGACTCGAAGTCATTGTCATGGGGCCTATCTCTCTCAGTTTTAGAAATTGGGTATTTTGTAGGAAAGAAGCCAACTACTGAAGCTAAAGATCCATTGGATGTGGAATTTGTCCAAGTTCCTAGCTTAGATGATTCTGTACTAGAAGTATTGGGGGCAGGTACCCAAACTGTAAAGACAGTGGCTGAACCAATCCAGGCTGATATTGCGGTCCAGTGGGACAAAAACATTACTGAGGGTTTAGTCCAAGAAGTCAAAGCTGACTTGCTAAATAAATATAAAATTCCCTCTAATTTACTGGCAGCAAAACCTCCACAGCTTAATTTGGAGGTTAAGGCTGCAGCATCTAAGGTACCTCAAAAACGGGATAATAATCTGGAGCAAATACAAATGCAAATGGGTGTTCAGCTTTGGGCATAGCTCAAACGACATCGTTGTCTTTGAATAAAGAGCGGGAGGAGAGCAGCAACCTCCTGCCAATTATAGAACCCCTCAATGATACAGCCGGCCTGCTTGCAGATATCCATCATGAGCAGTCAATGGCTCGACAAAACGTAGTCACATTTGGCTTGGACAAGCGAGTTAGGGATTTAGTTCCAGGAACAAAATTGGATGGTTGGTTGTTTGGAAGCAAGCTTACAGAGAGAATTGCAGCAGCCAAGGCAGTGGAAAAGTCCGGTCAGGAGCTTAAGGCTAGTATTAAGCCATCAATCCCAAGTACACACCGAAGTGTTAGGGCTCCAAAAAACTTCAGAGGCTTCTCCAGGCAGCAGACCAGCCTGGGGAGAAGCAAGGGTCACGCAGTCAAGCAGGTCCAACACACAAGTCACAGGACTCATCCAGGAAGAGATCCCTTCCCAAGTCCATGAAATGCCCGGTCAGTCTCGATATGCCCGGAAGCGGGACAAATCGAGCACTCGTATGAGGCATTACCATTGAACCCTGATACTCAGGTAAGGCATGCTGGTCGCCTTAAACACTTCCTTCCTCAGTGGCATAAAATAACTAGTGATAAAACCATTTTATCTTGTCTTAAAGGTTATATTTTACCTATTATTAAACCAGTTAAACAGTCAGTTGTTCCAAAGCTTAGAAAATGGTCGGCTAGTGAAGAGTGCTTAATTGAAAAAGAAATTGTGAAACTGTTGCATATTAGTGCCATAAAAATGTGAACACCTTGTAAAGGTCCAATATATATCACCCGTATTTACTATTCCCAAACAAAATGGGAAAGTCAGATTGATTTTAAATCTCTAAAGGTTTAACAGTTTTTTGGGTTGTGCCCATTTTAAGATGGAGGATAACAGGGTTGTATCCAAATTATTATATTCTAATGCCTTTATGTGTTCCTTAGGCTTAAAGGACGCTTACTTTCTACTGAGAGAAAAATTATATTAAAAATAACAAAGCAACAAAATTAACAGCTTATTAAAAATATGAAAACAAAAACTGCTTTTGTGTAAGACTACTTCACCAGTCTTGCTCACCTTCGCTTGGGTTATGTGGATTTCAGCCGGATAGAAACACAAGGATATGCTCTCACTGACATGTTTGAAAATACTTTTAATGAATGAAATAAAAACAAATTGTTACAGAACTCACTAAACGTGTTATTTTATCTTATATTCTCCCTCATATTGTCCATTTTCCTTTTACCTCTCTCACACTCCTAAAACTATTGAAAAAGAAGGTAGCATCCACCCTGTAACCGTGCTACCGTTTACACTCAGTTGGGTGATCAAGAGATGGCAGCAGCAGGCAGCCAACAGATGGCAGCCGTCACCGCCGTGGTATCGTGCTACAAAACATTTTTTTTTTAAATGGTAATTTTGGATGAATGATGATCTGATGTGTTTGTGACTCTATATTTTTAGTACCTGGTTGCAGCACCATGAACGTGTAGCACTCCTTCTACTCGCCTTGGCATAGTATCTATCAGATTTCTAATAAAATCTTGGGGAGTGGCTTTCCAAGCATTCAATATCGCTTGCACAAAATCACAAATGATGAGGTGTTTAAAAAGTTAAGGTGGTTATAAAGTTAGACACATCTACAGTGGCGAACAAAAAGAAAACTTTCAAAAATTTTATGATTTGGTGCAAGTTTCCATGTCTTCTTTTAACTACCTGCTTCTCATTGTAAGGTTTATTCTCCAGAAAATACAGGGATCGGCCGCGCTCCCGATAGATGCCATGATTGTAGTTGGATCTGCCAGTTGTTTTACAGTTTTTGAGCGACTACCAATCACTGAAAACTGATCATCCATCGTTATTGGTAGTAACATGGACGATTTTTCTTTATCCTCTACAGACATCTTTGTATTTTCTTTTTGAATATTAGCGATCGCTTTTGTTAACTTTTATAATTCCTTTGTTACCACTTGATGTTGTCTTCCCAATTCCTCTAGCTCTCTTTTTAAGAGATTCTCGCCGTATACTGGTTTTTCTTCTGCCCATAAGGGAATTTCTTGCTCAAACGCATACATGCAACTATTTCCCCAGTCTACCTTAACTTCATTTGGTCTTAAGAAATCTATACCCAATAAAATCTCGGCCCTCAAGGTCTCCGAATTTGCTATTATGAATTTTTGTCTAATTGTAACATTAGCAATTCTCATAGGTATTGTTACGATTCGCAGCAACGCCGCATGGGAGGCGGGGCAACGCATGGGAGCGTGTTGGTTGGTGGAGCTTCGCGACCTATCCGCGCTGCGTCATGGCTGACACGAGTGATTTATTGCTCGTCTGGCTTAATCTAGAAGGCAGTTGTTTACAACCGTTTTTTTTTTATGTAAGATTATTCAAGAATTCTTATAAAGAACTTTCTAGGTTTTTCTGTAATTTTAGGATTGTATATAAAAAGCGCATAGATGCGCGCAGAGTAGTAGTCGTATTTTAATCGAGCTATAAGTAAGCTAAAGTTACGAAGCGATAATAGAAGGCTATAATGTGTTAAGTACTGAGTTATTTAGTAGTCGAGTGTATTTGTGGAATAAATAAATAGTGTTTTCGTATTAAATCGTTGCACTGGAATTTATGAACCCCGAGTTCGCAACAATTGGTGTCAGAAGTGCGATTCCAGTGGGAATTTGAGGACTAATATTGCTGAACTGTAAGTGAGTGCTTCATTGCCGGACACGTGTTTATGCCAGTGACCAGAAGCCAGCATCAAGCGATGGAGGATCAACTTGCCGCCCTGCTGTCCCTTATGCAACAACAGAAGGAAGAGCAAGAAAGACGTTATGTAGAACAAAAAGAAGAGCAGGAAAAACGTTATAAGGAACAAAAAGAAGAACAGGAAAGACGTTATCTAGAACAGAAGAAAGAGCTGGAAAAACGTGATCAAATACAGGAAAGACGTTATCTAGAGCAGAAGGAAGAGCAGGAAAGACGTTATCTAGAACAGAAGGAAGAGCAGGAAAAACGTGATCAAGCACAGGAGCGACGTCATCCACAACAGAAGGAAGAACAGGAATGGTTCAGAGAAGAATTAGTGACCCATCTCGCAGCTAGGGAGCAACAATTGGAAGAAAGAATAATGCAATCCGTTAACGGCGTTAACGAAGGACTCGAAGCTGTCAACCAGAGGGTTCTCGAGCTAGAAAAGAAATTCCGGGAACAACTTGAGGACGACAACGTGTCTACAGAGAGTTTTAGCACAGCCAACGCTAAAATTAAGCCTCCCGATTATGACGGTACTACTGCATGGGAAATTTATAAAACTCAGTTTGAGGCAGCTGCAAAAGCTAATGGTTGGTCCGAGCCCCAGAAAGCTACATCATTAGTGGTGGCACTTCGTGGAAAAGCGGCTGAGTTACTCCAATCTCTGTCGGCAGCGGATCAAAGTAATTATGCGGCTTTAGTACACACTCTGCAACTACGATTTGGAAATGAGCACAAAGAACCGTGTTCCAGGCCCACCTGAGGATGAGACAGCAAAAGTCAGGTGAATCCTTACAAGAATTTGAGGCGGACATAGACAGACTCATTCACCTGGCATATCCATCGGCCCCTGAAGCTTTTCAAATGCAATTTGCCGCCGAAAGGTTCATTGAGGGAGTTCGCGATAGTGACATGAGATACCACTTACGTCTAGTCAGACCCAGGAATATCAGGGAGGCACTAGTTCGGGCCCTGGAATTCGAGGCGTCACGAGTGTCATCTAGTTCTTCTCCACGTGTAAGAATGGCAACTTGCGATGACGAGGAGGATACGTCAAGGACTGAATCCATGGCCAGTTTACATAAAACGATTAAGGATATGGCAGTCAATATACAAGCCCTGTTGGGAAGGACGCCTCGATCAGCAGACAATCGGGGCATAAAATGTTTTAACTGCGGCAGACTGGGTCACATCAAGAGTAACTGCCGTAATAGGGCAAGAAGTCCGTCGCCGTCGTTTAGAAGACCGAGCGGCGACCAAGAACGCCCTAGGTCCCAGGAAAACTAATTCCGGTCAATGCAAGGGGGCAATTGACCGGGCCCGTTAAGACCCCCAGGATCTTTAAAGTCAATAATTTGGGTGGCAAAAGTCTTACAGTGGCCGGACGCATTAAGGGACAGAAAATCCAGATTACCATCGATACAGGAGCAGATGTGACCATTGTAAGGCCAGATAAACTTGTCGGATATACCATACAACCATTGCCCAATTATGTTAAAATCAGTCACTGGATAGTCTTGCCCTATAGACGGAGAAGCCGATGTCACCATCATTATTGGGGAAAGACTCGAAGTTCGGCATAAAGTGTTGGTTGCCAGGATCAAAGACGAGTTTATTTTGGGAATGGATCTCATCAGGAAACATGGATTCTCACAGAATATTCTCACATTTGGAGATGAGGAGTTTGCATTGACCAATGGAAATGTGGAAACTAGTGTCCGTCTACTGGTGGTGGAAGATGTGAAAATTCCTCCAAATTCAGAACAAATTATCACAGTGACTTCTGAAAATGATCCTGGGTGGTCCATAGGACTTATAGAACCTAACCTGGATTTGACGAATTAAGTCATGGTAGCACGAACTTAGACCGACACGAAGAAGACTATGCCAGTACGAGTTGCAAATATTGGAGAAAAGACCATCAAGCTCAAAGAAGGAACAGTTCTTGCCAATTATGAGCCTGTGCAATGGGTATGCAATTGTGTCGAAGCAGAGACATTCAAAGTTAAATCTTCTAACCAAGCTTCCCCAGAGGTTATTGATGCTTTCAAACGACATTGGAGTCATCTGTCAAGGGAACAACTTCAATCTACCATAAAATTTGCTATGGATGAATCTGATATGTTCAACTTCAAGAGCAACGACAGTCAAACTGATTTAGTTGTCCATAAGATCAATACAGGAGATGCCCAGCGAATACGACAACACCCACGAAAGGTCCCTCTGGCTAAACAACAAGAAGTTAACAGTTTGCTGAATGAAATGTTAAAGGAGGGCGTCATAGAAGAATCATCTAGTCCATGGTCGTCGCCTGTGGTTCTTGTTAAGAAGAAAGATGGTTCAACGCGGTTCTGTGTTGACTACAGGAAACTTAATGACGTGACCAAGAAGGACAGCTACCCATTGCCACGTATAGACGACACCTTAGCAACTTTATCGGGATCAAAGTGGTTTTCCACTCTAGATTTAAAAAGTGGGTATTGGCAAGTAAAGATTGCTCCCGAAGACAAAGAGAAGACTGCATTTTCTACTGGTTCTGGGCTATACCAGTTCACTGTTATGCCTTTTGGATTGTGCAATGCTCCATCAACTTTCGAGCGACTAATGGAACTTGTTTTGAGGGGGGTGACTTGGAAAACTTGCCTGGTATACTTGGATGACATAATTGTCATGGGACGTAATTTTGACGAGCATTTGAAGAATTTAAGAGAAATCTTCAGCAAGTTACGGAATGCTCACCTGAAGTTAAACTACAAGAAATGCAGCCTATTCCAAAAGCAAGTCGAGTACTTGGGGCATACCATCTCAGAACAAGGCATTAAAACTAGCCAAAGTAAAATATCTGCCATTAAAGATTGGCCAGTTCCCCGAGACAAACACGAAGTAAGGAGTTTTTTGGGACTATGTATTTACTACAGGAGATTTGTAGAGGGATTCGCCGACATCGCAAAACCGCTGCACAAATTAACAGAAAAGAAAACACCGTTCTTGTGGAACCATGATTGCAGTCAGGCGTTTGCAAGGCTTAAAGCTGCCCTCTGTTCTAGTCCAATCTTGGCTTACCCTATAAAGGACGGACTGTTTATTCTTGACACGGATGCAAGTAACTGTGGTCTAGGTGCAGTACTCTCTCAAAGACAAAACGGGCAAGAGAAGGTCATTGAGTACTACAGTAAGACTTTAAGTAAGCCAGAAAGAAACTATTGCGTCACTAGAAAGGAGCTGTTGGCCATCGTTAAAGCAGTCGAACATTACCATCGCTACTTATATGGAAAAAGGTTCCTGATTAGAACTGACCATGGAGCCTTGAAATGGTTATTACAGATGAAAAACTCTGAAGGTCAAATAGCCAGATGGATAGAGCGCCTGCAGCAGTACGATTTCCAAATTGAACCCATTTGCCAAAATTAAAGAGCGGTATTACTGGGTGAACTATCATGAAGACGTCAAATCTTGGTGCCGCAAGTGTGAAGTTTGTTGTGCCACAAAAGGATCTCGAACAAGATCACGGGGTCGAATGGTGCAGTACACTGTAGGTGCTCCATTCGAGAGGGTAGCAATTGATGTCGCGGGACCGTTTCCTCAGACTGAGTCGGGCAATAAATACATCTTGGTCGCCATGGATTACTTCACTAAATGGCCTGAAGCATACGCCCTGCCTAATCAAGAAGCAACGACTGTGGCAACGGTGCTAGTAAATGAAATGTTCTGCAGATTTGGAGTCCCTCTCGAACTTCATTCTGATCAGGGCCGAAATTTTGAATCGGCTGTTTTCCAGAAGGTCATGGAACTTCTCGGAATTCGCAAGACCAGGACAACTCCTTTGCATCCACAGTCGGATGGGATGGTAGAGAGATTTAATCGGACCATGGAACATTACCTGTCTAAAATGGTGGCAGATCATCAGCGTGATTGGGACCAACATCTACCTCTCATGTTGATGGCATATCGAGGCTCTACGCATGAAGCCACTGGTTATACTCCGGCGAAAGTGATGTTCGGAAGGGAAATGAGGCTTCCTGCGGATTTGATGTATAGAACACCAGAAAAAGACTCGCTCAACTCTGAGAACTTTGTGGAGGAGCTCAAGGAGAGGCTGGACAATGTTCATGAACAAGTCAGGAATAAACTGCGGATATCCAGTGATCGAGCCAAAGCAAGATATGACTTACTAGCTAACTCCCGCGGCTTCCAGGATGGTGATTTGGTGTGGCTATACAATCCTCGGAGAAAGGTGGGGAAGTCGCCCAAACTTAGCCAAAATTGGGAAGGACCTTATACAATTATAAAGAAGATTAATGATGTGGTGTATAGGAATTAGCGGACCCCTAGGTCAAAGATGAAGGTCGTTCATTTGGATCGATTAGCACGATACCATGGAACTCTATCTGTTCGGGACGAACAGCCTTAGGAGGAGGGCAATGTTACGATTCGCAGCAACGCCGCATGGGAGGCGGGGCAACGCATGGGAGCGTGTTGGTTGGTGGAGCTTCGCGACCTATCCGCGCTGCGTCATCCCTGACACGAGTGATTTATTGCTCGTCTGGCTTAATCTAGAAGGCAGTAGATTACAACCGTTTTTTTTATGTAAGATTATTCAAGAATTCTTATAAAGAATTTTCTAGGTTTTTCTGTAATTTTAGGATTGTATATAAAAAGCGCATAGATGCGCGCAGAGTAGTAGTCGTATTTTAATCGAGCTATAAGTAAGCTAAAGTTACGAAGCGATAATAGAAGGCTATAAAGTGTTAAGTACTGAGTTATTTAGTAGTCGAGTGTATTTGTGGAATAAATAAATAGTGTTTTCGTATTAAATCGTTGCACTGGAATTTATGAACCCCGAGTTCGCAACAGTATAGTCACTGATCCTAGTACTGGAATCTGATTATTTTGTATGTATATCAATTAACTTGATTTCATCCTCTTCTATCTTGAACCCCTTGGCAAGTTCAGGTTTTATTATGGATATTACTGCCCCAGAATCAATTAGAGCTAATAACGGCCTACCGTTTATTATAACTCGTAATACATTACAGTTTGGAGGGGCTCCATTGGTGCATATATCCCTAACCAATATATCCCTAACCTTTTATCCATTACACGGTAGTTGCCTCGCTCACAGCCACATCTCGGGGTCGGAGGGTGGCTGAGTTGGAGTTTAACGATGAGTTAGGCTCGCTGTTACTTCTGGAGGTTGAAGTGCGAAATTGGCAATTTTTAGCGATATGCCCTTGCTTATGACAACTGAAGCAAATTGTCCTTGGTTGCATTTCGCCAATATTTCTTTCTGACCTTCCAGCAGCTAACTCGCGCTTTCTCTTTCTACAGTTGGCGTTTATATGTCCTATCTTGTTGCAATAATAACATGTCGGTCCACTTGGCTTGGGTTTATTATAATTATAATTTGAAGATCGAGTAGTTCCTTGCTCATAATATCCCTTATTACTTCTGATTTGATGGCTTATTGGTCGTAAGTAATTTTCAATGCATTCTTCTCTTTCAGCAATTTCTAAGGCTTCGTCTAAGTCATCAAATTGTGTCGTTATATCTTTTTCAAATTTTTTTGTGATAACTGCATCGGTGGCAGCAATTCCTGTAGGCGTAACTGTTTTGTTTCCTAATATCTTGAGCCTGGTCAAGAATTGTCGGCAACTTTCTCCTAGTCTTTGTCTACATTCAATGAAATCTTTGATCGCAGCTCCTTTTATATCTTGCTGGACGAATTGTTTTTTCAATTGTTCTTTGAGGGTAGTCCAACTGGTAACATTTTTTAAAGTAGACTCTGATTGTACAAAATCCTTAGCATTTTATCTTAATTTCAATTTGGTTACTGCAATCTTCTGTTTTTCGTTCCAGTTTGCTAGGCTACTGGTTTCTTCGATAACGGAAAGAAATTCTTTTACCTTTCCATTACCATCAAAAGTAGGATTTGATTCGATACCCATTATGAGGTTGTTTACGTTCACATTGGGAGTAATATTTGAGTCCAAATCTGTATCTGGCTAAAAATGCCAAATTCTGTTAAATAATCAAGGTTCTATATTTTTTTTGTTTCCTATAGGGCTATGCACATCTACCCCACAATACGATATAGGGCTATTAAAATCTACCCCACACCTGACACCAGTTGTAGCGGCACCACTATTTGACTCACACTTACCTTGAACCTTCCTTAAGTATAGCCCTCTGGTGCGCCACAAATCGTCGTAATCGGAAACAAGAAAACTTTCTGTCAATTGTATCAATCGAAAGGGAGCTTAAAATTTCATTTGTCGTTGATTACATACTTAATGCCTTTTTATATTCCCTGCACGTAAACAAAACTCATAACCACTACAATAGGTACTAAGTTGCTTTTATTCATTTCTTTATATACCAGGTGTCCAGCACAACCCTGGACATAGGAGATTAACATGGAAAATCGCTTTTTATTTTTTTGTGCCTGTACGGTTGAATTGATTGAAAAACTTTTAAAAGTAAAGTTGTAGAGCGTATGGTCAGCTATCATCCTGTAATTTTTTCAATACCCCAGTTTTGGCCGTTTTTTTGCAAAAAAGCCTCGAAAAGTGCAAAAATTTGAATTTAGCGCGTCACCCCCGCCATGCATGTGCAGTGTCGCCAACATATTTTCACTGAATAATCATGTTAATTACTACATGATAGTCTCTCAAAAGAAATAAGAAAGGAAAATCGGCTGACTCTGACATAAGAAATTATTATGTTGGCGACACTGCACATGCATGGCGGGGGTGACGCGCCAAATTCTAATTGTTGAACTTTTCGAGGCGTTTTTCCAAAAAAACAGCCAAAACTGAGGTATTGAAAAAATTACAGGATGATAGCTGACCATAAGCTCTACAATTTTACTCTTAAAAGTTTTTCAATCAAATCAACCGTACAGGCGCAAAAAAATAAAAACCGATTTCCCATGTTAATCTCCTATGTCCAGGGTTCTGCTGGACACCCGGTAGTATCTTCATGCAGTATAATTAATATGTAAATATATTTAACATTAAGTTGCCTCTATTACTCTTTATGTAAATGCCTTTTTTACTGTATTCTTATGTAAGGCCATTATCTTTATCCATTAACAATCCATATTAAATCACTAATTAAGTAAGTTCAGAGGAGAGGGTTACGAATTCACACTATTACAAGTCGAAAATAAAAGTAGGCTTTAACTTACTCAGTAACGTGAATAGGTGCAGTAACGCGAATAAGGTGCAAAACAGTTCACAATTAGATAGGTTATTCCCGAAACCGCTATTAGTAAAACGAAAGGCAAAAAGAGTATTCTATGGAAGTTTTTTGAAAAGAAGGTGACGGCTAAATCGGAGAAAGATGCTGCTGTTTGTAAGTTGTGCAATGCCATAGTATCCCTGGGAGGAAGTGGACGAACAGCAAACACATCAAATTTCAAACATTATTTGCTGCGATCTGACGGAATAAAATATGAAAAGCTTGGTAAGTAGAGGTGATTTAGATTTTTAAGTAGATTTCATATATGAATATATCACTAATCTTTTGGCAACTTTCCATCCAAGCCACACAAATAAATTAATAACTTTTTAACATTGAACAAGTTTCTGAGGTGTTAAAAAAATTATAACATCTCCTTTTGAAAAAGCCCTAAAACAGAGGGCGAAACGTCAAGACGCCGATTAAATATATGGAACAAGTACATCAATCCATTATTTAATTGTTTCAAGAACATTCCCATAACCTCTACCCAAGAATTAGGCAATCCAAACCACGTGACCTAATATGGCGGTTGTTGGCACACAAGTCACAAATCAAATCTGACAAATCGTTCCTTTCAAATTGCCGATTTTAGTTATCACCTTCCAATTCTGTATTTACCGTATCTGTTTTCACGACAAGTAAACGACAATTGCCATCGATGTTATACAGGGTAAATTTCAGGCAATGTAAAATGCAGAAACGAATGGAATATGGTATATGTAACTAGTTTTACACCAGGTGAGTAGGTACTATTTCACAATGACAATAGTGACACAAACAAATTACTGATTTGCTTTTGCTTCCAAGGCCAAGGATATGTATTGTATTATTGTATGCCAACAGCCGCCATATTGTTTTTAGTTTGACAGGTCGTGGGATTCCCTAATTAACACCCAATCATATTTTGAAAGGTTAAAGAAGCAACAAACATATTGAATATATACCTATTGCGGAGATCTCGACTTTTGAAATCGCCATGGGGTTTTTTGTTATTTATCATGTTTTATCAAACTACGAATAAAAGTTAATACTTCTAAGTGGCAAATAGATTCGGCAATATAATGAAAATTAAACTTACAGCTCAGGGCCGGTTCGAGCATATTTTCCACCGTGTGCAAAATCCTCAGTTGTCTTAAAGTATAAATAATTTAAAAAATACTGCCAAATCTTTTCTTGAATATGGATTTTTTTAATTCTATTGAACAAACAACGCCTAGTGATGAAAAATATGAACATCAACAATCCGAAGCCACTACTTCTAGTTCGTTATCACAACTATCCGTCGGCGAATTTATTGAAAGTTTCCAAAAATGAGATATTAATGGTGTGAAAGCGAAAAATTATCACTATTTGATTGGCGAGATGATTGCTGTTGATGATAACCAGCCATTTACAATTGTTAATGGCACTGGGTTTCAAAGATTAATTGCCAAAGCGTTACCTCAATATAAAATACTATCAACGATAAATATTTTCGTGAGAAAATTGTCCCAGATATTTACGACAGATGCAAGAAGAGTTTACAAAAAAAACTGGCTGGCCTAAGAAGCAAGGTGACAGTGACAACAGATATTTGGACTGATCAGTATCTCACTCATATCTTTGACTGCTCATTGGTTTGATGGTTCACCGCGTAGGAATTCCTTTGTTTTAGCTGCTCAACCATTCAGTGGCAGCCATACGGGAACAGCCATTGCTGAAGTTTTAAGAGGACTTTTTACTGATTGGATGATTGAAAGTAAGATGCTAATATTAATATTATTTATGAACCATGCTTTATACACAGCATGCAACTAGTGATTACGGAATCTCTTAGATCTCAGGGCTCTGTTTTGGATACTATAAGCATTGCAAGGAAGATGTAGGTCATTTTCAATCACTCTCAGTTGGCCTGCGATAAATTAAAAGCAATCCAGGAACAGTTAGGATTGAGTTCCAATAAGCTTATGCAAGATGTGGAGACCCGCTGGAACTCAACATTTTATATGTTGCAGCGTCTTTTAGAACATTAACGAGCAAATTAATTTATATATTGCTGAGAATCCTAGTCCTTTATCAGATCTTAACTTTAGTCAATGGGAAATTGTACAAAACCTAAAAAAATTTGCTTATGCCTTTTGAGGAAATAACAAAAATTACCAGCCATGAAAGCAGTTGTATTTCCGAAGTCATTCCTTTTGTGAGTATTTTGAAAGCTTATCTATCAAAGAATTCTCGATCTTTTTTTGGCGTTGGTACACTTAAAGACGAACTGAATAAAAACCTGGAACAACGTTTTAAAGACATGCTATTCAAACAACATTTGACACTGACTTGGGGGAACGCATAATATGCCAAATTAGGCAAATTATTCTTGGTGCAGAACAGAACTTAAATGAGCAGCCACGTACCTATAGTACTGAGGAAGAAAACGTGATCTCTAGTAGCAGCGATGAAGATCTATTTTTGGCAAGTACATGGCAAGGACGGCAGTAAAAAGAGGAAAGAGAGATGTACATGATTCTTTTTGGGAGTCGTACGAAAGTATTATGGGTGAAAGCTCAAAAAAAGTAAAAGTATAGAGCCTATGGCAGAAAAACTAGAAAAAGAACTTAGTCTATACCTTTCAACAGCTGTTATTCCCAGAAATGAATCTCCCTTTGAATGGTGGAATTCCATTAAAAGAGATCTGCCCTTACTAAAAAATCTGCATCTGCTCCCGCTGCAAGTGTTTTTAGTGAACAAACATTTTCAGATGCAGGAAATATTTACTGTAATAGAAGAAACAGATTGTTACCTGATCGTGCCAAATATTTTTGCATCGCAATTTAAAGAAGTTAAACTTTGATTATTAGTTATTTTCTCTCAACTTTGAGTGTTATAATTTCGAGTTTCTTTTGTTATAATGATTCTGAGAAACATCTTCGTTTTGTTTTTTTTTCATCAGATAAGAATAACATATAATAAACTATTTATATTTTTCTTCTGAACTCATGCACTTACTTTTACTTAAGTTATCATTTAATTCTACTTAAACAACGTTCGTATGGCCAAGACTAGGAAAATGTAGGAATGTATTTTTTGTTAAATAAAATAAGCAAAGAATTTGAAAGCTGAGTTTTACTTACAAATAAATTTTTAAAAAGCGTTCTCGTATACGCCGGCTATATTATCGGCAAATTTTTGCCGATACCGATTATCGGCAAGATTTTCCGATACGCCGATACGATACCGATATACCGATATTTATAACGGTATCGGCCGATCACTATTTTAAAGTATAGTAACTTACAAAAGCAATATCTGAATTAACTAAGGCACCAATATACAACTGGTGAGTCTCATAGAGATCCCTCACCTTATTTTGACTTGATGCATAGCATATTGGGAAATAAAGATAAAATCAATCCGTCAAATTTGCAAGACTCAATGGTCGAAGCTAAGATTTTTTATGATAATCCAGCATCAGATTCCCTTCAGTTGGAAACATAAGGAAGCAATAGCCAGGATTATACCGAAGAATGTGGACAAAGTGTGAAATATAGATTCAAGAAAACTAGTGATTCTGTTAAACCAACAAGTGTAAACTCCCAACTTCTGAAACTTACTAAAATTGAAGTAGAAGAGAGAAAGTGGCACTTGCAAATTTGGAGCCCTATTAGAAAACCAAAATCAGCAGAGAGAGATGCTTTTAGACCAAAATTGGTAAAATTATTATAACAGAAACGAGAAAAAGAAAACGTGAATCATTAAGTGTCTCTGATTAGTGCTAAATATAATACGAATGAACCAATCAAAGTGGATTATTTGAATACGGTAACTTATGGCACTTCTAGCGCCCCGTATCAAGCGACTAGATGTTTATATGGACTTTCTCTAAACGAGAAAAAATTTCATTAGTTTCGCGAATAATTAAGGATTCATTTTATATGGATTATTGTTGGTCAGAGTCGATTCGGAGAACGAAGCAATGCAAATTTACGATGAACTTACAGCAGTTCTTTAGCAAGGTATTACGTTAGAAATGAGATTGTCCCACTAAAATACTAACGAACAATTATTTATTTAACGAAGGTTACAAAATTCGCGTGAACAAGGAAATTACACGGGAGAGCTCCATACGCCTACCGCCTCGTAACCACGTATCGTACTCACTGGAACTGGGTTACTGGGAAAAATATCGATCTGCGCGCCGAAGGCCAGGTTGAGCGTCTGGAACTACTATTGATCTGATTAGGCCGGAGCGCAGGCCTACTAGAGCGTTACAGTCTCCCCCTCTGGTTGCGAGGCTGGGAAGTTGAGGAACCATCAGAGGACGTGTTGGTCTTCTTTCTAGAGCGGCCTCTCTTCCGGATAGGTACAACTGGCTCCACATCTCCTACTCCACAGAAGGTAGTTAAATTGGAGGAATGGTAAACGCCAAGTGGTTCATCTGGAGTTTGAATGCTGGCTATCTCATAAGATGGAGAAACTCTACGGAGTATAACATATGGTCCGTCTCTTTTAGGGTCAAACTTTGTAGTAACTGCTCTTGCAGTACTGCTTTTGGTGTGCAGCTTAACTAAGGCCTTATCTCCAGGCTTATATTCTTCAGTCAGTCTTCTAGACTGATCAGCATACTTTTTCTGCCAATCTTGTTCCTTGTCGTGGGTGTCACGAGCTTCTCTCAGAACTGTTGCTACCATGTCCAGGTATGGAGTAATTTTTGGCAACAAGCTTTCAGAGTGGGGAATGGCTCTGATGTCATGTCTTACCTCATCAGGGCTACGAAGTTCTCTGGCAAAGGTCAGGTAAGCGGGGGTATAGTCCGTGCTGGCGCACTTGGCTGAGTTCATTGCAAACCTAATAGCGGACAATCGGTCAGACCACGTGGTATGGTCGTTACCAACAAAAATTGCAAGGCGTGGCTTCAGGTCCCTATTCTTTCTTTCTACTATATTAGCTTGAGGATGGAAAAGGAGTCAAGTTTTGTTTTATGCCCAAACGGTCGCAAACCTGTTGCATTACATGGGAGACTAACTGCACACCGTTGTCCGATATGATTCTGCGGGGACATCCATAACGAAGAAAAACTTGATTCATTAATGTTCTGGCGCATTCTTCAGCTGTAGCCAAAGTCAAAGGAAACAATTCCACCCATTTGGACGCGGTATCTTCAACTATGAACACCCATTGTTGTTTAACTTCATTTCTTGGTAGGGGACCAAAGAGATCAATCGCCAATACTTCAAATCGCTGGTTATAAGTTGGTGTTTGCACTAAACCTGCAGGTTTTTGGTTTGTAGCTTTATATCGCTGACCCATCCGGACACTCTTTTATATAGTCTCGTATGTACAGCCTCATTCCAGTAAAGTTATATAATCGGGCAATCTTCTGCAGTGTCCGTTCCGCTCCATAATGTCCTGCAGTCGGTGAAACGTGGTGTTGTTGCAAAACCCTCTCATGTTCATGGGTCGGGACTACCAGTACAGCTTCCTCGGAATCAGTCAGATCTGAATAGAGGTAAAGTACTCCATGTGTCATTATATAACCTCGAGCAGTCCATTTGGCATAATCCTCATTGGAGGTATTTTCAAAGTTTTTAATGATTTTTCGCAAGTCTGGGTCCTTCAATTGTTCTGTTCGGATGTCATCACTTGACCTGGTAGGTACGTCAATGCTAACATAGCATGTGTCACAGGTAGCAGAATCCTCATGGGCACATATAGGTCTGGAAAGCATATCAGCCAGATGATTCTGTTTCCCAGGTGCATACTCAAACTTAATGTTGAAACTTTGAATCATTAATACCCAACAAGCAAGACGTCCTGTTGGGGTCTTCAGGCTTAGGAGCCACTTTAAGGGTTGATGATCAGTTGCCACAATTACGGAGGAACTATCTACATAACCTCTGAATTTGTTAAGGCTCCACACCACTGCAAGTACTTCACGCTCCGTGGTGCTGTAATTCTGCTCTGCTGCTGTTAACAATCTGCTTGCAAACTCAATAGGATGTTCTTGTTTATCATAAGTCTGAAGGAGGACAGCCCCCAAATCATATGCCGAGGCATCTGTGCCAAGGATATAGGGCTTAGTGCCATCATTTGAAAAGTTTGAAGATTGAATCTGTTTTACGTTTTTCGGAGGTAGCATATTGGTGATAGCATCAGTTTTTTCACTATTGACAGATACCGTCACAGGTAATGATATGTCCTAGATAGTTAACAAGAGCAGAGGCAAAGGTGCACTTATCTCGGTTTACACGAAGCTTAAACAGCCTTAATCTTTCAAAGACACATTTTAAATCATCCAAATGAATGTCAAAAGTTTCTGACAGCACAAAAATGTCATTAAGATATGCGAGTATCAGAATGTTCGGTAAACCATTGCGAAACCTGTCAATGAGTTTTTGAAATGTAGCTGGTGCATTACGCAACCCGAAAGGCATAACTCGGTACTTGAATGTTCCAAACGGCGTCTCAAATGAAGTTTTGTCACGGTCCTCCTCACGCACTCGGACCTGATGGTATCCAGCACGCAAGTCCAATGTAGTCATATAAACAGTTTTCTTGGTGGCATGAAGCAAATCATCCATCCGAGGTAGCGGGTACGATATTGGAGTCGTCACAGAATTCAGGGCACGGTAGTCAACGCACAGTCTGGTTACTACCATTTTTTTTGGAACTAAAACAACTGGAGCACTCCACGCTGTGTCACACTCTTCAATAGCTCCATCTTGTAGAACTTTATCCAGCTCTACTCGAAGCTTCTCCTTATTAGCAGGTGTCATGCGGTATGGAGGCATCAATATTGACGTATGAGAACCAGTGTCGATTTGATGCTCTGCAAATGGTGTTGGTTCTCCCCCTAGAGCAAAAATATCCTGGTTGCTAGATATTACTTCAGACAACAGTTCTCTTTGTTCAGTAGTTAACATTGACCCCTCATCTGGCCTCAAAACATTTTGAGAAAGCACTTCCAAGGTATCAGCAGAAGGTACATCAGCTTCAAATTCCAATGGGTATTTGATATTGGATTGAACAGTAAAACACCATGACTGTTGTCCCATCTCGAGAGTTAACCCAGCTTTTGTAAGGAAATCTATGCTTAGCAGTGTTTTATCGGCATCGGGTGAGACTATAAAAGTGGTAGGAATGCACTGATCCTGTAGCATTACATTCACCCTCGTAATCATCACATTGAGGTCACGAATAGTGCCATCAGCCAATCTTATGGTTTATCATCAATCATAAGGTTGCAATTTTGGCCTGTTAACAGCAATAATTCATTAAAACCCTAAACCAACTAATAGTGCTGGACAGAACAAACGGGACAAACATATTTTTCGATAAATTATTAAGCGAGATATTTTGAAAATAACGCAAGATAAAAATATGAAGTTTTCAGCAACCTCTAGAAGGATCTATAGAGGAGATATTCTAGACTACTTTGAACCAAATTACCTATTCAGATGGTGTATACAAGGTGATGAATAAGTTGACTATTTTTTGACAAAATTTCTTTTTTACCGAGAATCTAGGATTCAGTTTTTATTTTATTTTTTGTGAATTGAGGACGATCCTTGACAAGTTTCGAAAAAACAAGTTTAACCGATTTTAAATATCGTACCACATTTCGGATTTTTAAATTTTTTTTTTCAGACATTTACCAATCTTGAATTTCAGCCTCCTGCTGATCAAGTAACTGATATGCAATTGGGTAATTTTACAAAAATTATTTGTGCACGAAGAGACAGTGGTTTAAGATTTTTCTACAGGGTCTTGACTTTCAAAATGTTTTGACCATCAATATTGATTGGAGTGTTTTCTCAACAATTAACTGAACAGATGTTTAATTGCTTGCTGATGAAACAATAATAATAATTTTGACCGTTCAATGCAAATTTTGGGATCAATAAAGTAAAACACCCAGACGTATTTTTTGCTTTTCATTTAAATTAATTTAAACGGAATATAGAGCGTCTTAAACTTGACCTTGCTAAAAAAAAAGGGTAAATAACTGATGTTGCCTTTAAATGCTATAATACTGGAATTTTATTTCGGAAATAAATTTCAGATAGAAACATAAGGGGCGGAATAAGGGATTTGAAAACTCTGAGAGCAATGAAGTTAGATTTACAGGGTGGTGCTAAGAACTACTTGTAGACGCAGCCCAAATGTTAAAGTTATCTGAAACAGACTGGATGAGAGTTATTGAGATGTGAAGTTGACCTGCATTTTGGAAGTTAGATGGCCCAGGCAGAGTGTCTGGTCTGATGGATAGAGTGTCCCAAATAAAGTGACTTACAAAGAAACAAAAAAGCAAATAAAAAAAATCCTAATATAATTTCCTTTCAAGAAATAGTGGTTTAAGTGTAGCGTCCTCAAGATTTTAATTTCCAGGAGAAAAGTAGCGGGAGAAGGACCCAAAATAAAACTTCTACGCTTCCGCAGAAATTGCCGACGTTTCGACGTTTATTTTACGTCTCTTTCGAGGCTAAAAAAATTTAAAAAAAAACAAATTGCAGAAGTTTTTCGTCAGAAAGATGTTTTTTGGCCATCAGAATAACCACGGGGAGTGACGTACATTGAAACAAAAACGGACAAAACGTGGACAAACATAAGGGAACCGTGCTTAGCAGTGTGTAGTAGGTACTCAACGCATTAATATTAAATTTCACTTCGTCGGGCCTTATCAGCCGGCAAGTCGATGTGTTTAGTATTATTATTTTTTTTTTTCGTTATTGCGTTTTTTAATTTTTTTAGCCTTGAAAAAGACGTAAAATAAACGTTGAAACGTCGGCAATTTCTGCGGAAGCATAGAAGTTTTATTTTGGGTCCTTCTCCCGCTACTTTTCTCCTGGAAACTTTCAAGAAATGTTAAGTGAAAAATATTTACTACCTCAAGTGATATTCTAACATGGTACTTCAGAGTTAATGACTGAATGTTATTACCACTAATTATGAATATACTCTTAAGATCATTTGACAGTATTAGGTAATTTTACAATAATAAAAAAACTAACAAAGGAATAATATTTAACCCTTTCGGTTCTGACGGGACTTATATGTCCCATGGCATGTTGGTAAATCACTGATGGATACTTTGGCCAGTAAATATCGCTTAAGCTTGTCCCAATAGTGTCTATAGGCTATTTACTTGTTGTTAGTTTAGCGGTTGCGCCATAGATGTCATTGAAACCAACTTATCAGAACAAAACAATGTGTGGTACAGTTTAGTCACATGTTGAGCGACATCGAGTGCGGTTATGCCGCCCGTTTTTCTCCTAGAATTGTGCTAAAACTGGCCAAAAGTGATAAAGCAAGTTAGTGAACATGAATAGGTAAGCTTCTATCACAATATTATCTAATACACATGCCACAAATTGAATATGTACACTAGTAAAATGAAGGTGGGACATATTTGTCCCATTAGAAATTATAAGTGGGTTTATATGTCCCAACAGTAACAGAACTACGTACAACGTATTTGTCCCAATAGTAATATAATAAATTTATTCCACTAGACGGGACATATTTTTTCCACTAGTTACTAATAAGTGGGTTTTTTATGTCCCAACAGTATCCATCCTTATTACTTTTAGGAGAGCATTGACACAAAATGAACTCCAACAATGCATCGATAACTTAGACCTAGATTCAGAATCAGATCCATACGCTACTGATGAAGATTCTGACTATGATCCGTCTGATGATTCATCTCACGAGGACGATAATTTGGTCAGTAACGATGAGCATGCACAGGTTCAAGAAAATCAACCTCATGGAATCAAAAGAAAATTGAGTCCAGATCTAGTTCACGAAGGGGAACCGCAACAATCAGACATAGAAGATGAAGCGGAACCTCCTAATATAATATGGACTACGGTAGATAATACTTTTTTACCAAGGAAGAAAATTCCCGATGAAAAATCTCCCATTATTTTGGCTGACCTAAACCGGGCTTCTTCGCATCTGGACGTGTTTTTCAAGCTTTTTCCCAAAAGTTTGTTTATGTTCATAGCTGACTGCACAAACGAAAGACTTGACATTCTTAGGCGCGAGAAGAAAAATAAGCAAACAACTCCAAACACAGACCCGTATGAGATAATGACAGTTGTAGGATGTATGATGGTAATGTCATATAACCGAGTTCCTAAAGTTCATATGTATTGGTCACAAAATACATCATTGAGTAATGTTACTTTGAAAGCAGCAATAAGCAGAGATAGGTATTTGCTCTTGTCATCAAAACTCTATTTCAATAAACCTGAAAAACCAACTAATGCCGGAAAAACTTATTATGTGGACGAATTACTTAGTTGCATGAAAACATCATTTCAACGTACTCGAACGGATTCAACCTTTCACAGTATAGACGAAACGATGGTGAAATTCAAAGGCCGTTCGGCTATCAAGCAGTACATGCCAATGAAACCAGTCAAAAGAGGTATCAAGTTGTGGCAGCGTTGTGATTCTAAGACAGGATATGTGTATGACATGAATGTATATGCTGGAAAAGAAACTGTGCCAAAAGAGATTGCTGGAACTTTAGGGGAACGGGTAGTGAAGAAGTTGTGTGCTACAATAAAAGATCCGGATGTTGTCATTTGCTTTGACCGATTTTTTACTTCAGTGGAACTAATGAATAAGCTAGAATTTGCTTGTGTGGGTACCTGCATGAAAAATCGGAAGAACGTGCCAAAGTTTGAGAAACTTCACCAAAGGGGAGAATCACAGATCGTTTGTAATAAATTTGGTTCGCTGGCAATTTCTTGGCAGGATACCAAAGAAGTCTTGCTTCTTAGCAATTGCCATGAAGCAACCATAGTAAATGTTTCCAGAACAATGAAGGATGGTACAAAGAAAAATATTACGTGTCCAGAAGCTATATCCTTCTACAACAACTACATGGGAGGCGTTGATTTGGCTGATCAGTTTTCTGCGTTATATGATCCGAATCGAAAGTCGGCTAAGTGGTGGAAAAAAGTTTTCCAAAAGCTTCTAATGACTGCTGTTGCAAATAGTTGGATTGTATATCAGGAACTCCAACACAACAAAACACCCTTTATAGATTTTGTTGTAGTTCTGGCAGAGCAACTGACAGGTTATGGTAAAGAAAGAGCAAAATTTCAAAGAAAAGCTGGGTCAGGTATGAAACGTCTTCATTTGCGTCATAACTTCTAAGATATTTTTATATGTTTTAGGTAGGCCATCACTTAGAGCCAAAGGTATGTTCAACGTTGGGGAGCACTTGCCCAGGGAAGGAAGAACTAGACGTCGGTGTACTTCCTGCACAAAACGTAACATTGAAAAAAGAACACGCACTCTTTGTGTCGCTTGTAACGTCCCGTTGTGTAAAGATTATTTCTTGAACTACCACAAATAATCAGTTTGTAATATTTCAAAAAAACAATTTTGCACTGCAGATATACTAGCAAGAGTTTATTTTCATGATTTGGAGGAAAACATATATTGGGAATAAACTTTTTCCTCTGGTAATACCCTAGTTTTATTACTATTGGGACACAGATGTCCCACCCCTATTTTTCAAAAACTAAAAAAAAAAAAAATTCAAATCGTTTAATATAGCTTCATATGATCATGTTTAAGCCGTCTATAAAGCCATATTAATTGTAAGATTCAAAAATAAAATCCGTACCGAAAGGGTTAACATTTTGGGTCCACCTCTTAAATTAGCACTTCTCGACATCTATCTACAATTTTTCTTTAAGAGAAGCGCGAAAAGTTTACAAAGGATGGTACCTTACACGGGGTGTCACATGCAGCACTTTGTCATTTGACCAGTTGCGATATGAATCCTGTAGAAGTGGAGCAATCGTTTATTTGCCGACGAAACTCGTTTCAGCTTGTTCCATTCAGATGGAAGAATCCTTATTTGGAGAGAGCCAAGCGAAAGATATAGAGAAACACACATGGCGCTACAAAAAGCTTTTGGGGGAGGTGGTGTAAACCTCTGGGCTGGAGTTATGAATAATGGCAAAACCGAAATCTACATAAGTGAAATAACAGTAAATGCGGAGATATATAAAGAACAAATTTTAAGAAATATTGTTTTACCATTTTCACAAAAATTCGGCGAAGGATTTAAATTGATATATGACAACGCTCGACAACATAGAGCAAGAGTAGTACGATAGTTCCTTGAAGAAAACAATGTAAACAGTATACATTTGCCGCCAAAGTATCCCGATTTGAATATTATTGAACACGTTTGGTCAAAACTAAAATTATTAATACGAAAGCGTGAAAATGCAATTTCGTTGACTTGATTCTGGCGATTAGAGAGGAATGGGAAAATATACCTCAAAGTTTCATCACTAATTTAGTACAGAACATGCCTGAGAGATGTCGAGAAGTGTTAAATTTGAGAGGTGGACCCACACGATATTAAAATATAATTCCTTTGTTACTTTTTTTATCATTGCAAAATTACCTAAAGTACTGTCAAATGATCTTAAGACTATGTTTATAATTAGTGGTAATAACATAAAGATTTTTTTATTTGGTTTTTGTTTCTTCGTAGCTTACTTTATTTGGGACACTCTGTAGGTCCGTCTAACTTCCAAAATTCAGGTTAACTTCACATCTCAATAACTCTCATCCAGTCTGTTTCAGATAACTTTAACAATGGGCCTGCTTCTACAAGTATTTCTTGGCACCACCCTGTAAATATGACGTCATTGCTCTCAGAGTTTTCATATCACTTATTCCGCTCCTTATGTTTCTACCTGAAATTTATTTCCGAAATAAAGTTCCAGTATTATAGCATTTAAAAGCAACATGTTATTTACCCTTTTTTAGGGTCAAGTTTAAAACGTATATTCTGTTTAAATTAATTTAAATGAAAAGCGAAAAATCCGCCTGGGTGTTTTACTTTACTGACCTCAAAATTTGCATTGAACGGTCAAAATTATTATTATTGTTTCATCAGCAAGCAATTAAACATCTGTTCAGTTAATTATTAAGAAAACACTCCAATCAATATTGATGGTCAAAACATTTTGAAAGTCAACACCCTGTAGAAAAATTTTATACCATCTCTTCGTGCACACTTAACAAATCAATTTTGTAAAATTAACCAATCGCATATCAGTTACTTGATCAGCAGGAGGCCGAAATTCAAGATTGCTAAATGTCTGAAGAAAAAATTTAAAAATCCGAAATGTGGTACGATATTTAAAATCGGTTAAACTTGTTTTTTCTAAACTTGTCAAGGATCGTCCTCAATTCACAAAAAACAAAATAAAAACTGAATCCTAGATTCTCGGCAAAAAAAAATTTTTGTCAAAATGTATACACCATCTGAATAGGTAATTTTGTTCAAAGTAGTCTAGAATACCTCTTCTATAGATCCTTCAGATGATGCTGAAAACTTCATATTTTTATCTTGCGTTATTTTTAAAATATCTCGCTTGACACTTTATCGAAAAATATGTTTGTCCCGTATGTTTTGTCCAGCAGTTTAAATTTTTTATGGGTTGTCTACCATCTCCAAGGTGACTCCTAGTAGACCGTTCACGAATGTAGTATAGATTATGCGGGCCCAGTTCACGTCAAAGAGGGTTCACTGCGTAAGAGCAGATTGGTAAAGGCTTACATTTCTGTGTTCGTTTGGTTTACGACTCGAGCAGTTCACTTGGAGTGGGTAAGTGACCTCACAACTAATACTTTCCTTAATTGCTGGAAAAGATTTTTGCTCCATGCGCGGAAAACCCAAAAACATATACTCCGATAACGGATTGAACTTTGTTGGGGCAAACAATTATTTTCAAGAATTCTACCAGTTAATAAACAGTAAGGAGCATAATGCAGCAAGTTCGTTTTTGTCTAGAGATCTGATAATGTGGCATTTTATTCTAGAGCGTGCCCCTCACATGGGTGGTTTATGGGAAGCACTAGTTAAATCTGTAATGTTCCATCTTCAACGAGTTTTGCGTGATGCTTCATTGTCATTTGAGGAAATTTACACATTATTAGTACGAATCGAAACTTGCTTCAACTTTCGACCACTTATGCTTTTTTCAACTGATATAAACGATTTTGATCCCTTAACCGCAGCCCACATCTTCATAGGCGACTCACTGTTTAGCCAACCAGAAGAATACGTTAGAAACATACACGTTTCTCGATTAAATCCTTACCAACATCTCACAAACTTGTACCAGCAATTTTGGTCAAGATGGTCCAGAGAATATTTGGTGAACTTACAAACCCGAGTCAAGTGGAGAACAGAGAGTGACACCACATTGAAGATTGGCTCTTTAGTGGTGTTGATGGAAGACGCGTGCCCCCATTAAAATGGACCATGGGCCGTACAGAGGAGATACATCCGGGAGCAGATTCTATCATAGGAGTTATTTCTGTGCATTTGCCAAACGGAAGCGTTGTCAAAAGTGCTCTTAACCAAAATATGTATGTATTCTTCGACTAGATGATCCTGAAGTGACAGACATTGCCGATACAGTTAGGGCTCAAGTTATGAGAGTTTTGTTGTTTGTTTTCTGCACGGGACAGAATGAGGCGACGACGTGAAGACACCACCGGGGGAGATGGCGTTCGACAGCAGCTGTCCACGCATCCATTTTTTTATTCTTGTTCAATAATATTGATGTTTATATAACCTCCACGTAATAAACATGCCTTTTTACTTTTCACGTGGTCGTTACTTATTGTTGGACACGACTCGTAAAGAAAACTTCACGTATAGCAGCGCCACGATACACAGGTGTTCGTGCAGCTTCAGCCTTACTGACATATACAGTGCGAGTTTCAAAAATGGAACAAATTCAACAAAAAGAAAACGTTTTATTTTTTGGAAAAACGCTTGGACCCGTCGATTTATATTTTAGATTGCCTTCTTTTTTGTAAAATAAACCATTATACAGGTTTTCCCAATTTGGAGATATGACGTCATCAATTGTTTTTTTAAATGACAACTGCTATTTCTGTCAGCTATTTTCATAGTATACATCAAGTTATACATAGTAGCCAATTTTCAAATTTTTATAAAGTGCCAGTCGCAAGATATGTAACAAAATTTATTTTATTCCAATCATCAATTTATGTTAGTCATTTACCTACTGAATTTACCCCAAGCTACCCTTTCATAGATTACCTTTGAGTTTCTGATAACGATAATGTCTACCAGCAGTAGGTATGTTTCATTAATGTCAATATCAAATGTACAATTGACAGCGTTTTACTTTTCTTAAATATCTTTGCTTAAATACTTGATAATAATAATTTAATAACTCGTTCGACGTAATGTCTTACTTAACTGAAAGTCACAAGATTGAAATTTTGTAAATACAAAATGATGTAGTTCAATTATTCAGAGACAAGCATCGTGATTTGTCACTCTTATCTCGAAGTATTGAAAGTAAGATAAGTAAGGTAAGTAAAAACGGTTTCGGGAAAACGGACATGTAAGGAAAACATTAATTTATGGAAAGAGTGCACTAAGGGAGGATGTCAGAGTTAATGTACTATCTGTTCAACAAAACCCTAATATTTCCACCAGGCAGCTAGCTAATGAACAGGAAATTAGCCAAACCTCAGCAGTAAAAATTCTCAAAGCCCAAAAGTTGCATCGTTGTAAACTAAAAATTCTCCAGGAATTGACCGAAGATGATCCTGATAGAAGACTTCAGTTTTGCGAGCAAATGATGGATCTCCTGAACAAAAACGTTGTGAACACAAACAACATTGTGTTCTCTGGCGAATCGACGTTCACGCTAAATGGTGGGTAAACCGACAAAATGTTCCTTATTGGGCAGACGAGAACCGCCACTGGATGAGAGACGGTCACAGTCAACGCCCAGAAAAAGTCAATGTTTGGGCTGGAATTGTCGATAATCGAGTTATAGGACCAATTTTTTTTTTAAGAAAATCTCAATGGAGCAATATATTTAAAATTTTTGGAAGAGGAACTTATTCCAAATTTGGTTACCCTATTTCCTTGTCCTATAGAAGAAGATGTCCTCAACAGAAATAACAGGTATCAACAAGATGGTGCTCCTCCTCATTTTGCCAGACCTGTTCGCCAATATCCAATTCCGGACTGATATTTCCGGACCGATGGATTGGTAGAAGAGGTCCCATTGAATGACCACCCAGGTCACCAGACCTGACTCCATTGGATTTTGTGGGGTTACTTAAAAAGCAAAGTTTACCAAACGAAACCTGAAAATGTTCAGGAGTTGAAAGCACGAATAAGGCATGAGTGCAGACTAATTTCAGCCGAAGTAATTGCAAATGTGCACAACGAGTTTCAGTTACGTTTAGGGTATTGCCAACTAGTGAATGGACATCATTTTGAGCATTTACTGTTGAATATTTATTAATATGAATTGATGTTTGAAATAAAATAAATTTTGTTAATAGGAAAGTCAACGGCGGGGAGGAATACACTCCCCCAGTGGTGGTTCCGTCTTCTGATGGGGGTTTGGGCGAACCGTCCATTCACCCACAAAACCCCTATGAAAAAGGTATATATACAAAAATAGTTTTGTTTTTTAGTTATACTTATTACTTTTACATTACTGTTTTTGTGTTTTTAGCTGCTCAGAACATAACAGATAAAAATAAAAAAGGTATTTACGAAATTTGTTTATCGATTGTTCAAGCTTATAATATATTTATTTATCTTATAGGAAAAATTACATTATCAAAAAAAAGAAAAAATCGAAGAAAAAAAAATGAAAAATAGTAAGTTATTTAGTTTTTATTTACGTGTATTTAATTTTTTACTTCTATTTGACAATGTTCTGTACAAAAGTCCCGTTCAAATTATTGAAGTTCGATGTTTGTTAGGTGACCAATTTAACTGTAAAAAAATTGTAATAATTTACTAAACTAAAAAGTCAATAATATTTTTTTTAATAAGTTTTAAATTATTTTTTTTAAATTCGGTTCACTTTTTTTTATGTAATTAATGAAATTATTGTTAGTAAAAAATTGTAAAATTACATTTTAAAAGTCATATTATGATTAATAAAGGGAATATCCATTATATTTTACAAATAATTAAGTATAGTATCAATTTGGATAAAAATGTAAAAATTGTAACTTAAAAAAAATTTTTTTTTTACAGAAATAATGGCAATGCAAATTACGAAAGTAATGAAGAGTTTAATTAGATAATTTTCGTTCATTTTTAATTTGTTTATGTTTTTATTATTTTCTTTTATTGTTTTTTAAATAAAATAGTTGTGTCAAAATTTTGGTTTGTTATTATACCGTGTTTAGTTTTGAAAAGTATGTTATAAAATTACAATACGTAATATGTAAATATTTATATTATATATAATTTGACATTTGTTGACAGTGACAAAATTGACATTTGTTAATATATCAAATTGGAAACGTTTAATTTATTTATTGAAAAATACGATGTAAATATTATTATTATGTAGTTTGTGTGGATGTGTATAAAAAAATGATGTTTGTATAAGCGTTTGGAAATTAATTTTGTATTGAAATCATCCAGATTTTTTACTTTCTTTTAATAAAAAAGAATTATAAAAAAAAAGGGTAGTTACATTAATATTAAGTTGATATAAAAGTAACGTTTAAATATTTAAGTAGGCGTAGATGTTTATGTTTACGTGTGACCAAATTTTTAATATGGCTTTCAAAATTGCTTTCGTACATTTGAGTTTTGATTCCCAAATTTCAATTTCAGGGTAACTTTTCTATCTTTATCAATTGATATAAAAAAATTCATAGTGATAATAGTTTATAAGGTGGTTCCGGTAGCATTATGATGACAAAATGGCGCTTCATTTATGTGTAAAAAAAATCAACACGATTTCAAACCAAAAAAATTTGGTATTTTGCTTTTGCGGTCATAGAAATTAATTTTATGAGTGAAATGTAGTTTTGTACCACGTAACGGAAGATTTCATCTCTGTATTATGCTATTTTTATGGTTTTTTAATTTTTTTTTCTTTATAAACTACTTAGGGTATTTACGATAAATATATTAACATACCTTAGGCAGTACAAGATGTGAAATGTCTAAGATCTAGCACATAGTATTTATGAAAATACACTTAATTTTAGCAATGTAGAAAATAATATAGTAACCACAATTTAATTTATTTGTTTGATAATAAAAACAAAATATTTTTTTATTTAGAACAATATGACTGAAGAAGTAGTCATGGTTGAAGCCGAAGTTCAGGCGAAAGTCAACGGCGGGGAGGAATCCACTCCCCCAGTGGTGGTTCCACCATCCGATGGGGGTTTGGGCGAACCGCCCATTCCCCCACAAAACCCGTGTGAAAAAGGTATATATACAAAAACAGTTTTGTTTTTTAGTTATACTTTTTAGTTTTACATTACTGTTTTTGTGTTTTCAGCTGTTCAGATGAACCAAATGAAGAAAAATAAAAATAAAAATAAAAAAGGTATTTACGAAATTTGTTTATTGATTGTTCAAGTTTATAAAATATTTATTTATGTTACAGGCAGGCGTCCACTCACCAAAAAGGAGAGGGACAGGAATAGGAGGGAAAAACACAAAGACAGTAAGTTATCTTTTATATACACGTATTTATTTTTTTCTGTCTATTTGGAAATACTTTGCATAAAATGTCTCATCCAAATTTTTGGAGTTCGATGTGTGTTAACTTAATCGAAACATTTAATTATAAAAAAAATGTAATAATTTACTAAACGAAAAATTCAATAATGTTTTTTTTTATCAGTTTTAATTAATTTTTTTAAATTTGGTTCATTTTTAGATAACTCCTAAATCTTTGAGGCGGAAAGTTCATTTTTTACTACTTACTTTTGGCTGAAGTCTCATACAGTTTTGGATATACACTCATACTCATACGAACGAATCGGGCCCAAAAGTGTATGAGGCTTCACCCAAAAGTAAGTAGTAAAAAATTGGTTCATTTTTATTTATGTAAATAATAAAATTATTGTTAGTAAAAAAAGTAAAATGACTTTTTAAAAGCCATATTATGCTTAATAAAGGGAATATCTATTATATCTTGAATAATATTGAATTGAATTTGAATAAAATACAAAAATTGTAATTTAAAAAAATAACGTTTTTTTATAGGAACATTGGCAAGACGGCTCGGAAAAGTCATGGACATTTTAATTAGATAATTTAATTTTTTTTATAGTTGTTTTTTTTTTGTAATAAAATAATTATGAGAAAGTTTTGGTTTTTTATTACACCTTGTTTCATTTTTGAAAAATTTGTTGATACAAAATTGCAATAGGTAATATATACATATTTATCATACATATATAAATATGTATAAAATTCGTCTTCTTAATGGATGTTAGTGATTGACAGAAAGGAATATAGAGTAATAAAAGTTGATAACCCCTTATTAATCTATTCTACTCTTTTGACATTTGTCAATATATCAAATTTGACCTGTTGAAAACATTTATAAAACAAAAAAGAATGTAATTATTATTATTTAGTTTGTGTGGGTGTTATAAACAGGTATGATTGTATAAGTGTTTGGCAATCAATTTTGTATTGAAATTATTCAGAGTTGTTACTTTTTTTTTACTTGAAAAGGATTAAAAAAAATGGCTGCGTACCAATATTAATATTAAGCTGATATAGAAGTAACGATAAAATATTTAGTGGATAGACGTTTTTATGTATTATATTCGATTTTATTTCTTGATTCCAATAGTTTTATGTTTATTAAGTACGGGGTGATCATTATAAAACTTTATCTAGCAAGCTATAAAATTTTGATAAAAAAGGATGACAATCAAAAATAAACAGACTTTTGTTTTTCCATCCTTTTCTTTTGACATTTCACATCTAACTAGATGAAGTTTTATAATGAACATCCCGTAGGTATGATGTTAAATTTCATGTTTACCTAGTTTAAAGTGATTCAGAAAAATGTTATGGTGTATATAGTCTTACATAAACATCATCAGTATAAAGTTAATTCTATATTTTAATAATTTTATGTTAAGTAAGGTAGTCATTGCTGCTTTAAATGGTATAGGATGAAGGAAAAAAAAAGGCAAATAATGGCATTTTAAAGGACTTTTATAAAACATTTCATGGACTATTATATAACTTAAGTCAGAATATGTCAATAAACTTGTTATATATACGAGCAGTTGATTGAAGCCATTTGCTTGCAGATAGCGGATATTTTGCAGACGCAGGAGACTACCGGCAATTAAGTATTTGTAGAAGTTGATATATTTAGCATATTATATAAGTTTTGTTTACCGTAATATTGAAAATCTCAGCGACTTGGCAGAATGTTGTTCTCTGCTACACTATGTCGTTAGTTTAGTTGTCTTTGCAGTTTTTTCAATTTTAGTAAAAAATCGTATACTCGTCAACCACGTTTCTGGGGACCACTAAGCTTATCGCAAAAAGTTTACGTTCGCCGCTATTTTATTTCAGATTTTGGAGAAAACTGAAAATTGTCTTGTTTGATTTAGTTTAAAATAATTAGTATTCAATTAGTTTTTTTTTGGCATTTTGCAGGTTTTGTGTTAAACAATAAAACGTTGCTAGCATCTCCAAACAATTAAATTTTACGTAATTTAAATCAGCGATCCTTGAGTCCTCTTTGCAGCGTGGTAACGGAGATTTGGCACACAAACATACATTGGACTTAAAACATCCACGTAGTCGAATCTCCGCAGACACGGCGGTGGTGTGTCGGATTCAAAGTTGATTGTTGAATAAAGTTTTCCATAAAAAAATGTGAAAAAAGTGTTTCATCGAATCGTAATTTTCGAAAACGCCTAAACGTGTGCCCTAATCTAATTGAAAACAATATTACCCGTCATGCAATTCGACATTGACGTAAACCGCGCGCGGCAATTGTTTTAAAACGACGCTTCGCGAATTTTCTTTTTGCAAAGTAATTTGTAGGAGAAGACGCGTAAGTACAGTTTTGTGTAATTTTTTCTTTATTAAAAACGTTATTATTTATAAGTAATGGTAATATTCACTGATAAGAAATTGTATAACTGAGTGCGAAGTAGTCATTTTCGATTTGTAGTGCTAGAAAACCACCGGTGGGAACGTTTATTTATGCACTTATACATGATAATAGTTTATAGGGTGGTTCCGGTAGCATTATGATGACAAAATGGCGCTTCATTTATATGTAAAAAAAATCAATACGATTTCAAACCAAAAAATGTGGTATTTTGCTTTTGCGGTCATAGAAATTAATTTTATGAGTGAAATGTAGTTTTGTACCACGTAACGGAAGATTTCGTCTCTGTATTATGCTATTTATATGGTTTTTTATTTTTTTTTTCTTTATAAACTACTTAGGGTATTTACGATAAATATATTACCATATCTTAGGCAGTACAAGATGTGAAATATCTGAGTTCTAGCACATAGTATTTATGAAAATACAGTTAATTTTAGCAATGTAGAAAATAATATAGTAACCACAATTTAATTTATTTGTTTAATAATAAAAACAAAATATATTTTTTTTAGAATAATATGACTGAAGAAGTAGTCATGGTTGAAGCCGAAGTTCAGGCGAAAGTCAACGGCGGGGAGGAATCCACTCCCCCAGTGGTGGTTCCACCATCCGATGGGGGTTTGGGCGAACCGTCCATTCCTCTACAAAACTCCTATGAAAAAGGTATATATACAAAAAATAGTTTTGTGTTTTAGTTATACTTATTACTGTTTTTGTGTTTTCAGTTGCTCAGAATTCTATAGATAAAATCAAAAAAGGTATTTACGAAATTTGTTTATCGATTGTTTAAGCTTATAATATATTTATTTATGTTATAGAAAAAATAACATTATCGCAAAAAAGGAAAAATCGAAGAAAAAAAATGAAGAATAGTAAGTTTTTTAGTTTTTATTTATGTGTATTTAATTTTTTACTTCTATTTGACAATGTTCTGTACAAAAGTCCCATTTAAACTGATGTTTGTTAGGTGACCAATTTAATTGTAAAAAAAATTGTAATCACTTACTAAACTAAAAAGTTAATAATATTTTTTTTTAATAAGTTTTAAATTATTTTTTTTAAATTCGGTTCATTTTTTTATGTAAGTAATGAAATTATTGTTAGTAAAAAATTGTAAAATTACATTTTAACAGTCATATTATGATTAATAAAGGGAATATCTCCATTATATTTTACAAATAATTAAGTATAGTATCAATTTGGATAAAAATGTAAAAATTGTAACTTAAAAAAATTTATTTTTTTACAGAAGTAATGGCAATGCAAATTACAAAAGTAATGAAGAGGTTAATTAGATAGTTTTTGTTTATTTTTAATTTGTTTATGTTTTCATTGTTTTCTTTTGTTTTTTTTTAATAAAATAGTTGTGTCAAAATTTTGGTTTGTTATTATACCTTGTTTAGTTTTGAAAGTATGTTGATATGAAATTACAATACGTAATATGTAAATATTTATATTATATATAATTTGATATTTGTTGATAGTGACAAAATTGACATTTGTTAATATATCAAATTGGAAACGTTTAATTTATTTATTGAAAAATGCGATGTAAATATTATTATTATGTAGTTTGTGTGGATGTGTATAAAAAAAAAGGATGTTTGTATAAGCATTTAGAAATAAATTTTGTATTGAAATTATCCAGATTTTTTACTTTCCTTTAATAAAAAAGAATTATAAAAAAAAGGTTAGTTACATTAATATTAAGTTGATACAAAAGTAACGTTGAAATATTTAAGTAGGCGTAGATGTTTAAGTTTACGTGTGATCAAATTTTTAATATGGCTTTCATAGTTGCTTTCGTACATTTGAGTTTTGATTCCCAAATTTCAATTTTAAGGTACCTTTTCTATCTATATCAATTGATTTTGATTGTTAATTCTATAATCTAAGAATTTTATGATAAATGAAGTAGTAATTTCTGTTTGTATATTAATTTAATATTTGTAAATAATTGTATATTCAGAAACTTTTTTCATAAAAAAATTCATAGGATACTTTATAATTTAAGTCAGAATATATCAATAAACAGTGTTGCACATACAATCAGTTGTTTTATAAGTTTAATGTGGAAGGAAAGTAGGTATAGGAAAATTTCATGTAAATGATAAAATAAGAGGTGGAAATAATAAATAGAAGGTAAAGCTAAAATTCATAAAAGTAAAAGATAAAAGTTGAAGTTTCGAAGAAGGTAAAAAGTTTCACTAGCATGTTAAAGCTAGATACTGTTTAGTGGTGAAAAATTATTGATTTTAAATTAATTTGTTTCATTTAAAAGTTAAAAATAAAATAAGTATTTATCTAGTATAAAAATGTTTATACAAAAATTGTTTATGCAAATTAAACTTTGAAATGAAATTAGCACATTACTTTTCACTTTTTTATTAACATGAAAAAGTATTAATTAAGTTAAACTATTCAATAAAAGCAGTAGAAAAAATCTATGGTGTAGATATTACATAAGTATGATAAAAAAAACTTGTGCATGTAACGTTAACTATGGCGAATACAAAACAGCAAAAAATTTAATTAGATTGCATTTTTCCTTAAAAAATGTAAACTAGAACTGTTTCACTATCAATTAGAATGTTGTCGTAGCAATAAATTGCATTTTATAAGGTTGTTTCGTTACTGGTATTAGGTAAAGGTTAAAATTCACTATTGCAACCCAAGAATAATATTTAAACTGTATTTTTTTTGTTGAGAAAATTAGAAAAAGTTGTATTTACGTAATTTAAAAAATCGAAACACTTTCATTTTCTTAATTCAATTATATTTTATTAGTTTGAATGTAATACACAGAAGATACACACGGCAATGAGAGGTAGCAAAGTAACATTGATTCAATAAAGATGCATAGGAGAGTAGGACTGAGTTTGTCGAAAGCACCAAAACGTTTCTAAATTTGACTAAGAACTCTAAGTTGTATTGATAAAATTAGTTTATAAAAAAAATTATTTTTACATAATATATAGAACATTTAGAAATTTATTCACAACATGTGTAGGTATATCTCTTTGCTTTATGATTAGAAGTGAAAAGACAAAAAAGCATTAATTTTCATGTTTTCAAGTTCTTCTTCAACTTTTCATGTCATAGCTGTAGGTCGTTTAGGGATTGCCATGGTTCCAGGGCTAGGTCACTATTGGTAAGCAATAATGTCATGAAAAAAGCATAAATTAACAAAAATGTTGCTACTTTTCTCTGAAAAATGTTGATTTCTTTTAACTTTGTAAAATAAACTAAGTATTTAGTTAATAAACAAAGAGGTAATTTCTCATTTTAACGTTCTGATTTCTCCTGTTTTGAAATTTTTTGATTAGATAGATGTTTGTTTCGTGATCAAAAAAGTATATATTAAAAGATGAATGTGACTTTCTGAAAAATCAATATTATATATTAAAACTGACTGGTATTATTAAGTGCATGTTTCTTATCAACTCGCCACTAATTTTCTTCAAGTTCTAAATAAATACGAAAAGTTTACGAAAGAAAATTAAGCGAAAAGTGAAAGCAAAACCAGTTTAGTAAAAGAGTGTCAGTTATCTAGTGGTGGCCTGACAAATTAAGTGTGCCCTAGCTCAGGTAATTCGGAGAGTGGGGTAGGTTAACGTCACTGGCTTTGACAGTAAAGCTAGAAACTTCCAAAGGTGTAATTTGAAACTCAATATCAAATTAAAATATAAACTAACAGATAAAAAGTAGGACACAAAGAAAAAAAAAGTTAACTTGGTAGTTTAAGTAGGAGTTGTTCTTTTACAGTAGTGGTATTAATGTTTAACTTATATACACATTGCAGGTAGGTGTACTTTTTTCTATATGAAATGTTAAAAAAAAGAGGAAAACTATAGAGAACTGATCATTTTATAAATATGATTTTTTTAATAAGATTTGTATTAGGTAGCTACCTAAGTACTTATATGGATATGACTAGTGATTGCCTTGTATATGTATATATAGAAAAATTAAATTTGCTGTAAAATGGCTGTAAAAATCTAAGTTGTTGTTAAAGAAATGTATTATGCAGACTAGTGGGCATTGAGAAATGAGAATAGTTATATATGATTTGTTATACAGGTATGTTGGCTGGTTAATGATAAAAAAAAATGGCTATAGTAACTTACCTGCAGATCGACTATTATATTAATTATTGTTGTACCAATTATAGGGTAGGAGAATATCTGCAGTGGATCAGAGTCGTTTTTTAACTTGTCATGGGAGTAGCTTGAAGCAATTCCACAGGGTAAAGTTCACTTTTCCAGCTTTTCAGCACCTCGGTACTTTATGTACTTGAAGCATTCCAATCTTCCGCCCCCCTCTTGTACTTCGAATATCTACCGATATTTGGGTGTTCGAAGTACTTTTGACAACTATGAAAAGCTGTTCCAGTTCGAGTTGCTTTAAAATCCCTATGGACTTGACGCTCTGGGAGCTTTATGCTCAAATTCTTTACTACAGTTGGAATGCGGCTCTGGTTTTTGGTTCTTTGATTTTTATCTTGTGTCTAGATGAGACAATCAGTTATTGCTAATAATGTTAACCGGTTTTAAAAAGAATTTTTTAGTTTTTATGGGAATTGATGTGTTTTCCACATATTTGCAAGTCATTTTCGTTAAGAGTTTCATAAAAATGTAGCGAAAAAATTAAAAAAACCTTTCAAATTCTTTAACAAAAACATGAATAATAATATGAAAATGTATCTAAATTCTAATCTAACCTAAGTTGAGTTCGTTGATTACATCCCGAGCGTTTGGAATATCACTCTATTTCACTCTAGCTTGTTAAGATTTTGGGAGATGGTCTGATGTGTCTAGAACTCGGTTCTAGAAAACATTTCTCGGTAGATAGTTGACCAATGACTTAGTAGATATGGATAGAGCCAGCAAATATCAAAGCGCTTATTGTTCGTCTATAAAAAATTTCATGGTGTTTTTCGGTCTTTCTACTCTTTTTCTGAATTGGCCATTTGCTTGTAGATAGTGGATATTTTGCAGATGCAGGAGACTATCGGCAATTAAGTATTTGTAGAGTAGTAGTTGTAGAAGTCGAAATATTTAGCATATTATATCAGTTTTATTTACCGTAATATCGAAAATCCCAGCGACTTGGCAGAATGTTGTTTTCTTTTACACTGCGTCGTTAGTTTAGTTGTTTTTGTTGTAGTTTTTTCAATTTTAGTAAAAAATCATATATCCGTCAACCACGTTTCTGGGGACCATTAAGCTTATTGCAAAAAGTTCACGTTCGCCGCTATTTTATTTCAAATTTTGGAGAAAACTGAAAATTGTCTTATTTGATTTTATTTTAAATTAATTAGTATTCAATTATTTTTTTTTTTGGCATTTTGCGGGGGTTTCGTGTTGAATAATGAAACGTTGCTGGCATCTTCAAACAATTAAATTTTACGTTATTTAAAATAGCGATCCTTGAGTCCTCTTTGCCACGTGGTAACGGAGATTTGGCACACAAACATACATTGGACTTAGAACATCCACGTAATCGAATCTCCGCAGACACGGCGGTGAGGTTTCCGGTCCAAAGTTTTGATTGTTGAATAAAGTTTGCCATAAAAAATGTGAAAAAATTGTTTCATCGAATCGTAATTTTCGAAAACGCCTAAACGTGTGCCTTAATCTAATTGAAAACAATATTACCCGTCATGCAATTCGACATTGACGTAAACCGCGCGCGGCATTTGTTTTAAAACGGCGCTTCATGATTTTTCTTTTTGCAAAGTGATTTGTAAGAGAAGACGCGTAAGTATAGTTTCGTTGTAATTTTTTCTTTATTAAAAACGTTATTATTTATAAGTAATGGTAATATTCACTGATAAGAAATTGTATAACTGAGTGCGAAGTAGTCATTTTTGATTTGTAGTGCTAGAAAACCGGTGGGAACGTTTATTTATTTACTTATGCGTGATAATAGTTTATAAGGTGGTTCCGGTAGCATTATGATGACAAAATGGCGCTTCATTTATGTGTAAAAAAAAATCAATACGATTTCAAACCAAAAAAATGTGGTATTTTGCTTTTGCGGTTATAGAAATTAATTTTATGAGTGAAATGTAGTTTTGTACTACGTAACGGAAGATTTCATATTTGTATTATGCTATTTATATGGTTTTTTAATTTTTTTTTCTTTATAAACTACTTTGGGTATTTATGATAAATATATTATCATATATTAGGCAGTACAAGATGTGAAATATCTAAGTTCTAGCACATAGTATTTATGAAAATACACTTAATTTTAGCAATGTAGAAAATAATATAGTAGCCAAAATTTAATTTATTTGTTTAATAATAAAAATAAAATATTTTTATATTTAGAACAACATGACTGAAGAACAAATGATGGAGGTGGCAGGACCTTCAGTTATTGAAGAATCGACGGGCGGGGAGGAATCGACGACTCCCCCCGTTCCGCCTTCTGATGGGGGTTTGAGCGAACCGCCCATTGAAAAAGGTATATATACAAAAACAGTTGTGTTTTTTAGTTATACTTATTAGTTTTACATTACCGTTTTTGTGTTTTCAGCGGCTCAGAAATATGCCAAAAATGGCAAAAGAAACAAAAATAAAAGAGGTATTTACGAAATTTGTTTATCGATTGTTCAAGTTTATAAAATATTTATTTATGTTACAGGCAGGCGTCCTCTCTCCAAAAAGGAGAGGGAAAAGAATCGTAGAGAAAAGAATAAAGACAGTGAGTTATGTTTTATTTACATGTATTTATTTATTTTTGTCTATTTGGAAATACTTTGCATAAAATGTCTCATTCAAATTTTTGGAGTTCGATGTGTGTTAACTTAATCGAAAAATTTAATTATAAAAAAAACGTAATAATTTACTAAACTAAAAATTCAATAATGTTTTTTTTAATCAGTTTTAATTAATTTTTTAAATTTAGTTCATTTTTATTTATGTAAATAATAAAATTATTGTTAGTAAAAAAAAGTAAAGTAACTTCTTAAAAGCCATATTATGCTTAATAAAGGGAATACCTATTATATCTTGAATAACATTGAATTGCATTTAAATAAAATATAAAAATTGTAATTTAAAAAAATAACGTTTTTTTTTTACAGGAACATTGGCCAGACGTTTGGGCAAAATAATGGATATATTAATTAGATAATTAATTTTTTTTTATAGTTGTTTTTTTTTTGTAATAAAATAGTTATTGGAAAATTTTGGTTTTTTATTACACCTTTTATTTTATTTTTGAAAAATTTGTAATAGGGAATATATAAATATTTATAATATATACGGGGTATTTATTATCAAACTTCATGTAGTTAGCTGTGGAATGTCAAAAGAAAAGGATGGAAAAAAAAAGTCCATTTATTTGAATGATTTATAAATATGTATAAAATTCGTCTTCTTAATGGATGTTAATGATTGACAGAAAAGAATATAGAGTAATAAAAGTTGATAACCCTTTATTAATCTATTCTACTCTTTTGACATTTGTCAATATATAAAATTTGACATGTTGAAAACATTTATAAAATAAAAAGGAATGTAATTATTATTATTTAGTTTGTGTGGGTGTTATAAACAGGTCACACGATTGTAGAAGTGTTTGGCAATCAATTTTGTATTGAAATTGTTCAGAGTTGTTACTTTTTTTTTTACTTGAAAAGGATTAAAAAAAAATGGCTGCATACCAATATTAATATACAAGTAACAATAAAATATTTAGCGGATAGACGTTTTTATGTATTATATTCGATTTGATTTCTTGATTCCAATAGTTTTATGTTTATTAAATACGGGGTGTTCATTATAAAACTTTATCTAGCAAGCTATGCAATTTTGATAAAAAAGGATGACAATCAAAAATAAATAGACTTTTGTTTCTCAACCCTTTTCTTTTGACATTTCACATCTAACTAGATGAAGTTTTATAATGAACATTCCGTAGGTATGATGTTAAATTTCATGTTTACATAGTTTAAAGTGATTCAGAAGAATGTTATGGTTATGGTTAGTCTTATATAATTAAATATCATCAGTATAAAGTTAATTGTATATTTTAATAATTTTTTGTTAAGTAAGGTAGGCATTGCTGCCTTAAATGATATAGGATGAAGGAAAAAAAAGGCAAATAATGGCATTTTAAAGGACTTTTATAAAACATTTCGTGGATTATTGTCTAACTTAAATCAAAATATCTCAATAAACTTGTTATAAATACGAGCAGTTGATGCTTTATAGGTTTAATTTGAAAGGAAAGTGTAGAAAAATTTTGGGATTATCATAAAACTAGAGATGGAAATAATAATAATAAGCAGTGAGTAATTAAAGTTAGAAAAGTGAAAGATAAGGCAGAGTGTTCAATGAGATTGGAAGTTTTAAAGAAGGTAAAAAGTTTGGATAGCATGTTAAAGCTAGATATGGTCCAGTGGTGAAGAGTTGTTGGTTTTAAATTAATTTGCTTCATTTACGATTTGGAAATAAAATACTTATATACCTGGTATAAATATATCCTTAAACAAATATTGTTTATACACATTGTTTAAACTTTGAAATCAAAACAGCAATGTATTTTTCATTTTTTTACCAGTAAGGTTTATTATAGTTATAGAATAGTATCCTTTAACATATATTTTTCAAAAAAAAGTAGTAATAAAATTCCATTGCATAGGTACCATATAAGTATAATAAAAAAACTTTGTGTCTGTAACGTTAACTATGGCGAATATAAAATAGTAAAAAACTTTACTAAGCATATTAACGGTGAAAATTCGCTATTGTAATCCAAGAATAATGTTTAAACTATAATTTTTTAGTAAAAAAACTTAGAATAAGTAATATTTACGTAATTTAAAAACATAAAAAATTTCTCATTTATTCAGTTAAATTATAGTTTGAAAAAAGTAATAAAAAGAAAAGATTATTAAAAAAAATACAATAATTTTTTTATCTAATACAAACAACATAAAGAATACAAACTCGAAATCTCGTATTTACTGTCTAGAATTAGAACAAAAAAAAAACAGAAAAAAGCCTAATTAAATTTCATTTTTTTTTCTAAATATTTTTCTACTTACTTTGTGTTCTTAAGCTACTCACAAGAAACGAGAATAGAAACATAAAAAAAGAAGACAGCACTTACAAAAATTTTTATATGCTGTCTGCACTTGAACTTTTTGTTTATTTTAATTTTTTATGGTGGTAGTTATGTTAATCCAGCTGTACAAATTCCCAAAGTTGAACCTTAAAATGTAAATGTCATCGCGTCTACAAGTCCACTGCAAACTTATTCTATGTTTTGTTTTGTCTTGGTGTTGAGTAGGCTGCAAGTCTAATCACCCATTGTAACGGACTCTGCATCGTGGTCGTTCTTTGATATTACAACATGAGAAAAATGTTAAAATATAATACAAAAATATTAGAATGCTATTGAGAAACTTACACGATTTAGATATACATAACGTAACTACAAATCCCTAATAAAGGTGGTATCGAATATGCAGTTTTTATTCGTTGAACACTCGAATGGTTTGTCCTTTTTCGTTTCTTTGATCAGGCCCGTATATTTTGTTCGATCTTGATCTGTAATACAGCAGAAGAAAAATGTTGAGATTTATTGCCAAAGTATTAAGAAAGTTATCGAAGAACTTACTTGAGTCTGACGTGAATGATATAACTGAAATTTCATATTATTAAAGTGGTTCTGAACATGTAGTTCCTATTCATCAAATCGTCCAATGTATTATATCATCGAGATGAGAGGATCATTTAAAATTTTACAACTTTTTATATTGGATAGGCCCTGTTTGGATGAATAAAAGAACAGTCGATAGTGCCGTATATTCATTCACTGAGTTGTGCTTCTTGGGACGTGATTGGGTCGGTAGGTCCTACATTATATGTGCGAGATTATTCACGAATCCGACACAAATGAAACGTGATGAAATTAGCAAAAAAATGTTATTATTAGAAAATGACAATCACAATTGAAAATAAAATTTATCAAGGTTGATTTGAAGAGTAGGTAGGCGGGCTCATTTCAGTTTGAAAGCAAGACATTAAAGTCAGACAGGACAATAGAAGAAGAATAAAGGAAATTTTGTTCATTCACTCAACACGACTCTTAGAAGTGAATCGTAGTGAAACAGGCTGAAAAAAAATATATTAAAACAAAATGATAAGTCATAATGGAAAAGCAAACTTACTAATGATATGCTTAGTAGGTAATTAAACATTATGACGAAGGGATAGTAGGCAGGTCCTTTGTGTGCTCTAACGGTTAACGGTTGCATTTTATCAGTTTGAAAGGAAGATAGTGGAAACAAACAGGGCAAAAGGAAACAGCAAAGCAGCATTGATTCATTAAAGGTGCATAGCAGACCAGAACAGAGTTTTTTTGAAAGCACCAATATATTTCTTGATTTGTCAAAGAGCTCTAAATTATATTGACAAAATTAGTATATAAACAAAAACACTATGATATAATATATGAAACTTACCATAATTAGAGGTGAAGAAATAAAAAAGCGTTAATTTTCATGATTGGCATTTTCTTTAATATTTGTTGTGTCGTAGCTGTAGATCGTTTAGAGATTGTTGCGGTTCCAAGGCTAGGTCATTTTTGTTTGGTATGGGCGATACTGTGGCAAAAAAAGCATAAAGTATTAAAAATGTTACCATTTTCCTTTGGAAAAACTTACTTAATTTTAACTTTGCATGTGGTTTTCCGTCAATCAAAGTCAAATATGAAAATTTATTTGTATTAAGTGTGAGTTTGGTATTAGCTAGAAGACTGGAAGGAAAGATATAATTAAATGGGGATTAATAAAAAATATTGCATTAGAAATAAGAACAAAATTGGATATTTTATACCTGTGTGCAGTGAATCTTGTTAATCGCTTTGGTCTTCATGATTCTTCATTGGTCAATGTTTTTGCTCTCCCTTCCCCTTCTCTTTCTATTTTCAGTTATGTGAGTAGCGATTTTACAGAAAAAAATTACATTTCCAATGTGACACGAGAAAAACCAATGAAAATCTGAATGAGAAATAGTTGCATATACTGTTGAAAAATTATAATTTAAAATAAATAATGATAAATGATACCTCCCAATCGTTTATGGTTGATTTATGGTTGAGGTGTTATGTACAATAATTGTACTCAACAAATCAGATTTGAGCCCTAGGTGCCTCTATGACGGAGAGGTCATCCAAGTGCATCAGCGAATATGTTCTGACTGTTTATTAGTATTTATGTGCATAGAAACATAATCATTGTGCAAATGAGAAAAGAATCATTATCTACTTCAATGCTAGTTATTATAGTATAAACAGCTTTTACAACAGAATTTACAGTTTTACAGCAGATTCATATTTACTGACATGAGGGTAATAAAACGTACAAATACAAAACAAAAAAGTGAAATTAAACAAATTAAACAAATGAAACAAAAACGTATTCGTACGAATTAACAGCGTAGGTTCCTAAACGCAGCGGCAATGCAAGTAGCACTGAGGGGTGCCTCGGCTTTAAGTTTAACGCCAGTTCAGGAAGAGGATTTACATTATCCATCGAGTGTCTTCGCCTGACCGTTATCCGGTATAACGCGGGGATTTCTTGCCATACTGCCCCTCGCACCGATAAAACAAAAAAAACACCCCTCTAACGCTACCGGGCTCGAGTAGACTTCAAGGAATTATTGGCAACAACTGGGAGGATTTTTTTTTTTTGAGTTTGTTGTCGTGAAAATTGCGAGAAATCGCTTTAAGACAGTTTCTCTAGAACGATTAAAAATACGTTCTATAAGGTGTTATTCAAGGAGGGTCGCCTTTCGATGATCGAGTCGTTACATTCGAACCAAACCTGGTTGTAGTTAACTATGACGATGTAATGATTTGCACTTTGGTTACCTGATTGATCTCGACCGTGGCCAGAGTGTTTGATAATAGCCCTTACTCGGTATAAGTTGTCATTTATAGCACAATTTTCAGAATCAAAGTTGATAAAAGTACTATCGTTTTTTGATTGTTTGGCCATGTAGAATCATTTGCCGTCACAAGTAAACGATCGCGTACCTGTTGACATCACGAAGTCGAATGATGGTGTTAAGTGGGCCTGGCAATTAGGGCACAACTCTTCCGATAGCTTCGGTTCGAAAAGAGAGGTAAATTTTCAAACTGAAGACTGAGTTTCTAGAAAATACAAGTTATTAGATTAATTTCGGTTTGTTTTATACGGTTACGTAGTTGTGGTCGCAAGACGAACAAACTTTAAGTGTATCTACGAAACAATGTTTAGATGGGTGAAAATGGTAAAGATCCATTTCTAGCGATAAATCTACCAGGTATTCGATGAAATTTTGTTTTTGTTGAACGGCTCGTCGCACGTCCAAACATTGATTTATTTCGTTAATTCTGGATTTGTAAGGCTAGATTTTGCGTCTGCCTTTGGTTTTGAATTTGGACAATGCAAAGAAGACATTACACCGTAAAAAAATCTAACCTAATATTGTAGTTGAAGTTGCCAATCATCAATATTTTGTTTGTCGGAATTTAATAACTTTTGAATTTTTTTGACGACCACTTTGATCTGCGTGGTGTCGGAGGACAATTCAACAACAATAACATATAAATTCCGGTATTTGAACATGTCGTACTGGAAAGAATTAGAAAATTTGTTTGAAAAAAGTAAAAACATTAGAATATTATTTCTAACTGTTGTGTATTGGTCTAAATAGACGAATCGTTAAGGTTTCAAATTATCCTAAGTTTTTTTTTGTTTTTTTCTTTCGTCTACAACTTTGTCATCTCCTCGTTGCAAGCGAGTATCATTTGAATGCTATTTTTAAAGAGTATGTTAACGCAATATGTAGATATTACTATTACTAAATATTGAAAAGATATTTAAGTTTTTAAGTGCACACTACAATATTTATACCCAATTCTTCAAATACGTATTGTATCATAAGCCTTATTTTATTATAGTCGCGTTGGTCTCGACCACATGCAATTTTTGGCATCACCAGATATTTCAATTTTTCCGAGATGCAAAGTGCTCTGACATCCATTAATGCATGAAAAATGTCTGAATAATTGGGTTTATTATAGTAGTGGGTCTTTGTTACCATGTGAATCACGCTTCTATTCAGTGATTGTAAACGCTGATATACAGCATAACCAGTTATTCCCATTGGTTTTCTTAGGCTTTTTGGGGGTCGTCCGAATTTTTTCCTAAAAATATAAAATTCATCATTATTGACCTTAATTAAGTAGGAAGCGCTTATTTACAAACGTCAACAAAAGTTTATTTACATTGATTATGTTATTATATTCTGTTAAAAAAGTAGATCCCTTTAGATGGCATTTTCTAATATATACTTAATTAATATCAACTAATGAATTTATTAAACGACGCTGTGTAAAAATTTACATAAATAGAAAAAAGTACACTTTTTTTATTTTAATAAAAGTTATAGTATAGGATTTTCTCTTTGTTTTTAAACAATTTCTAAATGAGTATCTAAATTTTAATTGAAAACATAAAAAAATGCGTAGTTTGAATTTTTAAAAGCATACTAAGTACATTTAGGTGATTTATCATTTATCAAAAATTAGTTTTGGTATCATAATGAATATTAAATAATAAAAAAGTAAGTTGATTGTACATCTAACCATTCTGAAATTGTCACCGAATGAGTGTTAAAACGAAAGAGGGTAAATAACTGGCGATAGGGTAAAATTGTGTACTGCTAATATCACCTATCGTACTTTGGTAGTTGGCAACTATTAATAATCAAGGCAATAGTTAAGTAGTTATTATTAAAGAAAAAAAATTGTTCTTTACCGAATAGAGTTTGCAATTCCAGCTGTCATTCGAAAATCAGACGACACACAGTGCACTAAAACGTATCCTTGATCGAAGTATTTAAAGCAATTGCTATTGGGCATTTCCCAAAATTTAACAATAATTGATGTTGATGCTAATCGACTTTGAAAGTTTGCAAATGACAATGTATTGGATGACCTAAAAAAATATAAATTATCAGTTTAAGGAAAAAGTTTAAATACTTATATAACTTACATGATGGTACAGAAATGTTTACTTTTATTTGAGCAAATCTGGAATTAAAAATAAGAAAAAAATAATTTTTTTTATATTAATCCATTAGGTACAACCCATGTAAATAATATATTCATGGCAACCTTTTGTTATATTACGGGCACAAGATTCTGATTATGGCTAAAGCCGTGTTCACTCAACTTTTTCATCTTAAACACATTTATAATTTTCATCCATAACAATTCATGTAAACCAAATATCCATGGCAATGTTTATAACATGGATTATAATAGAAGCAAATTAAAAATGAAATAACAATTCAATTATAAAGTTGGATAAACCCAGTCTAGGAAGTTGTATAATTGAATTACCTAAGTTTTGGAAAATGTATATAGTGAGCACATCTAGTTACAACTCCTATTTGTAACTAGACATAATGTCAGCATTATCATAATTGCATCTACTTACTAGCAAAAGGAAAGCTGATCCAAATGGTGCAAATCAATACAAATAGCTTTGCAGTTAGTAACTAGTGTACCGTCTCTCAATAATTAGTGATAAAGTTCCTTCTTGTTGCGCTAAAAAGCACAGGACTGAAAAGAAAAAAATAAATATAAGAAATGAATTGAAAACAACAATTTTTTAGTCTCAAATAGGCGTTGGAAGCAAAACTGATATTTTTATTCTATGTTGTCAAGATATGTTGAAAGAAAACAGGTGTAAAAAAAATGAAGGTTTTAAAAATAATTAAATACCAATTAATAAATGAATAAGATATAGAGTTAAATAATCAGTTTATAGCTTTAAAAAATAATAATAATTGTGTTTCGATTATAGATGGGTGAAGGGAACATTCCCAGCAAATCATTGAACCTAATTTCGAATTTTTACTTGGATTTTGCTCATCTTTTTTGAAAACACCCCGCAGTTTCAAGATTTAAGGTTAGATTTTCGATTAGAATTCAATAAATTCAGACTCTGGTTTGTTTTTTGATAAACTAAGCACTGGTAACTTGATGAACATTCTCAAACTGCACAAACTAACAAATTATTACTTAATTGGTAAGTGTTAGGCGAATTGAAAATGGTAATGTAATCATTAATACTGCAAATAGAAATTATTTATCAAAACATAAAATAAAGTAACTGATTTATTAATATATCCAAGTATTTCTCTAAACAGATAGAATGAAAGAGACTCGAGTTTTGAAGGCATCTGCATAGCAGAGAGCTTAGGCCGACTCAGCATAGTATTTTATGCAGAAATACATACTATTGAGCTTTGTACTTGACACCTATTAGAGGTAGGAGTAAGGAAGCCACAATAGATCAATAAAGATCTGCTTGGACAGTTGAGCAGCACTTTTAGTTCTAAAGTTATTGCATTGCAGCTCCAAAACAGTTTGGAGCTGCAGTAGAACTTTGAATATCCTATAACACACTCCAAAAAATGTATCACAGGAACGGCAAACATTCTTTAGACTAAATAGGAAATAAATCAAAGTGGCTACTATACTCGACACAGGCCATAACTATCTAGGACTTCACATGCACAGATTTGGACTGTCGGAGGAAATGGAGTGTTGGCTGTGCTTGGAGGAAAATGAAACCGTCGAGCACGTTCTATGCGAATGACCGGCTATTGCCAGATCCAGATCGAGATATTCATTATTTGGTAACAGGATTATTAAGTCTCACAATGCAAACAAAGTGTTATCCAAAAGATTTTTTAGATTCGTTGATGGTCTGGACTTAACGTGTGACCATCGGTGGGGCAAGCAGGGGTAAACCCTGCTGGCAATACTTCAGGTGAGCCACAATAGATTGCAGGTCATGATGGAGGTCTGTACCTACGTCCACTCACATCCAATACAGTACTATATAATACAATAAAAAAAATTAATGTTTCAAAGATAATTAGAGGACAAAAATAAGTGAATGGATAATAGGGTAATACACACACACACACACACAAACATACATATATATACCAGAAGTGTTTGTATCCCTTTACCAAGTCCAAATTAATAGTAGAAGTTTCGGGTTTTAGAGACAAACAGACCTAAAATTTTTATCATTTACTTGAAATTGAACGTTTCAAGAACGCTTTGATAGATATATACTTGCACAAACCCACAAAATATTTCGAAAATTTGGGAAAATACTAAAATGAAAATTAACGCTACATACCAATCAAGACTTTAAGATAAACTATTATTTATTACACAGCAACAGGTAACAGGTTTTGAAAGAAAAATGCGGAAAACTGATAGTTTACGAATAGGCGTTTTCGGAATGTGTGTTCGTGGTCGAATGGATACTAAAATTCATATTTTTGCTATGTGTCAGTTGGGGTTGCGTAGCTGAAAATGGTGATGAGATGGATTTGAATATAGTCGTTTTCGGGAAGATATTCATCTAATTAGCTATGGAAATATCGGTTTTGTAGTGGCAGCTCTTTTTTCAAATTTTTTTTAACTGATAGTGTCGTGTAGTGTTCCCCCCGCTAATGATAATCGTAATCTGTTTAATCGGTTGTTGTGTGGGGGCGGCTGTGTTCTCGGCTACTGCCGTGTTGCCGCCGTGTCTGCGGAGGAGATTCGACTGCGGATATTTTGCAGACGCAGGAGACTACCAGCAATTAAGTATTTGTAGAGTAGTTGTAGAAGTTGATATATTTAGCATATTATATAAGTTTTGTTTACCGTAATATTGAAAATCTCAGCGACTTGGCAGAATGTTGTTCTCTGCTACACTGTGTCGTTAGTTTAGTTCAGGTTAGTAGTTTGTAGTTTTTTCAATTTTAGTAAAAAATCGTATACTCGTCAACCACGTTTCTGAGGACCACTAAGCAAAAAGTTTACGTTTGCCGCTATTTTATTTTAGATTTTGGAGAAAACTGAAAATTGTCTTCCTTGATTTTATTTTAAATTAATAATTAGTTTTTTTTGGCATTTTGCAGGTTTCGTGTTAAACAATAAAACGTTGCTGGCATCTTCAAACAATTAAATTCTACGTTATTTAAATTAGCGAACCTTGAGTCCTCTTTGCAGCGTGGTAACGGCGATAAGTATTTGTAGAGTAGTTGTAGAAGTTGATATATTTAGCATATTATATAAGTTTTGTTTACCGTAATATTGAAAATCTCAGCGACTTGGCAGAATGTTGTTCTCTGCTACACTGTGTCGTTAGTTTAGTTGTCTTTGTAGTTTTTTCAATTTTAGCAAAAAATCGTATACTCGTCAACCACGTTTCTGGGGACCACTAAGCTTATCGCAAAAAGTTTACGTTTGCCGCTATTTTATTTTAGATTTTGGAGAAAACTGAAAATTGTCTTCTTTGATTTTATTTTAAATTAATAATTAGTTTTTAATTAGTTTTTTTTTGGCATTTTGCAGGTTTCGTGTTAAACGATAAAACGTTGCTGGCATCTTCAAACAATTAAATTCTACGTTATTTAAATTAGCAATCCTTAAGTCCTCTTTGCAGCGTGGTAACGGAGATAAGTATTTGTAGAGTAGTTGTAGAAGTTGATATATTTAGCATATTATATAAGTTTTGTTTACCGTAATATTGAAAATCTCAGCGACTTGGCAGAATGTTGTTCTCTGCTACACTGTGTCGTTAGTTTAGTGGTCTTTGTAGTTTTTTCAATTTTAGCAAAAAATCGTATACTCGTCAACCACGTTTCTGGGGACCACTAAGCTTATCGCAAAAAGTTTACGTTTGCCGCTATTTTATTTTAGATTTTGGAGAAAACTGAAAATTGTCTTCTTTGATTTTATTTTAAATTAATAATTAGTTTTCAATTAGTTTTTTTTGGCATTTTGCAGGTTTCGTGTTAAACAATAAAACGTTGCTGGCATCATCAAACAATTAAATTCTACGTTATTTAAATTAGCGATCCTTGAGTCCTCTTTGCAGCGTGGTAACCGAGATTTGACACACAAACATACATTGGACTTAAAACATCCACGTAGTCGAATCTCCGCAGACACGCCGGTGATGTTTCGGGTTCAAAGTTGAAAGGAGATTTTCAAAGTATTTAAGCTTCAAAATTATAAAAAAAATTCTGTTTAGTTAAAGTATAATATAGTTAAATCCGAAATCAAGGCAGTCTTTATAATAAGGTAATAAAACTTAGCATTAGCACTTAGCATTATTTGGGACACCGTATACTATTTAAAACAGAAATCAACGCTCTATTTATCATAATTCGAGTTAATTCGAGTAATTAACGCAATAAATTAATTGTATCGATCTACATGCAAAAATCCTAAATTCCAGGTTACAACATTTTTTTGGGACACTTTATACTCTCTAAAACGTAAACATATGCCTTATATGCCACAAAACTACTGTAACCAACGAATAAAATCGATTACTATTGATTTATGTGGGAAAAGTAGTTATTTCTTTGTTAAGCATATGGAGCTCTCAAATCGACCCGAAAACCGAATTATGGGGATCAAAATCGTGCATTTCAGCCTTCAACAGTTTACATTGCGGTTTAATGAAGATTTATCTGAAAAGCTATATGAGGAGCCAAAAAAGTACAATAACTTTAGTGTTTTTTAACAATTTGTGGATAAAATGGCGAAGGAAACATTCTGCAGTAAATATTACTAATATCTGACAACACCAGACTCCTTGAATAATTAAAATAGCTTTCATTACTAAGTTTTAATAACGCTTTCATTGTCTATATCTAACATCTTATTCTGCTTAGTCTACGTACTTAATAATCCATCCTTTCTATGTAAAATACACACTGCTTATGGACCTTTTCTGCATTATTAGCATATATTAGCTTCCTGCATCATTTTTTGAGCCACCCTATACTATCTAAAACAGAAATCAACGTCCTGTTCATCATAAAACGACTCGAAGTAACAAATAAAATCGATTACTATAGATTTAAACGACACATATAGAAAATTCTATGTTAAACATATGGGGCTCTCAAACCGGCCCAAAAAACTAAATTTTGAGATAAAAATCGTGCATTGCTGCCTTTAACAGTTAATATCTCGTTTCGATGAAGATTTATCAAAAAATGTATAAGAACAGCTAAGGAAGTAGAAGAATAGAGCTACACGCAGAGCCCATTTTCGAAGGTCTGCCTAGAACAGTAACTGAGCACGGGTGGCCCAAAAATTAGGTACAAATTTTGCATTTTTTTTTAATTTTCTCAAAAACCGTGAAAGCTAGCTTCTTTCCGATACATGCATCTGATAGCCCTTGATGACCTCTTCATACATCATATTAACCGGCATATCGAAAAACCGTACCGTTTCCAAGATAAACAGAAAAATGTAAAAATTTCAAAATTTTCAAAGGGGGTGGTAGGTCGTGAAAATTTTCAGCCAAAATCGATTGTCATAGATTTTATCAAAAATAGTCTCAAATGAAAGAGGGGACAAAAATATGTAAAACAATTGCAATTCTGGAATTTTCAGTAATTTCCTTCCCCTTCAAAATGGCGCCAAAAACGTAATTTTTCCACTTTTTAGCGACATTTTATTACTTATATCTATATAATTCGAAAACTAAACATGGTATAACGATGCTATTGACACCCATGAATAGAGCATTCTCGACCACAAAATACCTGCTTAATTTGTCGTTCGAGGTTTTTAATGTAGTTGACGTAATGTTCGATCAAATAAAAATATTAGGTAATTTTTACAAAATTTTAATAGTTTTTCACTTCCCATGAGACTGTTATTAAACTTAGCAGAATAGTAATTAACGTTTTGAGCAATATTTGAGCCGACTCACACTTAATTGAGTCACCGTTGTTGTATTACCGTAAATGGCTTTGCTATAAAATGGCAAAAGTCACCATACCCCTATCAATGAGAAATTTAATCAGTCAAATCTCAGAAGCCAGAAACGGTAAAATCGAACAGTTAGTACCAGTCGAATGGGCTTCGTTAAAGCTATTTTGTCAGTCATATACGAAAAACTGATTGATTGGGCGTGGCACATTTACAAAGCAATATTCGTAATAAAAGAGAATACTTTGATGATGGCGTGTAGTAAGCATAAAGTCGAAACGTCGGATATATTTGGTTTCGGCGCCCTTTAGCAACAGTCAGTAAGTTGTAGCAAAAAACTGTCATTTTAATAAAAAAGTTTCCAAAATGGAACCTTCGGTACCCGCGGCAAGGTTCTGGACCTCAGAGACCTCTAGCCCGTCCCATAAAATGGCCACATACCAAATTTCAGCTTTCTAGCTCGAACCGTTCCAGAGATATCGCTTTAAAACCAAAACTTTTCAGGCGGCCATCTTGGATTTTTGGAAATGTCATTTTTAGCGAATTTTACATAAGGGTAACCTACCATTCGATTTTCAACTTGATATCACCATCGGTTCATAAAACAGCTATAACCCAGCTACAGTCAGCTACATATAGCTATGTGAGCTATAGTACCATTCATGGTACCTCCATGGGCACCCAGCATCCAAAGTTGAACCACGTATCATTAACAGTTCTCTAAATATCAACGGTACTCAGCTACTGTAGCTACGATAGCTACGACAACTATATTACGATTTATAATACCCCCGTAGGTACCTACCATCCAAATTTGAACCATGTACCATCAATGGTACCCAAAATATAACCCTTTCTATATTCGTTCCATTTAAAAAGCATTGCACAATGTATTTCTTATGGAAGTGTTTTTAACTATGTACGGAACAAACCTAGCCAGCCGAGCGTCGACGTCACAGGGCGCCACGTGGTCGGAAATCATGAATCCCGACACGAAATTTTCAAATCGACCAGTCTTTGTGAAAACGACCTCGAGGACTGGGGGCTTTACATGTAATCTTCCTAGAAATGTTCAAATTTTCACCTGCCATACAGTTTTCCTCGATTTTCCGCCTATTTTTCTTGGTCTAGGTGTTTAAAGTTCGATCTGTCAAACGAGAATTTTTCGGAGCGATCGCAGCGCACGGTTTAGTAGTTTACTCGAGAGGCAATTGCCGGAACTAACGGAAATTTTGCCAAAATTTCAAAAATCTGCATCTTTCGTTTCGAAATTCAATTAGGACCATTTCGCGACGTCCCAGCGAAAAAGTGGTTCCTCGGTGCCGAAAAGAAAACATTCCAATGGATTCGCTGGGATAGAAATCCAGTCGATAGGATGCACGGTCTCGGCACAAATCGGCCTCAAAGTGGCAGTTTCAAATGCAAAGTTTAAAAAATCGTCCAAATTTGAAATTGAAAGCTAGGACCTTGATTTTTGGCCAGATGGAGGGCCCATATGTGCGCTACACCCCTGAATTATTTCAGATTTTTTCATGCAAAAATGGGGAATCTACAGGGTGAAATGTGAGAAAAGTACACCAAAGTTGACACAAAATGCGGCACAGAAAAACTTTCGCAGCTCACCCGGTATAAGAGCTAGTCCAAAACTAATAACTGTTTTTTTTTCTCTCCACGTCTTCTAGTTGCCCATATACCACCGAAGCCGGACCGTTCCATAGTTTTCGTAAAAATCGCAAAAAACTACCTTCAAATTTTGGACACTTTTCCTTAATTGTCTTTGGACATTTTTTTGACCACTCTGTATTAAAGTGACACCTGTGGCGGGATAGGATTAAAAGTAGCCAAGGATATGCCCTTTCTCCTGGTACCATCGTTATTGGGCCAGTCGTCTAACTAAAGGGGTCCAGAAGGGCCAGAAATGGACCATTACAAAAAATTTTTCAAAAAACCGTCCCAACTTTGCGATTTTTTGTACATTTTCCTATTCAACTTATCGGAATTAGACTTCAAAATTTATCATCTACATATATGAGGAATTTTACCCGTAGGCAGTCCTATACGCCACATAGTCCCGGAGTTTCGACAAAGACGCCGTAAATTTGGGTACCTAAAAAACCGAATTTTTGACTTTGGTACGCCACTGGTCAGCCCCCCCCGCACTTTACAAAAAACGGACCACATATTTGAAAAGCACGTTCATTTCTGTACCTAAGCGCAATACTTCGAAATCCCGTCAAATGAGCAGTTTAAAAGTTATAAGCGTCGAAATGGAAAAAATACAAAATATCTACGACCAAAATTGGGTTTGTCACTCGGCTTTATTATCCGAACGCAAGTGAGGATTATAACGAGCAGGTCACTCTGACTTTTTGGTTGTAGATATTTTGTATTTTTTCCATTTCGACGCTTATAACTCTGAAACTGCTCATTTGACGGGATTTCGAAGTGTTGCGCGTATATACAGAAATGAACGGGCTTTTCAAATATGTGGTCGATTTGGCGGTACGTGCGGGGGGGGCTGACCAGTGGCGTACCAAAGTCAAAAATTCGGTTTTTTAGGTACCCAAATTTACGGAGGTTTTGTCGAAACTCCGGGACTATGTAGGGTATAGGGCTCCCCGCGGGTAAAATTTCTCATATACGTAGATGATAAATTTTGAAGTCTAATTCCGATAAGTGAAATAGAAAAATCTACAAAAAATCGCAAAGTTGGGACGGTTTTTTCAATTTTTCTTTGTAATGGTCAACTTCTGGCCCTTCTGGACCCCTTTAGGTAGAAGACTGGCCCAACAACGATGGTACCAGGAGAAAGGGCATATCCTTGACTACTTTTAATTCTATCCCCCCAAAGGTGCCACTTTAATACAGAGTGGTCAAAAAAAGGTCCAAAGACAATTAAGGAAAAGTGTCCAAAATAGGAAGGTACCTTTTTGCGGTTTTTACGAAAACTATGAAGCTGCCCAGCTTCGGTTGTATATGGACAACTAGAAGACGTAGAGAGAAAAAAAAATCAGTTGTTAGTTTTGGTCTAGCTCTTTTACCGGGTGAGCTATAAAAGTTTTTCTGTGCCGCATTTTTTGCCAATTTTGGTGTACTTTTCTCACATTTCACCCTGTAGATTCCACATTTTTGCAGCAAAAAATCTGAAATAATTCAGGGACGTAGTACACACATGCGCCCTTAACCTTGCCAAAAATCAAGGGCCTAGCTTTCAATTTGAAATTTTGACGATTTTTTAAACTTTAAACTTCAAATTGCCACTTTGAGGCATATTTGTCCGGAGACCGTGCATTTAATCGAATGGTTTTCTATCCCAGGGGATACCTTGGAATGTTTTCTTTTTGGGACTTGGGAACCACTTTTAGCTGGGACGTCGCGAAATGCTCTTAATTGAATTTCGAAACGAAAGATGCAGATTTTTGAAATTTTGGGCGAAAATCCCGAATGGTTCCGAAGCGACGTCCACCACGGGGGTGTCGGAAGCATTCGGCGGCCGCGCCCATCCGCAACTGACAGCTGAGATTTCCGAAATGTAAACATTAACTTTAGAGCCTCAGACTAAGGAAAATCGGCCGAAAAGCGGGAAAAACTGTCTGGCCGGGGAAAATTTGAACATTTCTAGGAAGATTATGGGCAAAATGCCCGGTCCTCGAGGTCGTTTTCACAAAGACTGGTCGATTTGAAAATTTCATGTCAGGATTCATTTTTCGCTGATGACGTCGAAGCCAGACCACGCGGTTCTCGCCCAGACAGTGGCAGCTACAAATTCGGGCAAAAATGTATTTTTTCGATTTTTCGGCAGACATGGGCGTAGTTATATTTCTTTTTTGCCATTTTTTCCGTTTTCCCATAAGAAATACATTGTGCAATGCTTTTTAAATGGGACAAAATTGATTTCGTCATAAATAAAAGATGGAGGCGAAAAAAAAATGGCCGCCGTAGACAGGGTAATTTAAAAATGGGGATATCTCAGAAACGAATAAAGTTAGGCAGGTGAAATTTGGTACCATGGTTCATTAGGGAATGGACTGCAAGTTGCCATGGGTGGAAACCTTCGTCATGGTACCAAACCCATGGGTACCGTTAACGAAATTTTGCATACAAGTTTTCACGCTTTTGCACGTGTATTTCCCATAAGAAATACATTGTGCAACGCTTTTTAAATGGGACAATATTGATTTCGTCAGAAATAAAAGATGGACGCGAAAAAAAAATGGCCGCCGTAGACAGGGTAATTAAAAAATGGGGATATCTCTAAGACGAATAAAGTTAGAGAGCTGAAATTTGGTACCATGGTTCATTAGGGAATGGACTGCAAGTTGCCATGGGTGGAAACCTTCTTCATGGTACCAAACCCATGGGTACCATTAACGAAATTTTGCATATAAGTTTTCAGGCTTTTGCTCGTGTATTTCCCATAAGAAAAACGTTGCGCAATGCGTATTATATGGGTGGAATGTAGATTACGTCATATTTGGGGTACCATTAATGGTACATGGTTCAAATTTGGATGGTAGGTACTTATGGGGGTATCATAAATTGTGATATAGCTGACTCAGCTATCATAGCTACAGTAGCTGAGTAACGTTGATAATTAGAGAACTGCTAATGATACATGGTTCAAACTTGGATGCTGGGTGCCCATGGAGGAACCATGAATGGTAATATAGCTCACATAGCTATATGTAGCTGACTGTAGCTAGGTTATAGCTGTTTTATGAACCGATGGTGATATCGACTTGAAAATCGAACGGTAGGTTACCCTTATGTAAAATTCGCTAAAAATGACATTTCCAAAAATCCAAGATGGCCGCCTGAAAAGTTTTGGTTTTAAAGTGATATCTCTGGAACGGTTTGAGCTAGAAAGCTGAAATTTGATATGTGGCCATTTTATGGGACGAGCTAAAGGTCTCTGAGGTCCACAACCCTGCCGCGGGTACCGAAGGTTCCATTTTGGAAACTTTTTTATTAAAATGACAGTTTTTTGCTACAACTTACTGACTGTTGCTAAAGGGCGCCGAAACCAAATATATCCGACGTTTCGACTTTACGCCTACTATACGCCATCATCAGGGTATTCCCTTTTATTACAAATATTGCTTTATAAATGTGCCACGCCCAAACAATCAGTTTTTCGTATATGACTGACAAAATAGCTTTAACGAAGCCCATTCGACTGGTACTAACTGTTCGATTTTACCGTTTCTGGGTTCTGAGATTTGACTGATTAAATTTCTCATTGATAGGGGTAGAGTGACTTTTGCCATTTTATAGCAAAGCCATTTACGGCAATAGAACAACGGTGACTCAATTAAGTGTGAGTCGGCTCAAATACTGCTCAAAACGTTAATTACTATTTTGCCAAGTTTAATAACAGTCTCACGGGAAGTAAAAAACTGTTAAAATTTTGTAAAAAATACCTAATATTTTTATTTGATCGAACATTACGTCAACTAAATTAAAAACCTTCAACGACAAATTAAGCAGGTATTTTGTGGTCGAGAATGCTCTATTCATGGGTGTCAATAGCATCGTTATAACATGTTTAGTTTTCGAATTATATAGATATAAGTATTAAAATGTCGATAAAAAGTGGAAAAGTTACGTTCTTGGCGCCATTTTGAAGGGGAAGGAAACTACTGAAAATTCCGAAATTGCAATTTTTTTACATATTTTTGTCCCCTCTTTCATTTGAGACTTCTTTTGATCAAATCTATGACAATCGATTTCGGTCGAAAATTTTCACGACCTACCCCCTTTGAAAATTTTGAAATTTTTACATTTTTCTGTTTATCTTGGAAACGGTACGGATTTTCGATATGCCGGTTAATATGACGTATGAAGAGGTCATCAAGGGCTATCAGATGCATGTATCAGAAAGAAGCTAGCTTTCACGGTTTTTGAGAAAATTAAAAAAAAGTGCAAAATTTGTACCCTATTTTTGGGCCACCCGTGCTCAGTTACTGTTCTAGGCAGAGCTTCGAAAATGGGCTCTACGTGTAGCTCTATTCTTCTGCTTCCTTAGCTGTTCTTATACATTTTTTGATAAATCTTCATCGAATCGAGATATTAGCTGTTAAAAGCAGCAATGCACGATTTTTATCTCAAAATTTAGTTTTTTGGGCCGGTTTGAGAGCCCCATATGTTTAACATAGAATTTTCGATATGTGTCATTTAAATCTATAGTAATCGATTTTATTTGTTACTTCGAGTCGTTTTATAATGAATAGGACGTTGATTTCTGTTTTAGATAGTATAGGGTGGCTCAAAAAATGATGCAGGAAGCTAATATATGCTAATAACGCAGAAAAGGTCCATAAGCAGTGATGTGTATTTTACATAGAAAGGGTGGATTATTAAGTACGTAGACCAGCCAGAATAAAATGTTAGATATAGGCGATGAAAGCGTTATTAAAACTTAGTAATGAAAGCAATTTTAATTATTCAAAGAGTCTGGTGTTATCAGATATTAGTAATATTTACTGCAGAACATTTCCTTCGCCATTTTATCCACAAATTGTTAAAAAACACTAAAATTATTCTACTTTTTGGGCTCCTCTTATAGCTTTTGGGATAAATCCTCGTTAAAACGCGATATAAGCTATTGAAGGCTGAAATTCACGATTTTTATCTAAAACTTTAGGGTTTTGAGCCAGTTGGGGAGAGTCTCATATACTTAATATAGAAATATCGACTTTACCCATATAAATCAATAGTAATCGATTTTATTCGTAGGTTCTAGTAGTCGTATGATAAATAGGGCATATATTTACGTTTTGGATAGTATAGAGTGTCCCAAAAAAGTGTTGTAACCTAGAATTTTAGGATTTTGTCATGTAAATTGATATCTGTTAATTTATTGCGTAAGCTCCAGTAGTTTTATGATAAATAGAGCGTTGATTTCTGTTTTAAATAGTATACGGTGTCCCAAATAATGCTGCAACATTTAACTTTAGTTTTTTTTTGTTTAACAATACTTTTTTGTAGGTTTTATTATAAATAGTGCCTTTGGTTTCTGATTTAGATACTATAGGGTGACCCAAAAATTGACAAATATTACATTTTTAGGAACATCTAAAGCTAGAAAACTGAAATTTCAATTGTAGATTCTGTTCACAATCACAAACAATATGTCATAAATGGCAACTTTGATATGGGTACTCGTGGTGCCATTTTATATCTTTTTATGAATTTTAGCACGTTTTTTACCTGTTTACATATTACTTAATACGAAAAAAGGTATTTGAGACGTTTCGACATTTCAGTTACTTTTAGGTATCTTCAGGTTCTTTGTTAATAATTTTACGGCAATTTGGGCTACTTTGCCCACAGCGTTCGGATTTCCTAAACTATGGGCGCCCCGCGCGCATGGTCTTACCCTACAAAACTTCAAAAGTACTTTACCCACAGCGTTCGGACTTCCTAAACTATGGGCGCCCCGCGCGCATGGTCAAAAACGACGCAAAAAAAAAAAAAAAAAAAAAAAAAAAAAAAAAAAAAAAAAAAAATGACGCGCGTGTGTGACAAAAGCACACCATAAACAAACCGACTCAAGAGTTTTGCTGACCAACTAGTATATCCTCACTATGCGTGGTGATTGGTGGTCACTCTCCCTTTTTGGTCGTAGATATTTGGTATTTTTTTCGTTCTACCGCTTATAACTTTTAAACTGCTCATTTGACGGGATTTTCGTTCGAGGGGCTTACGTACAGAAATGAACGGGCATTCCAAATATGTGGTCCGATTTTTGGTACGTGCGGGGGGGGCTGACCAGTGGCGTCCCAAAGTCAAAAATGCGTTTTTTTCGATACCCAAAACATTAACGGTTTTACCGTCACTCCGGGACTATATGGGGTATAGGACTGCCCACGGATAAAATTCCTCATATACGTAGATGATAAATTTTGAACTCTAATTTCGATAAGTGAAATAGAAAAATCTACAAAAAATCGCAAAGTTGGGACGGTTTTTTCAATTTTTCTTTGTAATGGTCAACTTCTGGCCCTTCTGGACCCCTTTAGGTAGAAGACTGGCCCAACAAGGATGGTACCAGGAGAAAGGGCATATCCTTGGCTACTTTTAATTCTATCCCCCCAAAGGTGCCACTTTAATACAGAGTGGTCAAAAAAAGGTCCAAAAACAATTAAGGAAAAGTGTCCAAAATAGGAAGGTACCTTTTTGCGGTTTTTACGAAAACTATGAAGCTGCCCAGCTTCGGTTGTAAATGGACAACTAGAAGACGTAGAGAGAAAAAAAAATCAGTTGTTAGTTTTGATCTAGCTCTTATACCGGGTGAGCTACGAAAGTTTTTTGGTGCCGCATTTTTTGCCAATTTTGGTGTACTTTTATCACGTTTCACCCTGTAGATTCCACATTTTTCCAGCAAAAAATCTGAAATAATTCAGGGAGGTAGTACATACATGGGCCCTTAACCATGCCAAAAATCAAGGGCCTAGCTTTCAATTTAAAATTTTGACGAATTTTTAAACTTTAAACTTCAAATTGCCACTTTGAGGTATATTTGTGCCGAGACCGTGCATCTAATCGAATGGTTTTCTATCCCAGGGGATACCTTGGAATGTTTTCTTTTTGGGAGCTAGGAACCATTTTTAGCTGGGACGTCGCGAAATAGGCTTAATTGAATTTAGAAGCGAAAGATGCAGATTTTTGAAATTTTGGCCGAAAATCCCGAATGGTTCCGAAGCGACGTCCACCACGGGGGTGTCGGAAGCATTCGGCGGCCGCGGCCATTTGCAACTGACAGCTGAGATTTCCGAAATGTAAACATTAACTTTAAAGCCTCAGACTAAGGAAAATCGGCCGACAAGCGGGGAAAACTGTCTGGCCGGGGAAAATTTGAACATTTCTAGGAAGATTTTTGGCAAAATGCCCGGTCCTCGAGGTCGTTTTCACAAAGACTGGTCGATTTGAAAATTTCATGTCGGGTTTCATTTTTGGCTGATGACGTCGAAGCCAGACCACGCGGTTCTCGCCCAGACAGTGGCGGCTACAAATTCGGGCAAAAATGTATTTTTTCGATTTTTCGGCAGACATGGGCGTAGTTAAATTTTTTTTTGCCATTTCTTCCGTTTTCCCATAAGAAATACATTGTGCAATGCTTTTTAAATGGGACAAAATTGATTTCGTCATAAATAAAAGATGGAAGCGAAAAAAAATGGCCGCCGTAGACAGGGTAATTTAAAAATGGGGATATCTCTGAAACGAATAAACTTAGGGAGCTGAAATTTGGTACCATGGTTCATTAGGGAATGAACTGCAAGTTGCCATGGGTGGAAATCTTCGTCATGGTACCAAACCCATGGGTACCATTAACGAAATTTTGCATACAAGTTTTCAGGCTTTTGCACGTGTATTTCCCATAAGAAATACATTGTGCAATGCTTTTTAAATGGGACAATATTTGATTTGGTCATAAAAAAAGATGGAGGCGAAACAAAAATGGCCGCCGTAGACAGGGTAATTAAAAAATGGGGATATCTCTGAGACGAATAAAGTTAGAGAGCTGAAATTTGGTACCATGGTTCATTAGGGAATGGACTGCAAGTTGCCATGGGTGGAAACCTTCGTCATGGTACCAAACCCATGGGTACCATTAACGAAATTTTGCATTCAAGTTTTCAGGCTTTTGCACGTGTATTTTCCATAAGAAAAACGTTGGGCAATGCGTATTATATGGGTGGAATGTAGATTACGTCATATTTGGGGTACCATTAATGGTACATGGTTCAAATTTGGATGGTAGGTACTTATGGGGGTATCATAAATTGTGATATAGCTGACTCAGCTATCATAGCTACAGTAGCTGAGTACCGTTGATAATTAGAGAACTGCTAATGATACATGGTTCAAAGTTGGATGCTGGGTGCCCATGGAGGTACCATGAATGGTAATATAGCTCACATAGCTATATGTAGCTGACTGTAGCTAGGTTATAGCTGTTTTATGAACCGATGATGATATCAAGTTGAAAATCGAATGGTAGGTTACCCTTATGTAAAGTTCGCTAAAAATGACATTTCTAAAAATCCAAGATGGCCGCCTGAAAAGTTTTGATTTTAAAACGATATCTCTGGAACGGTTTGAGCTAGAAAGCTGAAATTTGGTATGTGGCCACTTTATGGGACGGGCTAGAGGTCTCTGAGGTCCAGAACCTTGCCGCGGGTACCAAAGGTTCCATTTTGGAAACTTTTTTATTAAAATGACAGTTTTTTGCTACAACTGACTGACTGTTGCTAAAGGGCGCCGAAACCAAATATATCCGACGTTTCGACTTTATGCTTACTATACGCCATCATCAGGGTATTCTCTTTTATTACGAATATTGCTTTGTAAATGTGCCACGCCCAATCAATCAGTTTTTCGTATATGACTGACAAAATAGCTTTAACGATGCACAATCGACTGGTACTAACTGTTCGATTTTACCGTTTCTAGGTTCCGCGATTTAACTGATTAAATTTTTCATTGATAGGGGTAGAGTGACTTTTGCCATTTTATAGCAAAGCCATTTACGGTAATAGAACAACGGTGACTCAATTAAGTGTGAGTCGGCTCAAATACTACCCAAAACGTTAATGACTATTTTGCCAAGTTTAATAACAGTCTCATGGGAAGTGAAAAACTATTAAAATGTTGTAAAAATTACCTAATATTTTTATTTGATCGAACATTACGTCAACTAAATTAAAAACCTTGAACGACAAATTAAGCAGGTATTTTGTGGTCGAGAATTCTCTATTCATGGGTGTTAATAGCATCGTTATACTATGTTTAGTTTTTGAATTATATAGATATAAGTATTAAAATGTCGATAAAAAGTGGAGAAATTACGCTTTTGGCGCCATTTTGAAAAGGAAGGAAATTACTGAAAATTCCAGAATTGCAATTTTTTTACAAATTTTTGTCCCCTCTTTCATTTGAGACTATTTTTGACCAAATCTATGACAATCGATTTCGGTCGAAAATTTTCACGACCTACCCCCTTTGAAAATTTTGAAATTTTTACATTTTTCTGTTTATCTTGGAAACGGTACGGATTTTCGATATGCCGGTTAATATGACGTATGAAGAGGTCATCAAGGGCTATCAGATGCATGTATCAGAAAGAAGCTAGCTTTCACGGTTTTTGAAAAAATTAAATAAAAGTGCAAAATTTGTACCTTATTTTTGGGCCACCCGTGCTCGGTTACTGTTCTAGGCAGAGCTTCGAAAATGGGCTCTACGTGTAGCTCTATTCTTCTACTTCCTTAGCTGTTCTTATACATTTTTTGATAAATCTTCATCGAAACGAGATATTAGCTGTTAAAGGCAGCAATGCACGATTTTTATCTCAAAATTTAGTTTTTTGGGCCGGTTTGAGAGCCCCATATGTTTAACATAGAATTTTCTATATGTGTCATTTAAATCTATAGTAATCGATTTTATTTGTTACTTCGAGTCGTTTTATAATGAATAGGACGTTGATTTCTGTTTTAGATAGTATAGGGTGGCTCAAAAAATGATGCAGGAAGCTAATATATGCTAATAATGCAGAAAAGGTCCATAAGCAGCGAGTGTCTTTTACATAGAAAAAGTGGATTATTTAGTACGTAGACAAGCCAGAATAAAATGTTAGATATAGGCGATGAAAGAGTTATTAAAACTTAGTAATGAAAGCAATTTTAATTACTTAAGGAGTCTGGTGTTGTCAGATATTAGTAATATTTACTGCAGAACATTTCGTTCGCCATTTTATCCACAAATTATTAAAAAACACTAAAATTATTGTACTTTTTTGGCTCCTCATATAGCTTTTCGGATGAATCTTAATTAAAACGCGATATAAGCTGTTGAAGGCTGAAGTGCACGATTTTGATCCCCAAAATTAGGTTTTCGGGTCGATTTGAGGGCTCCATATGCTTAACAAAGAAATAAGTACTTTTTCCACATAAATCAATAGTAATCGATTGTATTCGTTGGTTCCAGTAGTTTTGTGGCAAATAGGGCATATGTTTACGTTTTAGATAGTACAAAGTGTCTCAAAAAAATGTTGTAACCTGGAATTTTAGAATTTTTGCATGTAGATCGATATCAATTAATTTATTGCGTTAATTCGAGTAGTTTTATGATAAAAGCGTTGATTTCTGTTTTAAATAGTATACGGTGTCCCAAATAATGCTAAGTGCTAATGCTTTTGTTAAAGTTTTGTTATATTATTATAAACACTACCTTGATTTCTGATTTAGATACTATAGGGTGAGCCAAAAAGTGGCAAATATTACAATTTTATGAACAATCAAAACTAGAAAACTGAAATTTCGGTTGTAGATTCGTTTTATAATCTCAAACAATATGATATAAATGAGAACCTTGATATGGGTACTCGTGGTACCATTTTATATCATTTTATGAATTTTAGCACGTTTTTTACCGTTACTTTTACCGTTTATTTTTCAAAAGCTGTTATGTTTGCGAATATCAAGTAAAGTATTTCAAACGTTTCGACATTTCAGTTACTTTTATACGTATATTATAGTAATTGCATTGTACGATTTTGATTTCCATTTTTAGGTTTTGAGGCCGGTTGTACTTTTTTTTTTTAAATCTTCTACCGCTACTACATAAAAGCCACACTGCATCATTGACCTATCTGTATTTTTGACCACAGCAATGTTTGGTTCATGTTCATCATAAAACTACTAGAACTAACGGGTAAAATCGATTTCTCTACATTTATATGATTCAATCCGAAATCTTAAATTTGAAGACAAAAATCGTGAATCTCGACTTTAATAAGTAATATCATTTTTAAATGAAGGTTTATACGAAAATCTATAAGAACAGTTAAGAAAGTAGAAAAGTAAAGCTACATTTTGAGTAACTTTTTAAATGTCCATCTATAACAGTAATTGGACAACGGGTGACCCAGAAATAAAGTAGAAATTTTTCACTTTTAATATTTTTTGACAACCGTTGCTGCTAGCTTCAATCCAGGGGTTGAAGGTTATACTCTTCAATGGTCCCCTCGTAATATCTTTTAACACATATATCAAAAAGTCTTATCGTTTTCAAGCTATAAACAAGAAACTAAAACTAAAATTTAAACAAAAAAACAAAATAGAGGTCGGCGAAATTTTTGGCTGAACTAGATTGAAATATATTTTTGCTATAAAACTATTTAAAAAAATGCAAAATTTCGATTTTTAGCAGTTTCCTTCCGTTTTGAAATGACGCCTATAATTTAATATTTCTTCTTATTATCAGCATTATGATACTTGTATATTTCAAAAACTAAACATGATACAACGATGACAGTAATTAATAGAACATTAATGACCATTAATTAACAGTTTTCCTAATGTTTAATCAAAATAAATTACTAGGTATTTTTCATAAAATTTTATCACTTTTTTTTTCCATTACACTGCTATAAAACTTAACAATACGGTAATCCATGTTTCAAGCAGTATTTAAGATGGCTTATATTTAATTAAGATACCGTTGTTTTATTGTCAAAAATGGCTTTGCCATAAAATGTCAAATTCGACTCTACCCCTATCAATGAGAAACTTAATCAATAGCTTCTCGGAAACTAAAAGCGATAAAATTAACATTTAGCATCAGTCGAAAGGTTTTCGGATACGAAAAATTAATTGCTCTACTCGTGGTACATTTATGAAACAATATAATTGCATGGTAAAAGAATAATCTGATGATGGCGTATAGTAGATAAAAAGTAGAAACGTTGGACATATTTGGTTTTGGCATCCTATTACAAGAGTATTTGAAATGGTACAAAAAAGTACATAAAACCAAAAAAAATTCGAAAATTGTACCATCGGTACCATCGCATGGGATGTAGTATATCTGTACTCATAGCCCATCTCGTAAACAAGCCACATACCAAATTTCAGCCGCCTAGCTGTAACCGTTTCCTAGATATCGCCGTTTCATTACTTTTTAAAATTAATTACGTCAATTGCGGCCGCAACTGCGAAACGAAACTTTAAATAATTGCTTGCTACCTCCGGTCGTACTATGTCCATAAACGCCTGCCAACAGATGGCGCTCCGGTCGTATTTTGTCTATTATCGCCGCCAACAGATGGCGCGCCGAACGGAACTCCCCGTTCTCCGCTTCGACCCCGCGACCGGCGGCACCGCGACAGCGCCAGTCAGTTGATCTCCGAGTGTTGTGTGAGAAGGTAAGTGTTCATTTTTGCTGTGACTCTTTTTCGAGATTTTTTAAGTATTTATTTGCTTTTTCGCAAAAATTTTTGTATTGCTCTATTCTACAGGGTGTTAGCTTCAATTTGATCATATATTCATTTGTGTATCAGTTGAAAAAGCAATTAAATTCTATGTGATCAACCTGAGTTATCCCTACACCCAAGCGTCTTTCTTATTGGTTAGCGTTTGGCGATGTCAAGCGTTATTTTAGCTATTTCAGTTTCAGTCAATATACCTAGTGTGTTTGTATAAGTTTTATGTGAGTGAAAAGATGTTGTAAGTTATCTCGTTTCATTTATACATTCATACTTTTTTCCATCAATGGGTTTCGATACTACTATTTGTCTTGCTTTGGCTTGGCTTGAATATGAGAGATAATATAACTATGTATATACTAGGTACTAGGTAAAGTCAGCATCAGATGGCAGCATCATTGGCTACTTCTAAACAATAACCAAAACCCCATTAATCACAATAAATCAATCTACTTTCTATATCTACTGATATTGCTGGAAAAAAGTACTTGATGCTTTTATTTTTGTAATATTTTGCTCGACTTATTTAAAATTCAGAACTTTAAATTACACTATTTTTTTCTTATATTATAACTGCCGTTTATACAGGGTGTTTCTTAATAACATGCTAATACCTATTTAAGGAGGTGATTCTTGGTCCCAATTTGGAGAAATTACTTTATATCAACATATACCCTAAACGTCTTAACTTTTAGATACAGGGACCTAAAGATTCGTTTAAAAAAAATCCTTTTTTTCTAGTTTTTTTTATGTAATATCTGATACTCCTTTAGATACTTTTGTGAAATTTGGTAGACATTTTCTATTCATTAAAGGGGCATTTTTTGATGATCAAACAATTTTATTAATTTTATCAGTGGCGTCCGTATGGGATTTTGCCTTGAATATATTTGACGAAAAACATGGTACGCCAATGCTTTTTGTTCTCATAAAAATTGTTTTTTGACTCCTCGTTCATTTCTCATCACATTTGGTATCTTGCTTTTTTCAAGTGACCCATGGTTTTTGCTTAAAAAGATAAAAATTGTTTTTCTGCACTCTCAGATCAATTTTTTAAAATTGTATATCGATGTTATTGCTGTAGATATTTTTGTGAAATTTGGTACACATTTTCTATTCATTAAGGGGCATTTTTTAATGTTCAAACAATTTTATTAATTTTATCAGTGGCGTCCGTATGGGTTTTTGCCTTGAATATAATTGAAGAAAAACATGGTACGCCAATGCTTTTTCTTCTCATAAAAATTGTTTTTTTGACTCCTCGTTCATTTCTAAGCACATTTGGCGTCTTGATTTTTTTGAATGACCCATGGTTTTTGCTTAAAAAGATAAAAATTATTTTTCTGCACTCTCAGAACTATTTTTTTTTAAATTAATATCGATGATATTCCTGTAGACATTTTTGTGAAATTTGGTACACACTTTCTATTCATTAAGGGGTATTTTCTGATGTTTAAACAATTTTATTAATTTTATCAGTGGCGTCCGTATGGGTTTTTGCCTTGAATATTATTGAAGAAAAACATGGTACGCCAATGCTTTTTGTTCTCATAAAAATTGTTTTTTAACTTCTCGTTCATTTCTCATCACATTTGGTATCTTGCTTTTTTCAAGTGACCCATGGTTTTTGCTTAAAAAGATAAAAATTGTTTTTCTGCACTCTCAGATCTATTTTTTTAAATTAATATCGACGTTATTGCTGTAGATATTTTTGTGAAATTTGGTACACATTTTTTATTCATTAAGGGGCATTTTTTGATGTTCAAACAATTTTATTAATTTTATCAGTGGCGTCCGTATGGGTTTTTGCCTTTAATATAATTGAAGAAAAACATGGTGCACCAATGCTTTTTGTTCTCATAAAAATTGTTTTTTGACTCCTCATTCATTTCTAAGCACATTTAGTATCTTGACTTTTTCAAATGTCCCATGGTTTTTGCTTAAAAAGATAGAAATTGTTTTTTTGAGCTCTCAGATCTATTTTTTTTTTTTTATTAATACCGATGATATTCCTGTAGATATTTTTGTAAAATTTGGTACACACTTTCAATTCATTAAGGGACATTTTCTGATGTTTCCGATGTATTATATGCGAATTTCGTAAAAATTGGGATAAAAATCGCTTAGTTACGGGCCTGAAAATTTTTAAAAGTGACATTTTTATGCTTACCCGTTACAAATTCTTGCTAGCCGGTATGCAGGGTGATAGTTAAGACTGCACTACACATTTTGTAAAAGTCGGACTGAAAATCACTTAGTTACGACTCTGTACATTTTTCAAAGGTGATTCGCATATTATTTTGTACCAAGTGCTACTGTATACTGAATTGTAGAATTTGTAAGCGTCAGCAAAAGAATCTCAGTTTTAAAGTTTTTCAGGCTTGTAACTAAGCGATTTTCAGCCCGATTTTTACGAAATTTGTATACAGGGTGTTTTTTTTAATGGGCCATAGGAATTTTCATGCAATGAAGTTCGATGTTTTTTTTTAAATGAGCCATAGTGAATACTACAGCAAAATAACCTGAAAGGTAGACCATTATTGAGAATGGTGGGTGGTGTTTTTAAATTGACGCTGCTGCCTGACATGAATTTTGCAGAATGAAGAGCCTTGGTATTCTTTTATTATCTCTTTTTAGCCCTGCTACTCGACCCAGAGGAGTATAGCGAAAACTTAAATTTCTTTTCTTCTAATGTGTACATTTTTGCTGAAGTTCAATAACAACTCATCATGTCAAACAATAAATGTCAATAGAAAAGTACCGGCACACTCAATAATGGTCTACCTTTCAGGTTATTTTACTATAAAATTTGCTATGGCTCATTTAAAAAAAAAAACATCGAACTTCATTGCATGGAAATTCCTATGGCCCATCTTAAAAAAAACACCCTGTATAATAAGTCGGAGAGTCTCAGTTATCTCCCAGTATACAGGTCAGCAAAAAATTTTGACGGGTCAGCAAAATTTTCCAAAATAAATGGATTTTTTGTGGGTCAACAAATTAGGGATACCCAGGATGACATAATCAAAGGAAATAGACTTTTGTTTTTTTTATCACAACATTTTCAAATAAACACACCATATATTATACGACATGTTTGCAATCCTGTTTGCTCAAAAACCAATTTCAGAAAAAAAATATTAAAATCAAAAATAGGTACTTATGTCTTAAAAATTATTAATATTACACAATTTTAAATTATAAGTGCCGTTTATATAATAAATGGTTAATATGTAACACACAATGTAATGACAAAGCAGTTACCACCGCATTTCCGTCTTGATTTTGTAATGTGCACAATCCTCGGCCTTTGTAACTTGTGAAAACAACAATAAACAGCTTTCTTTCGGTACAAAATGCATAAGGACTAATTTCGCTTAGAACCGTTTCCTAGTCTATTTTTAAATTCAACGAATTCCGTCTGCGTCTCTACAAGCGCTTAATAAAATACTTAATACACTCCCCGTTAGGCGCTTATGCGTAAACCAATTGGTCCATTGTCTGTCTTCCCTCAGCCGATTTAAATAGGCGAAATAATTTTTACAGTCGTTCTATTTATAACTTTGCGACTGTTTACGTGTCGACGGCTCGACTTTCTCTCTCTCTCTCTCTTTCTCTCTCTCTCTCTCTTGCTCCTTATAACTCGCTAACGTAACCCCTTTTTTTAGTATTTACTATAGATAGATATAAAATATCTTAATAAATAATGAACTTTAATTTGCATGAATGCAAAATTGTGCATACCTCTCTGTAAAGAGAATCAATATAACTCTTTGCTGAATGTAAATTTGTCGAGACCTCTTTTATTTAAGCACCGCCTGCATTTTAGCAGACGCTTATTTTCAAAGAGATTTTGTTTCTTTATAAATCTATAAGATTCCTTTTGATGTACAATTCAGTGATCAGTTTATTTTAATATTCATTAAATACAGTCCGCTAAAAATTATATCTTTCAAGTTCAAGTCACTGGGCAAACTTTATTAACTTTTACCCACATTTAACAATGATAGTGACTTTTCACTTTTCTTCGATGGACTCTAGGTTTTCTTTAAGGGCCAATTCCTCAAAACTAAAAAATCCCGGGAACGCTATTTTCTTTCGATCCATTTTATCGATCTCCGCTTAGCAACAGCAACACTGGAGAGTCTACTCGTGCCCCATTCCACGCTCGCTTGTGATTGGCTCTCCGTGCGGCGCGACTCACGTCCCCCTGTCTCGTTAACCGCGACTATTTTTAACTGTTCTTTCGCCGTGACCTTCATTTGTTTGTCTGCTAAACGTAGAAGTTTTCGGGCAAGATAATTTATTCGTTTTTAAATCTAGAAATAATATTTGTCAAACTTACAATTTTCTGCGAAAGTTGTTTAGACGCTAAGGGTCGGTAGTTTGAATTTCGATTCGATTTTCTATTTGAACACTGATTATCCTTTTAATCACATGAATGGATATTTTATGTGTCGATTAACCTGAAACAGGAATCAAATACCAACACACTTTGATTAATTTTAATTGACAGTCGCTAAATATTTAACCATCGGTTGTTAACGACATTTTTGTAGCATTTTGCCTTTTGATATTATTGTTTTTGTTTGGACAGAAACAGAAAGTTTTCAAAACCGGCGACGCAAAAAAAAAGGGGAACTCGAGGGCTCGGCATTCGGCAATAAACAACCAACAACTACTGATTCACTTTTTTTAATAGCTGTAAAATAGCAGGTGTTTATTATTATTCAACGGTTTTAAATTTTGAAAATGTAATTAATTTAATGTGTGATCTCAAACCCTCTTACTTTGATTATGTCATCCTTTTCTATCACATTTTCAAAGCCTTCTAAATGACGTTTTCTAATGAACATGCCATATTAATACCTATACCAACACGAACATTTGTTTATATTAAAATTGCAGTTGAAAAATACAACAAAATACCTAGGCTTGAGCATTTTGAGAAATAAACAATTTAAAAATGTATATTTTTGTTAAAAGTTAGATGTGTGGGTACTTGTAAACTATAATTGAAATCACATTAGTGTTATTTTTATAAAAAAATAACTTTTTATGATATCTAATGCTAGTGCTGGAAAAAAGTACTTTATGCTTTTATTTTTGTACTGCTACTGATAATTGATTTTCTAGTCATGATTTCTTTTACTAATTTTGCCACAAAAAGATATTTAAAATAAGATACTAAACCAAGTATGTAATCTCTTACCACTAATCAGATTAAAAACAATTAAAAAGTAGGCCTAAACCTTAGTAGAGATACAGAGTACAAGGCAGTACAAAAGTAGAATATATATGAGTGTATCAAAAAAAGGAATAGGGGTTTGTATCAATCCCTGTTTTTTAAATTATATCCGGCTTTCTCTGTTGGCCATCTCTCAACTGTTAATTTCATATTACTGTTCTAATTAATATGTTTATTTTCGTACTGTTTTTAACGTGCCATAAAAGGTCATTTCTATACTACTTTGCTCAGTTATTTGGGCAAGTAAGAACAAGCACTAAGTATCCATTATTCAGTGAAAATTTTGGCCCACCCACAAACTTCTAGGCATTTGAAGCAGATGTAAAAATGAATTGAACATATTTAGAGTCTTGGCATTGGAGTACTTAATTCTGAGTCAAATTTATCATTTTGAAATGCTAATTTAATTTTCCTTAAGGAATTAAACATAATACACATAAAATAAACCTAACTTTTTGTGAAAGATAGCAAAGCATTTATTGACACTTATAGTATTTTTCATCGCTGTTTGGCTATTCTTTGATAACTTGAGGAAAATTTCAAGAATAGAAGTTACTTAGTGTAGTCATTAAAAAAAAATTTAGTGGGTGATCATTGACTGTGAATGAGGTTAACTTGTACTCTTGATCACTTGTACATAGATTAGTAACTTTTGCCAAATGCCTCTTTATTTTTGATCGGTTGAACTTTTTTCAAATAAATATGATCTCACTTCATATAGAGCCACTTAATTGATTTAAATCAATGAAAATGTGTGTATAAAATTTTTATGATAAAGTCCATGCCTCATAAATGGTCATTTGAAATTGTCAAATCATACAAGAGCCATCACATAAGACCATATGAGAAATTTCTCAGTATTTTGTTTTTATATTGGGTAACTGGTTTCACAATTCATTAACAGACTGATTACTTGAGAATTCAGTTTCTTTGTAATTTCTCCAGTCGAGACATTGTTATAAATATAAAGAAAAACAGTACTTAGGCATTATACGGAGTGTTCATTATAAAGCTTCATCTAGAAGGCTATGAAATTTTAATAGAAAAATATGACATAATCAAAATAAATGGACTTTTGTTTCTACATCTTCTTTTTTTCACATTTTACAGCCAACTAAATGAAGTTTTATAATGAACACCTCGTACATATAAAAACAAATATCTTTGAATATACAATATAGGTTTGAGTTATAAAAAATGAAACAAAAAAACTACAATTGAGTGAATGTACTAAAAAATTTCTTATTAAAACACTAACTGCTTGTAAGCTAAGACTTAACTTTATTAATTTGTTTTTTTTTTTCGTTATAGGGTGTCTTTTTAAAGATACCGTTCTAAAACATTGCAGATCTTCGGCCTTCAATCCTGCGTGCCTCTGCCGCTGATTGCCGTCTTGGTGAGTACTTGTATTTGAGAATTATGTAATGAGATATGCTAAAACTTCAATTTTATACCTTTCCACATAGATTAAAATCTCTTCGCACTTTTTGTTAATTTGTACTGTTTTTTAGTTTTCTGTAAAAAAGTTTCATTATCTTTAATAATTAATAATTATCAATAATTTACTTTGATATATTAGTTCATTAATTTTAGCAATTTTGCTTATAGCATTTTTTAAAGAAAAATAAAAAATTTTATGTCATTTATAAATTAATAATATTTCTTATGTAAAAAAAGGTTTATAATAAAAAAATTCGTTATTTGTTCTATTTAAAAAAATATATAATTTCTTATTTTTATTATAATTTAGTTAGTTTCTGCGACAAACTTAGGTTTTCTATATTGTTTTAATATTGTCAAGCGTTAATTGCTAATTTATTGACTGTAACTATTTATTTTTGCAGTGCATATTGTGGTTGAGGCTAGTGTGAAGGCCCTATTTAGCTGTATCGGTTCTTGCTGGTAAGTACATCACTATATATATTCTAATTTATTAAAGTTATTTGTTCCCTGTATCTAAGTCTGTTCAAATTCAATCTAATTTGTTAAAAGCTTTCAAAAGAACAAAGTATCGTAAACATTTACTCTTCAATTATTAATACTTTTAATAGTGGCCAATTCGGTATGGCGGTATTAAACATTTCTTTATCATTCTTTGATGGCTCTCCAGAGCTTTGTTTTGTTATGGGCTTCGTTTATTTTTCGTCCACCTGGGATTTTAACAGACTATAATTGATTTTTAACAATAAATTCAGCATATACTGAAAACAAAAAAAAAACATTTCGCAGTTACTAAACACTTTTTTTTATGTAATTAATGAAATTATTGTTAGTAAAAAATTGTAAAATTACATTTTAAAAGTCATATTATGATTAATAAAGGGAATATCCATTATATTTTACAAATAATTAAGTATAGTATCAATTTGGATAAAAATGTAAAAATTGTAACTTAAAAAAAATTTTTTTTTTACAGAAATAATGGCAATGCAAATTACGAAAGTAATGAAGAGTTTAATTAGATAATTTTCGTTAATTTTTAATTTGTTTATGTTTTTATTATTTTCTTTTATTGTTTTTTAAATAAAATAGTTGTGTCAAAATTTTGGTTTGTTATTATACCGTGTTTAGTTTTGAAAAGTATGTTATAAAATTACAATACGTAATATGTAAATATTTATATTATATATAATTTGACATTTGTTGACAGTGACAAAATTGACATTTGTTAATATATCAAATTGGAAACGTTTAATTTATTTATTGAAAAATACGATGTAAATATTATTATTATGTAGTTTGTGTGGATGTGTATAAAAAAATGATGTTTGTATAAGCGTTTGGAAATTAATTTTGTATTGAAATCATCCAGATTTTTTACTTTCTTTTAATAAAAAAGAATTATAAAAAAAAAGGGTAGTTACATTAATATTAAGTTGATATAAAAGTAACGTTTAAATATTTAAGTAGGCGTAGATGTTTATGTTTACGTGTGACCAAATTTTTAATATGGCTTTCAAAATTGCTTTCGTACATTTGAGTTTTGATTCCCAAATTTCAATTTCAGGGTAACTTTTCTATCTTTATCAATTGATATAAAAAAATTCATAGTGATAATAGTTTATAAGGTGGTTCCGGTAGCATTATGATGACAAAATGGCGCTTCATTTATGTGTAAAAAAAATCAACACGATTTCAAACCAAAAAAATTTGGTATTTTGCTTTTGCGGTCATAGAAATTAATTTTATGAGTGAAATGTAGTTTTGTACCACGTAACGGAAGATTTCATCTCTGTATTATGCTATTTTTATGGTTTTTTAATTTTTTTTTCTTTATAAACTACTTAGGGTATTTACGATAAATATATTAACATACCTTAGGCAGTACAAGATGTGAAATGTCTAAGATCTAGCACATAGTATTTATGAAAATACACTTAATTTTAGCAATGTAGAAAATAATATAGTAACCACAATTTAATTTATTTGTTTGATAATAAAAACAAAATATTTTTTTATTTAGAACAATATGACTGAAGAAGTAGTCATGGTTGAAGCCGAAGTTCAGGCGAAAGTCAACGGCGGGGAGGAATCCACTCCCCCAGTGGTGGTTCCACCATCCGATGGGGGTTTGGGCGAACCGCCCATTCCCCCACAAAACCCGTGTGAAAAAGGTATATATACAAAAACAGTTTTGTTTTTTAGTTATACTTTTTAGTTTTACATTACTGTTTTTGTGTTTTCAGCTGTTCAGATGAACCAAATGAAGAAAAATAAAAATAAAAATAAAAAAGGTATTTACGAAATTTGTTTATTGATTGTTCAAGTTTATAAAATATTTATTTATGTTACAGGCAGGCGTCCACTCACCAAAAAGGAGAGGGACAGGAATAGGAGGGAAAAACACAAAGACAGTAAGTTATCTTTTATATACACGTATTTATTTTTTTCTGTCTATTTGGAAATACTTTGCATAAAATGTCTCATCCAAATTTTTGGAGTTCGATGTGTGTTAACTTAATCGAAACATTTAATTATAAAAAAAATGTAATAATTTACTAAACGAAAAATTCAATAATGTTTTTTTTTATCAGTTTTAATTAATTTTTTTAAATTTGGTTCATTTTTAGATAACTCCTAAATCTTTGAGGCGGAAAGTTCATTTTTTACTACTTACTTTTGGCTGAAGTCTCATACAGTTTTGGATATACAGTCATACTCATACGAACGAATCGGGCCCAAAAGTGTATGAGGCTTCACCCAAAAGTAAGTAGTAAAAAATTGGTTCATTTTTATTTATGTAAATAATAAAATTATTGTTAGTAAAAAAAGTAAAATGACTTTTTAAAAGCCATATTATGCTTAATAAAGGGAATATCTATTATATCTTGAATAATATTGAATTGAATTTGAATAAAATACAAAAATTGTAATTTAAAAAAATAACGTTTTTTTATAGGAACATTGGCAAGACGGCTCGGAAAAGTCATGGACATTTTAATTAGATAATTTAATTTTTTTTATAGTTGTTTTTTTTTTGTAATAAAATAATTATGAGAAAGTTTTGGTTTTTTATTACACCTTGTTTCATTTTTGAAAAATTTGTTGATACAAAATTGCAATAGGTAATATATACATATTTATCATACATATATAAATATGTATAAAATTCGTCTTCTTAATGGATGTTAGTGATTGACAGAAAGGAATATAGAGTAATAAAAGTTGATAACCCCTTATTAATCTATTCTACTCTTTTGACATTTGTCAATATATCAAATTTGACCTGTTGAAAACATTTATAAAACAAAAAAGAATGTAATTATTATTATTTAGTTTGTGTGGGTGTTATAAACAGGTATGATTGTATAAGTGTTTGGCAATCAATTTTGTATTGAAATTATTCAGAGTTGTTACTTTTTTTTTACTTGAAAAGGATTAAAAAAAATGGCTGCGTACCAATATTAATATTAAGCTGATATAGAAGTAACGATAAAATATTTAGTGGATAGACGTTTTTATGTATTATATTCGATTTTATTTCTTGATTCCAATAGTTTTATGTTTATTAAGTACGGGGTGATCATTATAAAACTTTATCTAGCAAGCTATAAAATTTTGATAAAAAAGGATGACAATCAAAAATAAACAGACTTTTGTTTTTCCATCCTTTTCTTTTGACATTTCACATCTAACTAGATGAAGTTTTATAATGAACATCCCGTAGGTATGATGTTAAATTTCATGTTTACCTAGTTTAAAGTGATTCAGAAAAATGTTATGGTGTATATAGTCTTACATAAACATCATCAGTATAAAGTTAATTCTATATTTTAATAATTTTATGTTAAGTAAGGTAGTCATTGCTGCTTTAAATGGTATAGGATGAAGGAAAAAAAAAGGCAAATAATGGCATTTTAAAGGACTTTTATAAAACATTTCATGGACTATTATATAACTTAAGTCAGAATATGTCAATAAACTTGTTATATATACGAGCAGTTGATTGAAGCCATTTGCTTGCAGATAGCGGATATTTTGCAGACGCAGGAGACTACCGGCAATTAAGTATTTGTAGAAGTTGATATATTTAGCATATTATATAAGTTTTGTTTACCGTAATATTGAAAATCTCAGAGACTTGGCAGAATGTTGTTCTCTGCTACACTGTGTCGTTAGTTTAGTTGCCTTTGTTGTAGTTTTTTCAATTTTAGTAAAAAATCGTATACTCGTCAACCACGTTTCTGGGGACCACTAAGCTTATCGCAAAAAGTTTACGTTCGCCGCTATTTTATTTCAGATTTTGGAGAAAACTGAAAATTGTCTTGTTTGATTTAGTTTAAAATAATTAGTATTCAATTAGTTTTTTTTTGGCATTTTGCAGGTTTTGTGTTAAACAATAAAACGTTGCTAGCATCTCCAAACAATTAAATTTTACGTAATTTAAATCAGCGATCCTTGAGTCCTCTTTGCAGCGTGGTAACGGAGATTTGGCACACAAACATACATTGGACTTAAAACATCCACGTAGTCGAATCTCCGCAGACACGGCGGTGGTGTGTCGGATTCAAAGTTGATTGTTGAATAAAGTTTTCCATAAAAAAATGTGAAAAAAGTGTTTCATCGAATCGTAATTTTCGAAAACGCCTAAACGTGTGCCCTAATCTAATTGAAAACAATATTACCCGTCATGCAATTCGACATTGACGTAAACCGCGCGCGGCAATTGTTTTAAAACGACGCTTCGCGAATTTTCTTTTTGCAAAGTAATTTGTAGGAGAAGACGCGTAAGTACACTTTTGTGTAATTTTTTCTTTATTAAAAACGTTATTATTTATAAGTAATGGTAATATTCACTGATAAGAAATTGTATAACTGAGTGCGAAGTAGTCATTTTCGATTTGTAGTGCTAGAAAACCACCGGTGGGAACGTTTATTTATGCACTTATACATGATAATAGTTTATAGGGTGGTTCCGGTAGCATTATGATGACAAAATGGCGCTTCATTTATATGTAAAAAAAATCAATACGATTTCAAACCAAAAAATGTGGTATTTTGCTTTTTCGATCATAGAAATTAATTTTATGAGTGAAATGTAGTTATGTACCACGTAACGGAATATTGTATCTTTGTATTATATGCTAGTTATATGGTTTTTTAATTTTTTTTTCTTTATAAAGTACTTAGGGTATTTATGATAAATATATTACCATATAGGTAGTACAAGATATGAAATATCTAAGTTCTAGCACATATTATTTATAAAAATACACTTAATTTTAGCAATGTAGAAAATAATATAGTAACCACAATTTAATTTATTTGTTTAATAATAAAAACAAAATATTTTTATATTTAGAACAATATGACTGAAGAAGCAGTGATGATGGAGGTAGCAGGAAAAGTCAACGGCGGGGAGGAATCCACTCCCCCAGCGGTGATTCCGTCTTCTGATGGGGGTTTGGGCGAACCGTCCATTCCCCGACAAAACTCCTATGAAAAAGGTATATATACAAAAATAGTTTTGTTTTTTAGTTATACTTATTACTGTTTTTGTGTTTCCAGTTGCTCAGAATTCTAGAGATAAAAATAAAAAAGGTATTTACGAAATTTGTTTATCGATAGTTCAAGCTTATAATATATTTATTTATGTTATAGAAAAAATAACATTATCAGAAAAAAGAAAAAATCGAAGAAAAAAAATGAAGAATAGTAAGTTATTTAGTTTTTATTTACGTGTATTTAATTTTTTACTTCTATTTGACAATGTTCCAATTTAACTGTAAAAAAAATTGTAATCACTTACTAAACTAAAAAGTCAATAATAATTTTTTTAATAAGTTTTAAATTATTTTTTTTAAATTCGGTTCATTTTTTTATGTAAATAATAAAATTATTGCTAGTAAAAAATTGTAAAATTACATTTGAACAGTCATATTATGATTAATAAAGGGAATATCCATTATATTTTACAAATAATTAAGTATAGTATCAATTTGGATAAAAATGTAAAAATTGTAACTTAAAAAAATTTCTTTTTTTACAGAAGTAATGGCAATGCAAATTACGAAAGTAATGAAGAGGTTAATTAGATAGGTTTCGTTTATTTTTAATTTGTTTATGTTTTCATTGTTTTCTTTTGTTTTTTTTTTAATAAAATAGTTGTGTCAAAATGTTGGTTTGTTATTATACCTTGTTTAGTTTTGAAAGTATGTTGATATGAAATTACAATACGTAATATGTAAATATTTATATTATATATAATTTGATATTTGTTGATAGTGACAAAATTGACATTTGTTAATATATCAAATTGGAAACGTTTAATTTATTTATTGAAAAATGCGATGTAAATATTATTATTATGTAGTTTGTGTGGATGTGTATAAAAAAAAAGGATGTTTGTATAAGCATTTAGAAATAAATTTTGTATTGAAATCATCCAGATTTTTTACTTTCTTTTAATAAAAAAGAATTATAAAAAAAGGGTAGTTACATTAATATTAAGTTGATACAAAAGTAACGTTTAAATATTTAAGTAGGCGTAGATGTTTATGTTTACGTGTGATCAAATTTTTAATATGGCTTTCATAGTTGCTTTCGTACATTTGAGTTTTGAATTTCAAATTTCAATTTTAAGGTACCTTTTCTATCTATATCAATTGATTTTTATTGTTAATTCTATAATCTAAGAATTTTATGATAAATGAAGTAGTAATTTCTGCTTCAAATGGTATAGGATGAGCGAAAAAAAGGACAAATAATCGTATATTCAGAGACTTTTTTCACAAAAAAATTCATAGGCTACTTTATAATTTAAGTCAGAATATATCAATAAACAGTGTTGCACATTGTAACAGTTTGGTTTCTCCATTGGAATTTTATGAATAAAGTTACCTTTTTAATTGCTCCTTGGCCTCATTACACTCAATGTCTTTGCCATCTGGATCTTTTTGCTATTTTCCTTATTGGATAGTTTTCATCTTGCAGTTAATAATTTTGGATTTATTTACGTTGTCTACTTTTAGCTTCTCTTTGTTCGGTTGACGTCTGACAGTGTTGACACTGTTGAGAGTGACTTTTTGACTTTTCACTTGGCTTCCGTCATTGTCTTTCATTTTCTGTCTTGGAATTTGCTGCCGGCGTGAAGGTTGGTCGTGGAAAAAGAAAACTCCGAATTTGCGATTTATCTCAGGCATCCTGAGGATTTTTCGGCTTTTCTTGGTGTAAAATTTCGGGCCACCTTTAGTGCTGTTTTGCGTGGCCGAAATTACCGTTTCGTCACGGGATTTTGCCGACCAACCTCACTTGAGAAATACCTTGCCGGTAAGCATTTTTTATGGCGTGTTTTTGGATCCATTTCTAGTAGTTTTATTTCGTACTTTAGCTTATTGGATTGCGAGTGTTTGAGTTCCAGTTTGGTGTGGGACGACCCACTTCAGAGAAATTTTAGTGGTGGTTTGTGTCCTCCTCGGAGGTAAGTCTTCCAGCCATGTGCCTTCAGCGATTTCATTACTAGTATTTCACCTTTTTCTTGCTATTCTCTTGGTTTTCGAATATTAGAGTTCATTGTATCCCTAGGTGCTAGGTAGGGGCTTGAACTGCGTATAAAGGCAGTACCTTGGCGCTGCTAGATAGGGGCTAGAACTGCGTATAGCGAACTTCACCATAGCTATCGAGTCCACTACAGACTACTGTCACCAAGTCACGCTAACCTACATCCCTAGACTGACAGGACAGTGGACTGTTGTAACCCCATAAGCTCTCCCCCCGACAGTATATGTAAATTAGTGGTAAGATCTTTTGAATGTGTAACTGATTACTCTTATTTGGCCAACGACTTTGCTACGTTTAATTTATATTGGAGTGAACTCTTGCGGTGGCCCCAAATTTACTAAGGTTTCCCTTCCACCTGGAAGGCGTCCTGTTGAGCCTGTGAGCAACAGGTGGCGCACCCACTCCTATAGCCGAGCTTTATCTGAGCCACTTCACAATCTTAATATGTTGGTGACCGCAAGTGTTCGCTTTAAGGGGCTCTTGGCCATCACACTACCTACACACCAGCCTTAGCGTATTGTTGAGTTTGTTGAATTTGTTTGATTTTTTTTTTTTGTCTCTTTTATAATATATGACCACACCACGTCAGGCAGTGCTTTTATTTCGCTTTTATTTTGTCATTGACTTTCATGTGAGAATAAACCGTCTCAACATACAATCAGTTGTTTTATAAGTTTAATGTGGAAGGAAAGTAGGTATAGGAAAATTTCATGTAAATGATAAAATAAGAGGTAGAAATAATAAATAGAAGGTAAAGCTAGAATTCATAAAAGTAAAAGATGAAAGTTGAAGTTTCGAAGAAGGTAAAAAGTTTCACTAGCATGTTAAAGCTAGATACTGTTTAGTGGTGAAAAGTTATTGATTTTAAACTAATTTGTTTCATTTAAAAGTTAAAAATAAAATAAGTACTTATCTAGTATAAAAATGTTTATACAAAAATTGTTTATGCAAATTAAACTTTGAAATTAAATTAGCACATTACTTTTCACTTTTTTATTAACATGAAAAAGTATTATTATTATATAGTATTAATTAAGTTAAACTATTCAATAAAAGCAGTAGAAAAATTCTATGGTGTAGATATTGCATAAGTATAATAAAAAAAACTTGTGCATGTAACGTTAACTATGGCGAATACAAAGCAGCAAAAAATTTAATTAGATTGCATTTTTCCTTAAAAATGTAAACTAGAACTGTTTCACTATCAATTAGAATATTGTCGTAGCAATAAATTGCATTTTATAAGGTTGTTTCGTTACTGGTATTAGGTAAAGGTTAAAATTCACTATTGCAACCCAAGAATAATATTTAAACTGTATTTTTTTTGTTGAGAAAATTAGAAAAAGTCGTATTTACGTAATTTAAAAACATCGAAGGATTTTCATTTTCTTAATTCAATTATATTTTATTAGTTTGAATGTAAGACACAGAAGATACACACGGCAATGAGAAGTAGCAAAGTAACATTGATTCAATAAAGATGCATAGGAGAGTTTTGTCGAAAGCACCAAAAGGTTTCTAAACTTGACTAAGAACTCTAAGTTGTATTGACAAAATTAGTTTATAAAAAAAAATATTTTTACATAATATATAGAACATTTAGAAATTTATTCACAACATGTGTAGGTACATCTTTTTGCTTTATGATTAGAGGTGAAGAGACAAAAAAGCATTAATTTTCATGTTTTCAAGTTCTTCTTCAACTTTTCATGTCATAGCTGTAGGTCGTTTAGGGATTGCCATGGTTCCAGGGCTAGGTCACTATTGGTAAGCAATAATGTCATGAAAAAAGCATAAATTAACAAAAATTTTGCTACTTTTCTTTGAAAAATGTTGATTTCTTTTAACTTTGTAAAATAAACTAAGTATTTAGTTAATAAACAAAGAGGTTATTTTTCATTTTAGCGTTCTGATTTCTCCTGTTTTGAAATTTTTTGATTAGATAGATGTTTGTTTAGTGATCAAAAAAGTATATATTAAAAGATGAATGTGACTTTCTGAAAAATCAATATTATATATTAAAACTGACTGGTATTATTAAGTGCATGTTTCTTATCAACTCGCCACTCATTTTCTTCAAGTCCTGAATAAATACGAAAAGTTTACGAAAGAAAATTAAGCGAAAAGTGAAAGCAAAACCAGTTTAGTAAAAGAGTGTCAGTTATCTAGTGGTGGCCTGGCAAATTAAGTGTGCCCTAGCTCAGGTAATTCGGAGAGTGGGGTAGGTTAACGTCACTGGCTTTGACAGTAAAGCTAGAAACTTCCAAAGGTGTAATTTGAAACTCAATATCAAATTAAAATATAAACTAACAGATAAAAGGTAGGACACAAAGAAAAAAAAAGTTAACTTGGTAGTTTAAGTACTAGTTGCTCTTTTACAGTAGTGGTATTAATGTTTAACTTATATACACATTGCAGGTAGGTGTAGTTTTTTCTATATGAAATGTTAAAAAAAGAGGAAAACTATAGAGAGCTGATCATTTTACAAATATTGTCACGAATGAAAATACTGTAAAATGAGAATTTACTTTATATTCCCCTGAAGTTGAAAATGATGCACTCATCGACAATATGAATCACATTACTTGAAAGTCACCCGGGTCAAGAGGTGACCTCGGTCCAAACGGAAATAACAAAACAATTAAAAAACGCGCAATCCCGAATCATTGGAATGTGCTGACTGATGAAATCATCATTTTTTCCACTCGGATACCATTCGTTTCCACTCGAAGTTGGGACGAAGGAAATTGTATAAAAAGAAATAAACAGAGTTAGTAAGGGGCTCTTTGCTTTAGTCTCGCGGCCATGATGTGACTCTCAAGAAATTAAACCTCAGAGGAGGCCAGTCTGTCTTAGTAATTTATTAGTGAAGTACAAGTTTATTATTTAATGTATCCATAACCCAATAAGTGCCCTTCGGTCTCCCAAGCTGTTAAACCATCGATGATGCATTGGCCCACGATAATGTAAGTACCTTTTAGCTTTAAGTTGTAACCATTTTTCTAGTTAAGTTTTACCCCACGCATTGTAACCAGTTTGCTTTAACTTTAATAAATATAGTTGTTAGAATATAAATGTTGTTTTCAACCCCTCTTCAGAAATCGATCCCGAGGTAAATTAAATAAGTCACAACGACCACAACCGGGTCGTGACATATGGTGGAGGCGCCTCGATTTCTTTAAGGGTGAAGCGACATTCATTTTCTAGCGCTATTGCAACCTCATATATTTACTTTTTTTTTTGAAATGGGAAGTGTAAAATCAAAAGAGGAAGAAATTATTATTGCTCAAGCAGGCAATAGTGGCGGTATTTCAAATGAAGCTGCAAAAAATACATCCGCTTCTTGGTCAATCCAAGAAATTTTAGTAATTATTTTTTTTGTGCATTGCGGTAATTTTTCTTGTATTTTTTGGAATTAAGAAACTTCTCACTTTATTAAAAAAGCAAATTCGACAAGAAATTGCATCCCACAACTGGGTAGTTTAATTTTTAATTATTTCTTTTCTACAATTTTTTTTTTTCAAAACTCTATGTCCAATAAGGACAAAAAAGGGGTACGCACTAGAAGCACTTCAAAAGAATTAAGCGAAAAAGAAAAACTTGTGCTTCGACAAGCTTTAGCTACAGGAAAAGACGCCGCGAAAGTAGCAAAAGAATTAAATTTATTTAAACCTCCTTTAAGTAGCACCACAAAACAATCGCCTTTTACTCCCCGAACGAGTTTAAATAGATCTCCTCCTACGGGATCAAGTTCACATCAGATTGAACAAAAAGAAATCGTCGTTCACGACGAAAAAATACAAACCCCAACAGAAACAGATAATTCATCTGTTAGTGATTCTTCTTCGGTGTTTACAGAACACGGAAACATGGCTAACAATACAACGCTTGGTGATGCTTTAGCACAAACTAGGGCTCCCGCAACACCAAAATTTACGATTCCACCAGTCTTCGATCCTTCAATCGATGCGGCTGTTACCTTTTTGACAAAATATGAAAGAATTGCAATTCTAAACAATTGGTCGGAAGCTCTTAAAATTGCATATTTAAATAATTTTCTTGTCGATTCTGCACATCGCTGGTTTGTCGAATACAGCGAACGACCAGGAAATCAAAATAAAAGTTGGGAGGAATTTAAAACCGATTTTTAAATTTCGATTTAATATACGCAAACAGCAAGACAATGAGGATATTAAAAAATATTACTTCGATCTTGTTAATTTAGCATATGAAATAGATCCTAACATGCCTTTTGAAACATTTCGGGACCGTTTTGAGAACGGACTCCACTCGGTGTTTCAAGAAACATACTACTTGATTAGTGCAGGCGTTAACGATCTGAGAGATCTAAAACAATTAGTTCTCAGATTAAGAGAGATAAAAGAACAAACGCTCGCAAATCAAATGAATCAGCAGGTATTAGTCATGCCTCCGAAAGGCAAAACATCAAATAATAATCGAGATACTTATAATTAATGTTTATAGGCTACTTAAACGGACATGTTGACAACGTAGCAATTTTTCTTTCTACCCTAGCGGTAATCAACAAAGATGCAAAACGCACATGATTATTTTTATTTTTATGGGACTATATTTTTGTTTTTGAAACCAACTAATAAATTAATTTTTATAGGAAGGCCTTCCCAGATGGACACATATACGGATTCTAAGTCTACCTGATACGACCGGAAGTTTCGTCGAAACCTTTTCATCTTAAAATTTAGTTCAAACCTGATGTACATTTAAAAGGTTCCCGAACGAATTTTATTTTGATTCGGAAGAAACAAACTTTCCGTGTTACGACAATTATTCATTGCGGACCGAACAAAAAGAAATTAATTTTTTTTATTTTTATTTTCGCATTTAAGGTTAAATGCCATAGGTACCTAACGTTTCAATGAAAGTTAATGTTTTATAGTTTTATAACTATTATCTTTTTCTTTTAAGGAAAAGGAGTTCTAGTACTGATGGCTTCTTATTTAATACATGACTAATTTATATAAAGGTTAAGATTTCCTTTATTAATTTTTAATATTAAAACCATGGATATCACTGCACCACCGCTATCACCGCATACCGCAAATACTGCCTCAACTGCAATTGCCATAGGCGTTGTACAGTTTTTTTTAAACTTATAAATTGATATTTGGGACAAACAGTATAATTCAATGCCGGTAGGGGTATTAGCCCTCGTAGTAGTTGTTTCTCTTTGCTTTCATCTCAATTTTTAGTTAATCAAATTCGATAAAACAAAGTTTTATTTTAATTTACGGTATATGAGAAGTTTTTGAGTACTTATACAGAACTTATAATGTTCAAAATGAACAAGTTCTATGAAATGAAATATTTATTAGCGGTAAAAAGTTATTAAGTGCAGATACAGAACTTCTAATGTTTGAAATAAACAAGTTCTAAGAAATAATATAATATTTACCCATATATAAGAAGCAATTGAGTATTTAAAATGTTTCGAATGATTAAATTCGATTAAACATGGGTTTTGATTTACTTTGCGACATATAAGAAGTCATCTAGAACTTATAAAGTTCTAATCGAAGTTTTTATGAAACGAGATTTCAATTTACGACATATTAGAAGTTATAACGAATTTATACTGATCCGAGAGATCAAATTTGATAAAACGGAGTTTTACTTCAAATTTAGTATACGTCTATGTAGTTTTAATTTTAATAATAATTTTTATTAGGCCTTAAGTAACACATATTAACCTTTGTTCTTTAATTTTAATTTTATGAATAACCACCCCGATGGAGACACCACGAAGACACACACACAACCTCCAACCTGGCAATTACTCCACTTCCGGTACTACACGACGGTACTACGAGACATCACCTACCCTCTAAAGCGAGGGACACCCACAACATTATTACACCATGAACTTCAAATACTACAGAAGCTTCTACGATCCTCACCTGTTCTCAGAAATGCCGTTACAGACGTTTTGGACTTTATTCGTCATGGCTAGTATGGGAGCAGTTTGGACCCTCTGTTTAATGCAATTGTGAGGGTTTATGTAAGAAAAACTTCCTGTGTAGTGTTGGCTTGATAAACTTTATCACAGCTCGGCCAATATTTGATTGTATGGTGTCGATAATTAATTGGTTATCAAAGACTGTTGGTACCAATTTAAAAAGTATGTTATAGATTATAACATAAAGTGATTTTTGTTGTTTTGTGAATTGATCAAAGGCCAGATCGATATTTGATGTGCAATGTGGTCATGAACTCAATAATGTCGGTATTGTTTGTTTTATGTTATATTTTTACTTTTATATTTATATTGTATACTTTTTTTTTTATTTTTTTTTAAATAGGACGTTTTTGTAAAGAAGCGGTTAACGAAAAATGGAGTAAGCTTTGCAACCTTCCTCCATCGGAGTAAGCCTAGCCACCTTCCTCCATTTCTCTATTTAGATACTAACCTAATTTTATGTATTTTTTTTTATATTATCTGATTTGAAAGCTGTGGGTCCAGCTTTTCGCGGCGAAGGGCATGTGTCACGAATGAAAATACTGTAAAATGAGAATTTACTTTATATTCCCCTGAAGTTGAAAATGATGCACTCATCGACAATATGAATCACATTACTTGAAAGTCACCCGGGTCAAGAGGTGACCTCGGTCCAAACGGAAATAACAAAACAATTAAAAAACGCGCAATCCCGAATCATTGGAATGTGCTGACTGATGAAATCATCATTTTTTCCACTCGGATACCATTCGTTTCCACTCGAAGTTGGGACGAAGGAAATTGTATAAAAAGAAATAAACAGAGTTAGTAAGGGGCTCTTTGCTTTAGTCTCGCGGCCATGATGTGACTCTCAAGAAATTAAACCTCAGAGGAGGCCAGTCTGTCTTAGTAATTTATTAGTGAAGTACAAGTTTATTATTTAATGTATCCATAACCCAATAAGTGCCCTTCGGTCTCCCAAGCTGTTAAACCATCGATGATGCATTGGCCCACGATAATGTAAGTACCTTTTAACTTTAAGTTGTAACCATTTTTCTAGTTAAGTTTTACCCCACGCATTGTAACCATTTTGCTTTAACTTTAATAAATATAGTTGTTAGAATATAAATGTTGTTTTCAACCCCTCTTCAGAAATCGATCCCGAGGTAAATTAAATAAGTCACAACGACCACAACCGGGTCGTGACAATATGATTTTTTAGTAAGATTTGTAGGTATTAGGTAGGTACCTAAGTACTTATATGGATATGACTAGTGATTGCCTTGTATATGTATATATAGAAAAATAAAATTTGCTGTAAAATGGCTGTAAAAATGTAAGCTGCTGTTAAAGAAATGTGCAGACTAGTGGGCATTGAGAAATGAGAATAGTTATATATGATTTGTTATACAGGTATGTTGGCTGGTTAATGATAAAAAAAAATGGCTATAGTAACTTACCTGCAGATCGACTATTATATTAATTATTGTTGTACCAATTACAGGGTAGGAGAATATCTGCAGTGGATCAGAGTCGCTTTTTAACTTGTCATGGGAGTAGCTCGAAGCAATTCCAAAGGGTAAAGTTCACTTTTCTAGCTTTCCAGCACCTCGGTACTTTATGTACTTGAAGCGTTCCAATCTTCCGCCCCCCTTGCACTTCGAGTACCTACCGATATTTGGGTGTTCGAAGTACTTTTGACAACTATGAAAAGCTGTTCCAGCTCGAGTTGCTTTAAAATCCGTATGGACTTGACGCTCTGGGAGTTTTATGCTCAAATCCTTTACTACAGTTGGAAAGCGGCTCTGGTTTTTGGTTCTTTGATTTTTATCTTGCGTCTAGATGAGACAATCAGTTATTGCTAATAATGTTAACCGGTTTTAAAAAGAATTTTTTAGTTTTTATGGGAATTGATGTGTTTTCCACATATTTGCAATTCATTTTCGTTAAGAGTTTGATCAAAATGTAGCGAAAAAATTAAAAAAACCTTTCAAATTCTTTAACAAAAACATGAATAATAATATAAAAGTGTATCTAAATTCTAATCTAACCTAAGTTGAGTTCGTTGATTACATCCCGAGCGTTCGGGATATCACTCTATTTCACTCTAGCTTGTTAAGATTTTGGGAGATGGTCTGATGTGTCTAGAACTCGGTTCTAGAAAACATTTCTCGGTAGATAGTTGAACAATGACTTAGTAGATATGGATAGAGCCAGCAAATATCAAAGCGCTTATTGTTCGTCTATGAAAAGTTTCGTGGTGTTTTTCGGTCTTTCTACTCTTTTCCTGAATTGGCCATTTGTTTGCAGATAGCGGATATTTTGCAGATGCAGGAGACTACCGGCAATTAAGTATTTGTAGAGTAGTTGTAGAAGTCGAAATATTTAGTATATTATATCAGTTTTGTTTACCGTAATATCGAAAATCCCAGCGACTTGGCAGAATGTTGTTCTCTTCTACACTGCGTCGTTAGTTTAGTTGTCTTTGTTGTAGTTTTTTCAATTTTAGTAAAAAATCGGATATCCGTCAACCACGTTTCTGGGGACCATTAAGCTTATTGTAAAAAGTTCACGTTTGCCGCTATTTTATTTCAAATTCTGGAGAAAACTGAAAATTGTCTTATTTGATTTTATTTTAAATTAATTAGTATTCAATTAGTTTTTTTTTGGCATTTTGCGGGTTTCGTCTTAAACAATGAAACGTTGCTGGCATCTCCAAACAATTAAATTTTACGTTATTTAAAATAGCGATCCTTGAGTCCTCTTTGCAGCGTGGTAACGGAGATTTGGCACACAAACATACATTGGACTTAGAACATCCACGTAATCGAATCTCCGCAGACACGGCGGTGAGGTTTCCGGTCCAAAGTTTTGATTGTTGAATAAAGTTTGCCATAAAAAAATGTGAAAAAATTGTTTTATTGAATCGTAATTTTCGAAAACGCCTAAACGTGTGCCTTAATCTAATTGAAAACAATATTACCCGTCATGCAATTCGACATTGACGTAAAATGCGCGCGGCAATTGTTTTAAAACGGCGCTTCACGATTTTTCTTTTTGCAAAGTGATTTGTAAGAGAAGACGCGTAAGTATAGTTTTGTTGTAATTTTTTCTTTATTAAAAACGTTATTATTTATAAGTAATGGTAATATTCATTGATAAAAAATTGTATATGTAAGTGCGAAGTAGTCATTTTCGATTTGTAGTGCTAGAAAACCGGTGGGAACGTTTATTTATGTACTTATACATGATAATAGTTTATAAGGTGGTTCCGGTAGCATTACGATGACAAAATGGCGCTTCATTTATGTGTAAAAAAAAATCAATACGATTTCAAACCAAAAAAATGTGGTATTTTGCTTTTGCGGTTATAGAAATTAATTTTATGAGTGAAATGTAGTTTTGTACCACGTAACGGAAGATTTCATTTCTGTATTATGCTATTTATATGGTTTTTTTAATTTTTTTTTTATAAACTACTTTTGGTATTTATGATAAATATATTACCATATATTAGGCAGTACAAGATGTGAAATATCTAAGTTCTAGCACATAGTATTTATGAAAATACACTTAATTTTAGCAATGTAGAAAATAATATAGTAGCCACAATTTAATTTATTTGTTTAATAATAAAAATAAAATATTTTTATATTTAGAACATGACTGAAGAAGTAAGAATGATGGAGGTGGCAGGACCTTCAACTATCGAAGAAAAGGTTAACGGCGGGGAGGAATCGACGACTCCCCCTGTTCCGCCTTCTGATGGGGGTTTGGGCGAACCGCCCATTGAAAAAGGTATATATACAAAAAAAGTTTTGTTTTTTAGTTATACTTATTAGTTTTACATTACTGTTTTTGTGTTTTCAGCGGCTCAGAAATATGCCCAAAACCGGAATAAGAATAAAAATAAAAAAGGTATTTACGAAATTTGTTTATCGATTGTTCAAGTTTATAAAATATTTATTTATGTTACAGGCAGGCGTCCCCTCTCCAAAAAGGAGAGGGAAAAAAATCGGCAAGAAAAAAATAAAGACAGTAAGTTATCTTTTATTTACATGTATTTATTTATTTTTGTCTATTTGGAAATACTTTGCATAAAATGTCTCATCCAAATTTTTGGAGTTCGATGTGTGTTAACTTAATCGAAAAATTTAATTATAAAAAAAACGTAATAATTTACTAAACTAAAAATTCAATAATGTTTTTTTAATCAGTTTTAATTAATTTTTTTAAATTTGGTTCATTTTTAGATAACTCCTAAATCTTTGAGGCGGAAAGTTCATTTTTTACTACTTACTTTTGGCTGAAGTCTCATACACTTTTGGATATACACTCATACTCATACGAACGAATCGGGCCCAAAAGTGTATGAGGCTTCACCCAAAAGTAAGTAGTAAAAAATTGGTTCATTTTTATTTATGTAAATAATAAAATTATTGTTAGTAAAAAAAGTAAAATGACTTTTTAAAAGCCATATTATGCTTAATAAAGGGAATATCTATTATATCTTGAATAATATTGAATTGAATTTGAATAAAATACAAAAATTGTAATTTAAAAAAATAACGTTTTTTTTTTATAGGAACATTGGCAAGACGGCTCGGAAAAGTCATGGACATTTTAATTAGATAATTTAATTTTTTTTATAGTTGTTTTTTTTTGTAATAAAATAATTATGGGAAAGTTTTGGTTTTTTATTACACCTTGTTTCATTTTTGAAAAATTTGTTGATACAAAATTGCAATAGGTAATATATAAATATTTATCATACATATATAAATATGTATAAAATTCGTCTTCTTAATGGATGTTAGTGATTGACAGAAAGGAATATAGAGTAATAAAAGTTGATAACCCCTTATTAATCTATTCTACTCTTTTGACATTTGTCAATATATCAAATTTGACCTGTTGAAAACATTTATAAAACAAAAAGGAATGTAATTATTATTATTTAGTTTGTGTGGGTGTTATAAACAGGTATGATTGTATAAGTGTTTGGCAATCAATTTTGTATTGAAATTATTCAGAGTTGTTACTTTTTTTTTACTTGAAAAGGATTAAAAAAAATGGCTGCGTACCAATATTAATATTAAGCTGATATACAAGTAACGATAAAATATTTAGTGGATAGACGTTTTTATGTATTATATTCGATTTTATTTCTTGATTCCAATAGTTTTATGTTTATTAAGTACGGGGTGATCATTATAAAACTTTATCTAGCAAGCTATAAAATTTTGATAAAAAAGGATGACAATCAAAAATAAACAGACTTTTGTTTTTCCATCATTTTCTTTTGACATTTCACATCTAACTAGATGAAGTTTTATAATGAACATCCCGTAGGTATGATGTTAAATTTCATGTTTACATAGTTTAAAGTGATTCAGAAAAATGTTATGGTGTATATAGTCTTATATAAACATCATCAGTATAAAGTTAATTCTATATTTTAATAATTTTATGTTAAGTAAGGTAGTCATTGCTGCTTTAAATGGTATAGGATGAAGGAAAAAAAAAGGCAAATAATGGCATTTTAAAGGACTTTTATAAAACATTTCATGGACTATTATATAACTTAAATCAGAATATGTCAATAAACTTGTTATATATACGAGCAGTTGATTGAAGCCATTTGCTTGCAGATAGCGGATATTTTGCAGACGCAGGAGACTACCGGCAATTAAGTATTTGTAGAAGTTGATATATTTAGCATATTATATAAGTTTTGTTTACCGTAATATTGAAAATCTCAGCGACTTGGCAGAATGTTGTTCTCTGCTACACTGTGTCGTTAGTTTAGTTGTCTTTGTTGTAGTTTTTTCAATTTTAGTAAAAAATCGTATACTGGTCAACCACGTTTCTGGGGACCACTAAGCTTATCGCAAAAAGTTTACGTTCGCCGCTATTTTATTTCAGATTTTGGAGAAAACTGAAAATTGTCTTGTTTGATTTAGTTTAAAATAATTAGTATTCAATAAGTTTTTTTTTGGCATTTTGCAGGTTTTGTGTTAAACAATAAAACGTTGCTAGCATCTCCAAACAATAAAATTTTACGTAATTTAAATCAGCGATCCTTGAGTCCTCTTTGCAGCGTGGTAACGGAGATTTGGCACACAAACATACATTGGACTTAAAACATCCACGTAGTCGAATCTCCGCAGACACGGCGGTGGTGTGTCGGATTCAAAGTTGATTGTTGAATAAAGTTTTCCATAAAAAAATGTGAAAAAAGTGTTTCATCGAATCGTAATTTTCGAAAACGCCTAAACGTGTGCCCTAATCTAATTGAAAACAATATTACCCGTCATGCAATTCGACATTGACGTAAACCGCGCGCGGCAATTGTTTTAAAACGACGCTTCGCGAATTTTCTTTTTGCAAAGTAATTTGTAGGAGAAGACGCGTAAGTACAGTTTTGTGTAATTTTTTCTTTATTAAAAACGTTATTATTTATAAGTAATGGTAATATTCACTGATAAGAAATTGTATAACTGAGTGCGAAGTAGTCATTTTCGATTTGTAGTGCTAGAAAACCACCGGTGGGAACGTTTATTTATGCACTTATACATGATAATAGTTTATAGGGTGGTTCCGGTAGCATTATGATGACAAAATGGTGCTTCATTTATATGTAAAAAGAATCAATACGATTTCAAACCAAAAAATGTGGTATTTTGCTTTTTCGATCATAGAAATTAATTTTATGAGTGAAATGTAGTTATGTACCACGTAACGGAATATTGTATCTTTGTATTATATGCTAGTTATATGGTTTTTTAATTTTTTTTTCTTTATAAAGTACTTAGGGTATTTATGATAAATATATTACCATATAGGTAGTACAAGATATGAAATATCTAAGTTCTAGCACATATTATTTATGAAAATACACTTAATTTTAGCAATGTAGAAAATAATATAGTAACCACAATTTAATTTATTTGTTTAATAATAAAAACAAAATATTTTTATATTTAGAACAATATGACTGAAGAAGCAGTGATGATGGAGGTAGCAGGAAAAGTCAACGGCGGGGAGGAATCCACTCCCCCAGCGGTGATTCCGTCTTCTGATGGGGGTTTGGGCGAACCGTCCATTCCCCTACAAAACTCCTATGAAAAAGGTATGTATACAAAAATAGTTTTGTTTTTTAGTTATACTTATTACTGTTTTTGTGTTTCCAGTTGCTCAGAATTCTAGAGATAAAAATAAAAAAGGTATTTACGAAATTCGTTTATCGATTGTTCAAGCTTATAATATATTTATTTATGTTATAGAAAAAATAACATTATCAGAAAAAAGAAAAAATCGAAGAAAAAAAATGAAGAATAATAAGTTATTTAGTTTTTATTTACGTGTATTTAATTTTTTACTTTTATTTGACAATGTTCTGTACAAAAGTCCCATTTAAATTTATGTTTGTTAGGTGACCAATTTAACTGTAAAAAAAATTGTAATCACTTACTAAACTAAAAAGTCAATAATATTTTTTTTAATAAGTTTTAAATTATTTTTTTTAAATTCGTTTCATTTTTTTTAGTAAATAATAAAATTATTGTTAGTAAAAAATTGTAAAATTACATTTGAACAGTCATATTATGATTAATAAAGGGAATATCCATTATATTTTACAAATAATCAAGTATAGTATCAATTTGGATAAAAATGTAAAAATTGTAACTTAAAAAAATTTCTTTTTTTACAGAAGTAATGGCAATGCAAATTACGAAAGTAATGAAGAGGTTAATTAGATAGTTTTCGTTTATTTTTAATTTGTTTATGTTTTCATTGTTTTCTTTTGTTTTTTTTTAATAAAATAGTTGTGTCAAAATGTTGGTTTGTTATTATACCTTGTTTAGTTTTGAAAGTATGTTGATATGAAATTACAATACGTAATATGTAAATATTTATATTATATATAATTTGATATTTGTTGATAGTGACAAAATTGACATTTGTTAATATATCAAATTGGAAACGTTTAATTTATTTATTGAAAAATGCGATGTAAATATTATTATTATGTAGTTTGTGTGGATGTGTATAAAAAAAAAGGATGTTTGTATAAGCATTTAGAAATAAATTTTGTATTGAAATCATCCAGATTTTTTACTTTCTTTTAATAAAAAAGAATTATAAAAAAAAGGGTAGTTACATTAATATTAAGTTGATACAAAAGTAACGTTTAAATATTTAAGTAGGCGTAGATGTTTATGTTTACGTGTGATCAAATTTTTAATATGGCTTTCATAGTTGCTTTCGTACATTTGAGTTTTGAATTTCAAATTTCAATTTTAAGGTACCTTTTCTATCTATATCAATTGATTTTTATTGTTAATTCTATAATCTAAGAATTTTATGATAAATGAAGTAGTAATTTCTGCTTCAAATGGTATAGGATGAGCGAAAAAAAGGACAAATAATCGTATATTCAGAAACTTTTTTCACAAAAAAATTCATAGGCTACTTTGTAATTTAAGTCAGAATATATCAATAAACAGTGTTGCACATACAATCAGTTGTTTTATAAGTTTAATGTGGAAGGAAAGTAGGTATAGGAAAATTTCATGTAAATCATAAAATAAGAGGTAGAAATAATAAATAGAAGGTAAAGCTAGAATTCATAAAAGTAAAAGATGAAAGTTGAAGTTTCGAAGAAGGTAAAAAGTTTCACTAGCATGTTAAAGCTAGATACTGTTTAGTGGTGAAAAGTTATTGATTTTAAACTAATTTGTTTCATTTAAAAGTTAAAAATAAAATAAGTACTTATCTAGTATAAAAATGTTTATACAAAAATTGTTTATGCAAATTAAACTTTGAAATTAAATTAGCACATTACTTTTCACTTTTTTATTAACATGAAAAAGTATTATTATTATATAGTATTAATTAAGTTAAACTATTCAATAAAAGCAGTAGAAAAATTCTATGGTGTAGATATTGCATAAGTATAATAAAAAAAACTTGTGCATGTAACGTTAACTATCGCGAATACAAAGCAGCAAAAAATTTAATTAGATTGCATTTTTCCTTAAAAAATGTAAACTAGAACTGTTTCACTATCAATTAGAATATTGTCGTAGCAATAAATTGCATTTTATAAGGTTGTTTCGTTACTGGTATTAGGTAAAGGTTAAAATTCACTATTGCAATCCAAGAATAATTTTTAAACTGTATTTTTTTGTTGCGAAAATTAGAAAAAGTCGTATTTACGTAATTTAAAAACATCGAAGGATTTTCATTTTCTTAATTCAATTATATTTTATTAGTTTGAATGTAAGACACAGAAGATACACACGGCAATGAGAAGTAGCAAAGTAACATTGATTCAATAAAGATGCATAGGAGAGTTTTGTCGAAAGCACCAAAAGGTTTCTAAACTTGACTAAGAACTCTAAGTTGTATTGACAAAATTAGTTTATAAAAAAAATTATTTTTACATAATATATCGAACATTTAGAAATTTATTCACAACATGTGTAGGTACATCTCTTTGCTTTATGATTAGAAGTGAAGAGACAAAAAAGCATTAATTTTCATGTTTTCAAGTTCTTCTTCAACTTTTCATGTCATAGCTGTAGGTCGTTTAGGGATTGCCATGGTTCCAGGGCTAGGTCACTATTGGTAAGCAATAATGTCATGAAAAAAGCATAAATTAACAAAAATTTCGCTACTTTTCTTTGAAAAATGTCGATTTCTTTTAACTTTGTAAAATAAACTAAGTATTTAGTTAATAAACAAAGAGGTTATTTTTCATTTTAGCGTTCTGATTTCTCCTGTTTTGAAATTTTTTGATTAGATAGATGTTTGTTTCGTGATCAAAAAAGTATATATTAAAAGATGAATGTGACTTTCTGAAAAATCAATATTATATATTAAAACTGACTGGTATTATTAAGTGCATGTTTCTTATCAACTCGCCACTCATTTTCTTCAAGTCCTGAATAAATACGAAAAGTTTACGAAAGAAAATTAAGCGAAAAGTGAAAGCAAAACCAGTTTAGTAAAAGAGTGTCAGTTATCTAGTGGTGGCCTGGCAAATTAAGTGTGCCCTAGCTCAGGTAATTCGGAGAGTGGGGTAGGTTAACGTCACTGGCTTTGACAGTAAAGCTAGAAACTTCCAAAGGTGTAATTTGAAACTCAATATCAAATTAAAATATAAACTAACAGATAAAAGGTAGGACACAAAGAAAAAAAAAGCTAACTTGGTAGTTTAAGTACTAGTTGCTCTTTTACAGTAGTGGTATTAATGTTTAACTTATATACACATTGCAGGTAGGTGTACTTTTTTCTATATGAAATGTTAAAAAAAGAGGAAAACAATAGAGAGCTGATCATTTTACAAATATGATTTTTTAGTAAGATTTGTATTAGGTAGGTACCTAAGTACTTATATGGATATGACTAGTGATTGCCTTGTATATGTATATATAGAAAAATAAAATTTGCTGTAAAATGGCTGTAAAAATGTAAGCTGCTGTTAAAGAAATGTGCAGACTAGTGGGCATTGAGAAATGAGAATAGTTATATATGATTTGTTATACAGGTATGTTGGCTGGTTAATGATAAAAAAAAAATGGCTATAGTAACTTACCTGCAGATCGACTATTATATTAATTATTGTTGTACCAATTACAGGGTAGGAGAATATCTGCAGTGGATCAGAGTCGCTTTTTAACTTGTCATGGGAGTAGCTCGAAGCAATTCCAAAGGGTAAAGTTCACTTTTCTAGCTTTCCAGCACCTCGGTACTTTATGTACTTGAAGCGTTCCAATCTTCCGCCCCCCTTGCACTTCGAGTACCTACCGATATTTGGGTGTTCGAAGTACTTTTGACAACTATGAAAAGCTGTTCCAGCTCGAGTTGCTTTAAAATCCGTATGGACTTGACGCTTTGGGAGCTTTATGCTCAAATCCTTTACTACAGTTGGAAAGCGGCTCTGGTTTTTGGTTCTTTGATTTTTATCTTGTGTCTAGATGAGACAATCAGTTATTGCTAATAATGTTAACCGGTTTTAAAAAGAATTTTTTAGTTTTTATGGGAATTGATGTGTTTTCCACATATTTGCAATTCATTTTCGTTAAGAGTTTGATCAAAATGTAGCGAAAAAATTAAAAAAACCTTTCAAATTCTTTAACAAAAACATGAATAATAATATAAAAATGTATCTAAATTCTAATCTAACCTAAGTTGAGTTCGTTGATTACATCCCGAGCGTTCGGGATATCACTCTATACGGGTGTGAAAAGAACGCCTCATTCCAGCGCCTGTTTCCGCCGATTATTACCGAAGAGTCATTGGCGTGCGATCTAGCGGCGAAGCAGTTCTGCCGTGTTGTCACATCTACAATACTCCCCTTAAGTAGGGGCTTTTGCTGTAAAATCCATACCTAAATAATAATTGATAGGTACCTATATAGGTATTCATGTAGAACTTCAATTACCTTTAACCTTTATGCAATAAAAATAGTTTTTGTGTAATGTTAATTTAGTTTATATTATTTACACTTACCTCCTAAGATGATGCGTTAAAAATATATATTTTAATGATAAATTTCATTTTATACACTTTTGAAAGTGGGAATTTCAAATGTCTCACGCATTTGGACAAGGATAGTATCTTTCTACCGTTGCAAAAACTACCACTTGCATGCCGTTGTGGCCGACCTATGACATCATAAATTTACGCGTGTATCGTGATTTTACTTAACATACATGTGATAATTAAGTGCTCTTATCTCCTATACCTTTGAGTGTGGGGACTTCAAACTTGTCACACACTTAGACAATGATAGTACCTTCCTACCATTGCAAGCACTAGCACTTGCATGCCGTTGAGGCCGAGCTGCGACTTCATGAATTTACGCGTGCATCAAGATTTTACCTAACATACACTCGATAATTAAGTGCTCGTATCTCCTACACCTTTGAGTGTGGGGACTTCAAACTTGTCACACACTTAGGCAATGATAGTACCTTCCTACCTTTGCAAGCACTAGCACTTGCATGCCGTTGGGGCCGAGCTGTGACTTCATGAATTTCCGCGTACATCAAGATTTTACCTACCATACAATGGATAATTAAGTGCTCGTATCTCCTACATCTTTGAGTGTGGGGACTTCAAACTTGTCACACACTTAGGCAATGATAGTACCTTCCTACCTTTGCAAGCACTAGCACTTGCATGCCGTTGGGGCCGAGCTGTGACTTCATGAATTTCCGCGTACATCAAGATTTTACCTACCATACCATGGATAATTAAGTGCTCGTATCTCCTACACCTTTAAGTGTGGGGACTTCAAACTTGTTACCCACTTAGGCAATGATAGTACCTTCCTACCGTTGCAAGCACTAGCACTTGCATGCCGTTGGGGCCGAGCTGTGACTTCATGAATTTCCGCGTTCATCAAGATTTTACCTACCATATAATGGATAATTAAGTACTCGTATCTCCTACACCTTTGAGTGTGGGGACTTCAAACTTATCACACACTTAAGCAATGATAGTACCTTCCTACCGTTGCAAGCGTTAGCCCTTGCATGCCGTTGGGGCCGAGCTGTGACTTCATGAATTTACGCGTGCATCAAGATTTTACCTACCATACAATGGATAATTAAGTGCTCGTATCTCCTACATCTTTGAGTGTGGGGACTTCAAACTTGTCGCACACTTAGGCAATGATAGTACCTTCCTACCGTTGCAAGCGCTAGCACTTGCACGCCGCTGGGGCCGAGCTGTGACTTCATGAATTTCCGCGTGCATCAAGGTTTTACCTACCATACAATGGATAATTAAGTGCTCGTATCTCCTACACCTTTAAGTGTGGGGACTTCAAACTTGTCACCCACTTAGGCAATGATAGTACCTTCCTACCATTGCAAGCACTAGCACTTGCATGCCGTTGGGGCCGAGCTGTGACTTCATGAATTTCCGCGTACATCGAGATTTTACCTACCATACAATTGATAAATAAGTGCTCGTATCTCCTACATCTTTGAGTGTGGGTACTTCAAACTTGTCACACACTTAAGCAATGATAATACCTTCCTACCGTTGCAAGCGCTAGCACTTGCATGCCGTTGGGGCCGACTTGTGACTTCATGAATTTGCGCGTGCATCAAGATTTTACCTAACATACATTCGATAATTAAGTGCTCGTATCTCCTATACCTTTGAGTGTGGGGACTTCAAACTTGTCAATCACTTAGGCAATGATAGTACCTTCCTACCATTGCAAGCGCTAGCACTTGCACGCCGCTGGGGCCGAGCTGTGACTTCATGAATTTCCGCGTGCATCAAGGTTTTACCTACCATACAATGGATAATTAAGTGCTCGTATCTCCTACACCTTTGAGTGTGGGGACTTCAAACTTGTCGCACGCTTAGGCAATGATTTGCTAGCACTTGCATGCCGTCGTTGGGAATGAGCTATAAAACCTCTTACGCACTTAGCTTTCCTACCGTAGAGCCTGCTTATTTAGGAATGTTATGAAAAACTGAAACCCAATAAAATTCATTTCTCTAAACTGCGAGTAAATAATTCTTTATTGTTTGATGTTACTCTTCTTGAAGTGTAATGTAGTCTTAATCTGATGACCTCCACACTCGATAGATATACGGTATGTTTATTAAAAACCGTTATCAAGAAAGGTATGAATTTTTAACAGAAAAGGAGAGAAAGAAGAGATTATCAAAGAAAGAGATTATCAAATCAAAGTAATTGGAGTTTTGTTGCTTCATCCATTTCTTTTGACACTTCAAAGCCAATTAGATACTTACTTAATTTATACTAAAATAATTTTACATTCACCATAATATCCATAACAGGTCTCTATAGGAAGCGAACAATTGTACTCGCTTTTTTTTATTAAATTTTTATTTAACTATTTTGTAGTACATGTCTGTTTTCGATAGTTTAACTAGCCAATCTGTTTTGAAGAAAGTAAAGAGTAGTATATCTATGTCCAATTTAATGTTACTAGTAGGTATGTACTTAAAGTGTGTTTTGCACTTGACATATATGATATATAGTAAGATATATTATTGATCTACATATCTTATTATTTATGGTGACGTAGGCCTGACTGATAATTTTACATGAGTCTGAGTAGAGGTTAAATCAGTATAATATCTTCAATTTCTTTGAGGAGTGTATAATTAAAATACTGATAAGTAAAAGGTTAATATGAGTATATATTAAGATGAGAATAAAAATTTAAAAATTAAAAGAAAAGCCATTCTGCAGGAATAAAAAAAAACATAACAGATAATTCTTAAAAAATCTAAATAAAAGAACGTAATAAAATTAAAATTAAAAAATATTCTTACAAAAAAAAACTCTTAATAAACTATCTAACTATACTCAAACAGGCATTTTAAAATTTGCACTGCCAGCTGATCTGAAACAAAAAAATTATAGGTATATGATGAAAATGACAAAAAAGACAACATAGATATTTGCTTGTCCACAACCACTTAATAATATATTGATATTCAGCTTGTTGACAAAAGTCAAATAAGACTCATATAGCGTCAGAGGGTTAAATGAGTTGAAACTGCGGGAATAATATCATTATTCAACAGCGTAAAAAATGTACTGGGTTTGCTATGAAACACGATTTGACATTTCGGTAATTTTATTTACACTACCCATACATTTTATAATTTGTAATTAAACAATGGCCGCGGACAAAGTATAGTATATTATATTCGCTTTTAGGACCATTTTATTCCCAAGGGAGACTTGCGGCCCTCTCCTGCGCCTCGGGACGCAAAACGTACCCCTAAGGAAATTATGGTTATCATAAAAAGCTCGTTTAATAATATACTATTAGGAAATAAAAATCACTTTTAATATAATAAGTCTACAGGGTTATAATTAAAAGGACCCCGATTTAAACAAATTTTGCTTACAAACCCCGAGCAGCAAAACACCGATAATTTTGAGAAGCAGCGCAAAATAGTTATTTTCCCAACAAGTGCGCAAAGTAAAACTTTCGCGCACGCGACTGCAGTTGCCCGAACGAGGCGAACCGGAGTTCGGGTAGCAGTCAAGTTTAGGAAAGCGCAAGAATTAGGAACAAAATTTTTTCTACAACCGTATAAAAGTCCAACTGCCACTAATATGGAATATCTTTAACGATTTTATAAATGATTAAGCTTCACAAATCTTTTCTGCTACCCCTGTATTGACGGCGTGCGCGAAAAACTTTGTCGCACGTGTCCTATGGCAACCAGTAACTTTTTTTTACGCTGCTATGGGCGACGTGCGAAAAAGATAACAATGAAAATATGTGTCAGTTTGCATACTGTCAGTAATGCGCGAACCGTGTCATATTTTGACGGTTGTAGAAAAAAATATTTTTGATACTAATTATATTAATTATACTAATAATATTTTTTCTGTTTTTTAGCCATGTTCTTCATCATTAAATTATATGTAACTCGAAAAACCGCACATTAGGGCTTTTCACTAAGAAACAACACCTTTTTGTGTAGAAAACATCGGGTTTCAACAATGTGCTTTCAAATCATCCTTTTTTCCCAGTAGCGCAGAGGTTAGTCAATATCTAGTGCACCGGCACAAAAAAAATGGGCTTTAACATTCATAAAATAAGCCTAAGTATACAAAACAAAAGTTCCCCCACCTATCTAAAAAAATCTCAGAAGCAGTGCGTCTTCAAATATTCTCTGTTCAGCGAGGGTTCGATATGACGTCACATTCCTCACCTTATTTCATTAGAAAAAGATCGCCAAAAAACAAGCGTATTATTAGTTCTTATCAATAATAAAACCACCAGCTAAAGTCAGTTTGACACTTTAATGTCAAAATTTTTAATGTCGAAACTAGTGCGCACTGAGTGTATTTCTATCCTTTGTCAATTCGTTCAAAATATAAAGATAGAAATACACTTAGTGCGCACTAGTTCAGCCAGTGAAAAACGTTATTAGAAATTCTAGATTAATCACCTGCAAAAGTGTAAAATTTTGTGAAATGGTTACAAAATGCCCTGGCGCTAAGCTGAAAAGGAACAAATTTTGATATTATGACTCATTGACTACTTTCAGAGAAGAAAAGTGGCATGAAAAACATTATTACCAGTAGATGCAGTGTTATCAAGGTAAGTTTCTATTTGATATATTTTCGAAGACTTAATACTATATTTTTTACCAGTTTAACTGATATTTTTTCAGAGACAGACGTTTTTATTTGTATATCGTTACAATTTATGACATAATAATTAACCCTCTCTAAACAGAGTATATAGGCAGGGTTTATAAAAAAGATTTGATGAAAAGTTTGAGTTAGACGCCTGCAGTAGTTGTGTTTCTTGAGTTGTGGTTCTTAAAATTAAACTGTCGTTTAATTTGACGTTTTGGCATGAGGTTGTGCTTTTATCAGAATATAAACTATAACGAGGTAGTAGGATTGAAAGGACCATAACTCAAAAACCAACTCTCACAAAAAATACTATAAAAATGTGACTTATCTTCATATCATGTAATAGAAAATATATTATAGAAACAAAGTGAAATTATTTGGTCTCCTTTTATGAACTAAGTGAAAAAATGTGGACTTACTTCGCGTAAGTCTGAGACCCCGCCCACGGCTTCGCCCACGTCCTCGTCCACGGACACGTCCACCATTTGGGCCAGAGACTAGAGGGAGTGGTCCACGACCTCCCCCACGGCCTCGTCCACGGCCTTGGCCACGATCTGGGTCAAAGTTCGGGCCACGGTCTGGGCCGTGGCGTTGCCTCTGGTTTGAGCCCTCTGAGGGGCCAGGGACTAGGGGAAGTGGGCCACGACTTGCCCCACGGCCTCGTCCACGGCCTTGGCCACGATCTGGGTCAAAGTTCGGGCCACGGTCTGGGCCGTGGCGTCGCCTCTGGTTTGAGCCCTCTGAGGGGCCAGGGACTGGCGGAAGTGGGCCACGACCTGCCCCACGGCCTTGGCCACGATATGGGTCAAAGTTCGGGCCACGGTCTGGGCCGTGGCGTCGCCTCGGGTTTGAGCCCTCTGAGGGACCAGGGACTGGGGGAAGTGGGCCACGACCTCCCCCACGGCCTCGCCCGCGACCTTGGCCAGGATCTGGGACAAAGTTCGGGCCACGGTCTGGGCCGTGGAGGTGGGAAATTCATGAAGACATGTTAAAATGTCTGACATAGCATTCCTATAGACTGCTGTTATCTTTACAACTTTAAAGATTCTAACATGCTCATAACTGAGACATAACAAAACACTTCTGGGTCACTGGTATTAAGGGTCAACTCGCGAAATACCTCCAGAAGGAAACTATTATTTATACAACTATAATGACTCATAACGTGCTCATAGCAGAGGCACAAACAACAAAACACTTTCGGTTCTCCGGCATAAGTCAACTCGCGAAATGCCTCCCCGAAAGAAAGCTAGCTAGAGTTTTACCATGGTAAATAGTCAAATTGCGCGCACTAAGGTACTAAGGGTCAACTCGCGAAGTACTCACTCTTTAATATGGCAAGCCGTTTTACTTTTTATTCAACTTTGGATCCAAAACATCAAAAAAATTCACTCATTTTTATTCAACCTATTTTTATTATCTGATAATGAAAACATTTCCATTATGTGATAAAAAAAATAAGTATCATTAAAATGAAGCTCTATTTTTTTGATACCTATTTTTATTATCTGATAATAAAAATATTTCCATTATCTGATAATTTAAAAGGGGGCGCTGGTGCTCGGATGAAGTTGACATTGACGCAGGCAACACTCAGGCTGCGACTTTCTTATTTATAACTAAAGCAATTCGTCACATTCTAAACCTCAGGCGAGTAAAAGTCATGTCAACTTCATCCGAAAGAAGCGTTCTCTATTTTAATTATCACATAATTTTAATTGTTCAAAAAAATGACTACCAAAAAAAATAGAACAATTTTATTAATACCTATTTTTTTATCAGATAATGAAAATATTTCCATTATGTGATAAAAAAAATAAGTATCATTAAAATGAAGCTCTATTTTTTGATACCTATTTTTATTATCACATAATAGAAATATTTTCATTATCAGATAATAAAAATATTTTTATTATCAGATAATGAAAATAGGTATAAAAAAAAAGAGCTTCATTTTAATGATACTTATTTTTTTTATCACATAATGAAAATATTTCTATTATGTGATAATAAAAATGGGTAACATTAAAATGGTTCTTTATTTTCATGAACCTTAAAAATTTGATGTATTTAAATTTTCAGATAATAAAAATGTTTTCATTATCTGATAATGAAAATATTTCTATTATGTGATAATAAAAATAGGTATCAAAAAAATAGAGCTTCATTTTAATGATACTTATTTTTTTTTATCACATAATGGAAATGTTTTTATTATCAGATAATAAAAATAGCAGTAGTCCGCAATGTCCGTAAATCCGTAAAGAAAGATGAAAATCCCCTTACTACTACAGACAAGTGACATTTTACGTTTTACTCTGTCTCCTTCGACATTTCAAATTGTCGCCATTTTAACACTTGATTTTAACGGTGGCGTTGTTTTAACCCATTTGTTTTGTTTACCATTCTTAACCTTAAACTGTGCTTAAACTCTTAAACTTCACTTTCAGTCGACAATTGAGCTCCAATCTCCAAGGTCTTAAGCTTAAGAGAGGCTCCAAAGTATGAGGTACAAGTGAGGCAAGACTATTTAGATACTCTATATTCACTCACTCCTCTCAGGGTCAGGTTGAAAGAGCTCCTGTCCTTTTCACATGCTTTTCACATAACATTCTTATAAGAGAAGGGATTTACTAAAAGATTAGGACTCTGTGGAGTAGGTAGCAATAATTTTTGTTCTGCTTTGGTGCCTAAAATTAATGAAAATATGGATTATTTTTCTGCTCCTAGACCAGTACTAGGTAGGTACTAAATTTAGGTGTATAATTTTTTGTTATAAACTTAGATTAATTTCTGATTAATTTTTATATTGCATTGTAGGGAGAGGAAGACCTGCTGTTTCCATTAGTGATGACCAATTATTACTGTTATACAATGAAGGATTTTCTGCACTACAAATTTCTAAGCAAGTTGGTTGTTCAATAAGTGTAATATACAAACTTCTTTATAGAAGAGGTCTGAAATGCAGAGAACGCTACAGCAACATTACTGAGAATGAACTGAATGCTGCAGTAAATCGTCTACATCAACAGTATCCCCACAGTGGATCGGAGGTAGGTCATTACTTATCACCTATGAGTGGCTTTAGATAGTTACTCAAGTTGATTCAGTTCAGGTCATTTGCATTTTTTCTGGTTACTTTGTAAACTTCATTACTACATAAACAGACACTACAAGGAATTCAGGGGAACTGGAGTATCTAAGTATCCAAAAACTCCTTCGAAGTCTAAAGTCATTTTAGTGTCTATTTGAATGAGTGGGTGATTCCATGGCCCATTAAATCATGTTGCAAAATATTTTCCATGCTATTACCTGAAAAATATTTATATTTTTTTATTTAAGAGTTAAAGTTATGACTTGGTGTAAACCGAGGTCTAAACATATTTCCTTCTGGTATTTTGTTGGCATCTGGGATGGAGACTGACACTAGTACACTAATAATCAAATAGCAAAAGGTCATTTAGAACAGATAAAATTAATAAAAATGATAATGTTTTTGGGTTTCTGCATGATGAATAATGAAAGGCAATGTGTGATTGATCAATGATAACTTATGTGGCAATTAGAGCATTTGTTGCATTTATTACATCTGTATGCACTGTGTATTTCTTATTCAAGAAATAAGTCAGGTTAATTGGTCGTGGATTTCAGTGATTGCCACTCTCACTTTGCCACAATGCTTTGTGTAGCAAACTCTCTTCTCCAAGCAAAAAAGTTGTACTTTATGCTTTTTATACATATACATAAAAAGTTAGTCATAGTTATTATACGTACATAAATAACTATTAATTAATTGAAATATAAGAAGTATAGATCAGGCATGACTCATGAATCTGGCTCTTGTCTTGATCTTTGTCAAGATGCACTTTTTCTACCTTGTTCCAAAAACTTGAATGGGACTGCTTGAGTGTAATATTTATTTGCAAACTTAATGACTTTTACTTAATAAGAGTAAAAGTTGTAGAAGTAAGTAATATTAGTATTATGTTCTATTTTGTAGATGATGAGTGGATATTTAAAAGCTGAAGGCTTGTTTCTACAAAGAGCAAAAGTAAGGAATTCTCTACGACTTGTAGATCCCATTGGAACTCAAGAACGTAGGAAGAAATCTATTCAAAGACGGGTTTACAAAGTAGTTTGCCCAAATAGTTTATGGCACATAGATGCTCATTGCAAATTAATAAGGTGGGTAGCTGTATAGCACATATAATACTTTCTGCATAGGCATTCGGCAGGGTCCTGCAACATTATATAGGAAGATAAGGAAAGGTATTATCTCAGTTTTTGAGTTTGATGAGTACTTTTACTAATAATAGCATTTTCAGAGGTTGATTTTAAGCATTTTCTATAGGACATGTCCTATCAAATTTTCAGTTGGTTTTTAAATAGTGGCACTTATCAAAATTTAATTCTTGCTGTAGGTTCTAAATGGTATGAGATAGATCTATTAAACAACACTGATTTAGAAAATGTTTTAAATTTGAAAATTTTCAACCTGATGCTAATTTTTGAAAAATATTAAATTTGTGATGATAGATCTTTCAAAAATTAATAAAGGCAAGCATAATAGTTCCTTAAAAACAGATAAAAATCTTTGGCACGGCTTTAAGACAGGTGCACCTATCTAGATAGACAGACTATAAAGTCTAAATTATATTATAAATCAGTCACTCTTTAAATATTTACTTTCCCGCACGCCGTGCGGGAAAGTGAAGCTTTAAAAAACAAAATGCGTGGGGGAAAGTGATATATTAATAACGCTCGTAGAAAAACGTTATTTCAGAGCCTTTTTAAACTATGAATTTATTTTAAGTGGTTTCTGAGATTAAACGCCTTGAAAATTGAAAACCTTGAAAAAATGTCGTATCGATCTTTTATGTCAGCAGTTTACTTTTTAAATTTAATTATCTCTAAACTTCCGACTTTGAACTCGGAATTTAAGAAAAAAAATCTTGTTGGCCCTTCTACGCCTTCGTAAAATTCCGATCATGTGATTGACAAATCAGTGGCGTAGACGCAAGGTTAATAAAACATTTCTATTCCATGTTGTACAAGAACGGCAAAATATTCTTTGTGAAATGAATCAATATTTTGTTAACTACGACGTCATGACGGGTGTCCTAACTTTAAGACTCCTATTTTGATTACTTTTAAGAGCTATCTCGGGACGTTTTTTGCAGTTTTTTGTTTTTTGGTCTACAAGAAGAGTTACGGGGCGTTTAGAAAAAGTTTTGCACCTTCCTATAAGTGTTTTGCGGGAATACCCGCGCCAATAAAACACATAGGCTTTAAAAGTTCATTGATTTTAAAATCATTGGCGTATATTGATAGTTAATAATGGCAAAAAAATAAAATTGTAGAGATAATAAAATAAAAAAGAAAACTGCTAACATAAAAGATCGATACGACATAATTTTTCGTAATTTTGAAAGCGTTTTATCTCAGAAACCACTTATGATAAATTCATAGTTTAAAAAAGTTCTGAAAGAAAGTTTCTTCTAGAACTAACTACCTTGGGCAATCTTTAATTAAACCAGTTTTATTAATGTGATACGGTGTAAAACTTTAAAATTGAACTCATTCCATTTGATTGGCCTTGGGCAGAAAAACATTTGCTCTCGGGAATGGCAGAGTGGAACAATAATTGCATTTTTACAAATGAGTGTAGATTTTTGTTGTATGCATCAGATGGACGTATTTTAGTGTTGAGAGGCCGGAATGAACGAAACCTGCAAGAAAATACGGAAACGAAAAAATAACGAACCCAGAGTGCCATTTGGGGGTGAAAGTGTCAGCGTATGGGGAGGTGTAATGGGAAATGGAAAGACTGACCTAGTGGTTTTGATCGGTTTTAATTTTCAGCTGAACTAACCTGAATGCAGTTAGATATCGATATTTGTGTATGAATGAAATTGTTATTCCCTTCGCTCACAACTTTGGAGGTGGTTTTATCTTAGTTGACGATAATGCATGTCCACACCGGGCTCAAATTTTTAATGAAGTTCTGAGAGAGAATGGCATCGAGGGCGTGACTTGGCCTGCTAGGTCGACCGATATGAATGTTATAAAGTGTGGAGCAGAATGAAACTAAAACTGAAAGAAAGGGAGTAAGAATTTCAAAACTTAGATGAATTGGATGGATGATGAATGGAGGCAGTGACACTTAGGGAGGAATGGGAAGCCATTCCCCAGGAGTTTATCAGAAATTTGGTGGAGACCATGCCAAGAAGGGCGGCTGAGGTAATGCGAGTTTTCGGTGGGCCCACACATTATTAAGTACATAAATTCGTAGATTTATTTTACCTCATTAAATTTTTGAATTGCACTCGTATCTTATTCGAGACCAAAAAACAAAAATCCCCAAAACCGTTCCGATATTTATCAAACCTATTAAATAACACTTCACTTAAGTTAATAGTACACTTTTGAAGTTACAGCAAAGGAGCTGATGGGAAATAATTAACAGTGATGATGTCACAGAAGTAATATTAAAGTTTTGCGAAAACATCCGAAGCAATCTTTATGAACTAGAGTTCTACGTCACTGATTTTGTACTTAATGAGCTTTTAAATTTAGTTTATATCATTAAAATCAGGTGACCTACACTGCTATACAGAGCAAAAGATAAGAATACTCCAAACTTTCTGAAAATACCCTGTAACTTTTTCTCGAGCACAAAAACAAAAACCGCCGAACATGTCCCGAGATATCTACCAAGCCTATAAAATGACATGACAAAGTTGAAAAGTTAAGATTTACCGTAGATATCAAATAATGCAATCAGTTCAAATTTTACATTTTTGCGCCGTATCACAATGATAAAACTGGCTAAGGTAAAGATTGGTTCAGGTAGTTAGTTCTAGAAGAAAAGTTCTTTCAGAGCCTTTTTAAACTATGAATTTATCATGAATGATTTCTGAGCCTTGAAATGTTTGAAAATTAACTGAAAATTACCAAAAATTAGGTCGTATCGATCTTCTTTGTTAACAGTTTACTTTTTTATTTTATTATCTCTACAATTTTATTTGTTTGTCATTATTAACTGTCAATGTGCGCCAATGATTTGCAAATCAATGAACTTTTAAAGTCTATTAGTTTTATTGGCGCGGGTATTCCCGCAAAACACTGTAACTTATATATAGAAGGGTGCAAAACTTTTTGTAAACGTCCCGTACTCTTCTTGTCGACAAAAAAAAAACAAAAAACCGCAAAAAACGTCCTGAGATATCGATCACAGCTCTTAAATGTAATAACTAGAGGAGTCTTAAAGTTAGGACACCCACCATGACGTCGTAGTTAACAAAATATTGATCTGTCTTTTAAAAAATGTTTTGCCGTTCTTGTACAACATGGAATACAAACGTTTTATTAATCTTGCGTCTACGCCACTGATTTGTGAATCATATTTAACTAAATTCCGACTTTAAACTCGGAATTTAACTAAATTCCGACTTTGAACTCGGAATTTAACTAAATTCCCACTTTAAACTCGGAATTTAACTAAATTCCGACTTTGAATTTAAGAAAAAAAATCTTGTTGGCCCTTCTACGCCTTCGTACCTGATGTCCAAGCAGAGAAGACAATGATGGAAGGAACTGTTTGCTGATTTTAAGGAATGCGTTTACCTTTTGTACAAGTTTAGCACTTTAGCATGGCAAAACTGGACCAGAAATATATCCAAAACAAGTTAACTGAAAGGACCAAGAAATAAAAAAGATATAAGGGGCTGCAGAAAAAATTATCTCTCAAAAACAACTTTAAGGACTTTTGTTATTATAAACTTGTAAAGAATAAAATTGTCTATGTATTGATTGTAGAAATGTTTATTTCATACATATAGGTATGTATTGAAGTTGATTGCAGTAGTGTACTTGGTATAGGACATAGAGAAAAAAACCTCTATTTCTGTAGAAATTAAATGTACATTTCAACATATATTTGATGTCTGTATCAAGGCTACAATGAAGGAGATGCATAAAATACCAGTCATGTGGCAAACAAACAAATAATAATAATATATATATATTTATTTTTTTAGCATGTGTTGCTAGTTTACAAATCAATCAACTTCTTAAATAACAGAGGATACATCTCCTGAAGGAGTTCCCAAACTAATCCAATTTTCTAAGAAATATTCCTATGCTCTTTTTAAAATCTAAAATATTGGAACAATGCCTCACAGCATGCGGCAGCTCATTGTACATACGAACACCCTCATAAAATAGTGTGTTTTGTAGGGCAGTGGTATTGCAAATGAGACTTAAAATTAGTATATGCTTGAATAAAAACCATAACATAAATAGTAATATATAAATATTTTCCTGTTCTCTATAAGGTAAAAGATAGGTACTGGTAAAAACAAAACAACAAACTTGAGAAACTTTAAATATTATAGTTATCATACAAGTAAAAATCATATAGCATTAAGTCACAAAATTGAGGTATAAAAGATAAAGGTATAAAGGTCCATTTACTTTAAACATCCTCTTCTGACATTTCACCTTTTCATTTTAAATGAACACCCCTTGTGTATAAACCATTCACTTATTATTACTGTCAAGTAGGCGTTGGAAATCTGACTTTGACATTTTTATCGTATCTTCTCAACATGCGCCAAAAAGAGATAGGTATAAAAAAAATTAAGGTTTCAAAGGTAACGAGATGCAAAAATAAGTGAATGAGGTATACACAACACAACTTGGTCCATTAAGTTTGTCTCTGGATTCACATATATATTAATTCCCCCCAATCTCTTATCTCACCATTTATAGAGACAGTAGGTGTAAAATAAACAACCATTTTCTTTAAACTATTGTTAATTCATACTGAGTACATTTTTACTTAACTTCTTCATTTTTATCTTTTTCATCAATCACTCTTGATCTTTTTTATCTTCATGATAGATCTTCACAGTGTGTGCACTTCACAATGGGCTTTTTATGTGCCATGTGCAATGCAGGAACAGTGCGAGCAGTAAAATTAATAATTGGTGCAGCAAATAATATTAAATGTAGTTATCTTCTATAGGTATGAAATTTATAAACAGTAACCCATACACAATGCAATATTAAAAATCTTTACAGCGGAGGTTGTTTTTACATAACTTGATATCTACACATGTTACATGATCATTACTAAACTAATTTAATCACAAAAAAGCCCTTAGAAGTTATACAAATTTGAAAAAAAACTCGATTGAAATCGGACAAAACCTCATGAGAAGCAATGGTAAACAACTTTTGTTTGTCCTAACCTAACAGTCCTAACAAAAATTTCGACAGATGACTTTGACAGGTCGTTGGACTGCCTAGTTGAGCCACTAGTGATGAGCTGGCAACGGACAAACCATATCGTTCGTTCCGTCCGTAATTTTAATTTTTATTATCTGATAATGAAAATATTTTTATTATCTGATAATAAAAATGTTTTTATTATCTGATAATGAAAATGTTTTTATTATCTGATAATGAAAATGTTTTTATTATCTGAAAATGAAAATATTTTTATTATCTGATAATAAAAATGTTTTTATTATCTGATAATGAAAATATTTCTATTATGTGATAATTAAAATAGAAGACGCTTCTTTCGGATGAAGTTGACATGACTTTTACTCGCCTGAGGTTTAGAATGTGACGAATTGCTTTAGTTATAAATAAGAAAGTCGCAGCCTCAGTGTTGCCTGCGTCAATGTCAACTTCATCCGAGCACCAGCGCCCTCTTTTAAATTATCAGATAATGGAAATATTTTTATTATCAGATAATAAAAATAGGTATCAAAAAAATAGAGCTTCATTTTAATGATACTTATTTTTTTTATCACATAATGGAAATGTTTTCATTATCAGATAATAAAAATAGGTTGAATAAAAATGAGTGAATTTTTTTGATGTTTTGGATCCAAAGTTGAATAAAAAGTAAAACGGCTTGCCATATTCATTTTAATGATACTTATTTTTTTTATCACATAATGGAAATGTTTTTATTATCAGATAATAAAAATAGCAGTAGTCCGCAATGTCCGTAAAGAAAGATGAAAATCCCCTTACTAGTATTGGCGATTAAAATTACCGATGGGGGCGCTGCGAATGTAAACAAATATGGCGACTTAGGAGGTAATTGAAAAGTGACATTTGTTAAATTTTAAGAAGTTTTGTGGTTGAAACGACTTTTTTTCTTCTACTTTCAAGGTATACTTATTGTTTGAACACCGTTTTTGAGAAGTTATTGTTTAAATTAGGTACTAATGGTATGTTTATAGTTCAACAGTGGTTTCTGTGAATATTTGGAAGTGTTTTTTTGTGAAACATTTTGTGGGCATTATTTCCTGTGAAGCAAAAATTGCTTGAAAAAGTAAGTTTCCATGCAAAGTGTACCTTTTTTCGATTCTATTCCATAATTGTGATTTTTTTTTAATTCAGTTATGGCTGAACCTGAAGCATACCTAAAACTAGCTACAGTCTTCCAGTACTTAGAAGCCAGGCTGTAACCAGCAGATGTGTTGTGGAAGGAGAAAACTTCTTAAATTTCAAACGTTTAATTTTGTGTGGCCATTATGGAAATCTACCAACACTGGAAGGTGGAGTGATAAAGATCGTAGCATTGTGCCTTCAGACAAGTGCTCTGCTGAATGGCAAACTCTATGAGGTGTCTGGAGCCATGATGATCCATGCATCAGGTTACAAAATTTTTAACTTTAAATGCAGCTGTAAAGTAGATACATCTGGAAACTATTTATGTAGGTACATAGGAAAAAACTATAGTAAAGTGGATGTGTTGTCACCAAAGTGTGTTTAAAATTTAAATTTAAGAATATAGATAAAAGGTTTTTAATTAATTGTTTTATTTTGAAACCTGGGATAATAACAACTTGTGTTCTTATTTTGTCAAGCAATGTTGAAGTTGAGAGGTAAACCATTGATTGATAGTAATTGTTGCTCAGATTTATTACTAAAAAGAAAAACTTACAACTATATCACTATTCTATGGAAAAGTTACCTCTGTATCGATTACCCCAATAAGGGTTGACTACTTTTTGTTGTAATCAAAAAATGAACAGTTTATCAAGACACTATTGCTTTATGATTTGGGATTATTCAAGGAAACACAACAACTTTGTCAAAATCTAGTTATAATGAATTACTAATATAGCAAAAGTAGCAAAACATACAGCTATGCAACTTCATAATTGCAAAAGATTGACAATGTTTATATAAGCAGTAAAATATAAAAATAACCCAACAATCAATTACTAGTAACTATATAGTTCGGTAACCACAGAATCAAACTACAATGCCCTGTGAACAGGAAACTGGCGGGTCAATGGTATCAATCTCCATCAAATTATATAAATTAAATTTGGGTCAAAATACTAATAATTTTGGACAAGCAGGTATACACAGAGCGACAAAACTAAATGCATCGACCTTTAGGTCCAACTGTGTTGCATTTACTTTGCCTACCTTCAATCTCTCTCGATAGATATTCCAATGTTGAGTAACTTGCAAATCATAATTTCTGAAGATAATCAGCTAGACCTTTACCTTGTTACTTGTAGTAGTACACTAGGGATTGCTAAAAGGTTGAGGTGACTTAACTTAGACAGTGGTGCACTGATGTTTTCATATCCACCAAAGCATTTACTACCAATTGTTACTTAGGTGTTAGATCACTCAATCGTAATAACTTTTCCCTCACTACATTCGGAATTTAAAGTCATAGGTTCTTTATTACAACTATCACAAACACTACTAAAGTCTGGGATAGAGCAATTATTCTCTGACAAACTTTGGAGGAAGATTTCTTGATGGTCCCACAAAAGTTTTTAACTTAGGTCTCAACAAGTTTGAAGCTAGTTTTTCTGAAAAATTATTACCCAAAAATGTTAAACAAAAAACACTCAATTGAAAAATATGTCTAAATACCTCTATTGTAATCATGTTGCATATTAAAAATCTTTACAGCTGAGGTTGTTTTTACATAACTTGATATCACACATGTTACATGATCATTACTAAACTAATTTAATCACAAAAAAGCCCTTAGAAGTTATATACAAATTTGAAAAAAACTCGATTGAAATCGGACAAAACCACATGAGAAACAATGGTAAACAACTTTTGTTTGTCCTAACAAAAATTTCGACAGATGACTTTGACGGGTCGTTGGACTGCCTAATTGAGCCACTAGTCATGAGCTGGCAACGGACAAACCGTATCGTTCGTTCAGTCCGTAATTTTAATTTTTATTATCTGATAATGAAAATATTTTTATTATCTGATAATAAAAATGTTTTTATTATCTGATAATGAAAATATTTTTATTATCTGATAAAAAAAATGTTTCTATTATCTGATAATGAAAATATTTCTATTATGTGATAATAAAAATAGGTATCAAAAAAATAGAGCTTCATTTTAATGATACTTATTTTTTTATCACATAATGGAAATGTTTTCATTATCAGATAATAAAAATAGGTTGAATAAAAATGAGGATTGTAAAAACAATTTTTTTGATGTTTTGGATCCAAAGTTGAATAAAAAGTAAAACGGCTTGCCATACTTTAACACTAGCAGTGTGAAGGGTCAACTCGCGACACACTCAAGCAAAAGAGTCAAACTGTCAACTTTAACGAAAGATAATACAGATAATCTGTCAGTCTTTTACTGACGGTTTTTATAACAAACTATTGCAATATTTATAGCAATAATTAATTGAGAAATTATAGAATATTGTGCATAATTAAGTGCAATAATAAATTAGCCAAAATTAGTCACTCTGTGAGCTAAACTGTGAGCTAAACTCACCTAATTACTTCAAATATGGAACCAGGCACAAAAGAACACATACAAGCTTCACTAAATGTCTTAACAAAACTGTTGGTGTGGTGCATGGTTTAGGTAAAGAGTCCTTTCGTTAAATTTAATGTCCGCAGAAAGTTATAGGCGATTCTCGCCCTTAAAAACTCATAAATTAGATAAACGGTCGAGTTACACTTTCCAGCTAACACCAATAAACACTTGTGGCTCTTCAGCACAATGTCGAAGATAACATTGCCTTTTCTTTCTTTTAAAAGCTTGATATTTATTTGAATATTGGAATATAACTTTACTGTGAAATTACTACTTCTTACACAGAGAAACTAATTTTGGCTATTTGATTATTTCACTTAATTACGCACAATATTCTATAATTTCTCAATTAATTATTGCCATAAATATTGCAATAGTTTGTTATAAAGATCGTCAGTAAATGACTGATACACTATCTTTAATGTGTTTTGTTAAAGTTGAGAATTTGACTATTTGTTTGAGTGTGTCGCGAGTTAACACACTGCTAGTGTTAAAGAGTAGGTACCTACTTGGCGAGTTGACCCTTAGTACCTCAGGGCGCGCAATTTTACTGTTTACCATGGTAAAACTCTGGCTAGCTTTCTTCTGGAGAGGCATTTCGAAGGGTGACCCGTGATGCCGGACAACCGGAAATGTTTTGTTGTGTCTCAGTTATGAGTATATGTTTATGAGTCTCTAAAGTTGTAAAGATAACAGCAATCTATATGAATATTATGTCAGACATTAACATGTCTTCTGTTTCTGATATCTTTTTCTGTTCTCATTTTCTGATCCTCGCAAGCGGGGATAATTTAATAACATTTTTAATATTGATCTATTAATTGCTGAATTAGTTGCCCAGGTAAGTTTTATTCACTTACAGACTTGTCATCCCAATCAGAGATCTACAGGCGCCCATTGTTGACAAGTAGTCATGTTTTATCTAGTGTAAGTTGTTTTACATAACTTTTAGTGCTGTTTGACCATGTTATATATTTTCTTAAATATATTGTAAATGTTGTTTTATCATTTACGTCATCCGACTGACAGCACAAATAGTTCTTAACTCTACATTCTTATAAAGCTAAGAAGAATTAGTCAATATTATAATAAAAGTAAATAGGTTTACTTAATTTATTATTATTTAACTGCTAGTTAAATTAATTCAGACCAGATTTGAAGATTACCATGAAAACTGAAAAATTCAGCTAAAATTGTTGAGTCAAGTTGGTAACTAAGTTTGTTAAAAGAACCTATTCAATCAATAACTTATTTTAACCAACCCTTGTTTTTCCACATGATGACGTCGATAATTGGTGAGAGTAATCAACTGTCTCGCACTATGCATATTATGTAGGATGTAGGTATACTCACGGTCTTCCCGCGACAACCATGGTGATCCGGACGGGGAGGATCCGGACGACCGGCGCTCTATTATTGTGCTCATCTGTTAAAATAGTAAATACGTACCTTTAAGTAAATTATGAAATTGTAACATAGAAAAAGCTGAAAAGCCCAGCAAATCTATTGAGGGTATCAATAATCTGCTGACCAATACGAAATGCTCGTATAGAAACATGCAGAGTGTAGTTTAGATGATTACAAAATAATCGTTTGCAGAAATAACCTAAATAAGTATGTACCTATAGTGTGTATTTATCCCAGACGGAAGCAATTTTTAATCACTCCGGGATGCTTTTCTGTTGAGTGAGATATAACGTAACTTTTTGTCTATATTTTGTATTTATCCGCCCAGAGTGGCCAAAAAATAAATAGAAACCGAAGTTGATCAAACTGTTAAAAGGTATTTTTTTCAAGAGTACTAAAAGTACCTCATTTGATTTCTCCATACGCACACCGAAAGTGGGCTTTCTAATCCTGAGACCGAAAAAGTAGCAAAAAAATCCAAGGCAGTAAAAGTCACCGCTACTGTCATGGTGGCGCATATATAAACGATTTTTATCTACCAAAATTATTTGAACTCTATATATGACACCAGGTAGACCGATCTGAGTGACATCTTTACATTCTTATTGAGAAAACAAAGGATAGGAATACACTCAGAGCGCTCAAGAGCACCACCCGAAACCGTTATTGGTCGAAATCGTGGCGTCATATTTTTCTGTCAAAGTGATTTTTATTAATTTAGTATTGATAATCATGGTACAAATTTTTAGTTTACCATAATTAGTCATTGTTTAACTGTGGGACAAGTTTGAAGTCCCCACACTCAAAGATGTAGGAGATACGAACACTTATTTATCAATTGTATGGTAGGTAAAATCTTGATGTACGCGGAAATTCATGAAGTCACAGCTCGGCCCCAATGGCATGCAAGGGCTAGCGCTTGCAATGGTAGGAAGGTACTATCATTGCTTAAGTGTGTGACAAGTTTGAAGTCCCCACACTTAAAGGTGTAGGAGATACGAGCACTTAATTATCCATTGTATGGTAGGTAAAATCTTGATGCACGCGTAAATTCATGAAGTCACAGCTCGGCCCCAACGGCATGCAAGTGCTAGCGCTTGCAATGGTAGGAAGGTACTATCATTGGCTAAGTGTGTGACAAGTTTGAAGTCCCCACACTCAAAGATGTAGGAGATACGAACACTTATTTATCAATTGTATGGTAGGTAAAATCTTGATGCACGGGTAAATTCATGAAGTCACAGCTCGGCCCCAACGGCATGCAAGTGCTAGCGCTTGCAACGGTAGGAAGGTACTATCATTGCCTAAGTGTGTGACAAGCTTGAAGTCCCCACACTCAAAGGTGTAGGAGATACGAGCACTTAATTATCCATTGTATGGTAGGTAAAATATTGATGTACGCGGAAATTCATGAAGTCACAGCTCGGCCCCAACGGCATGCAAGTGCTAGCGCTTGCAATGGTAGGAAGGTACTATCATTGCTTAAGTGTGTGACAAGTTTGAAGTCCCCACACTTAAAGGTGTAGGAGATACGAGCACTTAATTATCCATTGTATGGTATTGATGTACGCGGAAATTCATGAAGTCACAGCTCGGCCCCAACGGCATGCAAGGGCTAGCGCTTGCAATGGTAGGAAGGTACTATCATTGCTTAAGTGTGTGACAAGTTTGAAGTCCCCACACTTAAAGGTGTAGGAGATACGAGCACTTAATTATCCATTGTATGGTAGGTAAAATCTTGATGCACGGGTAAATTCATGAAGTCACAGCTCGGCCCCAACGGCATGCAAGTGCTAGCGCTTGCAACGGTAGGAAGGTACTATCATTGCCTAAGTGTGTGACAAGCTTGAAGTCCCCACACTCAAAGGTGTAGGAGATACGAGCACTTAATTATCCATTGTATGGTAGGTAAAATATTGATGTACGCGGAAATTCATGAAGTCACAGCTCGGCCCCAACGGCATGCAAGTGCTAGCGCTTGCAATGGTAGGAAGGTACTATCATTGCTTAAGTGTGTGACAAGTTTGAAGTCCCCACACTTAAAGGTGTAGGAGATACGAGCACTTAATTATCCATTGTATGGTATTGATGTACGCGGAAATTCATGAAGTCACAGCTCGGCCCCAACGGCATGCAAGGGCTAGCGCTTGCAATGGTAGGAAGGTACTATCATTGCTTAAGTGTGTGACAAGTTTGAAGTCCCCACACTTAAAGGTGTAGGAGATACGAGCACTTAATTATCCATTGTATGGTAGGTAAAATCTTGATGCACGCCTAAATTCATGAAGTCACAGCTCGGCCCCAACGGCATGCAAGTGCTAGCGCTTGCAATGGTAGGAAGATACTATCATTGCTTAAGTGTGTGACAAGTTTGAAGTCCCCACACTTAAAGGTGTAGGAGATACGAGCACTTAATTATCCATTGTATGGTAGGTAAAATCTTGATGCACGCGTAAATTCATGAAGTCACAGCTCGGCCCCAACGCCATGCAAGTGCTAGCGCTTGCAATGGTAGGAAGGTACTGTCATTGCTTAAGTGTGTGACAAGTTTGAAGTGCCCACACTTAAAGGTGTAGGAGATACGAGCACTTAATTATCCATTGTATGGTAGGTAAAATCTTGATGCACGCGTAAATTCATGAAGTCACAGCTCGGCCCCAACGGCATGCAAGTGCTAGCGCTTGCAATGGTAGGAAGGTACTATCATTGCTTAAGTGTGTGACAAGTTTGAAGTGCCCACACTTAAAGGTGTAGGAGATACGAGCACTTAATTATCCATTGTATGGTAGGTAAAATCTTGATGCACGCGTAAATTCATGAAGTCACAGCTCGGCCCCAACGGCATGCAAGTGCTAGCGCTTGCAATGGTAGGAAGGTACTATCATTGCTTAAGTGTGTGACAAGTTTGAAGTCCCCACACTTAAAGGTGTAGGAGATACGAGCACTTAATTATCCATTGTATGGTAGGTAAAATCTTGATGCACGCGTAAATTCATGAAGTCACAGCTCGGCCCCAACGGCATGCAAGTGCTAGCGCTTGCAATGGTAGGAAGGTACTATCATTGCTTAAGTGTGTGACAAGTTTGAAGTCCCCACACTTAAAGGTGTAGGAGATACGAGCACTTAATTATCCATTGTATGGTATTGATGTACGCGGAAATTCATGAAGTCACAGCTCGGCCCCAACGGCATGCAAGGGCTAGCGCTTGCAATGGTAGGAAGGTACTATCATTGCTTAAGTGTGTGACAAGTTTGAAGTCCCCACACTTAAAGGTGTAGGAGATACGAGCACTTAATTATCCATTGTATGGTAGGTAAAATCTTGATGCACGCGTAAATTCATGAAGTCACAGCTCGGCCCCAACGGCATGCAAGTGCTAGCGCTTGCAATGGTAGGAAGATACTATCATTGCTTAAGTGTGTGACAAGTTTGAAGTCCCCACACTTAAAGGTGTAGGAGATACGAGCACTTAATTATCCATTGTATGGTAGGTAAAATCTTGATGCACGCGTAAATTCATGAAGTCACAGCTCGGCCCCAACGGCATGCAAGTGCTAGCGCTTGCAATGGTAGGAAGGTACTGTCATTGCTTAAGTGTGTGACAAGTTTGAAGTGCCCACACTTAAAGGTGTAGGAGATACGAGCACTTAATTATCCATTGTATGGTAGGTAAAATCTTGATGCACGCGTAAATTCATGAAGTCACAGCTCGGCCCCAACGGCATGCAAGTGCTAGCGCTTGCAATGGTAGGAAGGTACTATCATTGCTTAAGTGTGTGACAAGTTTGAAGTGCCCACACTTAAAGGTGTAGGAGATACGAGCACTTAATTATCCATTGTATGGTAGGTAAAATCTTGATGCACGCGTAAATTCATGAAGTCACAGCTCGGCCCCAACGGCATGCAAGTGCTAGCGCTTGCAATGGTAGGAAGGTACTATCATTGCTTAAGTGTGTGACAAGTTTGAAGTCCCCACACTTAAAGGTGTAGGAGATACGAGCACTTAATTATCCATTGTATGGTAGGTAAAATCTTGATGTAAGCGGAAATTCATGAAGTCACAGCTCGGCCCCAACGGCATGCAAGTGCTAGCGCCTGCAATGGTAGGAAGGTACTATCATTGCTTAAGTGTGTGACAAGTTTGAAGTCCCCACACTCAAAGGTGTAGGAGATACGAGCACTTAATTATCGAATATATGTTAAGTAAAATCACGATACACGCGTACGTAAGTTTATGATATCATAGGTCGGCCCCAACGGCATGCTAGTAGTAGTTTTTGCAACGGTGGAAAGATACTACCCTTGTCCAAGTTCGTGAAACATTTGAAATTACCACACTCAAAAGTATATAAAATTAAATTAATCATTCAATCTATATTTTTTAACGCGTAATCTTAGGAGGTATGTGTGAATAACATAAATTAAATTAACATTACACAAAAACTGTTTTTATTGCATAAAGGTTAAAGGTAATTGAAGTTCTACATGAATACCTATATACCTATAAATTATTATTTAGTTCGATTTTACAGCAAAAGCCTCTACTTAAGGGGAGGATTGTAGATGTGACAACACGGCAGAACTGCTTCGCCACTAGATCGCACGCCAATGAGTCTTCGGTAATGATCGGCGGAAACAGGCGCTGGAATGAGGCGTTCTTTTCACACCCGTTCACTCTATTTCACTCTAGCTTGTTAAGATTTTGGGAGATGGTCTGATGTGTCTAGAACTCGGTTCTAGAAAACATTTCTCGGTAGATAGTTGAACAATGACTTAGTAGATATGGATAGAGCCAGCAAATATCAAAGCGCTTATTGTTCGTCTATGAAAAGTTTCGTGGTGTTTTTCGGTCTTTCTACTCTTTTCCTGAATTGGCCATTTGTTTGCAGATAGTGGATATTTTGCAGATGCAGGAGACTATCGGCAATTAAGTATTTGTAGAAGTCGAAATATTTAGCATATTATATCAGTTTTATTTACCGTAATATCGAAAATCCCAGCGACTTGGCAGAATGTTGTTCTCTTCTACACTGCGTCGTTAGTTTAGTTGTCTTTGTTGTAGTTTTTTCAATTTTAGTAAAAAATCGTATATCCGTCAACCACGTTTCTGGGGACTATTAAGCTTATTGCAAAAAGTTCACGTTCGCCGCTATTTTATTTCAAATTCTGTTGAAAACTGAAAATTGTCTTATTTGATTTTATTTTAAATTAATTAGTATTCAATTAGTTTTTTATTTGGCATTTTGCGGGGGTTTCGTGTTAAACAATGAAACGTTGCTGGCATCACCAAACAATTAAATTTTACGTTATTTAGACGGATTTAGAACATCCACGTAATCGAATCTCCGCAGACACGGCGGTGAGGTTTCCGGTCCAAAGTTTTGATTGTTGAATAAAGTTTGCCATAAAAAATGTGAAAAAATTGTTTCATCGAATCGTAATTTTCGAAAACGCCTAAAAGTGTGCCTTAATCTAATTGAAAACAATATTACCCGTCATGCAATTCGACATTGACGTAAACCGCGCGCGGCAATTGTTTTAAAACGGCGCTTCACGATTTTTCTTTTTGCAAAGTGATTTGTAAGAGAAGACGCGTAAGTATAGTTTTGTTGTAATTTTTTCTTTATTAAAAACGTTATTATTTATAAGTAATGGTAATATTCACTGATAAGAAATTGTATAACTGAGTGCGAAGTAGTCATTTTCGATTTGTAGTGCTAGAAAACCGGTGGGAACGTTTATTTATTTACTTATACGTGATAATAGTTTATAAGGTGGTTCCGGTAGCATTATGATGACAAAATGGCGCTTCATTTATGTGTAAAAAAAAATCAATACGATTTCAAACCAAAAAAATGTGGTATTTTGCTTTTGCGGTTATAGAAATTAATTTTATGAGTGAAATGTAGTTTTGTACCACGTAACGGAAGATTTCATCTCTGTATTATGCTATTTATATGGTTTTTTAATTTTTTTTTCTTTATAAACTACTTTGGGTATTTATGATAAATATATTACCATATATTAGGCAGTACAAGATGTGAAATATCTAATTTCTAGCACATAGTATTTATGAAAATACACTTAATTTTAGCAATGTAGAAAATAATATAGTAGCCACAATTTAATTTATTTGTTTAATAATAAAAATAAAATATTTTTATATTTAGAACAACATGACTGAAGAAGTACGAATGATGGAGGTGGCAGGACCTTCAACTATCGAAGAAAAGGTTAACGGCGGGGAGGAATCGACGACTCCCCCCGTTCCGCCTTCTGATGGGGGTTTGGGCGAACCGCCCATTGAAAAAGGTATATATACAAAAAAAGTTTTGTTTTTTAGTTATACTTATTAGTTTTACATTACTGTTTTTGTGTTTTCAGCGGCTCAGAAATATGCCCAAAACCGGAATAAGAATAAAAATAAAAAAGGTATTTACGAAATTTGTTTATCGATTGTTCAAGTTTATAAAATATTTATTTATGTTACAGGCAGGCGTCCCCTCTCCAAAAAGGAGAGAGAAAAAAATCGGCAAGAAAAAAATAAAGACAGTAAGTTATCTTTTATTTACATGTATTTATTTATTTTTGTCTATTTGGAAATACTTTGCATAAAATGTCTCATCCAAATTTTTGGAGTTCGATGTGTGTTAACTTAATCGAAAAATTTAATTATAAAAAAAACGTAATAATTTACTAAACTAAAAATTCAATAATGTTTTTTTAATCAGTTTTAATTAATTTTTTTAAATTTGGTTCATTTTTAGATAACTCCTAAATCTTTGAGGCGGAAAGTTCATTTTTTACTACTTACTTTTGGCTGAAGTCTCATACACTTTTGGATATACACTCATACTCATACGAACGAATCGGGCCCAAAAGTGTATGAGGCTTCACCCAAAAGTAAGTAGTAAAAAATTTGTTCATTTTTATTTATGTAAATAATAAAATTATTGTTAGTAAAAAAAGTAAAATGACTTTTTAAAAGCCATATTATGCTTAATAAAGGGAATATCTATTATATCGTGAATAATATTGAATTGAATTTGAATAAAATACAAAAATTGTAATTTAAAAAAATAACGTTTTTTTTTATAGGAACATTGGCAAGACGGCTCGGAAAAGTCATGGACATTTTAATTAGATAATTTAATTTTTTTTATAGTTGTTTTTTTTTTGTAATAAAATAATTATGGGAAAGTTTTGGTTTTTTATTACACCTTGTTTCATTTTTGAAAAATTTGTTGATACAAAATTGCAATAGGTAATATATAAATATTTATCATACATATATAAATATGTATAAAATTCGTCTTCTTAATGGATGTTAGTGATTGACAGAAAGGAATATAGAGTAATAAAAGTTGATAACCCCTTATTAATCTATTCTACTCTTTTGACATTTGTCAATATATCAAATTTGACCTGTTGAAAACATTTATAAAACAAAAAGGAATGTAATTATTATTATTTAGTTTGTGTGGGTGTTATAAACAGGTATGATTGTATAAGTGTTTGGCAATCAATTTTGTATTGAAATTATTCAGAGTTGTTACTTTTTTTTTACTTGAAAAGGATTAAAAAAAATGGCTGCGTACCAATATTAATATTAAGCTGATTTACAAGTAACGATAAAATATTTAGTGGATAGACGTTTTTATGTATTATATTCGATTTTATTTCTTGATTCCAATAGTTTTATGTTTATTAAGTACGGGGTGATCATTATAAAACTTTATCTAGCAAGCTATAAAATTTTGATAAAAAAGGATGACAATCAAAAATAAACAGACTTTTGTTTTTCCATCCTTTTCTTTTGACATTTCACATCTAACTAGATGAAGTTTTATAATGAACATCCCGTAGGTATGATGTTAAATTTCATGTTTACATAGTTTAAAGTGATTCAGAAAAATGTTATGGTGTATATAGTCTTATATAAACATCATCAGTATAAAGTTAATTCTATATTTTAATAATTTTATGTTAAGTAAGGTAGTCATTGCTGCTTTAAATGGTATAGGATGAAGGAAAAAAAACGGCAAATAATGGCATTTTAAAGGACTTTTATAAAACATTTCATGGACTATTATATAACTTAAGTCAGAATATGTCAATAAACTTGTTATATATACGAGCAGTTGATTGAAGCCATTTGCTTGCAGATAGCGGATATTTTGCAGACGCAGGAGACTACCGGCAATTAAGTATTTGTAGAAGTTGATATATTTAGCATATTATATAAGTTTTGTTTACCGTAATATTGAAAATCTCAGCGACTTGGCAGAATGTTGTTCTCTGCTACACTGTGTCGTTAGTTTAGTTGTCTTTGTTGTAGTTTTTTCAATTTTAGTAAAAAATCGTATACTCGTCAACCACGTTTCTGGGGACCACTAAGCTTATCGCAAAAAGTTTACGTTCGCCGCTATTTTATTTCAGATTTTGGAGAAAACTGAAAATTGTCTTGTTTGATGTAGTTTAAAATAATTAGTATTCAATTAGTTTTTTTTTGGCATTTTGCAGGTTTTGTGTTAAACAATAAAACGTTGCTAGCATCTCCAAACAATTAAATTTTACGTAATTTAAATCAGCGATCCTTGAGTCCTCTTTGCAGCGTGGTAACGGAGATTTGGCACACAAACATACATTGGACTTAAAACATCCACGTAGTCGAATCTCCGCAGACACGGCGGTGATGTGTCGGATTCAAAGTTGATTGTTGAATAAAGTTTTCCATAAAAAAATGTGAAAAAAGTGTTTCATCGAATCGTAATTTTCGAAAACGCCTAAACGTGTGCCCTAATCTAATTGAAAACAATATTACCCGTCATGCAATTCGACATTGACGTAAACCGCGCGCGGCAATTGTTTTAAAACGACGCTTCGCGAATTTTCTTTTTGCAAAGTAATTTGTAGGAGAAGACGCGTAAGTACAGTTTTGTGTAATTTTTTCTTTATTAAAAACGTTATTATTTATAAGTAATGGTAATATTCACTGATAAGAAATTGTATAACTGAGTGCGAAGTAGTCATTTTCGATTTGTAGTGCTAGAAAACCACCGGTGGGAACGTTTATTTATGCACTTATACATGATAATAGTTTATAGGGTGGTTCCGGTAGCATTATGATGACAAAATGGCGCTTCATTTATATGTAAAAAAAATCAATACGATTTCAAACCAAAAAATGTGGTATTTTGCTTTTTCGATCATAGAAATTAATTTTATGAGTGAAATGTAGTTATGCACCACGTAACGGAATATTGTATCTTTGTATTATATGCTAGTTATATGGTTTTTTAATTTTTTTTTCTTTATAAAGTACTTAGGGTATTTATGATAAATATATTACCATATAGGTAGTACAAGATATGAAATATCTAAGTTCTAGCACATATTATTTATGAAAATACACTTAATTTTAGCAATGTAGAAAATAATATAGTAACCACAATTTAATTTATTCGTTTAATAATAAAAACATAATATTTTTATATTTAGAACAATATGACTGAAGAAGCAGTGATGATGGAGGTAGCAGGAAAAGTCAACGGCGGGGAGGAATCCACTCCCCCAGCGGTGATTCCGTCTTCTGATGGGGGTTTGGGCGAACCGTCCATTCCCCTACAAAACTCCTATGAAAAAGGTATGTATACAAAAATAGTTTTGTTTTTTAGTTATACTTATTACTGTTTTTGTGTTGCCAGTTGCTCAGAATTCTAGAGATAAAAATAAAAAAGGTATTTACGAAATTTGTTTATCGATTGTTCAAGCTTATAATATATTTATTTATGTTATAGAAAAAATAACATTATCAGAAAAAAGAAAAAATCGAAGAAAAAAAAATGAAGAATAGTAAGTTATTTAGTTTTTATTTACGTGTATTTAATTTTTTACTTCTATTTGACAATGTTCTGTACAAAAGTCCCATTTAAATTTATGTTTGTTAGGTGACCAATTTAACTGTAAAAAAAATTGTAATCACTTACTAAACTAAAAAGTCAATAATATTTTTTTTAATAAGTTTTAAATTATTTTTTTTAAATTCGGTTCATTTTTTTTAGTAAATAATAAAATTATTGTTAGTAAAAAATTGTAAAATTACATTTGAACAGTCATATTATGATTAATAAAGGGAATATCCATTATATTTTACAAATAATTAAGTATAGTATCAATTTGGATAAAAATGTAAAAATTGTAACTTAAAAAAATTTCTTTTTTTACAGAAGTAATGGCAATGCAAATTACGAAAGTAATGAAGAGGTTAATTAGATAGTTTTCGTTTATTTTTAATTTGTTTATGTTTTCATTGTTTTCTTTTGTTTTTTTTTTAATAAAATAGTTGTGTCAAAATGTTGGTTTGTTATTATACCTTGTTTAGTTTTGAAAGTATGTTGATATGAAATTACAATACGTAATATGTAAATATTTATATTATATATAATTTGATATTTGTTGATAGTGACAAAATTGACATTTGTTAATATATCAAATTGGAAACGTTTAATTTATTTATTGAAAAATGCGATGTAAATATTATTATTATGTAGTTTGTGTGGATGTGTATAAAAAAAAAGGATGTTTGTATAAGCATTTAGAAATAATTTTGTATTGAAATCATCCAGATTTTTTACTTTCTTTTAATAAAAAAGAATTATAAAAAAAAGGGTAGTTACATTAATATTAAGTTGATACAAAAGTAACGTTTAAATATTTAAGTAGGCGTAGATGTTTATGTTTACGTGTGATCAAATTTTTAATATGGCTTTCATAGTTGCTTTCGTACATTTGAGTTTTGAATTTCCAATTTCAATTTTAAGGTACCTTTTCTATCTATATCAATTGATTTTTATTGTTAATTCTATAATCTAACAATTTTATGATAAATGAAGTAGTAATTTCTGCTTCAAATGGTATAGGATGAGCGAAAAAAAGGACAAATAATCGTATATTCAGAAACTTTTTTCACAAAAAAATTCATAGGCTACTTTATAATTTAAGTCAGAATATATCAATAAACAGTGTTGCACATACAATCAGTTGTTTTATAAGTTTAATGTGGAAGGAAAGTAGGTATAGGAAAATTTCATGTAAATGATAAAATAAGAGGTAGAAATAATAAATAGAAGGTAAAGCTAGAATTCATAAAAGTAAAAGATGAAAGTTGAAGATTCGAAGAAGGTAAAAAGTTTCACTGGCATGTTAAAGCTAGATACTGTTTAGTGGTGAAAAGTTATTGATTTTAAACTAATTTGTTTCATTTAAAAGTTAAAAATAAAATAAGTACTTATCTAGTATAAAAATGTTTATACAAAAATTGTTTATGCAAATTAAACTTTGAAATTAAATTAGCACATTACTTTTCACTTTTTTATTAACATGAAAAAGTATTATTATTATATAGTATTAATTAAGTTAAACTATTCAATAAAAGCAGTAGAAAAATTCTATGGTGTAGATATTGCATAAGTATAATAAAAAAAACTTGTGCATGTAACGTTAACTATGGCGAATACAAAGCAGCAAAAAATTTAATTAGATTGCATTTTTCCTTAAAAAATTTAAACTAGAACTGTTTCACTATCAATTAGAATATTGTCGTAGCAATAAATTGCATTTTATAAGGTTGTTTCGTTACTGGTATTAGGTAAAGGTTAAAATTCACTATTGCAATCCAAGAATAATATTTAAACTGTATTTTTTTGTTGAGAAAATTAGAAAAAGTCGTATTTACGTAATTTAAAAACATCGAAGGATTTTCATTTTCTTAATTCAATTATATTTTATTAGTTTGAATGTAAGACACAGAAGATACACACGGCAATGAGAAGTAGCAAAGTAACATTGATTCAATAAAGATGCATAGGAGAGTTTTGTCGAAAGCACCAAAAGGTTTCTAAACTTGACTAAGAACTCTAAGTTGTATTGACAAAATTAGTTTATAAAAAAAATTATTTTTACCCAATATATAGAACATTTAGAAATTTATTCACAACATGTGTAGGTACATCTCTTTGCTTTATGATTAGAAGTGAAGAGACAAAAAAGCATTAATTTTCATGTTTTCAAGTTCTTCTTCAACTTTTCATGTCATAGCTGTAGGTCGTTTAGGGATTGCCATGGTTCCAGGGCTAGGTCACTATTGGTAAGCAATAATGTCATGAAAAAAGTATAAATTAACAAAAATTTTGCTACTTTTCTTTGAAAAATGTTGATTTCTTTTAACTTTGTAAAATAAACTAAGTATTTAGTTAATAAACAAAGAGGTTATTTTTCATTTTAGCGTTCTGATTTCTCCTGTTTTGAAATTTTTTGATTAGATAGATGTTTGTTTAGTGATCAAAAAAGTATATATTAAAAGATGAATGTGACTTTCTGAAAAATCAATATTATATATTAAAACTGACTGGTATTATTAAGTGCATGTTTCTTATCAACTCGCCACTCATTTTCTTCAAGTCCTGAATAAATACGAAAAGTTTACGAAAGAAAATTAAGCGAAAAGTGAAAGCAAAACCAGTTTAGTAAAAGAGTGTCAGTTATCTAGTGGTGGCCTGGCAAATTAAGTGTGCCCTAGCTCAGGTAATTCGGAGAGTGGGGTAGGTTAACGTCACTGGCTTTGACAGTAAAGCTAGAAACTTCCAAAGGTGTAATTTGAAACTCAATATCAAATTAAAATATAAACTAACAGATAAATGGTAGGACACAAAGAAAAAAAAAGTTAACTTGGTAGTTTAAGTACTAGTTGCTCTTTTACAGTAGTGGTATTAATGTTTAACTTATATACACATTGCAGGTAGGTGTAGTTTTTTCTATATGAAATGTTAAAAAAAGAGGAAAACTATAGAGAGCTGATCATTTTACAAATATGATTTTTTAGTAAGATTTGTATTAGGTAGGTACCTAAGTACTTATATGGATATGACTAGTGATTGCCTTGTATATGTATATATAGAAAAATAAAATTTGCTGTAAAATGGCTGTAAAAATGTAAGCTGCTGTTAAAGAAATGTGCAGACTAGTGGGCATTGAGAAATGAGAATAGTTATATATGATTTGTTATACAGGTATGTTGGCTGGTTAATGATAAAAAAAAAATGGCTATAGTAACTTACCTGCAGATCGACTATTATATTAATTATTGTTGTACCAATTACAGGGTAGGAGAATATCTGCAGTGGATCAGAGTCGCTTTTTAACTTGTCATGGGAGTAGCTCGAAGCAATTCCAAAGGGTAAAGTTCACTTTTCTAGCTTTCCAGCACCTCGGTACTTTATGTACTTGAAGCGTTCCAATCTTCCGCCCCCCTTGCACTTCGAGTACCTACCGATATTTGGGTGTTCGAAGTACTTTTGACAACTATGAAAAGCTGTTCCAGCTCGAGTTGCTTTAAAATCCGTATGGACTTGACGCTCTGGGAGCTTTATGCTCAAATCCTTTACTACAGTTGGAAAGCGGCTCTGGTTTTTGGTTCTTTGATTTTTATCTTGTGTCTAGATGAGACAATCAGTTATTGCTAATAATGTCAACCGGTTTTAAAAATAATTTTTTAGTTTTTATGGGAATTGATGTGTTTTCCACATATTTGCAATTCATTTTCGTTAAGAGTCTGATAAAAATGTAGCGAAAAAATTTAAAAAACCTTTCAAATTCTTTAACAAAAACATGAATAATAATATAATAATGTATCTAAATTCTAATCTAACCTAAGTTGAGTTCGTTGATTACATCCCGAGCGTTCGGGATATCAGTCTATATCACTCTAGCTTGTTAAGATTTTGGGAGATGGTCTGATGTGTCTAGAACTCGGTTCTAGAAAACATTTCTTGGAAGATAGTTGACCAATGACTTAGTAGATATGGATAGACCCAGCAAATATCAAAGCGCTTATTGTTCGTCTATGAAAAGTTTCGTGGTGTTTTTCGGTCTTTCTACTCTTTTCCTGAATTGGCCATTTGTTTGCAGATAGCGGATATTTTGCAGATGCAGGAGACTACCGGCAATTAAGTATTTGTAGAAGTCGAAATATTTAGCATATTATATCAGTTTTATTTACCGTAATATCGAAAATCCCAGCGACTTGGCAGAATGTTGTTCTCTTCTACACTCCGTCGTTAGTTTAGTTGTCTTTGTTGTAGTTTTTTCAATTTTAGTAAAAAATCGTATATCCGTCAACCACGTTTCTGGGGACCTTTAAGCTTATTGCAAAAAGTTCACGTTCGCCGCTATTTTATTTCAAATTCTGGAGAAAACTGAAAATTGTCTTATTTGATTTTATTTTAAATTAATTAGTATTCAATTAGTTTTTTTTTTGGCATTTTGCGGGGGTTTCGTGTTAAACAATGAAACGTTGCTGGCATCTCCAAACAATTAAATTTTACGTTATTTAAAATAGCGATCCTTGAGTCCTCTTTGCAACGTGGTAACGGAGATTTGGCACACAAACATACATTGGATTTAGAACATCCACGTAATCGAATCTCCGCAGACACGGCGGTGAGGTTTACGGTCCAAAGTTTTGATTGTTGAATAAAGTTTGCCATAAAAAATGTGAAAAAATTGTTTCATCGAATCGTAATTTTCGAAAACGCCTAAACGTGTGCCTTAATCTAATTGAAAACAATATTACCCGTCATGCAATTCGACATTGACGTAAACCGCGCGCGGCAATTGTTTTAAACCGGCGCTTCACGATTTTTCTTTTTGCAAAGTGATTTGTAAGAGAAGACGCGTAAGTATAGTTTTGTTGTAATTTTTTCTTTATTAAAAACGTTATTATTTATAAGTAATGGTAATATTCACTGATAAGAAATTGTATAACTGAGTGCGAAGTAGTCATTTTCGATTTGAAGTGCTAGAAAACCGGTGGGAACGTTTATTTATTTACTTATACGTGATAATAGTTTATAAGGTGGTTCCGGTAGCATTATGATGACAAAATGGCGCTTCATTTATGTGTAAAAAAAAAATCATTACGATTTCAAACCAAAAAAATGTGGTATTTTGCTTTTGCGGTTATAGAAATTAATTTTATGAGTGAAATGTAGTTTTGTACCACGTAACGGAAGATTTCATCTCTGTATTATGCTATTTATATGGTTTTTTAATTTTTTTTTCTTTATAAACTACTTTGGGTATTTATGATAAATATATTACCATATATTAGGCAGTACAAGATGTGAAATATCTAAGTTCTAGCACATAGTATTTATGAAAATACACTTAATTTTAGCAATGTAGAAAATAATATAGTAGCCACAATTTAATTTATTTGTTTAATAATAAAAATAAAATATTTTTATATTTAGAACAACATGACTGAAGAAGTACGTATGATGGAGATGGCAGGACCTTCAACTATCGAAGAAAAGGTTAACGGCGGGGAGGAATCGACGACTCCCCCCGTTCCGCCTTCTGATGGGGGTTTGGGCGAACCGCCCATTGAAAAAGGTATATATACAAAAACAGTTTTGTTTTTTAGTTATACTTATTAGTTTTACATTACTGTTTTTGTGTTTTCAGCGGCTCAGAAATATGCCCAAAACCGGAATAAGAATAAAAATAAAAAAGGTATTTACGAAATTTGTTTATCGATTGTTCAAATTTATAAAATATTTATTTATGTTACAGGCAGGCGTCCCCTCTCCAAAAAGGAGAGGGAAAAAAATCGGCGTGAAAAAAATAAAGACAGTAAGTTATCTTTTATTTACATGTATTTATTTATTTTCGTCTATTTGGAAATACTTTGCATAAAATGTCTCATCCAAATTTTTGGAGTTCGATGTGTGTTAACTTAATCGAAAAATTTAATTATAAAAAAACGTAATAATTTACTAAACTAAAAATTCAATAATGTTTTTTTTAATCAGTTTTAATAAATTTTTTAAATTTGGTTCATTTTTATTTATGTAAATAATAAAATTATTGTTAGTAAAAAAAGTAAAGTAACTTCTTAAAAGCCATATTATGCTTAATAAAGGGAATACCTATTATATCTTGAATAACATTGAATTGAATTTGAATAAAATACAAAAATTGTAATTTAAAAAAATAACGTTTTTTTTACAGGAACATTGGCAAGACGTCTCGGAAAAATCATGGACATATTAATCAGATAATTTAATTTTTTTTATAGTTGTTTTTTTTGTAATAAAATAATTATGGGAAAGTTTTGGTTTTTATTACACCTTGTTTTATTTTTGAAAAATTTTTAATAGGGAATATATAAATATTTATCATACCCCTTATTAATCTATTCTACTCTTTTGACATTTGTCAATATATCAAATTTGACGTGTTGAAAACATTTATAAAAAAAAGAATGTAATTATTATTATTATTTAGTTTGTGTGGGTGATATAAACAGGTATGATTGTATAAGTGTTTCGCAATCAAATTTGTATTGAAATTATTCAGATTTGTTACTTTTTTTTTACTAGAAAAGGATTAAAAGAAAATGGCTGGGTACCAATATTAATATTAAGCTGATATACAAGTAACGATAAAATATTTAGTGGATAGACGTTTTAATGTATTATAATCGATTTTATTTCTTGATTCTAATAGTTTTATGTCTATTAAGTACGGGGTGTTCATTATAAAACTTTATCTAGCAAGCTATGAAATTTTGCCAAAAAAGGATGACATAATCAAAAATAAATAGACTTTTGTTTTTCCATCCTTTTCTTTTGACATTTCACATCTAACCAGATGAAGTTTTATAATGAATATCCCGTAGGTATGGTGTTAAATTTCATGTTTACATAGTTTAAAGTGATTCAGAAAAATGTTATGGAGCAAGACTATATAAACATCATCAGTATAAAATCTATATCAATTGATTCCTATTGTTAATTCTATATTTTAATAATTTTATGTTAAGTAGGGTAGTCATTTCTGCTTTAAATGGTATAGGATGGAGAAAAAAAAGCAAATAATGGCATTTTAAAGGACTTATAAAACATTTCATGGACTATTGTATAACTTAAGTCAGAACATCTCAATAGACTTGTTGCACATACGAGCAGTTGATTCTTTATAGGTCTAATGTGAAAGGAAAGTAGTAAAATTTTGGGAACATCATAAAACTAGAGATGGAAATAATAAGTAGTGGGTAATTAAAGCTAGAAAAGTGAAAGGTAAGGCAGTGTTGAATGAGAATGTGGTCCATGACTAATTTCTTGGAAAAGATGTTTATTATTTTTATTTCGCTACAAGATGTTCGCCTCAAGTTAAGAAGCTAATTGGAAATATTGGCCCGTAATAGTTATTTTGCCAAATCTTAGGTTTGTTTTGATTAGTCACAGATTGCCAAACTGAAATTGGAGAAATGAGTAATAGAACGCAATTTTGAGGCCTTGAATAAAAAGAAACAAAATTATATGACTAGAATACGGGAAAGTGAAACAAAAATATAATTTTGTAAGTTGTTGGAAAAGAAAGCTCTCAGAAATGTATCCCCACATCCAGTATAAATTACAGGACAAAATCCTCTGAGACACAGTTATAAGACTTAAATTCTTCTTTTTATTATCCTCCAGTATATAGTTCTGTAGAGAGAGTAATACGAAATTAATTTGTGTTTAAGACACTTTTCTTATTAAAATAAAAAATAAAACACATTTTTTTTCGAGGACTGGACTGATAGAAACTGTATTGGTGTTCGTGGTGTTCAAATTCGTAGCAAACGCGGTTTTTCAAAAAAAAAAAACTTGTGTCCAAGGTTCATTAGTGCGGGGCGCATGGTTATAGACTTAAAAAAAATGTGGTATTCAGACTTTATCAAATATATTAGACGGGTGTCAGCGTGGGACTTCTTGTGTTCTCTCAGATAATTGTGGAACTCCATAAATCAAGTCGGTCCAGCACCGGGCGAGCCATTTACTTGGCCAGCCCGGACTCAACTATCTTTATTAAAAATGTGGTTACATTTTGAATATCAACTGTTTTGCAAGGAATGATGTACTCTCCTAGTAGGAAATAAGAGTGTTGATTTTCGCTAGTGCCCTTGTGCATTCTGTTTACACCCAAAAGTGCGCCGAAAAATCCCAGAATGGGACCGCCACATATTCCTGGGGCAATTCCATGGTTTGTAGCCGAGCCCGTGGAAAATTTTCCTGGCTGTTCATGCCCTCAACCGTGGTTTACGAGGCCACGCTTTCAACCAGCAGGATCACTACAACCGCAAGAAACAAATGACCCTATTGTAGAGATGTTATTACGGGATTTACAGGTGGTGATGCTGACTCCATTCTACATAGATGCTGATCTACCAAGTGGGCTCCCGCCTACCTTTTCTCAATTTTCACGGGAAATCACACCGAATACCAGTAACACTGCAGACGTAACAAGTTGCGGACAAGGACCGCAACTTGGAGGAAAACATTGGATAAAAAAGGTTATGACTCCCCCCGCTCAACCTCAACCTCCAGGTGCATATGATTCAGGACACTCGGAAAGCTAGGAGAGCAATCAGATTAGGATGAGAAAGTTGAATCTGAACGAGGACTATGAATGCGTAATTTTGATTTCATAATATTAATAAAAAATATATATATTCCGCTTGTACTATAAAAAGTTTAGTAATTCTTTTTGCAGTTTCTTGTAGGACCTACGATAGATTTAAAGTTTTAGCTTGGTATAGAATAGTATTTCTTTTTAATCATATGATAAAAATCTATATATATATATTTTGTTTTAAATTGCCAAATGTGTATATTCTGCCACCGCAATATTAATCAAAAGTTAAACGAGTATTTAACCTTTTCTATTTAAAAAAAAATAGAAAAAAAATATGTATATTTATAATACTAATTAATATTATTAATGAAACTACAAATAGTTTTTTTATAGATTATAGAAGATTGAGAAGTGTCATTTTTCTATATTCATTAATAAGATTTTAAGTTAAGGGATTGAATAGTTAGTGTTAATCTATGTCTCTCTGATGATGGTACTCGTGAAGCTTCTATGTAAATTTTTCATGCGAGAGAATAAATTTCGGGATTGAGTGAACATGTGTAACAAGTGTAATGGAAAAAATGTACCTATCATTTTACTTATAAAAAAATCGGGTGTTTATCTAGTCAATTGTAGTTAGTTTTTTTTTACTATAAAAAGTATTAAAGCGTAGATGCTCTTCTTTTGTTAAATATTTATGTAATGTCATGTTGTTTTAAAAATTAAGACTTTTCCGTTATCTGTTTGCTTCATTTTGTAACTTATACATATAAACCACAATATCATATAAAATGTATGTGAAAATATTAACTTTTAGAGATTTAGAAAAACTTTAAAAAAAATAAATTTCAAAGAACTTGGAATAATTTATTTATATATGTATTATTTTTGAGACAATTGTTTTTAAATATTTTTGTTTTATGTGATTATCTGATACATTTTTTTTAAGAAACGAAATGCTTTAAGCAGAACACAAATTACTTTATTTTACTAATATTACTTTTGCAAAAACGTTTTATTTTAGTAAGTAAAGTTTTTAGTAAACAAATTTTGGAATAATTAAAAAAAAATATGTAAGAATAAAATATTTTCAAAAGTGCAGAAAACATAAGAATTTAAAGCTGTTTCGTTTCACGAAAAAATGTATAATAGTATTTATGAAGTTGAAAAATAAAAAATAAAAACAATAGAAGATTTTGTCAAGTAGCTTAAATTAATTTTTCATTAAAAAAATGCAGAACATTCTTTTGTAAAATTTTAAAGTTTATTTAGGTTATTAAAAATGTAATTTTTTTTTTTATAAAATAGTTGAGAAAAAAGTTGAGAATGGCGTAAGAAGTAAGTGTGAAAATACAAACATTTTTTTTGTAAGTTTTTTTATAAATTATAAAAAAATTTGTTAATAGAGAAAATTTTCTTTTCAAATTTTCAAAATTGGAAAAATTTTTCTAAGTGCTCGGATGTAAAAGGTATATGTAGAATAATTTTAAAATTAAGTTTCAGAAAAATTAAGAATATTTTTCAAGATAATTTTTAAACCCCAATAATATTCTTGGTTTCAGTTTAAGTGTAGTTGAAAATCATTACTATAAGTTTTATGTAGTAATGCAATACCATATAGAAAGAATAGATGATCACGTAACTAAGTTCGCTAACGAAAATTAAAAACTGTAAAAATAAACAATAATTTTACACCCAATGATTACTATACAGGTCATTTGTACACCTAAGCACGCACAAAGTTTAAAGGTATAAAAAAAAAAATAATTAACTCCAACATTTTCAAGACTAAGTAAAAATAACCCCGAAGTAAAGAGGAAAAAACTCCATAAATTCGTTTCACAGAAATGAATAGAGACAGTCAGACACAGTCAGTTAGGGTCAGACAGATACAGTCAGTTAGAGGCAGTCGGTCCTAGTCAGTCGGAGTTAGAGCCGGTCAGTCAGAAGTAGTCAGAATTTAATTTTGTTTTTAGTGACCGAGTCAGTTTGATTTTTTTTTAATGCTAGAACGGTACTTCTTTGATCTTCCAATTTTGCTTAGTTGTGACAGCTTTGTGAATTTTTATTTCGGACATAGTTATTCTCGGGTTAAATTAATTATTAAATGAACTGGGGTTATCGGAATTTGTGACCGAAAGAGTTTTACGAAAATTCATTCTGTTGTTGTTGAACTTGACAGAATATTTTGTGTGGGTGTAAAGTAAAAAGAAGCACACTGAAACGTTTTTTTAAAAAAGTAAGACATATTTTTTCATATATTTAGAAACTCATTAAGTTTTATACATGGTGGTAGACCTTTAGCAATTTCTAGTTGTTACTCATTTTGACTATATTGAGCAAACTTTATTTTTCTTATAATATTTTATTTGCTGAAAATGCCTTTTACCTTTTTAATCAATATATTGTAATTGTCTTTGCTTAACTCTGGCGTCTCATTGATTAGAAAACCTGGAAGTTTAGAAACTAATAAAAAGGGGAAAACAGTGTGATCGAATCTGATATGGTCAAGTGAACATTTAAGTTACAGCTCCCTTTCGAAAACAAATAATTATTAAAGCCACGAATAAGATTTGGTAAGAGAGACCAAAATATTAAGCTAAGTGCCCTGGTACTCCGGACCCACTCAAAGGAGAGGAAGTGAACCAGCTCAAGAGTTAGGTCGGGTAAGACCAACTTATTTTATTACTAATAGTAATAGGGATCTGCGTTTCATTTCAATTTATAACTTTAATAATTATTTTATACTTTAAAAAAAAGGTTTCGATATGGGCGAAAAGCAAATATCTTATGAGTTTAATAGAAGGATTTATAATATTATAAGGAGTCAGACACTTCATAATCATTTAGAAAAGGGTAAGTGAACAGCACCTATAATTTTGAAATTTTGTTTTAATAATACTTCAAATTCTTCTTCTTTCCTGTTAAATTACCAACTAATTAAACTTTCACCGAACTTATTTTTTCGAAGTTTAAAGTTGAACTTAATAGCTGAGGGTGTGAACTTAGTAGACGTAAACCTCTTTATACCTACTTTTTGTAAATTTGGTACGGCCACGTATCAACAGTTTTCCAGTCAAATACTGTAAATAAAAGCTCAATTTAGTTAGTTAATTTAGAATCATTATAAACAAGACATTATTCTGTAAGATTTTTTTTATAAAGTACTAATTATAATTTGTTTTACCTACTCTAGATTTAGAATTTTTCCAAAATGACATTAGTAGCAATGTTGGGTCTTTGGAAATGGAAGCTCCTTCAGAAACCGAAAAAACACGAGCTGCAGGTACAATTTAAAGTAAACATACGTATTAATTAATATTGATGATAAGGAGAAGCTTGGAGCAAGTAGGGAATGAACCACTATCCTTCTGAAAGTGAAACATGAGTTTCATGAGAGCTGCTAGAAAGTACATACGAAATACAAATATATAAGTACTAAGTTTTAGTGCAGAAAGGAGACAAATAGGTACTGCAATTAAAAAGAAACAACAAAGACATAAGATGATTTGATTCATAATAAAAGATTATTTTTGCTTTTTCTGAAAAGATTAAAAAAAAGTGACTGGTCCGCTTTTTGCACCTGGCTCCTCTATTCTAAATTTGAATATTATGGCTTCATGGCCATAAATGTTACAATATAATATGATATACAGGGTTCTCCAAATGTTCTGGAAAGGTCTACTTGTTGCAGCATGGGGAGACCTACAAAGATTAAGTTTTTCGACATCACATAGATATTACTATATTATCTACTTCTCTCTTCATACCTAATTCACTTTTATTATCAGCTATTTTAGAAAGAAAGTAAAAATTATTAAATTTGTTACTATTAAGCATTATTTTGTAAAGGGATATTAGGATGATGTGCTGCACGTGGCAACCGCGCTTTCTATGAATTCAAGTTAATTCCGCGAGAGATTGCGCGCGAGTGCAAGACGACGAAAATTAACGACGATGGATTGAGATAGTATGACACATAATATGTCTATGTATTGGGGAGAAGTCTGTTTTTGAAAATAAACGTGGCAAATTTATTAATTGTCTGTTTTAATAAAAGTGTTTGGAGTCAAGCAACAAAAGGATCTACATAAATATGGTCCTTCAATGCCGGATTATACTCTAAGTAAATAATCCGGTGGTGACTGCTTTGATAGTGCTGTTAGAAATTGGAATTGAAAATCATCACCTGTATAAACTCTGCATTTGGGCAGTAATAATGGACTTTCGAGTACTTTGGACAATAAGTGCAAATCTACTCAAATACTTGGTTGAGTAATTTGTTTCTAGAACTTCTGAATATTGGAAGCTGGAATATACATGACATGAAAGCTGTACATGACATTGTCATGACCTTGTTACTATTTGGCCTACAACACTTATCCCATTGGTTTGTTGGAGAAAAGGCAAAGAAAAAGTGAATATTGGGGTATCCTTTTTCCCAATCCTTAATCAATGTAATACATAAGTGCCTGATTTCCTTGGTTTAATAAAGTATTTGTGTATATTTTGTCAAATGGTTTGTTGGGAATTGAACATTGACATTTGAACAAGTCGAAAATAAATGGAAATGTCTGAAAAGAACATTTAAAAGCGTAAAAGACCACAACTTGAAAACCGGGAGGAACAGAAAAGTATGGTAATATTTTGATATGATGAATTCCTTTGTTGAGCAACAAACCAGAATACTCATCTGCAATCACATGTTGTAGCAGTAAGGAAGTAAGTCAAGATGGAAAAGAAATAAATAGTGATGATATCACTAAGTACTTTTCTAATCACTTAATTGTTGAATTTAAAAAACGTAAAATTACATCTTGTTGCTAATGTTAAGGTTTGTTTGTATGTTGCAGCTGATCTCAATACACCAACGACTTCAAAAGCTTGCGAATAACAATCTTCAGTATCCAGTGAAGGTAGCAGTCGTATCACAAAAAAAAAGAAAATCTAAGATTGAAAATTCAGTGGAGCAACGTAATTTTTTAGATCTTTACTAATTAGCTGTTGAACATCAGACTGAACAAAAAATTGCCAAAAAGGATTAGGAGTCTATTCAAGCTTATATATATTTCTTTCTTCATAGTTAAGAAATTGGTTTAAATCGTTAATTGTTAAAAAAATTAATTGTTATTTTAATTATTCATACAGAACATATGCAAATCTTCGCCTTCCCAATTAGAATAATTAATCTTTGTTTTGTAGCAAAATGTTTAAATACATTGTGTCTATTTCTTCAGATATTTTATTTTTACATAAAATATTGCATAATTTTAATAATATATGCAAAACATTGCAAGAATGTTTTTGCTGACCAGTAATAATAACAAAAAACTACTTAATTATTATCTTGATATATTACATAATTGATAAACGCACTTATCTTCTATTCATATATAAAAAATTAGGAACGTTACTTCTTTTAGCACATTTCTACAAAAAAACTGCATTATTTTCGTGTCGCATCAACACTTCTTCTTGCACTTCGCTATTTAGTATAATGTCAATTTCATGCTCATTATCTATACAGATATTATGCAATGTAGTCATATCAATGTTAGGAATTATGTCTCTGAGAAGTGCCTCAACCATTTTGTCTTCCAAACCTCCCTTTTAAAAGGGCAAAGGAATGTTCTATTTTAACCCGTGCTTTTGCTAGCACATTATTGTAGTGAGTTTGAATATCCAAAACTACAACAATCCCTAAAGAAAAAAAAACGTACAAAATTTCAATAAAATATCTCTTACGCTTTCGGAATAATCAATACATATTCATTTTGAAATTCTAAATCTAACACCCTGTAACTTTTTAACTTTAAGTTCGATAGGTAACACAATTGTATAACAAACCGCCCTTAAAATCGACCAGAGAATATATAATTTTCGAACAACCATTATGATTGACCCCGTATACTTATTTTGTCCGTACCTGTAATCTGCGGAGCGCTATCTTACTAATTTTTTAGGCAATTTTCTGTTGTAGATTTATCGAGTCTAGTAGTGGAAAAAATCGTATATACACCGCGGTTGTGAACTACTTATGACCCTCACGTCTTAGATCCCTCGGCGCTACGCGCTTCGGGACTTAAACTTGACGTTCGGGTCATAATAATGTACTTCACAAGCTTGGTTTATAATATACTATTAGTATACTTGGCTAGGTCCCATCTTCTAGAAGAACAAATACCGGCAATACACGCATTTTATTTTATTATTGAGGAACATTTTTGCGAAATTTTCACACTCCCATTTTTTACCACCTGTAAGCGTAAATAGACCAGTGTGCGTCGCATATCCCTCTCTGGTTGTTAGTAATATTTTTCGTTAGGCAAGTTATAGTTTTATAAGCATCTCGTTGAATGTATGACTCTTGCGTTAAATAGAAACTATTGAGCAGTCTCTTGTCTTTCACTAAACCTCTAAATTATATAACAAATTGACCCCTGGAATTACCATTCTCCACTGTCTAAAGGCTTACCCGAAAGGCATTTGTGGACCCTCACCACACTAAAACTATAGAGGGTGGCGCCTGAGAAATCTTAGAATATGCTTAATCCATTCCCATTTAGATTTCCAGATATGCATTTCAGAAGAGTCACTTTCTATGAAAAAAATAATTTTAAAGGCAATAAAGTTTCTAAATAGAACAGAGAATTCAGATTTTTGAAATGATTGATGAATTCAGAATACCCTCTAGATTCTCGCAATCAGTTGGTATAATCCAACAATGTATACTATAAATATTTAGTCATATTCCAAATATAATTTAAATGTCTCAATAATCCTACTTAAACTATTTTTTATCGTAGAACATGCTGTCAAAATTATGCGACCTAATTTTTTACACCCCGTATATGCCTAAAAACCCAGTAATTCAAATAATTAATTCGAAAATTTGCACACAATTTTGAAGTTGATGGAATACAAACGCAGAACTGTAAACGGACCCAAAATTTTGTATGAACAAAAACGTGTCGTTGCAGCCAAAATTACAACTTTTAAGAACATTTTTGCAATGAAAAAATCAGCTAGTATTGTCAGATTTGTGTACCTAGATGAAACTTGGCTTTATGAGAATGAATCTCAAGTTCGTCGGTGGGTACACGAATCTGACCTTAAAAGCAACCCATCGCGCATTACCTCAGAAAGAACTAGATTTACAATACTTCATGTGGGAACAAAATTTGCTTTTTAAATGGATGTGACTTACTTGTAAACTCAAGAAACACTGACCGAGACTACCGCAAAACTATGAACGCGGACAGTTTTCAAAACTGGGTGACTAATCAACTCATTCTTGCATTAAGCACAGTGCAAGAAAAATGTGTCATTGTTATGGACAATGCCTCGTATCATTCGGGGCAATTGGACAAACCTCCCACTTTTTCTATTAGTAAAAGAGTTGCCGCTGCACTAAGTACTGCAATACATACAGGAGACATCAAATTAGATATAGCTGCATCTTTAGCAAGTTTCATAGAATTAATTGACAAAATATTTGCCTGTTTAAATATGAGCAATAGAAATTTAGCAGCAATAAATTCAAGCGCAGTTTGTCCGAAAAAAATGGTCACATTACTCAAACCTTGTTAGCCTGCAAAACAATGTTTCAATCGATTCAATTTTCACAAAATGAAAAAACACTTAAAACTAAGAATGGAAATGCAATAAAACTATCCAAATCACCATGCCTTGACGTCTTTTTGATGGCAATTTTAATGGTAAGTTAATTAATTCGTAGTTTAATATCAAAATATATTTAGACGTTATACTTTATGTATTTTACAATTCCAGCTTTACATGAAGAAATCGACTCAAGCCAGTACATCCTAGCATGTAGATTGAACCAGTACGTAGTTGAATTTTTTTTCACCATTATAAGGCAACGTTTGCCGAAATCCATCTGCCCAACGCTTTCGATGTACTTATCGCCAAGTAACCATAAACAATTTGTTCAAATCTGATGAAGCATCGAACTGCTGTGAAGACAACAATTTTTTCTTAACTGTTGATAGTACTTTGCTGAAAAATGGTCCCAGATTTATCGAAGAAGATAAGAATCATAAAACTCCGTATTTTGATGTGAACGATGAGAACATCATTGTTTCAGACTGTGATACAGACATTGAAAACAAGAATCCATGTGAAAAAATGGCGTTGATCAATTTCCTTCGACTTTAGAAACTTGTTCGGAAGTTATGTTTGCCGGGTGCTGTGGTGGTAAAATGAATAACGTAACCAATTGCCAAACATGTAAAAATCTCTTATTGAGAGGTGACTATGAAGCAGAGGGTGGTAATGAAATGCTAATTTTTTAGCAGACAATTCGAAAAAAAGGCTTCGTCAATTGGACTTCGAAAGCCAACAGAATTGTGCCAATTGCTTTGCCATATAAGCTTAGTAGTTTTCTCAAAACATATTTTTTTTTGTAAATTAGAGACAACGCAAACGACAATCCGGCGACTTACGAGTTATGTAAAGATCATATAAAAATATTTTTTGAAATGTACATTGCTAGGATATATTCGTACGGCAAAGCTGTGAGCCATGCATTGTGATTTTCGTCGCCGATAAGTAACGTATTCTATTTGTATGTCTTTTCATTTGGTTGTTGTCAATGTCAATATTTAATATACGTATTTTGAACTATTAATTTAAGTATATACATTTGTTTATGGTTTTTTTGGTAAGTAAAGTTAAATTACCTACTGTACACTATAACTGCTATCTCCATCACACACTTTCCTTATAAGTTATTAATGTCTACATTATGAATTATAACCATATAGTCCAACGTAATATACCTGAGAGTCTCTTTGTCGATTTTCTAAAAAGTTTTTTTCTCCTAACGTCAAAATTCGTCACTATGTACGTCAATGGAGACAGTAGAAGTCGAATTTCTAAGATGCTAGATGAGAGGCAACCCTAGCGGCAAAGAAAAAGTACTTTCTCTGCCGCTGGATTGCAGTTGCTTAGCATCGTACTTTTAACGTTATAAAATCTCTAGTTATTCGAGATGGTGTCCCTTTTGTTGACAGTCCCTGTCAATAGCAGTTTGCTCGAATTTGTGATTCAAACTCAAACATTTTTTGATATGATGTTTTTTCAATGTTCAGAGAAAAAAATAGCGTGTAGTACACAGAGTAGAAGCTATTTTTTGGGCTTCAGCTGCACTTGCAAGCCTCACTTCGCTCGGCTCTCAAACTACAGCTTCAGCACAAAAAAGTGAAGCTTCTATTCCAATACAACAATAAACTATTCTACGACTGTATAAAATAGTATATTGTTGTACTAGGAGTAGAAGCTTCACTTTTTTGTGGAGAAGCCGTAGTTTGAGAGCCGAACAAAGTGAGGCTTGCAAATGCAGCTGAAGCACAAACAATAGCCTCTATTCTGAATTTGGCTGACAAAATTGCGAATGATAGGGACTTTCAACAAAAGGGACACCAACCCGAATAATTTTAGAGTTTGCGACGCTAAACGCACGATGCTAAGCAACCGCAACCCCAGCGGCAGAAAAAGTACTTTTGCTGATGCTTGAGTTACCTCGGACCTAGCTTCTTGGAAATTTGACTTTTACTGTCTGCATTGACGTACACGAAGTGACGATATTTTCACGTTCGGAGAAAAAGACAATTTTCGTCACACTTGACCAATGACGAAATAGTATATTGGGAATACGATTTTCCTACGAGCTACACATACTTTTTTTCTGAAATCGTGCATACTGAAAATAAGGACGTGCTTTACGATTTGAATGCAGGACTAAAAGCAGTCCTAGAATAATTTTTTTTCTAACATAATATGTTGGTGTAAAAGGAGCAGTTCCAGGAAATCGACACGTCACTACGGAAAAATTGATTAATACGAAAAGATTCCAAGCCTAGGCCTGGAAAAATGATTCTAGGACTGCTTTTAGTGCGCATTTATTTTCAGTAAGAACGATTTATCAGTTTACATTCTCGGCCAAGAATATGTCGCTTTTCCCACTAGATTCACAACACACTATTACAGTAATATTTGATATTCCTGTTCGAAGCATACTAACATATCTGTCAATAGAACATCTAACCTTAGACTTTTTTACTGTTGCACAAGCAGGTTTGACGGATAAGTATAAGTATTGTTTTGCACAACATAACACGAAAGTGCGATGCGTTGCCTCCGTTACTTGAAGAAGTTCTATCCGGTTAAGTAATACCTTTTTGATACCTTTAAATGTTATAAAAAAAACTTACAAACCAACAAATTCAAGCGGCGAAATCTATGTACTTTTCCACAAGAATCCGGAAATCAAACAACAAAAGCTGTTAATTTTGAAGGATTGCGAACGAGACTCGGGTAATGGATCAATCCTTACCCCTGATATGAATAACTTTTTTGTTCTATAGCTGATGTGATTTCGGGGCGGCCAGGGGCAGACGGGCGTTTGCGTGCACATGTTGAGGCTTATGTGGCGCGCTCATTTTTTTTTACTCCTACCAAGGCGTGTGAAATCAGGGATATCATTTCGGGGTTGAAGAAGAAGCAGTCATCGGGTTATCATGGATCGGCGTCGGGTCAACGGGCTTTCTGTTATGCCTGAGGTGGCATTGTACGTTCTTGCGGAGTGCTGTAGTGACCCACATTTAATACGAAGATAATTCCTTAAAACAACAAAATGTAATATAAAAAAATCTAAAGAAAAACAAAACTCTAATACCAAGAAACAGTTCAATAAACTTATTCGTATTAAATCCATGAGTCAGCCCATGATATTCACACGACCTTACGCATTAAGAGAAAGCATAAGCATCATCTTCGTCTCACCCCGCACACCGCTTCTGCTCGCTAATAATTAATAATCGAAGATTATTTGGTAGTTTTTAGGTAAAAACATCATAAGAACAAAGGCGAACTGTCAAGGCAGTTCTAAGAGAAAATAAGAAAGAAGGTCACACACGCGTGCTAATTGATCTCTGATACATAAGGTAGGGAAATTTCGTCACCTGCTACAAGTATAAAAGAACGCAATTTGATGACGCAAAGGGGATTCGCGATTGACATTGTGCTAGTAAAAGTTCTTAATTTAACCTCGCGTTTTTGTCTTCCGGTATCGCCATGACTTAGAGACACCAAACCTAGATAGGGAAGTCCGAATAAAGCGAGTTAGTAAAACGGTGTCGTGAGTTTAGGATTCGTGAATAGTATTGAGTAATTAATCGTTCTTACGTGTAATAACCGATCGAAATGCATATAAAAAGTGAAAGAGTATCGAGTAGGTTAGTGAGTAAGTTAAAGGCTACTTTTATTTTGGACTTGTAATAGTGTGAATTCGTAACCCTCTCCTCTGAATGTACTTAATTAGTGATTTAATTTGGATTGTCAATGGATAAAGATAATGGCCTTACATAAGAATACAGTCAAAAAGGTATTTACATAATGAGTAATAGAGGCAACTTAATGTTAAAGATATTTATATAATAAATATACTGCATGAAGTTACTATATAAAGAAATGAATAAAAGCAACTTAGTACCTATTGTAGTGGTTAAGAGTTTTATTTACGTACAGGGAATATAAAAAGGCATTAGGAATTTAATCACCGACAAATGAAATTTTAAGCTCCCTTTCGATGATACGATTGACAGAAAGTTTTCTTGTTTCCGATTACGACGTTTTGTGGCGCACCAGACGGCTATACTGAAGGAAGGCTCAAGGTAAGTGTGAGTCAAATATTGGTGCCGCTACAACTGGTGTCAGGTGAGGGGTAGATTTTAATAGCCCTATATCGTATTGTGGGGTAGATGTTCATAGCCCTATAGGAAACAAAAGAAATATAGAACCTTCAAGAACAGTTGATTATTTAACAGAATAAAAATGCCAGATACAGATTTGGACTCAAATATTACTCCCAATGTGAACGTAAACAACCTCATAATGGGTATCGAATCAATTCCTACTTTTGATGGTAAAGGAAACGTAAAAGAATTTCTTTCCGTTATCGAAGAAACCAGTGTCCTAGCAAACTGGAACGAAAAACAGAAGATTGCAGTAACCAAATTGAAATTAAGATCAAATGCTAAGGATTTTATACAATCAGAGTATACTTTAAAAAATGTTACCAGTTGGACTAACCTCAAAGAACAATTGTAAAAAATAATTCGTCCAGAAAGATATAAAAGGAGCTGCTATCAAAGATTTTATTGAATGTAGACAAAGGCTAGGTGAAAGTTGCCGACAATTCTTGACCAGGCTCAAGATATTAGGAAACAAAACAGTTACGTCTACGGGAATTGCTGCAACCGATGCAGTTATCACAGAAAAGTTGGAAAAAGATATAACAACACAATTTTGTATTGGACTTCGCATGCCTATCAAACAGCGAGTTTTATCTGGAGATCCTGATGACTTAGACGAAGCCTTAGAAATTGCTGAAAGAGAAGAATGCATTGAAAATCACTTACGACCAATAAGCCATCAAATCAGAAGTTATAAGGGATATTATGAACAAGGAAATACTCGATCTTCAAATTATAATTACAATAAACCCAAGCCAAACGGACCGAAATGTTATTATTGCAACAAGATAGAACATACAAACGCCAACTGTAGAAAGAGAAGTCGCGATTTAGCTGCTGGAAGGCCTGAAAGAAATATTGGCGAAAGGCAACCAAGGACAATAATTTGCTTCAATTGTCATAAGCAAGGGCATATTGCTAAAAATTGCGAATTTCGCACTTCAACCTCCAGAAGTAACAGCGAGCCTAACTCATCGTTAAACTCCAACTCAGCCACCCTCCGACCCGGAGATGTGGCTGTGAGCGAGGCAACTACGGTGTAATGGATAAAAGGTTAGGAATACATGCGCCAATGGAGCCCCTCAAAGCTGTAATGTATTACGAGTTATAATAAACGATAAGCCGTTATTAGCTCTAATTGATTCTGGGGCAGTAATATCCCTAATAAAACCTGAACTTGCCAAGGGGTTCAAGATAGAAGAGGATGAAATCAAGTTAATTGTTATACAAGATTATCAGATTCCAGTACTCGGTTCAGTGACTATACCAATGAGAATTGCTAATGTTACAGTTCGACAAAAGTTTATAGTAGCAAATTCTGAGACCTTGAGGGCCGAGATTTTACTGTAAATTCCCTTGTGGGAAGAAGAAAAACCAGTATACGGCGAGTATCTCTTAAAAAGAGAGGTAGAGGAATTGGGAAGCAATATCAAGTGGTAACAAAGGAAATAGAAAAGTTAACAAAAGCGATCGCTAATATTCAAAAGGAAAATACAAAGATGTCTGTAGAGGATAAAGAAAAATCGTCCACGTTACTACCAATAACGATGGATGATCAGTTTTCAGTGATTGGTAGTCGCTCGAAAACTGTAAAACAACTGGCAGATCCAACTACAATCCTGGCATCTACCGGGAACACGGCTGATCCCTGTATTTTTTCTGGAGAATAAACCCTACAATGAGAAGGAAGTAGTTAAAAAAGACATAGAAACTTGTACCACAGAAGATAAGATTTGCAACAGGGAAAACGGCGAAGAAAACTATACGGTTACGTTGCTAGAAGAACTTGTGATACCGCCTATGAGCCAAGCAGTGTGTCAAGGCACGTTGAAAGGAGCATCAAGGGTTTGGACTCAAAACGTGGTATTAGAGCCTCTTGATGATACACCTCCAGGACTGCTGATAGCTAGATTATTGTGCAAAGCGAATGGAAAATTCCCCATCAGACTAGTAAATCTTACTGAGCAAGAGATAAGGGTTAAAAGAAAGTTTGCCATAGCAACCGCCTATGAGACAGAAGTAGAAGAGAAGCCAAAAGAAACATGCAGCGTTTCGATAAGGCATTGAAGTAAAAGAAGTGACGCATATTCTAGAGATAATGTCATTAGGACATCAGAAAAATGAAGCCGAGAAACTGTTAGATACCCATTAGCTAGGCGCCAGATTTCTAAAACTTTCTACATTAAAGTCACCAGAAATTGTCAACCCTTAAAAGAACTTAAAAGGCTTTCCAATGTTTTTGTCAACGTAAGATAAACGCGAAGGAAACCATAAGTTACCATTTTTATGTAGGTTCGTTCCGTGGGAACAAACCCCCTACGATTAGAAAGTTAGGTTTATTGCTTTTAAGAACACCCCGGCCACCAACGCGGATGATGCCTGCTAGCCCTTCGGACGACCAATCACGGCCGGTGACGCTAGGTTTAGTTACAGCCTCCATGGTATTTTCTATGATTATATAAAAGTGCTTTTCTGGTCCTCTAGAGACACTTCGGTTTGAACTTTCGTTTTAAGTTAATAAGTTAGTATCGTTATTTTCCTTACCAAACTGGGAATCTGTACCTTGAATAGAAATAAACTAATAGTTAAAGTTTAACGTTGTTCTTCTCTATCCTGACGAATCTTCGTGTTGCCAAACACGTATAAAATACTGGTTGGTGTCACAACAAACTTTTTGGTGTCAGAAGTGGAATTCCAGCTACAGGTCCGAGGACAAAAGCCGCAACGGTTCTTCGAGATCTGGTGGATCTCAATCCTTCAAGCGAAAATCCACGACGCTCACACGCCACAAGAGAGAAGCAGACGGCAGCATTATACTGCAGGGTAAACGACACGATTCCTTATATCGACTGTTGTTTTGTGTATCAGAGTGCAGATTTCCCAAAACCAAATATTTCCATCCATTGTTGTCATTCTAATTCACTAAATCTTAGCTAAACGATTCTCAAGCCGTAGTCACTTTCAACTAAATCTTCTAAGACTTAACTCTTCATCCCAATACTTAATTTACCAATCTAAAATTTCAATCGTCATCATGCCCGGTTCCAACGAAAGCCGCAATACTTCCAACCAACCGGAGTTTCAACTCACATTATTATGCTCATTAATTCCGAGACCATTTGATTGTAAAAGAACTGAATTCCACGAATTTCTAACAAATTGTAACAATGCCAAGGAATTGGCATCTAATAACCAAAAGAAGACTTTAATGGCCTATGTAATCTCCAAACTTATTACGCCCATCGTGAGATCACAGCTACAAGGCAAAACCTACAATGACTGGGTCGAATTAAAAGAAATTTTGTGTACATTCTATCAAGACAAGAAACATTACCTTCAATTGATGGAGGAGCTTAACAACGTCAAACAGGGATTCTCAGAAAATGTTTTATCGTTCCACGAGCGAATAGATAAACTCATGTCTCGATTATTAAGTTCTCTAACTGTAAAAAACAAAAACGAAGAAATAGGCAAAATCGAAACAATTAAGGAACTCGCCTTAAGCCGGTTCGTTCATCACTCCAAACCTGATGATTTTTACGATCTCAAAATCTAGATAACTTATCAGACGCGTTACCAAAAGCCATTGAGGAAGAACGTGCCCTTAACATATCAGCAAATGAGTTCAAGAAAAATCCTAGTCAAAATTATTGTAGTTTTTGCAAACGAAATGGACACACCATACGCGAATGTTACAAAAAATCTGCCGGTAAAACTGGTCATCATTCGCTCAATTTCGATTCTCGCCGCAACTCTAATGAACAAGGTGATCGCTATAAAACCTCACAGAGTAATTCCAAATTCTGCAGAAAGGAAAAGCAAGAAACATGGTCATCTCATCGAAGGGTGTAGGAAACGAGAATACAACAAAATAAAAAAACAAAATCCAAATAATAATAATAACCAGTCTATTAAATCACGCGAAGCAAACCAAGTTAATATGGACGCCGAGCTTGTGAAAACGAAAAATTATTAGGCGAACCAATAACTAATACAAATCTTAACCCAAAAATAAGGTCTACAATTCAAAACTCTAATTCTAATTCTAACTCTAACCAATCTAAATCTATTTCTAACTATAATTACCTTAAATCTATCTCTAATTCCAATCATTCTCAAAATCGAGATCAATCTCATTCTAAATCTAATTCTAATGTAAACCAAAATACAGAGTCGATGACCCCTGTCACGGGAAATTCCCAACGAAACTCTAAATCGCCTCGAGAAGTAGGTATATACATAGCTAACAAAAGCATGACCTATATAAGGGCAACCTATCAAAATACTGAACTCAAATTCTTAATCGACACAGGTGCTAATGTGTCTCTCGTAAAGTTAGAAAAACTTAAAGAATTTAAATTTCACTGCGACTCCCGGGATACTCTAACACTCAACGGTCGCAGCGCCAATTCCCCGGTACTTACAATCGGAAGTGTAATTTGTGACGCTTTTATTTTATAATATTAATTTACTATCAAGGGTTATTGGGAATGTTAAGCACTGATTAGTTCTTGTTTGTTAATTGGAATCTCTGGAACTTACTAGAAGAAAATCGTTACTTAATACCTTACTTCAGAAAGAGCGAAAGGAGGTGAATAGTAAGTAATCGAGCAGGAGCACTAGCGGGCCGCCAGCAACAGTGAAGATGGGGTAGGTTCAATACGATATTAGTTGTATTATTTTATATCCCGATAGGCGCCACGTGATTTCCGGAAGACGCCAGGTCCTGAGAAGGATGTTATGCCATACAGGAATATACCAATCACGAAATATATCCCTCTTTCACTACCACTTTCCTAACTACTCTGATTTAAATTTACTTTTAATAAAAAAATGCAAATAAGAAACTATAAATCTCAATTACCTGCACCAGTCAAAATCCGCATGAAATTAAAGCAAAATTGTTTGAGGACAAATAACACTGTTTCTATTGATAGATTGGTTAACAAATTAAGGAAAGGCAATTCAAATAAAATTTGAAATGCTATAAAGCAATTAAACACAAAATTTAAGGTAATTGCAATATTCTCGAATATATGGTGAAGGAACTTTATGTATTAATGAATATGAATTATTACAAATCAATACGGCTCTCAATAATCAACTAATTAGGGACGGAGCTCAGGGTTTATGGCCATAAACTTACACAGGGTAGCTTCCGTAACTTACCAACTAATGACTAACGCTGTAATGTTAGAGTGATTATTGAATACCTGATCAAATCTAACTTTAAATACCTGAAAATTGAAATTTACTTAATAACGATAAATACTAAAGTGAGGAATCACGAGCCCTCAATATCTGTCCTCAAAATTACACAACACAATACGGTACAAGACATAAAGGGTGCGGTACATAAAAGATTCGTAACTGTACAGACGTAGTGCTGTCCAATACCTAGCAAAAGTTAATTCTTTATAAATAAATTAAAGTGTGTGAAGCACAAACAAATTGAAGATCTGAGAGAACTTACTACTCAGTAAATTGTCATAAAAATTGATCAAAAAAAAAAATAACAAGAATCGCTTACTTGGGGCCTCAATACTATCAAAAAAAAAATACTACTTTAAATTGTTATGGTGACGGCAAGAAGTAAAGTTAATAATTAAAATTGATAAGATAGAAAAAGTTACGTTAGTCGGTTCAACGCTCAGCCACTATCGTCGCCCATTTACAACATAACAAATTGGAAAGCTCTCACTCTAAATTATCCCCTTATCGCGGATCAGGGTGGTCCTGAGGAGCAGCTATCCGAAGGTCTCTGATGAGGAACAGGCCTCCAGGAACGGCGTGGATGTTCCAAAAATGCGCCGACAAGGCACGTGGACGGCGGAAGAACGTCAAACGTAGAAGCCCGTTAATAAAAAAACGTGGACGTAGCAGAAGCCCGTCAAAAAAAAACCCTATAGAAACACGTGAATTAGCACGGAAAACTACAGAATATTCCATTAAATGGAGCTACACATACCTGCAAGGTTGACAAACGGGGCAAGGTGATGACGTTGGCGGCGTGGCTTGCTTTTTATCCCTCCAAGAGGTAAAGGTAGAGCGGCGTAAATCGACAATAATCCTCTCCACGAGGATCCGGAAAAACTTCAAAAAGCAACTACCATTTGGAATATGCCCTGGTCTTGATCCTCCAAAGAGTATTGAGATGAAAATCACTCAAAGTAGACCACGAGGACATTTGCAAATCACGGCCAGCACGACGGGATTCTGGCTCACGCACCAGAAGTCAGAATCAAAAAGTCAAAAGTCAATGTCCTGCCCTTTTATACCCACGAGTGACCTTCAAAACCCTTCCGCAATGATGCCCAAAATGCCACAGACAAATATGCACATGCTCGACCCACGATGACGTCACGAAGAGTAGCCGAAAACAAACAGCTGAAAATAGTAAAAAAAAAGGAGACAAAAGAAATGCGGAACAGCAAAACAGGAAGAAGTATCCCATTAGTAATGGCCAATTAGTCCAACCTCAAGGAAAGTAACATCAATCTCCACGAAATCAAAACTGACAATAAGTACCTTTTAGTACTCTGGTGACGTCAGAATACGGTATGGGAGAATTGGACGATGACAGACGGCGTCATCCATCGAAGGGAACGCTGTCGGGAGCTTCGCCGATATCGCTCGGAATATGAGTCTCTCTCGCTCTAGCTCGCTAAGATGTGGGAAGATGGTCTCTGTACGGGGCACTCGGATGTAATTACCGAACTCCGCAATTGTCACTAATGAGTGATGGCTAAGTGACAGTGACACTATTTGTGAATTTTGCACGGGCGATTTTATTACTTAATCCCACTTCCAAACATCGTAACATAAACATAAGCAAACGAACCCCCAATCAAAATTTACAGAAAACCTACAATAACGATGGAAACACACACTCCTGGCCGATTGGCAATGGCAATTTCACCACAATCCTCCGATCCTCCAAGTCCAGGAAAACAATAAAAATAAAGGTATGTACCAACATGAAAGGGTCCCCAAACGGGAAAACTCAGCTTGAAATTCCAGCTAACAGGCGACACCTTCCACTTATAAAACAATGGGAGCTAATGCCGGGCTGTCCACACTCTTCTCAACCCAGAAAGGTAAACTCAGGCATCATGAAACAGAACTTAATAGAAGGCAATACATTCTCAGTCAAAAAGGGCAGATAACCAAGGTGATAATGGAATTTACTGAACTAGGTACACAATAAAACTCTGACCTAATGGGCGAAAACCATAATTACCCCAAATAAGGTAAGTGCATAAATTTCACAATGTTACAAATTCTTCCACTAGAAATTCATTCTAAATCATTCAAAGTCAAATTTCATATCGTCAATGAGGACACAAACATCCCCTACGATGGGTTAATTGGTAATGACTTCCTGCAGGATCAGATGGCAAATATTTGCTACGATAAAAGCGAGCTAAAACTAAAATCATTGCCTTTTCCCATTCCGCTACATTCTAATTCCAATCCCTATAGTTCGAATGTTTACTATTTAGAACCTCGTTCTGATACTATTAGTGAAATCAATATATTGAACCAAGATATAAAGGAAGGAATTTGTCCTGAAATATTTGTATGCGAAGGAGTTTTCCTAGCTAAATCAATTCTCAAAGTAAAAAATAATAAGGCCATAACGACTAGCTTAAATACAAATGAAAAAAAAGCAAAAATTCAGAAACATCGTTGTTTCCTTAGATCCATTTGAAGCAAATGTCTCCTCGGTTTTAAATATAAACTCTCACCTCAATTCAAAATCAAAATCAAGCGATCGGTCAAATTACTGAAAGAAAACCTGAGACTTGACCACCTCAACACGGAAGAGATGAGCTCAGTCCTAGATATCTGCAATGGAATATAACGATATATTTTATCTGCCTGACGACATACTGACCGCGACCGACTCAGTAAAGCGCGACATTGTTGTAACAGACCCCACCCCTATTCATTTAAAAATTTACCGATTCCCAGAAGTCCATAAAGGAGAGGTGGACAAACAAGCAAAAAAGATGTTAAAACAAGGAACAATACAGACCTCCGTGTCACCATATTGATCACCTCTTTGGATAGTTCCGAAAAAACTCGACGCTTCGGGTACACGTAAATGGCGAATCGTTATCGACTACCGCAAATTAAATGACGTCACTGTCGGTGACTCATACCCATTACCAAACATCGAGTACCTTTTAGACCAAATTTTACACTCTCAGTACTTCACTACTCTCGACTTAGCCAGTGGATTTCATCAAATTCCAATGAATCCAGAAGATATGCCTAAAACGGCTTGCTCGACACCTTTTGGCCATTACGAGTTTACTAGAATGCCCTTTGGACTAAAAAACTCACCAAGCACGTTCCAAAGACTAATGAACAACGTACTTACCGGACTACAAGGACTCCAATGTTTTGTTTATTTAGACGACATTGTAGTTTATGCTAGTAGCATAGCCGAAACACACAAAAAAACTAAAAAGTATCTTCTACCGATTGCGATCGAACAAACTATTATTACAGCCGGACAAATGCGAATTTATTCATAAAGAAGTGGCTTATCTAGGCCATGTCATTAGCGATAAGGGCGTTGCCCCGAATCCCGAAGAAATTAAAGCCATATCAACTTATCCGGTTCCCAAAAACCCGTAACAAATTAAACAATTCCTAGGGTTAATCGGATATTATCGACGCTTTATAAAAAAATTTGCAGCCATCGCAAAGCCTCTCACGACTCTTTTAAAGAAGGATATTAATTTTGACTGGTCCCCGGAAGCTCAGGCAGCTTTCGACAATTTCAAAACTATTTTAACCACAGAACCTATCCTGCGATATCCCAATTTTAAGGAAGACTTTCTACTTACTACAGACGCTTCCGACTATGCAATAGGCGCCGTATTGTCTCAAGGAGGGGTGGGAAAAGATCTCCTAATCGCCTACGCCTCTCGAACTCGTAATAAAGCCGAATCGAACTGTAGCACGACAAAAAAGGAAGCTTTGGCAATAGTTTGGGCCATTAACCACTTTAGACCTTACCTATACGGAAGAAAATTTACCGTACTTACCGATCACCGCCCTTTGACCTGGCTCTTCAATTGTAAACGCCTGTGCAGTATTTACTTCGCGGGCGTTTAAAACTTGAGGAATACGAGTATGAAATAATATACAAACCTGGAAGAATCAACTCGAATGCGGACGCTCTTTCACGCAACACTGTTCTCAATATGACTCATAAATTTAACCAGACATACGACGATTTCATCAAACACCACTACACTAATAACGAAATTCCCAACGTGGAAATTATTAAAGAAAATATTTTTGCTAAATTTCCCAACGCCTTGTTCTATTCCAAAGATTTCGATGAGTCTAATGACTATTACGAGAACCTCCGTTCCACACACGACCTAGACACCTTAGATCACGACACGATAAACCTTTATGATACAATACCACTCAAGAACAAAAGTAACGAAACAACATTCATCTCTATAGCGAAACTTAATCATTTTGACAAGATTGAACCTCTAAGGTCTATATTAAAAACCCCGTTGAGAACAATGTCCATTTTAAGCAAGACTTATTTAATAAAATGATTCAATTTTTATTCAGGAAAATCGAAATTATCTTGGTCGATAAACCAAAATATCACCCTAAAACCAAAAACGAAATTTCAAAAATTCTTGAAGAAAATCACAACTCCTCTATATCTGGTCATTCAGGATACATTCGCACTTACAAAAAAATCAAAGAGAATTACAAATGGTCAAATATGAAAAGAGATATTAAAAAAATTATTAAATCTTGTCCTTCTTGCCAAATTAATAAAAACAAACTACAAACCAGGAAAAGCCCCGATGGAAATTACTACCACAAGTGAAAGATCCTTCCAGAGACTTGCACTTGACATTGTAGGACCACTGACGATTACAAAAAAACGGGAATAGAATTATCCTCACTATGCAAGACGACTTGACCAAATTCTCTTACGCCCAACCTATCAATATACCATAGCCAACGAATTTTTTAAATTTATTACCCTATTTGGAATTCCCGAAACGATCCTAACTGATCAAGGCTCAGACTTCTGTTCTGAGGTTATCAAAGAGTTGAACCGGTTGCTCAAAATAAAACATATCCTCTCTAGTCCTTATCATCATCAGACGAATGGAGCTCTCGAGCGGAGTCACCACACGTTAAAGGAATATTTAAGACACTATACTAACAAACACCAAACGGACTGGGACGAGTACGTAACCTTAGCTATGTTCACGTACAACATCCACATTCACAAGTCAACCAACCTAACCCCGTTTGAACTCATCTTGGGTCACAAAGCTTATATCCTTAAATCTATTTCCGAATCTCCCGAATTCCGCTATTCTTATGACGACTATTACTCAAACTTAAAGCTCAAAATGAATAAGGCACATGAAATCGCCAAACAGAACCTAATTACTTCAAAAGAAAAGTCAAAAGTCGACTACGACCGCAATGTGCGAAAAAATTCTTTTAAGGTCAATGACCTCGTCTACATCCAAATTAAAAACATAAAACCAGGACTTTCAAAAAAACTAAGCTCTAATTTTAAAAGTCCTTATAAGATCATTAAGGTTAATACTACCAATACAGTCCAATTACGAATAAAACCTAACAAGATAACGACTTATCACACTAATCTGCTGAAACCTTTTGTTTCAGGTCAAGAAGATGACTAACAAGAACTTTACGCTTGTCCTAACCACTATATCCTTCCTATACTTATCTTCACGACTCGCACTAGCCCATTCACCTTATGTAAACAAAGAATTAAACAACACCGCTGGCATATTTTATCACAATTTAGGATACGCGAAAATATCAAATGATCGATTTACTTTACTTTCCTGTACTAATATCTCGCTAATGCAAAGGAAACTCGAACTTACACAGTTAAATTTAGAAAACTCGTGCATGTTTTGTTCTAAAGCCCCAGACACCCTTGCATGCCAGGAACCTCTTAAACTAATAAAAATCCAAGTTCCACAATTAGGGTCTAAATTAGAAACAATAACTCATTTAATCGGACACACTGCTCTGAGGTCTGAAAGAAAACGCAGAGGTCTCTTTAACGGTGTTTCTTACGCTTTCAATTGGCTATTTGGAACTCCTGGTGCTGCAGATGCAGAATTCTACACGGATTCAATAAAGAAATTATCCACGCAGAATTATAATATTCAGAGCTTAATGAACAAATACACATAATATCCAACGCCATCGAAAACTATAATTCCTCAACGCAAAGACTTAATTCAAATGAGGCAAAACTCAACGTTAATATCTTAAAATTCAATAACTTTTCCGAAACAGTGAGTTCTCAATTAAATGTAATGAATCGACGCGAGATTATCAACAAGCACATTCAGCTTTTATCCCAAATGATCTCCGAGTTGAACGAAGAATGTGACAAACTTCTGCAATATTGTTTGCTAAACAAAGAATTATACACCCTTCAATTATTACTCCGACGAATCTGCATACACAATTGCAAAAAATTCGCCCATCTGACGGAACGCAATTTCCCATACCGTTAGATAATATCGATAACGTCTACAAATACCTCACTATTTGCGACTTGAGCGCGGTCTATAACCAAGGAATCTTAATTTTTGCATTAAAATACCTTTAGTTCACGGGCAACTTTATAATTTATATAATCTGATTCCGTTGCCAGTATCTTATCCAAATTCTAGCGTGTACTCCTACGTAGATCCTTCCTATTCTTATCTGCTACTCAGCACTACCAAAACGCATTATAGTCGACTAAAGGATTTGTCGCCTTGCAAGAAGATTAGCGGAGAAGACTACCTCTGTACTACCAACGCAATCTACCTGGCTCCCGAACGTCCGGTGTGCGAAACGTCATTACGCACACATCAACGCCAACATAGAACGGTGGCATCAACTCCGACCCAATGAATGGCTCTACGTCATTACTAAGAAGACAAGTGCTTCAATTAGTTGCAATACGCTGAACTCTGAAGTTAGTGAAGTCCAGCTACAAGGGATTGGAACCCTCAGCCGACCAGCAGGGTGTAAGTGTTATACTTTCGCCGCGGTACTCTACTCCAGTACCAATAAAACAATGAACTACTCGAATTATATGCCAAGCCTCGATATCACCAAGGATGATTGTTGTATTAAGACTCGAGAATATCTTAAGGTCAACCCAAGTAAGATGACACCGTTGGAACTAAAGTCCTTCTAATTTCTCTTGAGTGTTACGTCATTACTCTTTCATATTACTTTATTTCACGTTAAACGTATGAGACAAAAGTTTTGCGTCACCGACATGTGTCGGATAAGAATATTGAAACTTGACATTGTGTGGTATATAGGGCACTCCATAGCTGTTAGCCTTCACCAGTCGTCAACCCTAGGTAACATTCTAAAGTTCAATAGGAACTAGAAACATCACGTTCGTTGATAGTTACATTCATTGGCAGTATTATTGTATTATTGGTTAAGGTGAATGAAAGGTGAAGTTCACCCGGTAGTGCGTCAAGTAATACAACATTATAAAAAGGATATAGAAGGATTGTGAAGGGAGCTTCTTGTTTAGTCTTGATTAGAGTAGAGTCAAGAGTGAGAATATAGTAGAGTACGAAATCCAACGTCGTTTGATTTATCCTAATGGCATACTGGCGATAGAACCTTGCTGAGTAGCAGACGAGAATAGTACATGGCGACCCTGCCAGTTGTATGTCATTTTGGGTAAATGTGTTAGAGAGTGTGGAGTTGTTCCATGATTGCATCCGAGTCGAGTCCGTGCAGTCATAGTGACCATGGGAGGATCTGAATCCAAGGAGGAAGTTTTTATCAGCCAAGCGGGCAACAGTGGAGGTGTCACGGCGAATGGAACACCGGAGGCATCATCACCATCCGTGTACGAGATCCTTGGAACGGTTGCTTTTGGCGTTCTGGTGCTAGTAAGTATCATCAGTATGTGTGTCTGGGCCAAGAGAAGGTTCGAGAAGAAGATCCGGAAGGAGGTGAAGAAGGTGCAGGACGTCATCTAAGCCACCGTGAGATGCAGTCGAGTAAGAATTAAAAGTGTATATTTTTGCAAATAATTAGTTAGTGGGCTAGGAATTTTTATTATTATTAGGTATGTGTGAGGTTAAATTTTAATAAGTAGTATTATTGGGAGCATGAACCCAAATGAGATTATTTCAATTTATGAGGATAGTAAAAAGTTTTCCGAAGCATTGAAGAAAGATAATGCCGAACGTAGGTCGAGTGTAACTGTTTTAAATAAGCATTCACAAGCATTAACTACTTTAGAAGAAAAGTTAACTTCATTTAAAGCGAGAGTCACACTTGATTTAGTCGAGGTAAATAAAAGGGAAAAACTTGCCGAGTACATAAAAGCAACGGAAGACATTTGTGTTAGTAATAGGAATTGTGTAAACTTGCGCTTAGAAGAAGCTACTAAGTTATCGCGTGGTAGTCAAGTTGATAATACGATGGGGGATAACTTCGAGTTGAGAACCGCAGGTTCGCTTTTACCAAATATGGATGGCACCGAAGAGGTTACCAAACAGTTGATCGACGCGATTGATTTTTACGCAGAAACTTTAAAACCGGACAGTAAGCAATTATTAATAAAATTTGTCTTGAAAGCCAAACTAGCTCAGAGTGCAAAATTGCGGTTAGATAAAAGTTATGATACTGTAGAAGCCTTGTTATCTGATATGAAGAAGTTTCTTTTGCAAACTAAATCGGCAACTTACTTAGCTGTTCAATTGCACAATGCCAAACAAGAGCATAGATCTCTTGATAAGTTTGCAAAAGAAATTGAACAATTACTTGTTGATTTAACTATAGCTCAAGCCGGAAATGATGATAGAGTGGTTCCAACACTTAGGGCAGTTAACGAGAAAATTGCAGTTAATGTTTTTGCGAACGGTCTTAGGCATTCGGATTTGAGAACGATTATTAAAGCTCGTAACTATTCAAACTTAAAAGAGGCCATTGCGGGGGCTATAGAGGAAGAAATCGTTAAAAGCCCACAAGAGCGTGCTGCTACCACTAACCCGAATATGTACCACATGAGAGGTAGCCGAAGGGGCTTCCCACCAAATCGGGGAATTCGGGAGAATTTTCAATCTCACCGTGGAAATTTTGGCGGTAGTAGAAGCAACACGTTCAATAATAACGACAACAGGTTCAATACCTTCAGAAGCAATGACAATTATATTCGTAATAATAACAATAGAGGTTTCGGACGCGGCTATGCGAATCAATATTACAATCGTCAGCAACATTGGCAGGCGAGGCAAGGCCAAGGTTTCGGATCTCGAGGGAGTAATGACAATCGCACAGGTCACCCTCGCCAGGTCTACGTTGCTAATAATAATAATATTGGTAGTGTTAATCATAACGGCAATCACGGTATCAATGAGGGCGACAACAACAATATAGGGAATCGGGAGCAAAAGAATGGTGAATGTATACCTGACAGAAACCAGTTTCTTCGTGTCTAGCATAAATGGCGATTGGGGCAAGTTGAGTTCTAATCCACTAATTTATATTCAAGTTTTATATGCAGGTACACATTTAACATTTTTAGTTGATACAGGAGCGAGTACTAGTTGTATATTTTCGGATTGTTTAAACGGAGAACAAAAAATAGATACTTTAAATAAAATTAGGATTAAAGGTATATCGGGTTCCACGTTTGCGTTAGGATCCACAAAGTTAAATTTTACAATCAATGAGGCGGAGATTGCACATTTGTTTTTCGTAATGAATAGGTTTGATAACACCATAAATGGGGTATTAGGTTCAGACTTTTTGCAGAATTTTAAAGCAGGTTTAGACTTTGAGACATACACCATTTCTTTGACTAACAGGGGTGGTACAACTGTTACCACTAACCTTCATTCAAAATTTGATCACTTCACGGTAATACCTGGTCGTAGCGAAATTATTACGTATTGTTTTGTCACCGGAACCGAGGAGTGTATAGTGTTAAATGAGGAGGTAGTGGAAGGTGTCTTTGTGGCGAGTACAATAGGCAAACCGGAAAAGAATAGGGTACCTGTTAGGATTTTAAATGTCAACGAGAGAGAAGTTACATTACGGAATTTTCATCCAAAAACTGATAATATTTCGAACTACGATGTATGCAATTTCGAGCAAAGTAACATAACGGTAAGAAGGGTAGAAAAAGTTTTGGAATTAATAGGTATAGATAGAGCCAATAAGGAGGAGAAAGACTCCATTGAGAAAATTTGCGCCAAGTACGCGGATGTTTTTCATGTAGAAGGCGATCCGTTATCAGTTACAAATTTATATCGTCAGAAAATAAGGTTGCATGACAATGCGAGCCCAGTGTATGTAAAGCCTTATAGAATACCGCATGCACAAAGAACTGAGATTCGTAAGCAGGTAGAACAGATGATTCAGAATGACGTAATAGAAGAAACAAGATCAGAGTGGTCTGCACCTTTGTTGATAGTGCCAAAGAAAGCTGATAAGACGGGGGTAAAATCATTTAGAGTCGTTATTGATTATAGGTTGTTAAATAAGAAAGTAAAAGATGATGAGAAATTTCCTTTGCCAAATATAACCGAAATATCAGATTCCTTATCAGGGGCAGTATACTTTTCACATTTGGATTTAACGCAAGGTTATCATCAAGTTGAACTGGGTAAACAAAGCAGGAAATACACGGCGTTTTCTACAGAGATGGGTCAATTTCAAATGAAGCGATTGCCTATGGGATTAAAAATTAGCCCGGGGGCATTTTCCAGACTCATGGCTGTAGCAATGTCAGGACTAAGCTATGACTCTTGTTTTGTTTATTTGGACGATCTAATAGTTTTTGGTAACTCTTTGCAAAACCACAACACAAATCTCATAAAAGTTTTACAAAAGCTTAGGGGAGTAAATTTGAAACTAAACCCTGCTAAATGTGAATTTCTAAAAAAAGACTTGTTATATTTGGGTCATGTCATATCAGCAGCTTTATAGGAGGTTTATAAAGAATTTTGCCGAAATAGCGCAACCGTTAAATAATTTAGCTAGAAAAGGGAAACTTTTTGAGTGGACTGAAGGATGTCAGGGCGCATTTCAGAAATTGAAACGTGCTTTGGCAAGTCCTCCAGTTTTGCAATATCCAAATTTTGCCGAGGAGAACAAATTTATTTTGAGAACAGATGCAAGTGGGTATGCGTTAGGTGCGGTACTTTCGAACGGTAATGATAGGCCAGTAGCGTATGCGTCAAGAAGTTTAAATAAGGCAGAGAGGAATTATTGTACGATTGAAAAAGAACTTTTAGCCATAGTATGGGCAGTAAAGCATTTCAGACCATATTTGGTTGCAAGAAAATTTAAGATACTGACTGACCATCGACCTCTAACTTACTTATTAAATATGACAAACCTCACAAGGCTCACAAAGTTTAGATTATTGCTAGAAGAGTACGATTTCTCGATAGAATATGTAAAAGGCTCAGATAATGTAACGGCCGACGCGTTGTCTCGAGTGACTATTGATTCTAACGAGTTAAAGGAAATGTCTAGTAAAATTTACCAGAGCTTAAATGTAATGACTAGGGCACAGACAAGACAGAAACACGACACGATACATGACAATGACATTATACCAATCAGAGATAGGATTGATCACCCTACTGTGGTTGAAGTACTGAAACAACCATCTAATACGGTAGAACTACGTCCGATAGGAGAAGATGAGTTTTTGAAACTTAAGAGAAAGCCACTTTATGAACGGGTTAATGATATTTTATATGATGTGAATTCACAAATTATTTATATTGGCTGGAATCACCGATCAACGTATGACTTAGGTACGGCGTTGAGGGATCTAGCAGAAATCTGCGCAGTAAAGAAAATATTAGAGCTCTATGTAATAAAAGATATAAGTGGTAAAGAATTCTTGCAAGAATTACGTGGTTTTAAAGACGTTCTATCAGAAAATAACTTACAAATAAAGGTAGTGAAAGGAGTACAAAGAATTGAAAGTAAAGAGTTGAGACAGTTGATCTTGAATGATTTTCACATGTTACCTACAGGAGGTCATGCAGGAATGACCCGGAGGAGTAACAATATTAGGAGGTATTATTTATGGCCTAGCATGCAAAAGGACATAAAAGACTTTGTCAAAAGGTGTGATTTTTGCCAGAAGTATAAGCATTCCGCGTGTGTTAAGGCTCCAATGGTAATCACCACGACAGCCAAGGAGGCGTTTCAAAGGGTATCTTTAGATCTAGTAGGACCTTTGCCGCAAGATAAAAATCTGAAAATACTAATTTATAGAAGCATATGCATTACGAGACAAGGAATCTGCAACAGTCGCGAGGTCGTTCGTGGATAATTTCATTTTGAGATTCGGAATACCAACCGAGGTAATTACAGATCAGGGGACAGAATTTTTATCGCATACATTCAAGGAATCGTGTAGGCTATTAGGTATTTCACAGCTAAACTCAACAGCGTATCATCATGAGACGCTGGGGGCGTTAGAGAATTCGCATAAACATTTAGGTGCTTATTTAAGAATGCAAGTCACTAAAGAAGGTACCAACTGGACAGATTGGATACCGTATTGGTGTTTTTCATATAACAATTCAGTAAATATATCTACACGTTATTCGCCCTATGAGTTGGTATTTGGTAAAACGTGCAACGTACCGTCAAATGTCAGTCGAGACGTTGATCCACTGTACAATTTCGACGATTATCCCTTAGAGCTAAAATTTCGGTTACAAACAGCATGGACCGATGCGAGGAGAAACTTAGTAGATTCTAAAGATAAGCGGAAGGCAAGGGTTGATGTAGATAAGTCAGCAAAGATAGTTAATTATGAAGTAGGAAATTTAGTTTTGTTAAGTAATAAGTCTGTAAATAGTAAGTTAGACCCGTTGTTCAAAGGACCGTACAAAATATTGCAAGTGAAAGGTGTGAATTTAGTGTTAAGTGTGAACGGGAAGGACAAAGAAGTTCACAGGAACTTAGTGAAGCCATATTACGGACACTAAACAGTGCGGGTAAATAACCAGGGCCGGCACGCGTACAGCGTCACAGCTGGCGATATGTTTATAATATATATTTATATTAAAGGTAAATAATTGTTGCCACTAAAGGTAAATATTGTGCATCGTAACTTTAATTGTTTCTTTATTTTTATTATATTGTAAATATTGAGTGTGATAGATTATAAATAGTTAGTCTAATTTGATAATATTGTAATTAATAATAAGCAGATGTTCCAGTGCATAAGTAGGAAGGAAAAAAAATTTGTTCTGAAAGAATACATTTTTTTTCTTCTTCGGGGGGAAGATGTGGTATATAGGGCACTCCATAGCTGTTAGCCTTCACCAGTCGTCAACCCTAGGTAACATTCTAAAGTTCAATAGGAACTAGAAACATCACGTTCGTTGATAGTTACATTCATTGGCAGTATTATTGTATTATTGGTTAAGGTGAATGAAAGGTGAAATTCACCCGGTAGTGCGTCAAGTAATACAACATTATAAAAAGGATATAGAAGGATTGTGAAGGGAGCTTCTTGTTTAGTCTTGATTAGAGTAGAGTCAAGAGTGAGAATATAGTAGAGTACGAAATCCAACGTCGTTTGATTTACCCTAATGGCATACTGGCGATAGAACCTTGCTGAGTAGCAGACGAGAATAGTACAATTGACATTGTCACTAGCAATATCAAATATGCTCTTAAATCGAAAAATGCCGGGCAAAACATTCTCCGAGGGTGAACAAGTGTTAATATTGAAATGAGTTCAATATTTCCAAAGAGAAGAAGAGACGGGAGAGAGTTTAATACCTTTAAATGCAGTACATAACGTAAGTAGGTACCTATTATCGTTAAAATTGAAGACTAGCTCTGAGACTAGTTACGGTATATTTTCTTTGGGAGACAAATCTAAGCGGTGTGGTTGAATTGTGGGTGCAATACGGCAACGGAGAGGTAAAAAACAGGTATAATATGCATATGCGTAAATATTCCGATAGACAGCTTCATAGATTTTGCTATAAGTTACCGCTTTGCTCCCATTTAGTCCGCCAAAACGGACGCGGCGATTCTTGTTAAATCGAATCAAGAAACGCAAAATGCTTAACACCATTTATTCTACTTATTCAGGTGCCGTGTAATAAATGTATGTAAGCATATGTGATAAAAAGTACTTACAAATAATAATACTTAAAAAAATCTGATAATTATTTTTCTAGAGGGTAGCAGAGGCATTAGATTTGTCCCTAGCAACAATTCAGAGACTTGTAGCTAATGGAGCGAGTAAAGATCACGCTGTTGAAGAGCCTACATTGTATAAGAAAACACCACAATCTGTGTCTGCGAGTCTACAACTCTGCGAGCATATAATAAGGGGATGAATCTATACAGCAGGTACAAAACAACAATCTCCACTACAGATATCGAAGATTATTGAGTTCTCTTTTTATTACAGACGATCATGTTAAACTCCAGTCTTTGCATAACCACCTCCAAAATATAGATAAAGTTATAATTCCTTACAGTTCCCTGGCTTTGTGCTTGAAAAAAACTTACGTTTAAGTGGACGAAGTGTATAATATCTAACTGACTTTATCTAATGGAACAACCAAATATTATACATAAAAGGATAAGGTTTTTGAGAGAGTACCGGTTTTTGTAGATAAAATATGGGTTTTTAGTAAAGGTATATAAACGCTATTAATTAATGTTAATCTATTTCTTAAGCATCATTCAAAGGAGCATTTAGGACAAGTTGATAAGAGAAAAGTCTTCCTCAGAAGGAACACGATACATAGTTTTGCATGCTGGTCCAGAGGATTGATTTATCCAGAATGCCAGCCTAATATTCAAAGCGGGAAGTAAATCAGGCAACTACCATGACTCGATGAACTCGAATTTCGAAAAATGGTTTTCTGAACAGGTTTTGCCTAATTTGGAGGAACCCTCACTGATAATTATGGACAATGCTTCTTACCACTCCATGCAAGTAGAAAAGTTACCCAATAAAGACCTGATCCAAACCTTGCCTATTAGAATGGTTGCAGCAGCACCACATTACATTTTCTCCTTTTGCAATGAAAGCTAAGCTTTTAGGTATAGCAAAAAAGAACATGCTGGAGAACATATATCGGTTGGTATTTTACATTATAATATTTGTAGGAAGTCCAAAATCGCTCTGTTATAATGACAATTAGTGAATTTAGTTTTGGTGTTTTTTTTCCTTCAGAATAGACGAACTGTCATTTCAAAATGGTCATCGTGTATTAAGATTACCTCCTTACATTGTCATTTTAACCCCATCGAAATGGTATGGTTCCAGTGTAAGCGATATTGTGATTCGAAAATCACTGCTGTTCATCGAATCACAAACGAGAGCGTTTTAAATTTATGGAACGAGGCGTTGGAAAAAGCATCGTTTTTCAATTAAAAAAACTTATCTACTTACCTTACTAACTCCTTTTGCAGGTTACTCCTGAGTTATGGAAAAACTATCTTCGACATGAAGACAGTGAATCCGAGGAAGAATTCGATAATTAATAACATTTATTTCTACAGCGATTTTTCGCAATGTTGTTTACTTCTTTATTTGCTTCTAGCTATTTGTGCTCCGTTGGAATGTTTGTACTTTGTTTAAAATAATTGGGAGTTTTTTAAAAGACTACATCAACGTATCTTATTTTTTCTCCCAAACTTGTTTTATTTATTTCTCTACTACTTCGTCATGCACACACCAAATGTGCTGCTTTTGCGTTATCTACATTGCTCCAAAACAATTAGTGCGCCACTAGAAACTTATTTTTGTTTGAACTTGATCACTATTTTTGTATTTTTGAGACCTACTTGTTTATTCGTTTTTGTTATTTCAACTGTGTACTTGCTTCTTTAAGCTCTCTACGCTGCAGTAAAAATTTAGTACCCACCTTTTAATACAGATTGCTGTAAAGAAATATTTATTGTAGATGTGTTGTATATCACATTAAATAAAAATGTTAATAATCGGAGATCCTTTGAAGCTATCTCTTTGGGCTGCTTGTGATTTTTAACAAAAATAAAGTGAAACACTTCTACTCCCAGTTTAATTAGTTTCATACGTACTAAGTCCTGACGTGGTCAGAAAACCAAATAAATAAATTATTCTTAATTATTAGTTACATAAGGCAGGTAATTTATTTAGTTGATTTCAAATAATATATACTAATAAACCACTTATTAAAAATAAAAAATATACTGGTTAACTTATCCATTAACGCCAATTAAGAAAATACGTGCACTTACCTTTAAAAACGCGTCAATCATATGTATCAAATTAAAACATACCCTAAAATTGTGGTTACGTAGTAAATAATGACGTAATACTCAAGAGAAATTAGAAGTACTATATCTAATATAAATTTGAATGAACTTCGTCATTCACAACAAAAGCTAGACCAATTTGACAAGCTATTGTCCGATAACTTAAACCAGGCAAACTACTTCAACATGCCCTCGTCCTGGTGGTCCACTACTCTCGCCGTGTTATTGCTGATAATCCTGTTAGTGCTGCTAACATGCTGTTGTTGCAAATGCTCCTGGTTACCAGTGATTGGACGGTTTTTCCCAAAACACCCACACTACTGTGGACTTCCGAATATCTGCATCACAAATCACAACGAGAGATTCGAGATCGACGACAATCAATTAATCCGATTAAGACTGAGGCGCCTACAGCAAATTGGAGATGACGGATATCCCAGAGAACGTACATATCTCCCGGTTTCCAGAGCTCTTCGGGAACGCGCCATCGATTACTATACTCCAACCGTACCAATCTCCACGAGACCAAGAAAGACAATGCAGTTCGAAAGTTAAGTTACTATGCTAAACTCGGGACTAACCTAAATGTGAAAGATTAATTAGTGTTGTGCAACCGTTTTAGTGCCTATACGCGCGTGCTTGTTTATACAATTTCCTATTACGCCAATTTTTCTGTATTGTACTTCCTTATCAACAAATTTTACTTTCATCTCTAATTTTAATTTTAATTTGTTTATATATATTTTTTTGGAACTTAGATTTAATGGAACCTATACATTCCTTTCTATTTTGATATTATAGATACTAAGGTATCTCTTTTGTATTCGACTTTTGTTGGTAGGAATTCTGTTTTCCTGCAACTTTAGCTATCCTAGATATTTTGATATTTTTTATGATTTTTCAATTGTCATCAAAAACTTAAAGGGGGGAGGTGTTAGATACCCATTAGCTAGGCGCCAGATTTCTAAAACTTTCTACATTAAAGTCACCATGAATTGTCAACCCTTAAAAGAACTTAAAAGACTTTCTAATGTTTTTGTCAACGTAAGATAAACGCGAAGGAAACCATAAGTTACCATTTTTATGTAGGTTCGTTCCGTGGGAACAAACCCCCTACGATTAGAAAGTTAGGTTTATTGCTTTTAAGAACACCCCGGCCACCCATGCGGATGATACCTGCCAGCCCTTCGGACGACCAATCACGGCCGGTGACGCTAGGTTTAGTTACCGCCCCCATGGTATTTTCTAATATTATATAAAAGTACTTTTCTGGTCATCTAGAGACACTTCGGTTTGAACTTTCGTTTTAAGTTAATAAGTTAGTATCGTTATTTTCCTTCCCAAACTGGGAATCTGTACCTTGAATACAAATAAACTAATAGTTAAAGTTTGCCGATGTTCTTCTCTATCCTGACGAATCTTCGTGTTGCCAAACACGTATAAAATACTGGTTGGTGTCACAACAAAACGACTTAAAGACCTCATAAATATTCAAGGCACCCAATCAAAAATTGAGTTGCACAACAAATGTCGAACACCGCATTATTACTGAAAATGTGCCACCCATTTTGAAAAGGCCTTATAGAGTACCCTACCATAGGCAGAAAATATTAAAAGATGATTATTTCGTCCCCAACCTGCTAATCCACTTTCGTATTAAAAGATGAGATCGTTAAATTACTTAATGATGGAATTATTGTAGAGAGCCAATCACCTTTGAGTTTTCCAGCCATCCTATTAGAAAAAAAAAGACACCCTGGAGAAGATATACAATATAGACTGGTTATTGATTATCGAGATTTAAATGCTATTACAAAAACTGACTATTTTCCTTTACCAAATATACAAGAAACACCTGACAAATTATCGATCGTTATTTTCAAGTACCGTTACACCCGGAAGATCAAGAGAAAACCGCTTTTTCAACACGAGATAATCATTATCAATTTCTGAGAATGGCAATGGGGTAAAAAAACGCACCAGCTACATGGATTCGCATGATGCATCATATACTAGGAAAACTAACTTACAAAGAATGTTTAGTGTACCTCGATGACATAATTGTATTTTCAAAGGACGTTGATACACATTTAGAGCGATTACGCCACGTATTCGAAAAAATACGCCAAAGTAATTTAAAGCTAAAGCCTATAAAATGTCATTTTATGAAGACTGAAATAGAATATTTAGATCATCTTATAAAAGAAGCTGGCTATACCCATCCAAATAAAACACAAATTGTTGACAATTATCCAGTATCTAGAAATGTCAAAAAGATTAGAGCATTTTTAGGACTTTGTGGTTTTTATCGTAAGTTTGTACCAAACTTTGCAAAAGTTAGTCAACCGCTTATTTATTTGACAAAGATAAATGTAAAATATCAGTGGGGAAAAAACCAGCAAGAGGCATTTATAGCTCTTAAAAGATCTCTGATAACACCACCTGTATTAAAGTATCCTCACTTCAGTAAACAATTTATACTAAACACTGATGCAAGCGCTACTTCAATAACGGCGATACTTTCACAAGAATTTGACGGACAAGAGCAGGGGTGGGCAAAAGCCGGCCCGCGGGCCGGATCCGGCCCTTTTGCTAATTTTATCCGGCCCGTTGAAAAATTCCGCATACAAAATTTTTTAAACTCTTTTATGAGATTTTGTTGACATCAGCATTATTAGTGTGCGTACTATAAGCGCGGTATTCACACGGCGATATGTACGGCGGATCTGTCGTCCAGACACATCGGCCGTACAAATCGGGTAATGTGTAGTATCTGGCAGACCGGACTTGTCGTGCTCGCCGTCCGTCGCCCAATACGACGCACATCGACAGCGACACCGACATATCAGCGCGTGAGTACCCAATCTCGGACACGTCAGTACGAAACAATTGCTAGTTGAGTGCAGTATGCATGCAGTTCATGTTATAAAAAATGTCTTTTGCCGACAATAAGATATTTTGGACATCGTTTATATCTTTGTATAGAGAAAATCCTTGTCTTTGGAAAATAAAGAGCAAGGAATATTCCAATAAGCCCATGAAAAATGCAGCATATCAAAAGCTTGTGGAAAAATGCTGCCGAAATCTGTAAAGGCTTTCCTTACATTTTTAGCAACATTACTGTAATAAGTACGATTGTTTTGTAAACCATGTAACTGCCGAAGTTCTTCACGCCAGTCACCATCTTCAATACCGTTGTTATTAATAGTTTCCAATTGATTTCTTGGATTATTTATATAGCTTGAACTTTTTCTTCTCAGAAAATTGTGAAGTGCACAACATGCTAAAACAATTTTATCGATGTTTTCCACATTGGTAACTGTAATTGTGGTTAGTAAAATCCTGAAGCGAGATGACAATATGCCGAAAACGTTTTCTACCACTCTTCTTGCTCTACATAAACGATAGTTAAAAATTTTTTCGTCGTGACTGATCTCAGTCAGGGAATAAGGTTTCATAATATTTTCAGATAACGAAAAGGCATCGTCACCGATAAAAACATAAGGCAGTTTGACTGCAGACTTTTCCATACTACTGGGCAGTGGTAAATGTAAAGTACCATTTTTGAGATTCTCGTAAAAATCAGTTTCGCGTAAAACACCTCCATCTGAGATTCTTCCATTGATTCCAGTATGTATGTAAATAAACTCGTAATCCCCATTTACAATAGCGAACAGAACAGTACTGTGGAACCCTTTGTAATTATAGTAGAAGGAACCGCTATTTTCAGGTTTTTTAATTGCAATATGTTTTCCGTCCATTGCTCCTAGGCAGTGTTCAAAATTCCAAGTTTTTCTAAACTGATCTGCGATTTCCAACCATTCATCTGGGTTTGAAGGAAACTATAAAAAAAGAAAACATAATAAGTAAACAAGCAAACTAAAAAATGGGATTTTATTTCATGAATTCAATTCCATTCTCAATAAGTGGTGTGCTATATACATATTAATAATGTCGCTTATTTTTCAGAACTATGAACCAATGACTCCACAAAGCAGCTGCTCTTCTCAACAGAGTGATAGCAGCAGGCCATCTACTAGAAAATCCTTAAACCAAGGAAGAAGCTTGTTACAAAAAAAAGCCAAATTTTTGGACCTAGCAAGTGCTGCTCTTGCGCCTACATCCATCTCCCCCTTTGACGCTTTTGGAAAAAGTGTGGCAGAAGACCTCACCAATATGGACGGTACCCAGAAAATTATAGCACAAAAACTAATTTCCGACATTGTATTTTACGGAAAGTTGGGGAGACTTTCCGAGAGTTCGAGCATTAATTGTGCAGACACAGCTCCTCAGTTGCCTTACCAAGCCCCCTATTGGTCCTGCTTATATTAATCGGATGCATGATCAACAATATCCCTACCATTGCAATACTTCTTACGCATCCCCATTTACAGCACCACGAACACCATTGCAACCGCAACATATTCAAACTTCAACACATTCACCACAATTCTCTCCACAGTCGGCTACTACTACTTCTCACTCTCAACCTGCTTCTATGGTGCATGATGCTTGTTATGGTACATCCAGGAATACTTCTCAATGTGATGTTAGTAATGAACTATCTGAGTATATTACATTGCATAAGGCATAAGTAAAACTAATATAAACCATGATTAACACTATGCAGTATAACAATAAGCAATAATTAATAAAAGCTTACCTTCATGTATTCTTCTTTTAATACAGTAAATAGAGCCCAACATGTTTCGGGAATAAGTTTTCCAAGAAGCTGTGGTGAAATTGCACAACTAAACTTTAAATCAGCCGCACATCTTCCGGTTGCTAAATACCGTAATGTGGCAATGAGTCGTTCTCTGGCACTGACAGCTTCTCTCATGGGCGTGTTTTTCCTCTCTATTTTGAATCGAATTGCTTCCAATAGGGTTTCGAATGCTTCTTTGTCCATACGTAAAAAATTATGTAAGTCAACAGGTTCTCTAATTTCAAGTTCTTGAAGTAAACTCATATGAGAGTATTTTCGTCTCTCCAAGTACCACTGTTTGGACCATACACGTTTTTTTTCTTCTCGCCCTCAAATATTATAAAGCCTCCAATGATCGCCAAATTTCTTTTATTCATGTCTAATAATAAATACGTCTGTCCACTGTTGAACACAACACTGCGGAGAGTGCCTATATCGACTTACACCAATCGTCGCAACCACCTACTGATCCGACCGATTTGTCTTCCTGTGTGTATTTAAACGACGAATTTGTCGGCGTGTGTATACCTAGTGGCGGATTTGTACGCCGGACAGATCCGCCGTACATATCGCCGTGTGAATACCGCGCTATATATATAATAGTCTTAATAAAATGGGCGGTCGGCTAACTACACTAGTGTGGACGATGTCGCGAGCTTGAAACAATCCTCGTGTGATTCTCACGCGGGTCGCTCGCGACGATCGCTCTCAGGGCGGTTTTTTCGTCGAACACAAAGGAGATCGCGCTAGGTTCGAAATGCCTGTGATGACGGCATATGCTGCACTCCTCTCACTTCTCGCGGGACGACAGGTCGCACCACGCGTATTGTTAATTTTGATTTAGTACTGATCGCATACTCTTTTTTGTTCGAGTCTAATATTAGTTTGCAAATATAAAATTGAAAAAGTGGACTTTTTGTAAGTAAAATTTTAAAACATTGGTTTTATTTTATTGTATTAATTAAATTATAGGTTTGTAGACCTTTGTAAAATGAGTCAATCTAAAAAAAGAAAAGTGGATTTGGAATGCAGAAACTTCAATGAAGCTTGGACGGTAAAATATCTTTTTACAAACATAAATAAGAAAGCAATTTGTTTGGTTTGTCAGGAAACAATTGCTGTTTTTAAAGAATACAATTTAAACATGCACTTTACAACAAAACATCCAAAATATGCATCACATTCTTTAAAAGAACTTCAAACTGTAGCAGAAAACTTAGCAAAAAACTTGAATAACCAACAAAATATTTTTACCAAACAAAGTAATATAGAGAAATCTACCACAAAAGCAAGTTATGTTGTCGCACACAAAATTGCTAAGTTATGTAAGCCGTTTTCTGAAGCAGAATTTGTTAAACAATGCATGGTACAAGTGTCGGAGATATGTTGTCCTGAAAAGAAACATATTTTTGAAAATGTAACCCTTTCAAGAAGAACAATAGTACGACGGATTGAAAATATTTCAGGAAACTTACTTGACCAGCTAAGAACAAAAATTGCTGATTTTACCTATTGTTCTCTGGCTTTAGATGAGTCCTGCGATATTACTGATACAAGTCAATTATTAATATTTATTCGCGGCATTAACAAGAAATGTGAAATTAGCGAGGAACTTCTTAGTGTGCATCCAATGAAAGATACAACTACTGGTGAAGACTTCTTTCTCGCTGTTGAAGAGTGTTTAGTTAAAGTAAGTTTAAGTTGGAATAAAATAGTAAGCGTCACTACGGATGGTTGTCCTAGTTTAACAGGGAAAAATATAGGCTTACTTAAACGAATTCGCGACAAAGTAAAAGAGTTACAACCAGAACACGATATATTATTTTTGCACTGCATTATTCATCAAGAAGTGCTATGCAGAAAGGTTTTAAAATTGAATCACGTCGTTACTGTTGTGACCAAAGTTGTGAATTTTATCCGAGGACGTGCCGTAAACCATCGACAGTTTGTTGAATTTTTGAAAGAAATTGAAAGTGACTTCTACGAAATTCCTTATTACACTGAAGTGAGATGGCTAAGCATTGGTAAAGTTTTGGACAGATTTCAATATTTGCTTGATGAAATAGTATCCTTCTTGTCGATAAAAGAAAAACTACATGATTTTCCTGAATTGCAAAATAGAGCTTGGCTAAACGATTTCTCATTTTCAGTAGATATCGTAAAATATTTGAATGAACTAAATATAAATCTACAAGGGAAAAACCAATTCGCTTTCAATATGCACTCAAACGTCAAAGCATTTATGACAAAACTAAATTTATTTGCTGAAAACTTTAATAATAAATTATTAACCCATTATGTACTAGCGTTACCATATCGTTACATTAAACATATCTCTAAGATAATTCTCCCAATTATTTCTACACGTTTTTTAAATTTGTTCGGTCGATGTTTCTCGGTCGGTTAATAGGTAAATAACGCGTGGATCTTCGTCTAGTTCCAAAAAGATGTTCGTAGGTTGCCAATTTATGCGGTTTGTTTAGAGGTTAGTTTTCGCAGCTAGAAATATGAGTTCTTCAAAAGCGTAAGTATAATTTTATCATATTTTGTAGTTGCTATAGGATATCTGCATGTCATTTTATTCTCTCAATACATAGTTATTCCGCATAATGTACTTGATTTTCTCATCTGTAATTTGCATTCGTTGACAGAGACGACTTTTGGTACCCGTGACCATACAGTCACGCTAGTCTTTGGAGGTGTTCTTTTGTCAAAGCTATCGAAATAATTTTGTTTCAAAACTGTACTCTAATTAGTGTGTTTATAAATGTGTTTTGCGTTTTAGATTAACTGTAAAAGACTTGGCGGATATATTGGAATCAGAAAATTTTTGGGAAGATGGAGACGAACTTACACAGCTCTACATCGAACCGCCGGTAAATAATGAACTCTCGGATGAAGATTCCGGTGATGAAGATGGAGGTGGACTTCTCGACAACCTGACTGGGCGACAATTCGAGGCTAGAGGCGAAGCTGTATTTGCTAGTGGAAGACGATTGGGGTCTGACGACTTCGACGAAGAGGACGATCTGCCTCTAAGTCACTTTATAGAAAAACCTGTCCAATAGAAATGGACAAAGGAAGGCGATCTACATCTAACAAATCACATTTTTCCTGAAAAAGATTATTCCATCCACAGAGGTTTGACACCAGTTGAGTTATTCGAACTTTTCATTGACGACGCGATAGTAAATTTTTTGGTAGAAGAATCTACTAAATACGCCAGATTTCTAAACTGGAATGACCCAAAAATTATACCTAACGAAATAAAATGTTTCATTGGTATTCTTATTGTGACAGGTTATTGTAGTCTCCCTGGAAAGAAATCATATTGGGATAACGGAGAGGATATGCGCAACGAACTTATACATAAGTCAATGCGTAGGGACCGCTTTATCCAGATCATGCGATTTTTGCATTTCAACGATAACACAAAACTTGATCCAGTTGATAAGATGACAAAACTAAGACCATTTATGAATGTTTTAAAAGCTCGATTCGTGCAACATTTTGTTCCAGATAAAGAAATATCTTATGATGAAAGTATGATTGAATACTTTGGCCGCCACGGATGTAAACAATTCATCCGTGGTAAGCCTATCAGATTCGGATATAAGGTATGGGCTTTGAACACAAAAAATGGTTATCTTATAAATTTTGAGTTATATCAGGGGTCCATCCCAAATTCAAATCCTGATGATAAGAAAAAATTTGGAAAGGCTGCTGCTCCGCTGCTACAGCTAATAAACGATTTTTCCCAAGATGTCAAAGCACTACCCTTTCACTTTTATTTTGACAACCTATTCACGTCTCCGAAGTTACTGGTTCATCTACGAAAAAACGGTTATCAAGCTACAGGCACCATACGTGATAATCGAATTCCAAAGAACTGTCCTATTGTCCCAGTAAAGGAAATGAAGAAAAAGAAACGAGGCCAGTTCGACTATGCTCTAGACAAAGATGAATCAGTCCTTATAGTCAGATGGATGGATAACTCAGTAGTTACGGTAGCTTCTACTGTTAATGGTATAAATCCAATAGGTGCTGCCAGCAGATATTCCACGGCTGAAAAGAAGAGAATCAGCATACCACGTCCTAGTGCAATAACAGAGTATAACCGATTTATGGGCGGCACCGACCAACTGGACGCGAACATCGGTACATACAGAGTTGGATTGCGTGGTAAGAAATGGTATTGGCCAATCTTCACATACCTTCTAGATGCATGTATTCAGAATGCTTGGGTGATCGCAAGAAACACAGGAAACGACATATCTCAACTGAACTTTCGAAGAGAAATTGCCCAGACTTATCTAAAGAGGTATGGTACACCACCTAGAGGTCCTGGCCGTCTCTCATCGTATTCAGATGATTCCCGAGTGCTCCCAGATCTCCGTTTTGATAACTTAGGGCATTTGGTTGAACTTGTCCCAAACCAAAAAAGACGGCGATGTGCAGGTGAAAATTGTCACAGTGTCGGTCGAACCCAATGTCGAAAGTGTCAAGTTGGACTGTGTGTACCTTGCTTTGTACCTTTTCATTGTAAATAGGCATTGTCCTTTATTATTAAAACATTACTATGCTAAAATTGTTTTAATTCATCTTTAATCCTGGGTACCTTTTGGTACCCAGGACCTAGACATTGGACTAGCGTGACCATACGGTCACATATTCAAACTACAAAATGAGTTACTTTTAAAACAAAAAATACTTAAAACTTATATGTTGGGATCCACAACGGTTATAAAATAAAGTAAATGCAGGTAAATTCACAAAATAATTAAATCAGTCCTTAATGGGTTAAATCATTTCCCCTCATTGCAAGCACGGAGAGAATCATTGAAAAATACAGATTTTTTTAAATATAGTGCAATAACACAAGACCTACATTCTGAATTCCAAAGAAGATTTCAAGATTTCAAAGCTATTGAAAAACCTTTATCATTAATTAGCCAACCTTTCAATTTCGATGTGCAAGAAGCCCCTGTTGAAATTCAACTAGAACTAATTGACTTACAATCAAATAATTTACTAAAAGAAAATTTTCACTCAAACGAATTGAGTGCCTTCTATGGCGCTTTGAATAATGAACATTTCAAACATTTTTTGAACTATGTTCAAAAATACCTTGTTTTATTTGGTTCGACATATATTTGTGAAAGAACTTTTTCTTTAATGGTTTCCACGAAAAATAAATATCGATCACAAATTACTGACGAAAACCTACACTCGGTATTAAGGATTGCTACAAGTGATTTGGAACCCAATTTTGAAGAAATAATGTCAGATGAACATTCGAGATTTCACGTTTCGCATTAACTTTAAATATTTATTTTAACGTTTGATGTTTTTCTTTTCTTTTTTGAATTCTATTTACTATTATATTTACGAAATGTAATATAAATGTTAAATTGTAATAACTATGTGTCAATATAAAATAATTTGTATCATTAAGACATAAATAAGTAACAAAATAAAATGTTTCATTGACTGGTTTATCTAATAGGCATTTATTTATAAAAATATTTCTTTAAAAATTACGTGACATATTTTATTCAAATTGAAATGATACTTAGTGTTTTTGTCAAAAAAATTGGCAGGGAAAAAACTCCATCCAAAACATCCGCTTGTGCAAAGCATACGCGGTATAGTCCTCCGGCCCGGGAGACATTTTGAAAATTTCATTTTGGCCCGCGCTTTAAAGTATTTGCCCACCCCTGTACAAGAGCATCCTATATGTTATTCAAGTAGAACGCTTAACGATGCAGAAAGACGTTAGTACCATAGAACGTGAATGTCTAGCCATAGTCTACGCAGTAAAAACCTACAGAAATTATTTAATGGGAACTCATTATATTATAATAACAGATCATAGACCACTCAAGTACTTATTGACAATAAAAGATGCCAGCTCAAGATTAGCCAAGTTTTTAATGGAGTATAGTTTTACGATCCAGTACCGAAAAGGCAAGATGAATGGGAATATCGACTCTTGATTGACACGCTTGACACCCGAAAACCCAGAGAGTGTAAACAGAATGAACAAAGTTGTAAACACAGTAGCCGTAATACACAAACAACCGCCCACAAGTAGTGAAGAAGTTAGGCCAATGAGTTCGGTGATATGTAGTCAAGAAATGATAATTGAAGCGCAAAGTAATGACACTGAGATAGCATGCTTAAAAACGATGTTAGAAAATAATCCAGAGGAAACAAGTAAATATTATCTCTTAGATAATTTATTATATCGAGCTAGAGAATCAAACCAGAGAGCAGATAGGATTGTGGCACCGAGAAAACTGATACCTGAAATATTAAAAATTTACCATGGATCTCTGCTGCCGGACATCCACTTCAAAAGAAAACCCAAGAACTAATAGAACAAGATTTTTATTGGAGTCGACTAAGAAATGATGATGATGATGAGATACCTTGGGAGAGGATTAGCATGGATATAGTAGGACCTTTAAATGTAACAGAGAAGAGAAATAAATCTATCCTAACGTGCATAGATTTTCTCACGAAATACCCGGAATGTATACCTATTCCGGACATGAAAGCTGAAACCCTAGCCAAAGCTTTTGTCGAACACATAATTTACAGATTTGGAACACCTCGAGAGTTATTAACTGATTGTGGAACACAGTTTGTAGGAAAATTATTTGAAGAAATTTGTAAAATCTTGGGGATTCAAAAAATTAAAAACAACACCTTACCATCCAAGCGCTAATGGAATTATAGAACCAATGGACAAAACGCTTAAAACCATGATTAGTCATTACGTGGCTGAACGACATGATAATTGGAATGAAATATTACCTTTTTCCCTTATGGCTTACCGTAACTTACCACATGAAGCTACTAAAGAAACCCTATTTTTCCTAATGTTTGGGAGAGACATGGAACTACCGCAACACTTAGGATTGAGAAGCGGATCACAGAAGTATAATTTAGACGAAAATTATGCAAGTGAACTTCTACAGCGAATGCAAATGGCACACGAACTTGCGAAAGAGAACATCGAAAAAAGTATCGATAAAAGGTGTTAAAAGCACAATGAAAGGAAGAAAACTAGAAAGGAATTTCAAGCCGGAGATTTAGTATATCTAAATATACCGGCAATAGTTAGAAACAAAAATTTGGCCGCAAAGTTTCGACCAAAATGGTCAGGACCGTATCGAATAATACAGAAAATTGGCCCTGTGACGTTGAAAATTAAAGAAATACGGGGAACTAAAACGCAGGTTGTGCATGCCCAAATATTAAAATTTTGTAAACAACTACCTACAGAAACACAAATAGACTCATCTGAAAATGAATACGACACCAACCGTGACGTCGAAGAATTAGATCCAGTCAGATTAGATAGAGAAGAATTAGGAGCAATTCAACGACAAAATCAGGAAGAAGAAGTAGCATTAGATATTCAGGAAGAAAATAACTTGTCAGATTCGAGTCAAGAGTCGGAAAATAACGAACAGGAAAACGCACCGAATATTTCACCTAGAAGAACAGGGAAGTCAAATTACCCCAGAGATTTAAGGACTATATTATGTAATTATCAAAGATCGATCAAAACACTATAAGCATAGGCAATAATAGAGTTTATAATAGAAACTAGAATGAAATTAGCAAATTAACTATTTTGAGAAATGAACAACTACTAAACTGACAGACTGTTATTGTTACAGTACATTTGATCATACTATCTCGGATACAGAGTGGGGTGGGCTAGTTAATTGCATATGACTGTTGGAGGCCCTCAACCAACATAACTGCTATATGACTACGAGATGTTCATCCCTGCCCAGATCCTGAAAGTGGATATTCCGTAGACCACTGGTATGTACAAATCTTAGAAAAAGATCGAGTACATTCCGTACACGTGTACAACTGTCTAGTTGAAGTAACCCGACTAATATCGTATTGCGGAGTATTTTCGCATCAATCAGCTGTTGAAGGAGGTTACGCGTCTTATATTTACGAACTAGGAGGTGAAGAATGCAAGAAACCTCACATGTATCGCCTATTTAGAGGACTAAATGGACATACTATTAATAAAATTAATTTAAATGGAACTACGACTACCACCCTGACGATTGCAGGAAATTTAAACAAGGAAGGAAATTGTAAAGGTACCCAATACACAGAAGACGGTATTCAATGGAATAATGTCATAGTACAAGCTCAAGTTAAAAGTACCCTACAAGATTACTACACAAAGGCGGAATTTTTCGGACTACAACGAAATGGAATTGTGTGTCCATTTCTAGATGGATATTGCATGGATAGCGTAAATGGAGAATCAGTGTGGAAAAATGAAAATCCCTCAATGTGTAGTCAATTTACAAGCATATGTGAGGGGCAAGCAGCCCTTATAACGGAGAAAATGGCCGAACAACATCAGTACATTGTTGTAGAAGAAAGAAAGAACATTTTCGCACTACAACTAGTACGGGGTGTTCATTATAAAATTTCATCTAGCCACCTATGAAATGCATTTGTTATTTTGAAGCACGTCGTGAATTACTTCGTTCCGTATTTGTCTGTCAAACTTTCAAATTTAGGCACGTTCGCACTTTGCGAACGTTTTCCTGGTTGCCTACCATTACGCGCTCCGATAGTGTCTCCATCCTTTTTTTCTCAATAAGAATCTAAGGACGGGAATGCTCAAATAAATTTAACAAAATAATAATGAATAGCAATTGACATGACATTCCAACCAATCCAGAATCATTCAGAATATTCATAAATAAATAAGTTGGCCTTAATTCGTTTGATTTTTTTTTATTATTTAAAGATTTTTAAGATTCTATAGGCTGTAAAATTTACTTGAGGTATTCCCGAGCTAACATCCACAGAGAACTTAGAAAAACACATCAATCTTTGTGCCAAATTAAGTGTACGACGGAGATAGTGGACCTTGGGAGGTGAGATAAACTAAAATTTTGCGACCCTGAATGCCTGAACAGGCCTTTCACCTTTAGAAGTGGCGATTTTCTTCTTGATCCTTTGACTTCTGACGACGACAAAGCACCCCAATCACCAGCCCCTGCACGGTGTAGCCTTTGGGGAGAGGAGTTTTTAAGGCTTGGCCCTACTAACTACAACTGCAACCGAAAGTAACACTAAAATGACATATAAACAATAACATGTAATATAAAAAAATGTAAAAAAAAACAAAACTCTAATACCAAGAAACAGTTCAATAAACGCATTCATATTAAATCCATGAGTCAGCCCAAGACATTCACACGACCTTACGTATTAAGTGAAAGCCTAAACATCATCTTCGTCTCACCCCGCACACTGCTTCTGCTCGCTAATAATTAATAATCGAAGATTATTTGGTAGTTTTTAGGTAAAAACATCATAAGAACAAAGGCGAATTGTCAAGGACGTTCTAAGAAAAAATAAGAAAGAAGGTCACACACGTGTCCTAATTGATTTCTGATGCATAGGTAGGGAAATTTCGTCACCTGCTACAAGTATAAAAGAACGTAATTTGATGACAAAAAGGGGATTCGAGATTGAGATTCAGATTGGCATTGTGCTAGTAAAAGTTCTTAGTTCAACTTCGCGTTTTTGACTTCCGGTATCGCCATGCCTTAGAGACATCAAACATAGATAGGGAAGTCCGAATAAAGCGAGTTAGTAAAACGTGTCGTGAGTTTAGGATTCGTGAATAGTATTGAGTAATTAATCGTTCTTACGTGTAATAACCGATCGAAATGCATATAAAAAGTGAAAGAGTATCGAGAATCTGGTTACTGAGTAAGTTAAAGGCTACTTTTATTTTTGACTTGTAATAGTGTGAATTCGTAACCCTTTTCTCTGAATGTACTTAATTAGTGATTTAATTTGGATTGTTAATGGATAAAGATAATGTTAATGAATAAAGTTAATGAATAAAGATAATAAACCTTACATAAGAATACAGTCAAAAAGGTATTTACATAATGAGTAATAGAGGCAACTTAATGTTAAAGATATTTACATAATAATTATACTGCATAAAGTTACTATATAAAGAAATTAATAAAAGCAACTTAGTACCTATTGTAGTGGTTATGAGTTTTGTTTACGCACAGGGAATATAAAAAGGCATTAGGAATTTAATCAACGACAAATGAAATTTTAAGCTCCTTTTCGATTGATAAGATTGACAGAAAGTTTTCTTGTTTCGGATTACGACGTTTTGTGGCGCACCAGAGGGCTATACTGAAGGAAGGTTCAAGGTAAGTGTGAGTCAAAAATTGGCTACAGTGCGTTAATGTATCATTTTGTCTGGGTGAAAGTAGAGAGTTTGTGGGAGACCCTCCTCCTCCCAATCTCACTCCTCCTCCGAAAACCTATGAGAGAGCAAACTCCTCTTCCGAAAACCCATGAGAGAGCAAACTCCTCCTCCGTCCGATACATAACCATCGCCCCACCACCAACACTGCATGATACTTATACGAGCGTTTAAGTTCGAAGATTAGTTTGGTTTACAAAGTATAAGCAGACAGATATTAGTAAAATAAGTATGAGTGAATTAGTTCAGTTAACACCAATAGTTGAAGAAGCTGAACCCATAGAGCCCACAACTGAATTAATGGAATTGACACCATTAATTGACTTACCAAATAATGAGTTAATTGATTTGAGCTATGAAGACATAGACAGTGTTTTGTCTACAATTGATCCAAGTGTAGACTTATCAAGACCTAGTCGTTTTATCAATTTGATCACTGCAGATATGAGCATATTTTCCTCTCCGCCTTATCCAAGTGAGGAAGACAGAATCGATTTTGAAATGGATTGTGCAACTAAGGAACAAGAAAATGAAGAAGAAATAGTTACTTGTATTATTTGTTTCGAAGAAGTGAATGAGGTCTGTCACCCAAATAGTTGTAATCATAAATTTTGTTTGCAATGTATTATAAGATGGACAGATAAATGCTGTTTGTCATCATTGAAGTCAAAAAAATGTCCATATTGTCGTCAAAGTTATTCTTATTTAATTGAAACTTCAAAAGATGTAATAAGACATCATAATATTTTCACAATGAGAAAAAATTAATAGTTTTAAGAAGTTGTGTAGTTTAAGGAAATTGGGAAATACAAATATTACATTTGTTTTGCCTCAGTATATTTCTAAAAACACAAATTGCTCTTAACTACTAAAATTTAAAAAATAGTAATCAATTACAATCCAAATTTTTTATAAAAATATTACAATTGTTTTGACTCCATGTATTTCTAAAAACACAAATTGCTCTTAACTACTAAAAGTTAAAAAAAAAATAGTCATCAAAAACAATCCAAATTTTTGTTGGACAGATTAACTATTAAAAAATTATTGCTACATAACATGTCTAGAAGAAATGATAAAATGATGAATTATTTAAAAAAAGAAATAATTAATACATAAATAAATGTTCAGAAATTAAAGTTCTGGATGAATGGATCCATTAGTGTTTATGGGCTTCGTTTCAAATGTATTACAGAATAAGCAAGCTTGAGCCGGTGTTACAAAGAACAGATTTGTATAACACATACAACATTTTATATCGATACTATTATATTCTAGGGCTCGTTTATAGTGACAATTAACAAATTGAAAGGTCCCTCCATATGGACCAATAGAGTGGTTTTCATTGCATAAGAAACACAAGGCATACGTACCCCCAAACACTGAGGTTATTTGCGCATATGATTGAAATACGCAAAAGCTTTTTCTTTCATACCACAATTGGTTCACTTCCTGAAGTGCGTCCTTACAGCGTGGGTTCGATGATATCCACTTATGGTACTGGTTTTGGTATGCTGCAACACAGGAGTCATCGTTCTTAAAGCGTGGGGTCACTGGTAGGATATAAAATTGTGCTTGCAAGCTAAGCTTCACTCATTGTTCGTCTTGTGCGTGCTTGGTGCCCGTCGTTATAACCATCGTGAAATCGCTTTGCTTACTATAAATTCATTTTTATTTTCTCACTTTTAACTAATTCTTGTTTATTTTGTGTTTGTGTATTGTGTTTTTTAAATTGTAAGTAATATGAAATCTTATGCCTCAACATCCACCACTTTCCCCAAAATTCATATTATATCCGACATTACTATTAGAGGACCATATCCTCATTCAGACCAAATGGACATTGACTTTAATACTGAATTAGAGAAATTCTTGGCTGACACACACCAAATAAAAGAAGACTTCTCTGGCTCACTGTTCGATTTGACTGAATTTGACAATTATGTAAACGAAACAAATTTAAACCAGACAGACAAAGAACTTTTGGATATTTTAGAAAATAATGACATATCACTTACCGAAGAAGACACGACAGACTTAATGTTTGATTTGTCACAACTGGACACCATGTGTGAATCAAACATTGAAAAGGACTTACAGACAGACGAACTAATTAATAATATAGTGACTAACTATCAATTATACAACCCAACCAACAAACAATCAGACCAAAGTGATATGTCAAAAACAAATTTCTTGTTAAATGATAATTATGACATAATTACTCAACCTGACCAACCGACAGACGAACTTATTAACAATATAGTAACAAATTATCACTTATATAACCCAACTAACAAACAACCCGACCATACTAATAAGACAAAAAATAATTTAATATTAGATGACAATTACGACATAATTACTCAACCTGACCAAACAGACCCGCAAACGAGCAGTGTAATGCCAGACAAAAATAAAATTGTTACCGACCAACCCACACCAAAAAATGACGAGACGAACTATGAGTCTGATGAAGATATTCCTTGCGGGCAGAAATCACCATCTGGCACAAATTTTTATTTAAGAACTGAACCATGTTCCCCTTTTAGTCCTAAGTTATCTCCTCTCATTTTGGAAGACGATAATGATCAAAATGTACCTTGCCCCTCTGCCATTATTGAATCCTTTAGTGATTCAGAAGGGGAGGAGGCAAGTAATTTTAAACCAAATTTTTCTTTTCTCATAGAAAAAAAATTTAAAGTAAATAAAAATAATAGGAAGAAATTGGCATCTCTAAAGTCTTTAAGTTTTTCTTTGCAAAGTTTATTAGATAGTTCCAAAATGAAAAAGGAAGATGTAGGAAAGTGGGAATGTGCCTCTAAAAGGTTTAAAAAAGCGGTGGATGATTGTATGGAAAATTAATCTAAATTCTAATGTAATCCAAATTCTTAATTAATTATCTTCCAAATTTTAAATTATTATAAATTTTATATCTTCAAAAGGTTTCACAAATGGCGTTCGAATGCATAACTTGTAAAAAACAATTCTCTCGCAAAGACAATTTGCTACGGCATTTAAGAAGCAAGAAGGCATGCAACAAGACACTTCCATTAACACAATGGCTTAAGTCTGTAGACAAGACAGGTAAGAATATATCTAATTAAATATTAGTTATTTTAAAAAAACATATCATTTATACTAGATTATTTTTAACATGTATTGAAAATAATACTAATTAAAAATTATCCAATATTACCATCTAATAATTTTTATTTGTTTTAGATATTTTATTTCTAATATTTTTTTTTAATTGTTATAGATAGGCATTGCCAAAAGTGTAAGAAAGACATTAAACGTGATAGATGGTCTTCACACCTTCATTCAAATTCCCACAAAAATAACTGCAAGACAACTTTGGAAAAAGGAGTGCAAATTATCCAGACAGCTTTTAAGGAACGAATAATTACTTATAGACTTTCTACTGAAGAACTATTTCTCAACATTCCACACTATTTCCAAAATTTGGAGGAAAAAATACTACACTTATTGGATCAAGAGCTAGAAAAACATAGATGTATTAAGATAAATATGGAACTATTTGGATACTACTTTAACCCAACCACTGAAAACTATGACGTCAAGTCATTTAACACTGTTTTTCATGTTATATGTGAGGCAACAGATTTTAAGGAGACCATTAATGAATTCTGCACCATTATTGATAAAAAGGCAGATGAATTTGCAGAAAAAGACTCAGGTGCGTTTTAAAGTTTTTTTTTTTATACAAATTTGCAATTTTTTTTATTTCTAGGTTGGATTCTTATCAATCTTCTTTACCTTGAGATCAACATCAACAAGTACAACCCATTGAGAGCATCATCCTTCATCGACCTTCCCGAAGCAATCAAACGCCGTAACGCCATCATCAACATCAGAAATGATGATGACTATTGCTTTGCCTGGTCCATTGTAGCAGCTTTTAACCCACCGACGGGTCTTGAGTTTGAAACGTCGTCCTACCCACACCCACAATCAGTTTTGAATTTAACAGGTATTGACTTTCCAATTTCTTTAAAGGATATCAACAAATTCGAGAACCAAAATAATATTTCAATTAATGTTTATGGCATTGAAACTTTAAAAAAAAAAATATGTATTGATTATGAAGTTGTTGGTCCCCTTTACTATTCAAAAACAAAAAAAAATCAACATGTTAATTTATTACTGATAGGTAATGATAGTGGAGATTTTCATTATTGTCATATAAAAGATTTGTCAAAGTTAGTCTCAAGTCAAATTTCAAAACATCATGGTAAAAAACATCTATGTGATGGTTGTTTACAATATTTTCAAACACAAGAGAAGTTAATTCGTCATAATAGTTATGATTGTGACCACGTTCGAATCAATCTTCCATCAGAAAATTTAATTGTAGACAAATTTGGATACTTGACGAATGAAAACAAACTAAAATTCGTAAATTTTCAAAAAAAAATGACAGTTCCTTTTGTTGTATATGCTGATTTTGAGTGTATTCTAAAACCTTTAAATGACGACAATGCTGATCTGCAACCAAATATTTCGTACACTAAAAGACAATATGAACACATACCATATTCATTTGCATATTTTATCAAATGCTCCTTTGATGATACTTTTTCTAAATTTGAACGATATAGAGGACCAAACAGCGATCAAATTTTTATAAATACGTTAGAAAAAGATGTTATAGGACTGTACCACAATTTTCTTCAAAAACCTAAAAAAATGAAACCCTTGACTGAGTTAGAAAACCTTTGTCACCATTGTGCCACAATTTGCCATATTTGTGAAAAACCATTTGTTAATAATGACAAAGTTTTTGATCATTGTCACATTACTGGAAATTATACCGGTCCTGCGCATTCAGTTTGTAACCTAAATTTTAAAATTCCTAACTTTATTCCAGTTGTTTTTCACGGATTAAAAAATTATGATTCTCATTTATTTATAAAAAAGTTATGTCAAAATAAAGAACAATTGTCAGTTATTGCTCAAACTAAAGAGAAGTATATTTCATTTGAAAAACACATTCATGTTGATAATTACTTTGACCAAAAAACTATGAAAACAAAGAAGAAGAATTTTACATTGAGATTTATTGATTCTTTTCAATTTCTTCCATTCTCACTATCAAAGCTGTCAAATACATTAAAAGATGAACAATGTGTTGAAATAAAAAAAATTTTTAATAATCAAGAAAAATTTAAACTCATTCGTCAAAAGGGAGTTTTTCCTTACAATTATGTTGATGATTATTCTAAACTTAATGAGAACACTTTACCAGAGAAAGAAAAATTTTATAACAGTTTAACAGATGAGCATATTTCTGATGAGGACTATGAAAGAGCTCAAACAGTTTGGAACTTGTTTCAATGTGAATCTATCGGCCATTACTCAGATATCTATTTACTTTCAGATATTTTATTGTTAGCTGACATATTTCAAAATTTTAGAAAAACCTGTTTAAGAACATACAAACTAGATCCCGCTCATTTTTATACATTTCCAGGATTATCATGGGAGTCTTGTTTGTTATACACTGGAATAGAATTAGAATTATTAACAGATCCAGATATGTTACATTTTTTCAAAAGTAGTGTTCGTGGAGGAGTAAGTTCGTGTATCTGTAGAAAATCGGAAGCTAATAATCCATTTATCTCAAATTATGATCCTAAAAAACCAAATACGTACATAATGTATTTGGATGCCACCAACTTGTATGGTTATGCAATGTCACAACACCTTCCAACTGGAAATTTTGTCTGGCTGACAAATGAAGAAATTGAAAGCTTCAATGTTATGACCATTTCTAATAATTCTATGATTGGTTATGTTTTAGAAGTAGATTTAGAATATCCTTCAGATTTACATGATTATCATAATGAACTACCTTTTTGTCCAGAAAATTATAAACCTTCAAATTCAAAATCCTCAAAACTAATTCCTAATTTGAATAATAAAACAAAATATATCATACACTATCAATTATTAAAACAATGTATTGAACATGGACTTAAACTAACTAAAATTCATAGAATTTTAAAATTTTCTCAATCACCATGGTTAAAAAAATATATTGATTTGAATACAAAGTTAAGAAATGAATCTCTAAATGAATTTGATCGTAGCACTTACAAATTAGCAAATAATAGTATTTATGGTAAAACTATGGAAAATGTTGATAATAGAATTGATGTAAGGCTTGTTACAGAATGGGAAAAAAATGTGAGAAAGGACGGTGCTGAAAATCTCATTGCAAAACCAAATTTTAAAGATTATACTATTTTTTCTGAAAATTTGGTCGCTATTCAAATGCAAAAAATACTTGTGACTTATAATAAACCTATATACGTTGGCTTTTCAATTTTAGACATCTCAAAAACTGTCATGTATGATTTTTTTTACAATTTTCTCAAGCCTCTCTATGCTGATGATGTTTTACTTTTGTACACGGACACCAATTCATTCATTTTGGAAATCACCACAGATAATGTATATAATGATATAAAAAAAAATATTCACAAGTTTGATACTTCAAATTATTCAAAAAATAATATTCATAATATGCCCGTAACAGAATCAGTTGTTGGAAAATTTAAGGATGAATATGCTGGTGAAATTATTACCTCTTTCTATGGTACAGGAGCAAAAGCTTATTGTGTACAAACAGAAACTGGTTTATCAAAAAAAGCAAAAGGAGTGAAAAAAAGTGCCATTAAAAACCAATTGGACTTTATTCACTATAAAGATGTTGTAGAAAAAGAATCAAAACGTTTCTGTTCTATGTATGTGTTTCGATCTCGTTTACACACCATTTACACTGAAAAAGTAAACAAATTAGCTTTAACTTCTGAAGATGACAAACGATTTAAAATTGCCAATAATTATACTACTCTTGCTTGGGGTCACCAGGATATTCCATTTTACCAATGGAGTAATGATCATGACGATTTAAACATTTTTCTTTAAACCGGTTTTTCAATCTGAGATGTTTAAAAGTCAGGATCGCAGCAACATGATTCAGTTCTTAGCAAACGGTTCTCCCATTATTAACGCTTTACAAAATTTCCAAAATGTGTTTAGAAACTTTTGATGAACCCAAAACTTATGAAGAACGATTGTCAAGTTTTAACAAATGGAATGGTAAAGTGAAACCGCAAGTATTGGCGGCAGCAGGTTTCTACTATACATCAGTTGCTGATGCTTGCAGATGCTCCTATTGTGGTATTGAAATATACAAATGGTTGCAGGACGATTGTCCCATTGAAGAACATTATAAATATACTGAGAACTATACTAAGAACTGTGATTTCAATAAGTGTTTGTTTTTGACTAAAAATAACATTGACTTGAAGCTGACTAAAAAAGAAATAATTGATCTAGTTAATGGTTTAAGGAATATAAATACATATAGTTTAAAATTTGTATGTGTCACTTTATTATTAAGTTTTGTATTTAATACCTTATATTTATATTTTTGTAATTTTTAATTAATCATTACTTGCCAGAATAGTTTATATTATTTCTTATATTGTAATTATTATTAAGTGATATTTATCTATTGTACGTCTCTATGGTACATTTATAGTAGAGATTTTGTGTTTGATTAAAATCCATATTAAAGGATATAATTTGTTATTTCTAATATATATTCGACATTAAATGGTATTTAAACATATTAAATGTTGTTTTCCTTTTAGTTAAGATCTTGAAACTCAACAATACAGTTGTTTCTAATTTCAAACTATAATGTTACCAATCTCACAATTTATATTATTGCACTTAATTATTCAAAATTCTTTATTTGTTTATTATCCTCCACAAGTTACACAAAGTGAAGTGTGTTTTAGCAATGAGACAAACATTACTTTAGACAAAAATTGTCATTTTATGAGAGTGGCACTAATTAACAATAATACTATTGTGTTTAAACATCAAATGAATGGAAATGAGAATAGTAGCAATTTTTTCAAAATTTTATATCATTATCCTAATAAGACTATTTTTGATACCAATTGGTTTAGGATAACTGACTTCAACTCACACATAAAAAATTATTCTTATTTAGAAATTGGTAATAAAACGAATTTTCAAGAAAATGAATTTAATTCATGTTATTTTTCTTGGATTGTTAACATAATATTAAGTTTGACTATATTTTTAACTTCAATTATTTTAACATTCATCTATTACCAATTTAAAGCCCTAAACTCCTAATCTTTAAAATTATTTTATCACATGGGAAAGACAGACTGGGACCAGCTTGGAGCAGCACCACATCCGACCACATATTTTGATATATCTATTATGTAATAGAAATATACCTATTAATAAATAAAATACATTTATAAATTTCAATGTTTTATTACATAAAAATTTCTTCATACAAATAAAAAACATTAGATAAAGCACAAACAGATGATGTCTGTTGATGGTAAAAGCAGCTAGGATCCATTTGTTTTATGGTGGGTTGTTCATGTATTTCAATTATTGGTTTAGCTGAATATTTCCTTACAAAGTCAGCTTTTTCTGCTCCTTTCACATACACATGTTCTGCTTTACTGCATAAACTTCTAATTATATCTGCACATTTATGAAGTTGAGTAAATCCTTCACTCCACTTTATACAATGATGATTATTCATCAACCAAACAGCCTGCTTGTGCAGGTGTGGTGGTAAATGATCTATTGGAAACGGTGGCTTGAAAATATAGTGACTGATTCGTGTTCCATCATAAGCAGCTAATTCTTTTGCAATAAATTTATTGTTTTCAATTCGAAAGCCTTGAACGTCTAGAATAATGTTCATAGTTTCAACTGAGATAATTTTTTTACCAAAAATTTCTGATCACTATAATTTTGAATTTGCTTCTTTAACACATTTAATTTTTTGAAGAAGTCTGCCACTTGTTGCTCTAAACTCATAATGAATAATTAAATAAGGTGTTTAGCACTTTTATAGAAGAAAGCATGCGCACTACAGTTGCTTCACAATTTTTGTGAGAGGATTGTAACTAAAAATTTTATCATGCAAAATGAGACAAAACGCTGAAGTATCTTTTTTAATAACCGTATTGGTTTCAAATTCTACTCTCATAACAATAGAGCCAGTTTGAATTGACTCTTTCTGATGGGAACAATCAATATGAGTAATTGGAGAAATATTTTTAAAATTTTCTGGGGTAAAGATAGGTTCAATAGAATTCCCATAATATGAATGACGGAAATTTGAAAACATTTCATATAATGTTGAAAATTTATTTTCTTTAAAATTCAAAAACATGTCATGATATGGATATCGCTCAGAATTTAAAAATACTCTAATATTTCTTAAGTCAACATTATCAAACTGACTCATATCTTTTTTAATCTGTCCTTTCCTGTCTTCTTGAAAAGCGATAACAACATGACGAGGAGCTTCAAGTTTATTTGTGGTTTTTACAGGCCAAGTATGTCTAAGACTCTCCGATAGTGAAGAATATTCTACAAGTTCCCAACTTCTAAAACCTAACAAAATTTCTTTATTAGATTCTAATATTTTCGTTAACGCCAGTTGTTGTGGAATATCTACTGTTATATGAGGCATTTTCCAATATATTTTATCAAAGGACACTTTTGGTGTTTCTACAGTGGGACTAGGAGGTTCTACATCATCTTTAAAGATAACTCCATCTAAATCATTACTAGCCCTAATAAGAACCAGTTCCTGTTTCATATTTAGGATTATTTTTTTGTAGTCTTCAAAAAATCCTAGCAACAATTTTAATGGTATAGACACACAAAAATTACCCTTATCGTCAACTAAAATTCGATCAGATTCCTTTCTGTGAGGAAACCAACCAGCATTTTGCAATTTTAAGCTTTCATTTGTGTTGTATGAGAGGTATCCTTTGAGGGTCGAAGCTAAACCAACATTTCTAACAGAATCTATAGTAATACCGTTTAATTCATAGCGAATCTCTCTAAAAAGGAAGGTGACGCCATTGTTAATAAAACGTAATTTTTTTGTATATTTATCTTCAGTGTTAGTTAATTTGCCTTCGATATAAAGTAAACTTTCTGTAGGTAAAGTGTAGGCGTCAAGTTCTTGAATGGGTATGCGAATTTCATCATTATAATCAAATTTTGAAGAGATGTATGGTTGATATGTATGAAGTTCAGAACTAACAATTGAATTATCTACATATAGTTTTTCAGTAACATTTAAAATGTCCATTATAAAACTTTAAAACCAAGAGATGTGAGGAATTGACGATTTTCTCGTGTTAATCTCTTGCTGCTTTTTCTGATACTGAGCTTGCGAGTTGATGTTTTCTTTTTATAGGGTTTTTGATCTAAAAGTGTAACTATGGGTATTCTATTGTATCTAACCACCATATTATTCACTATTTGGTTTTAAATGTAAACGGACAGTTATAGTTTCACCTCTAAAACTTATGAGATCTCCGTCTTGATCAACTATTTTAACAGTAATGTTGTTTATCGTTTTGACGCTGACTGGAAAATATAACACAGGTAAAGGAGATTCCACTATTTTATACCCTGGTGGTACAGTTGGATAGAATTGATGAATAATGTGAACTGGTTTTCCATTACTAAAGGATCCCACACAAATATTGCAATCAATGCATATGGCATTTACTTTAGTTATGTTGGCTACATTGTCAGATATGCCAAATGTATTTGCTTCTATAACTTTACTTGTAAAACCCAATATCTTTCTTATTGAATCTTCCTTTGTGAAATCGACTGGTTTGCTACAAACTAAACTACATTTAAGAGTGTTGGTATTTGCAAGTAATCGAAAATTAACATCTTCGTTTGGAAACGTTTCCTTAATTTTTGATTTAATAAAGGAGTCTAAATCTGCAATATCATAAGTTCCGTCCGGAATAACTATAACTTTATTGTCTATATATATTTTGTTATGACCTTGTTCAATATTTGGTATTGTCATAAAAGTTTCAAAATCCGCTAAACCCAAGTAATATTGTCTTCCATCATCCAAGTAAATGGGAGGATTAAAATCAGCAGATAACACGGAACTATTTCCGGATATGGCAATAGTTGTAGACATTATGTTAATAAGTCTTTCAGTGATTGGCTTATATATCTGTTTGTAGAAATCTTAGTGACAGCTGCCCACAATTATTTGAATTATATTTCTGTTGATTTTCATAGGTATAAAATATTGTCACGTTGCCATTCGAATTAAAATATTTTATTAGTTCTTTTGGAGGCTTTAAATTGCCATAGCTATCAAAATATATAACTTTGTTTTTATTTTTGTTGTAAGCTATCCAATGGGTTCCTTCTTTTTTCACACTATCTAAATTAACAATTCCTCGCTCAACAAAGTTAATTTTGTTTGGCAAATTATCACGCATGAATACTCCTCTAAAATTTGGAATTTTTAACATTTTTGAATAATTTAGAATTTCTATATTGGTTAACGCTCTTTTCGGAATATTTATTTGGTGTTTTTTTTTTTTGTGATTTCCTCTTAACCGAACCTCCTTTGTAGGGTTTAATAAATAATCCTTTTCCCTTGGAAACCCCCTTGCCACTTTTGAAGGGTTTTACAAAAAGACCTTTGCCTTGTGACATATTTTCCATTGCTGTATTATGTCTATGCAATTCTTCCAACTGTTCTCTAGCTGCTTTAGCATCATTCACTGCTTTAGCAATACCAGCCGCCCCACCACCCAATGCTCCAATCGCACCAAGTATTGGTAGTAATAATGGTAAAAAACCTCCAATTTTCTTAGGAGGGCGAATAACACGCTTTTTTCCCACTTTTTTCCTCTTTAAGCCCATTCCAAGTTTTCTCTTGCCCCTCATTACGCCAGCTACTGTCAATGCTGCGATTTTTTCTCCAATCGAAGAATCTTTAGCTTTCACCCTTTTCCAAGCCTCGTTTGCTAAAATTTTATCCGCCTCGTGTCTTTTTGATAACTGCTCAGACTGAGAGTATGCTATATCATGTTTTTGACAAGCAGCATCCAATGGATTAACTCCAATGTCTCCACGCTCTAATCTTTTCTCTAATTTTGTTCCGGGTCCGCAGTAATTATATCCAGGTATATGGAGTTCAAACGGAAGCTTAGTAACTAATTTATTTACTAAACCAGAACCTGTTTTGACGGCTCTATTTATACGTTTCTTCCTACAAGTCATCATGTTATTATGACAGAATGTATTATGTCTCTGGTATAAATACTTTTACCTTCAGTCAAATCTACTAGTTAGACATGAGGGTTGAAAAACAAAATTTCTCATTGCCTGTAAAGAATCATGATGAAAAAGTTTTCTCAAGGCAGTTTAAAAAGCATGGTGAATTATTTGGAGGAGGATCAAAAAGATGTTTGATAGTAGGCTGTAGTGGCAGTGGCAAAACTAATGTAATGCTCACCCTGCTAGAACATCCAAACGGTATTAGGTTTGAAAATGTCTACGTATATTCAAAGTCTTTAGATCAACCAAAATATGAATATCTGAGAAATCTATTGGGACCTATAAAAGAAATTGGCTATGTGGAATATGACAATGATGAAGACATCATCTCACCACATGAAATAAAACCCAATTCTATTATAATTTTTGACGATATTCCATCACAAAATCAGAATGTTATTAGAGATTTTTTTACACATGGCAGACATAGGAACACAGATGTTTTCTTTATTTTCCAAGGGTATAGTTCCATTCTAAAACGTTTAGTTAGGGAAAATTCAAACTTATTAATACTATTTAAACAAGATTCAACAAGTATAAAGCACATTTATAATGATCATTGCATCATGGACATGACGTATGATCAGTTTAAAAATATTTGTTCCAACTGTTGGAAAGAGCCCTATGGATTTCTGGTAATAGACAAAGACTGTCAGATAAACAACGGCAGATATTGAAATAAATTTGATTCCTACATTTACCTATAAAAGTAATTGTTTCATAATTTTTCATCATTTAAAATTAATTTGACATGGACAAACGTGTAGCTAGGGAATTGATAAAATCTAGAAAAGCAGTCAAGGACAAATATCGTGGTTTAAAATTGGCTGCCTCTTCGACCCAATCTGAACTAGAACAATCTTATAAACCAATTACCCAACCACTTAATCAACTACTCTCCACCATAGGAAATATTGAACCTTTTCAAGTAAAAGTAGAACCAAAGGAAGAAGTTGAATCTCCATCAAAAATTTTTGAAACATCTACACCGACAAAACAAAAGAAAAAAGCACCGGTTTTGACACCATCAATTCCTTCATTTTTTGAAGCCAGCCAACTACCGTCAATATTAGAAACAGACGTAATTGCTGAAACTAGTGACCCATCTAGTTCAACGTTAGATCTAAACTTGTCTGACATTTTGGAACAAACTAAGAAAACGATTCAAAATTATGTTTCCACACCTTCATATGCAGATTATTTGCAAGATTTTCATGAATTACCTAGAACATATATTGATGAAGGAGTACGAGATACAGAACATAAATTTGATCACAACTATGGAATAGTTCATGATCTTCAAACAGAGAAATTTTTTTTGGGTACAACGCAGAAACCTGTTGACATAATAGGCAAAGATATTAAAGTTGAAGGAAAAACATATAATGGAACAGTAGGTTTATATGAATTACTTTTCAAAAAGCATCCTGTCACCTATAAGAAAGAAGACTTAGATAATTATATGGACATTTTGGCGAGAACTAATGCATATCGAAGAAACCATGATCCCAATGAGCAAGTTCAGGGAAACTCATCTAGCAAATATATACAAATTATCGGACCATATTTGCATAAACAGGGAATCACTAAAACAAGAATTACAGCGATGCAAAAATTGGCTGAAGCATTTGGCAAGCCCAAAGCTCCATATAGAGCAACAAGAGCAACAGCTTCTGGGAAAGGGTTAATTTTAAAAAGAAACAAATTGAACACTGATTATGTACACTGGGATAATGTCAATGAATTAGTAGACAGACTGCGGTTGCTAGTAGCTTCTACCGTTGCAGGAAATAATGCTCATTCTAATGAAATTATATCTATTGTAGAGGAATTAAAAGAGGCTAAGGTTATACTATAAATAGAAAAGTCTAAAAGCATTTGTTGTTTATTAAAAAATGACTGTGGATAAATTCGGACGTCATATTTCAAAGCGGGCACAGCCAAATATAAAATATTTAGAAAAGTCAATTATCGCAGATGTTGAAGCTCAAATTCTAGAAAATTTTCAAAACTTAAGTAATAATAATAACATAACTAAAAGACTTAATGAAAACAGAGCAGAAATTGGAAATGTTGCAAAAAAATTAAAGCTTCTAGAAGATGACGCCTCAAAACAAAAACTTGAAAATAAAATAGAATCGATTGAATTGGAAATTAAAGCAATAAGTAGTCATCAAAATGAGGTGGAAACTATACAAAATAATTTAGAAACAGAAATAGGTGAACTTAAAAAAGCAAATACTGATGTTACTAAAATCAATGAAAACAATCTAGCTATTGAAAATGTTGCGAAAAAAGTAAAGCTCTTAGAAGATAGCAACTCGAAAAAAGAAGAATTTCAACAGAAATTACTCATGATTGAAGATGACATAAAAACTATATCAAACTACCAAAGTGAATTGAATGTTTCAAAAAATAATTTAGAAATGGAAGTTAATAAATTAAAAGAAATAAAGAGTGACATATCTAAAATTAAAAGTGCTCTACAGAGCGATGTTAAAACGAAATTTGAGACATTTGCTGCTGACGTGTACAAAAGAGTCAAGGAAGAAGTAAAGCATTTTGGCCACACTCATAGCGAAATTGACAAAAACATAAAAGAAATTGAAAGAAACTTAACACTACATTTAATGATTCATAAAAATGATATTGATAAATTTAATGAGTTGAAAGTAAGAGTTGAAGGTGATTTAATGAAAATGAATGAACTAACTGTTGAGCTGAAGGACAAATTTGAAAATATTTCAGCAGATATTCTAACTTTAAAAAATGAAATTAATATAAAAACAATTAATGGAGATACAGAAATCATATCCAAAGTGCATCAAATCGATATTGATATTCAATCATTAAAATCTTCTATAGTAGAAGAAGATAAAAAATTAAAGGAGTTATTGAAAGCAGTTAGTGGTATTGACAAATTTAGTGAAGATATTAAATCATTAAAAAAACATGTTAGAGAAGAAGATGAGAAATTACGTGACTTATTGAACACTAAGTTTAAAGATATTACAATAGACGAACTTTGGAAAAAAATTAATTTAATTAAGGAGGAAGAACAAAAATTAAAAGAAAGTAAAGAAAAAATAAACACTTATAAAGACAAAAATAATGAGCTTAAGGAAGTACGTTTACAAATAGCAAATATTGAAAAACTAATAGAACTAGTAATAAAAAAACATGAAATGTTGTTGAAAGGTATTAGAATAAAATTCTCACAATGCTTAAAAGCAGAAACATTAGATTCTTTGAATTATTTATATAAAGAGTTTGCAAAACTAAATAAGTCTTTAACTAAAGAAACAAACTTTGAAGACGAAGAGTGGATTGAATTTTATACAAATTATTTGAAAACGTTTTTAAAAAATTTTGAAGAATTATTATACAACAAATAATGACAAACATTAAAGAACAAATAGTAAATGAAATACATAGACTGGCAAGAAAAAACTATTCTCGAAGGAGGGTCATTGTAAGGGGTTTGAATGATCTCTTCCAAGCGGATTTAGTTGAAATGCAGCCTTATGCGAAATTTAACAAAGGGAATAAGTATATTCTAGTTGTTATTAATGTTTTTTCTAAATATGTTTGGGTTGAACCTGTGAAATCAAAAAATGCTAAAGATGTTAGTAGGGCAATGGAGAAAATAATAATTAGTGCAAAAACCCCACCGAAAAATTTGCAAACGGACAGAGGTACTGAATTTTACAATAAACATTTTAAGGAGCTGATGGAAAAATATAAAATAAATCATTACAGCACATTTTCAAATTTAAAAGCAAGTGTTGTAGAACGTGTAAATAGGACTATAAAAAATATTATGTGGAAAAGATTTAGTAATCAAGGTACTTACAAATGGCTTGAAATATTACAACAAATTGTGGATAAATATAATAAAACAAAACATAGTACTACTGGCTACAAACCTTCAGATGTTAATAAAAAAAATGAAAAAATAATTTTAAAGAATGTATACACTAACAAGAAAACTTTAGATCCAAAACGGGCTAAATTTAAGTTGAATGATTTTGTAAGAATTTCGAAACAACGAGAAGTTTTTGCCAAGGGATATACTCCAAACTGGTCGACTGAAGTTTTTCAAATAAAGAACGTGAAACTGACAAATCCAAGAACATACCTTTTAAGAGATCAGCGGAATGAGGATATTGAAGGTGCTTTCTATGAAGAAGAGTTACAACATGTTAAATATCCAGATGCCTATTTGGTTGAGAAAGTGTTAAGACGTAAAGGCAATAAGGTGTATGTAAAGTGGTTAGGGTTCGATAAATCACATAATTCATGGATTAATAAAAGTAATGTTTTGTAAAATATTTTAATAAAATGCAAGTCATTAAGAATAATAGTTTTATTATATTAATTCTTATTACAAAGGGTTAGATATATTTTATTTCTATGCTCTTCACTTAGTATAGGATTAATTATGTAACTACAGCTAGCAATTCTTTTTTCGAATCGCAGTCTGTCACAATACAATTGATGATATTCACTTTTTCGAGCTTGTCTATATGCAAATTCCCACGTTCTTAGCACATGTAGTTTATTACTACTTTCACTAATAGTCACATATTTCTTTATAATATTTCCTTTTTGTTCCATGTTTCTGCAGTCGGCTTTCCAACTCGTCTGGATATAATATTAGAAACTCCAACATGGTGCTGACATTCTCACTATTTGGATTTTCACTTGGATTTAAAACATTATAAACATTGGTGAGCAAGTCGCCAATTTGATTTGCAGTTGATGCTTTGTACACATTAAAGTAATTTTCAAAGTTTTGTTCTTTTATAATAGAGATTCTATATGCTATCAAATCTTTCAGTTTCCACAAACTATCAATGGATTCCTGGCCAAGATAGATATAATTAGAGTCTGCCTTGTTAACCTTTAGGACTGGAAAGTCATTAATTTTCTCAAAACTTAAAGTAATGTTTTCACATTGAATGGTAGATGTATCAACACCAGGATAGTAGAAATAATTTGCAATTACACCTTCATACTTGCAAAAGGTGATCCACTCATCTTCACTCAGAGTCATGTAGAATCCATTTCTGCCTCCAATTACTATTTTGGGTGAAAAGTCGTTTACACTAATTCCAATTAAAACAAATTTTGTGAAAGAACTGTTAAGATAAAAAAACTTTGTATTCACAATATTTAAAACATTCTTATTTGCTCCACTCATACTATTTTTCTTACTATTTGACAAGTAATCATTACTTTGACTAGCAAATTTAGAGAACGACATTTTTGTAAATAAACCCTTTTCAACTATAAACTATCTCTTGTTGTTTGTACCACAACTTGCATTTCAATATTTATATAAGTAAATGATGATGGTGGGGCAATGGTTGTGTATCGAAAGGAGAAGGAGATTGCTCTCTCATAGGTTTTCGGAGGAGGAGTTTGCTCTCTCATGGGTTTTCGGAAGAGGAGTTTGCTCTCTCATAGGTTTTCGGAGGAGGAGTGAGATTGGGAGGAGGAGGGTCTCCCACAAACTCTCTACTGGTGAAGTATGTTCGTTTTTCTTAATAAGTTCGAGATTCCAAGACTGGAACAATTTGGTTTTAGGCCCGGAAAGGATACTGACGATGCTGTGTTTATGTTTTTTGGATGGACTCTACTCTGGCCTGAACAATGGAGAGACGGTTGCAGCAATATTCTGTGACCTATCAAAAGCCTTTGACTGCGTGGATCACGGGGTTCAATGGGAAAATGGTTTAAGCCTTATCTCTCCCACGGGAAACAATCAGTGACTTTAAATGGGGAAATATCTGAGCCGAAATGGACAGATCCTCCTGTATATTAATGATCTGGCAACTATCGACATTTCGGGTAGTTTTACCCTATTTGCGGATGATGCAACCATACTTTGGCGTAACGGTAGAGCTGTTTATCGATAGCACTATCGATAATAATCGATAGTGCTGTCGGTAAATGCTATCGAAAAAGTGTCTGTTTCTGTTTAATAAACAGAAGACAGAGATAAACAGTATGTATCTATTACATTCTGTGTTTTCTGTCTTTTTGCTTTAAATATCTTCATCAAAATGGCAGGTTTGCAGGTTTTTTTTTTATAAATATTTATCTATTTTATAAAATATTTATCTTAAAAGTTGGAAAATCTTTAACATTTAAATAATCTTTGTTCTCAATTATTGCTGAATGAGAAGAAGATAAATGTCTCCGTAATATGACTATTTTTCTAATCTGCAATGAGATGAACACCAAAAACCAATGACCAATGTCCAAACAAGTAACAACAGATTTAATGATAGTGATTACTGATTTGATTTGTGGCCTGTGTTCTTGTTTTCGTTTTTTACAGTCGCTACTCGCTGGTCTGAGTGTCTGACACGCTAATATTACAATTACAAATAAAAAGACCAAAAAGTTGGGTCAGGTTATAGCTTCTCAAAATTCTCGATTAAAATAAAAAAAAAATGTTTTTTTGTACATTTGGGGCTGTGAATTTTTAAATTGTAATTCAGAGCAGATTTGAACAAATGTGATGGAAAGGTTTTAAAGTCCCAATCACATAAAGGTAAGTAAGATCACAGTATAATTTAATTTGTTGTCATTAATTTCAGTGCTTTTAAAACTTCACAATGGACCATGTTCTCATAAATTACATCTGGTTTTAGGAAAAACAACTTTGAAAGGTAGAAACATGGATATCAAAAGTTGTGCTGACAGAAAGAGCCCAGAATAATAAACTACAAAAAGTATCAAAGGTATGAAATTCTTTTAAAAAATCTCGTGACAAAACTCTTGTCAAATGTTTGAATTGTGGAAAAGAATACAATTAATTTCAATCTAGATAAAAAATCGATAGAGTCTAGATAACAAATCGAAAAAGAAAAAATCGATAGAGTAGTTCGCCGTCATGTTCAAGTACTCAATCCGCCAGTAGATCACTTAGCCCTTATTTCAAAAGAAAAATTGAATACAATGAAACCTCCCAAAGTAGAAAACAGCTTGAAAAAGTTTACTGATGATTGCCACTGATTTTCAGCAATTTAATATAGTTAATGACAGTAGTTTCAAAAATTTTGTACATATACTAGATCCCAAATGCGTTTTGCCAAGCAAGTCTACAATTAGAGAGAAACTTTTGAAGCATATTTATGAAGATCCGAAAAAGCTTAAAGATATTTTAAAAGATGATAGAATATGTCGCTGTAACATCCGACTCATGGACCTCTAGAGTAACAGAGTCATATTTGACCGTCACCTGCAATTTTTTTACAAAGCCACTGTCCAATGGTGTCAATCATATTGCTGAAAATATACAATGCGTTTTTTTTACGCGCAACATGTTAGATTTTCGGACCCATGTTGAGTGGTGATCTATTAGCACCAAAGCTATGAAACTTGGCAAAATTATAACTGAGGGTTCTAACTTTACCCGTACTAGCCAATTAGGTCTTGAAGATTTGGAATAATGCGTAAAAAGTAATTTATTTTCCAAAAAAATGTGTCTTTTTACTTTCCTCGTAACTATTATGATTTCATTTTGAGCAGGTGCCTACCAAGTCATGTTACCACTACAAGACAAATTTACACATGTTTTGAAGTTTAATGCTTAAACCATTAACATTTTTTTATGTTCCCATAATGTCAATTTATACGGTTAACGAACGAGTAGAAATTGGTTCGTCATTGCATAAGAGGCATGAGTTATCAAGAAGTTGCCGCCAATTTCGCAGCGACATATCCGGAGCGCCGAATACCTAGCAGGACAACGGTTTTTCGGATGCACACACAGTTTATAAGTATAGGTTGTATCGATACTTCTCACATAAACCGAAAAAGAAGTAGTTCTGTGAATGCAGACTTTGTAATGGAAATGTGCCTAGGAGTCGCCGAGAATCCTTCGGCCACTCTTGCTGAAAGTAGTGGAGTATCTCGAACCACTTGCTATAAGGCCCTCAAGAAGGAAAAATAAAAATCCTTTAAAATTCGCATCGTCCTAGAGCTGATGCCGTACGACTATATCGCTAGGATAGAGTTTTGTGAATTCTGGATGAATAAAATCAATATTCACCCAAATATTACAAGTAAAATCCTATTTAACAATGAAAGCTCCTACAGTACTAGTGGAACAGTTTATAAACAAAACGTCAGAATATGGGCTAGCGACAACCCCTACGTAATTCAACAAACACGTACTCAGAGGCGTAAAAAAAGTGAACGTTTGGGCGGGAATTCTCGGTGATAGAATTATTGGGCTATTTTTTTTTAGATGGCACGCGCACAACTGAAAAGTATCTGAAACTTTTGGAAACTCGAGTGGGTCGTGTACTTGAGGCCGTAAACACAGAAAGGGAAGTATTATTTCAACAAGATGGAGCTCCAGCTCACAGTGACGGAATTTTTAAATAACGCGATTCCGGAAAAGTGGATTGGACGTTTTGGACCTTTTAAGTGGCCAGCCCGGAGTCCAGTATCTCGCCTTTAGATTACTTTTATTGGGGATATAATTCAGGAAGAGTGTATGTGCAAGATCTGAAAAATCGAATTATTGAAGCCTCAGACACCGTCACGGCACGACATTTGTTCAACGTCAAAAGGGCATTTTATGATCGTTTGGGATTCTGTTTGGCTGCAAACAGAGCCTACATCGAACAATTCATTTAAAACCATTTTTTTTTATAGAAACAACTCTCCTAATATGGATCGGATCTAGAAGCAATTGCTACAAACCCCCAAGCAAGAATAAATTAGAAAATATTTAAAACAGGTTTAAAACGACACGAAAACAACTTTTAAAATACGTGTAAAGTCCAAAAGCTGTTGCTGCATGATTATTTTGCAAAAATGGAGTTTTGTGAATAGGTAGTGAGAGAGTATAATAGTATATTGTGCAACTAGTGTCGAAAATTGCAATTTTCACACGAGTGTGACGGTTTGGACGAGCCGCACGCGAGTGATACAACGTCACAAGAGTGTGAAGAATGATTTTCGTACGTGTTGCACACTATACTTTTCTACGACTTCGATTTTGCTTCATAAATGATCATTCGTTTTATAAAATATACGCAAAGCGTGTGCAAAGCAATCAGAAGCGTGCGCATTGTGCCCCTTGCGCACGCTGTTTGCGATTTTCAACGGTAGTTAGTAGTGCGCATTTGTTCATTTTCGAGGCAGTCGTAGAAAAAATTAATAATTACACGAATAGTACAAGTTATTTTATTCTTTTGTGCCATTTTACCTGCATTTGACATTTACCTGACACGCAAAGTTGAATAACAATAGCTACGAGGAGAGAAAAAAGACACTGTAACAGTTTGGTTTTGCCATTAGAATTATATCAATAAACTTACCTTTTTGAATGCTCTTTGGCCTCATTACACTCAATGACTTTACCGTTTGGACCTTTTTTGCTATTTGCCTTATTAGATAATTTTCATCGTGCAGTTAATAATTTTGGGTTTATTTACGTTGGCCATTCTTTTTTTAAGGTTATTAAGCACAGCCGTTTTATAACCAGAGAAGTAAAGTCTAAAGGTGCGATTTCGTTGCGACGTCCAGCGTTCGCGGACCACCGCGGCGTCCGGCAGTGACGGTCAGCCGTTGCGTTTTCGTGATTTGCTTCAAACGTTTGGAATCGCCGTCAGTCGCCGTCACTCAATTTCAAAACTTTGATTAGTGAAGCAAATTTTAATAAATGGACCCAGAAGCATTAGCGGTATGTATTTTAGAAGAAGAGCAAGAAGAAGATGTCTTTAAGTTAGAGACATCAATGGGTGAAGAAACCCTCAAATTATTCCAGTCAAGAATCGAAGAAGGATACTCAAGATACTAATTTAACTTACAATGAGAGTTAGAGGTGCAAAGCATCAGTACACTGGCTAGACTTTAAAGAGCGTGTAAAAAATTTAGATCCATCCATTGTGTGGTGTGTGGTACCCTACGATAGCGTTTATGTAACGTCCTTTAAAATCAAAACCTATGCAATTAAATTAAATAAATTGTTTAGTTTAGTTTATTTTATGTCACAACATGATCCAAAAAAATACGTTTAAAGTCAAAAGAAAATTCTAGATAAAACTAGCTACATTATATAAGAGCTACGAGTTTAGTCAAAAGTAGGTTAAAGGTCAATCTATAATTTCCACTAAATTAACCATTTATATTTTTATTCAAGAAAAATTAAGCAAAGGAAAACATTTCTGAATTTATGCTACTGTGTTAATTTAAATTTAAATCAATCGAAGGTTTCAAATTGCATGTCACTTTTATTTTATTCCTGCTAAAACGCAGGGATCCATCTTCTTATGAGTGGTTTATATTTTTTAATTACAATATATATTTTAATTTGTCAAAGTTAAATGTATCTGTTTATACTTTTACAATTAATTCTTAAATGGAAATATGTACGGGTCCAACAAGTTGGCATTTAACTTTAACGAAATTAAATTTAGTTGGAAAGCTTAATTCTTAATTTAGAGTTATAAACCAGGCATTAATCTAATAAAATAGACGCCTGGATGGGTAGAAGGTAGAGGACAAAAAAAACTCTATTTTCTATTTAAGAATGCCGACGTTTCAACAAAATTTAGTCTTCAAGGCTATCTCCTATATCTACAACGAAGGGAGACAGTCATTCATTATATACGAACATTCCCTCTAGTCCTAGGACAGATACTGAGACTAGTAAGTTGATGTATCAGTAAGTTGATGTAGTCAGCGAACGGTGAAAATCGACACCTGATTGGCCAATTTCAGGGTTCTCTGACTAAACTAAACTCAGCTGGTGCCGTCGGCGGAACGTACGCATTGATATTGCACTACCGAAGCGGTACAATGTTTACTCGGCTGAAGTCGAAACATCGGCATTCTTCAATAGAAAATAGAGAGTTTTTTGTCCTCTACATGTTACCAGTCCAGCCTAATTTACATAAAGACGCTACTACACTCAACATAAAATAGATGCTTCTGACCCTACAATCCCTATATAGAGTTTATTTCAGAATAATATTCATCAGGTAGACCGAGAAATTGACAAATTGAATTTTAAAAACACGTTTTAAAGTAGAAGCAAAATTTAGAAAGAGAATTGAGAAGCTAAGGGGCAACAGAGAAGGCAAATATCCCGCAAGATTACTTAAACCCTTGTAATAGATTTGGATACCTTCTTCAATGTTAAGGGTATCCAAATTTATTACAGAGTGCAACACAGCTCAGAGAAAGATGGTGTGGCTGAACGAATTAACAGGAGGAGGACTACTAATGGAGGTCCGAAATATGAAACGATAAAAAACCAAATCGAAAAAAAATGTTAATTTTTCGGCTGCAAACTTGCTTTCATAAATAAAATATCTTTATATCTCTTTTATAGTATTATATGAGTTGGGTGTTTGTTTGTGTGTTATTATATGAGACAGGTGTTTGCGTCTCGACTTGTTTTTGAGCAATCTAGATGTAGCGGTCGAAAGCCGCCCGCTGCGGTTACAAAACGCGCCGCCTCAACAAAACCATTCCCATTGAAAAGCATGTAGAGCAGTGTTCGAAGGCCGGTTGTCACGATGGGCCGCGAACTCTAGGCGTCTCAACGAAATCTATGTCGGCCGGCCGTCGACTGTCGGTCGTTGCGTTTTTAAAACGTGGCGCTTCAACAAAATCACTGCCATTTGAAAGCGTGTGTACCAGTGCCTAACGGCCGGAAACCGCGGCGGGCCGCGAACGCTGGACGTCGCAACGAAATAACACCTTAAGGGATTCAACAACTTTGCCACCCTGTATAATCGAAATGCCTAGAGATAGATATACGAAGTTATACATTTCTGTAATCTGCTCCTTCAGCTCTATTAGACTGTGGGTAAATATATGTGTGTTTTCATTTAAGAAATATCAAGATGGCGTCGTACCTGTCAAACCGAGCAGCCAATAAATTCGCTAGGCCTGGATCCGAGGTCGGTCTTAGATGCCACATGACCTCCATGTATGAAATTTTTAATAAGTGCAACAGGAAAACTGCTATTCGAGTGAGCGACTTAAAATGATTGTCGAAATTCAACAACTTTGCCACCCTGTATAATCGAAATGCCTAGAGATAGATATACGAATATTTCTGTAATCTGCTCCTTCAGCTCTATTAGACTGTGGGTAAAAATATGTATGTTTGCATTTAAGAAAAAAATACGCGAAAAAAAAAGACGCGAACACATTTATTAACTTTGACACACAAATCAAAAGTGACAAGCAAGAGAGCACTTTCTTGTATTTCATCTTTGCTTTTATGTATGTTTTCTATAATATTTAAGCTTTGAAACAAATATATTCAATGTCGGTAGGGGTATTAGCACTCGAAGTAGTTGTTTCTATTTGTTTCCTTCTTTATGTATAACTAAGGGCTTGGACCACAAGGTTTTGGAAATGCCGAAAGCAGAAAAGTTTTCAAATTTCCAAATTGTAATTATACATGTGCGTTTTTCACATATCTTAATTAAACTCTGATTCTATATTCTTTGCAAAAAGCTTAATATTTTTTGGCTTTTTAAGCATTGATTTTTTATTACTTTATTAATTCATTTTAATATTTTTTTGCTTTATAAAATGAGCTTTGAAACAAACAGTGTAATTCAATGCCGGTAGGGGTATTAGCCCTCGGAGTAGTGTTTCTGTTTGATTCCTTCGTAAACGCTGCAATATTTTTTGAATATTGAAAGCAGATAAGTTTCGAATTAGTAAATATTGCCTTTTTGCATATTTTAAACTAGAGTTTTCTGCGAAAAAGCAAAAAATTTCGTTCACTATCCACCCTTGTTGTTCTACTTTTCTAAGTTCATTAGTGTTTTCTAGGTCATTCAATTGTATATAAGATTTTGAGTTTTCTGTCGCCAGAAAGTTGTGCAGTGCTATGCAAGCTAATGTAATTTTGACCACTTTTTCTGGGGATAAGTTAATTGGATTCATTAGTACTCTAAATCTATTGGCTAATATTCCAAAGGAGCTCTCTATTATTCTTCTTGCTCTAGATAATCTATAATTAAGGACTTTTTATTCTTTTGAGAGTCCCCTGCTGGGAAAAGGTTTCATAATTTTCGTTGAAAGCGGGAATGCTTCATCGGCGACAATAACATAAGGCGATTTTGTAGTCTGTCCTGGTAGTGCTCGGTTATTAGGAATATTGAGAATATTACTACTTAATGCTTTAGATAATCCACATTCTCTAAAGACCCCGCAATCACTAAGTCTACCATTAATCCCCACATTGAAATATGTAAATCTGTAGTTAGCATCTACCATTCAAATTGGTAGTACAATTGAATGGTCTCCCTTATAATTATAGTAGTATGAGCCTGCAGAAGCAGGTCTAAACTTGATATGGCGACCATCAAGTGCACCTAAGCAATTTGGAAATTGCCATATTTCCTTAAATTGTTGAGCAATCATTAACCAGGTATTTTCGTCACTGGGCGTCTTCAAAATTATAATATATTATACCTGTAAAATAAATTACTTGTGTAATCAACCATTAAATATTCGTCTTTCGAGAGACAATCGAATATGGCATCACATACAACAGGAAGGAATCTAGAAATGGTAGTCTCATGAATCCTTGTACTATACATTAATGAGCGATAGGTTTCACCAGTAGCCAAGAATCGTAGTGTGGCTTCTAATCTATAAATTAATAGAATTAAAGCAGGTAATAGTAAATATATACTAAATATACATTGTATCAAGGGGCATTTTCTAGCTAGTGCTATCATTTGACCCATATCTCAGATTCTAGATTTATGTAAATACTTCCTTGGATTATACAGAAATACTTTCCCTCGTAACAGTATCTTGTTTTGTCAATGCATTTTTCACTTTGCTTAACAATTTCCCAAAAGAACTGTTATCCATCCGCAAAAAGTTTCTGTATGAACACTGCGTTTCATTTAGAACGAGCTACTGTATATAATTCGAGAACTACGAAGTTTAAAAAAAAATCTAGCGCGCGGGGTACATTTCAATACAAGGGGGACATCTTTTGACCTAAGAATTAAATATGTAACTGTCATTCTGACAACTCAGCCCTATTCATGTCAATAATTTCAAATGGGAAGAGGGGTCGCGCAGCACCTAGAAAGGTAGTTTGATTACCTACACGCGGATGTAGGATTTTTAGGAATTGACTTATTGATTTAAAAAATTGTTCAAAAAACAGGATAATGAACAAACACATTTTTATTGAGATTAACATCGTTTTTATTTGAATGATGAAATTACAGTTTAAAAATTCCTAATTCCTAATTCTATTCAAAGAATCGAGCTAGTGGGACTTTACTACCACCATGGCAGCTCCGATAGAGCCGCTGCTCGCATTAACCATCCATATAACAATGTTCACACAATTCCGTAAGATAATTAATTAAAAAATTCTTGAAAATTGATTCTGTGGAGAACCGAAGAAGAATCCGCCCTGGAATTGTGAGTAATTAAAGTGTTGCAGTTGCAGACCACGTTTATTTATTGGAAAATTCACCGTCTCTTACTAAACTATCTCAGGAATCCGGAGTAAACAGAACAAATGTTTTTAGAATTTTTCATAAGCAATAAATTGTATCCCTATAAAATTAATCCCATTCATGAATTAACTGAAGATGATTCGATCGGCGCAAACAATTTTGCGAAGGTTTCATTGAAAGGTTTACTCTAAACATAAATTTAAAACTGAACATGTGTTATTCTGATGAGTGCATGTGTTATCTCAATGGGAAAATTAACAGGCAAATTTGTAGGTACTGGTGTGAGTCAAATACCAACGTATATCACGAAGTACGCAGGCAACGACCAAAAAAGTCGAATGTGTTGGCAGAGATTTTGGCTAACCATATTGTAGAGCCGTCAGTGGCGGCTCATGTTATAAAAAGTAGGGGGTTGCACGTAGATGGAAAGGCGCCGCTTGCAAAAATTTTTTAATGTGTCATGCCCAGTTTTGGTAATTAGCGTACGACAAGCGGCAACATTATTTAATAGTTAAATATCTATATAAATACAAATAACACATAATAAAATTAAAAAAAATTGGGGACCTTTCTTTTGGGTCGATGACTACGGGTACGGCTCTTAAATGCTGGTGGTTTCTCGTTTCTATAAAAATAAAACTATTTATTTTAATGAAATTCTGGTTATTAAACAGTAATAAACACTCACGTAGCTTTTATTTCAACAGAAAGGCCATTGCAATTAAACTTTTCACCAAATTCATAGTTAAATTTAAATTGGTGAAACTCAGCGTTCGGCCCGTGTGGTACCAGTGGGTAACGACGAGTAGAAAATTAATTTTCTACGGGCATGTAGAAAATTGCGTCGAATATGTAGAATTCGTAGAAAATTACGTAGAAAAAGTCGAAAATGCACACATGTGACACCATGTTTCTTCAACCAACATGAATGCAAATTCAATAAAATATTAGCAATTAGCTTTTCGGGATTCCCTTATTACAAAGTAAACAAATATCGGTGATAGTGAACGACCAATAATTTTGTTGGTGTAAGTTGTAAATTAAATTAAAATGGCTGGACGACCAAGCCATGATTTCTGGGAAAAGTTATGAGTTAAGAAGAAACTTTTGGCTCATCGTAACATGTCTCGTGCAAAGGAAAAAACTTGCCAAACTCAGAACGCCAGTAAAACTGTGATAAATATTGACACAGACGTCTATGACAATGAAGATGAAATTTCACTGGCTAAAATAGCAAAACTGAACACAAACGTCTCAACTGAACCGCAAAGTAAAGCACAAATCGAGGCAAATGATAAAAATCAACTACAGCAGGAGGGAGAAAAAGTAATGAACAATGCTAGTGAAATATCCTCCAGCAGCACCACCACAACCACGACCACCACGCTTGATGCATTTTTAAATTTGCCAACTACGTCTACTGATTCTACCATTTCTGCTAGCGATATTATCCTACATGAAGATTCCGACTTTAATAAGGTATATATTTATGTAATGATTATCTACATTATTCATTCAGCAGACTTTTGCACTTTGCAATAGAAATTAAATTGAGCCTATCTCCTTATATTTCTTGTATGTATAAGAGTATAAGTGAGTAACTGGGAAATGGGTACAGAAAAAATTAAGATGTCTTGGCTACTTAGATGCAATAGAGGATATTCATTTTTTCAATAAAAAAAGTTGTCACGTTAGCTATAAAATTTTCTTGTTGATTTAGCACGTCGGGAAATAATGCTTGACAGCTGATTGTTAAATTAAACTTAAAATAAATCTGAATCTGCTATTTTAAAGCATGTGGTTTATTAATTCATCCTTTTCTATCAAAGAGTCACCTAATATTTGTTAACCTTTTTTACTAAAGAATACTCTCTACTTTCTGGATGGGCTATACCTCAGCAGATTCATATAAATATAAATTAAGTACAATAACGCAATAACATAGTAAAAATGAATTTTATTTGCAGAGGAAAACTATTATTGCGGCAAATAAGTCGCGATCTAAAGGCAGAACTGAATTGGCTAGCGAATTTTTGATGGGCTTTTGTGAGAGGATGTCATCTAAAGATCAGTCTAATATAAACTTGGCTTTTTATGTTCGGGTGCAATATACCTTTTTCCGTCGTTGAGTCCGACTATTTCAAAAAATTTATTAGTGTTCTACGTCCATCGTACAAATTGCCTACAAGGAAAACCCTATCTACTACGTTGCTGAGAAACTGCTATGAGAACTGTAAAAAATCGATTCAAACATTTGCTACAGAATCGGTTATGCTAATTGGTGGATAGAAGAATTCGTCAAGCAACACAAAGAATGGTGGTGATAAACTTCAAGAAATTGTGGAACAATGTGTAACCATTGCAAAAGAGGATTACAATACTAATATATATGTAGTCTGCTCCGATAATGCAAGTAATATCAGGAAAATGGGATCACAAATAAATTTATGGTATACAAACTGCAACAGCCACACTGCAAATCTACTAGCAAAAGAATTGGTGTCTGAAAGTATCGCAGGAAAAGTTCAATTTGTATTGAAAGAGTTTTCGTCGCCAGATTTGGAGAACCGCATATTAAAATTAGGTGGAAAAAGGGTGATTTTAGCTGGAGAAACCCGATGGTGCTCATATCGTGACACCTTTGTTAATTTTTTGGAAAGCTTAAGGCAATGCGAACTATTAATGCTGACGCACCCTCATTTAAAGGCAACGTGACAAAACTCGTATTTGACGAGCACCTAAAAAAACAAATTGAAGATCGCATTAAACTGTTTGATCCAGTTTGTAGATTGGTCAATATCTTACAGAGCACTCAAGCATCAATAGCAGACGCAGCGGAAGAATGAATCAAATTGGAATTACCTGAAGGATTTAATGATTGTAATTCATGTTTGGAAAAGCGTAAAAAACATGCCCTCACTATATTTTCCCTGGCAGCAAACTTTTTGCTTCCTGTGTACCGATGAAGGCTAATGACTGTGAATCAGTTAAGAAACGTGGACCAATTCGTTTTGAATAATCTAGATGCGGAAGGATTAGATGGTCTTCAAGATTTTAAATATAATCGCAATATATTTTATATATATAGCATTTTCTACGCGTAGAAAAAACGGTAGAATATGTATAATTTTCTACGTGCCCATCCCTGGCCCGTACAAACGTCGCCCGCGCACTGTTTGGTTTATGATTTGATTGCTCTCAATATGCAACACCACAGGTCTTACGGGAGCTGGAGGTCGCAAACTATCGATGGTGCTATCGATAGTTATCGATAGTCTGGACCATCGAACGCTATCGATAGTTTTTTTTTACTATCGATGTTTGTTCGATAGTGTGTTATTTGAGGATTACTTTCGGTTTGATCTAGAGCAGCTAGTGGCTACGGGAAATTGGAAAGCGCTATTATATTTTTTGTTCGTCGTTCATTCACGAACCACGATCTTCTATGTCAGAAGAACATGTGGTACAAAAAACAATTGTAGGCTGTCTGGAAGCATTTTAAGAAATCTAGTGATAAGAAATTCACTAAATGCCTCGAATGTGGAAGGGAATATAAAACTAGCGGAAACACCACAAACCTGAAAGATCACCTCAATCGATTCCACCAACAATTGAGCTGTGAGGAAACTGCAGATTTTGGCAGTTTTGGCACTGAAACTGCTGAAACTTCAATGTCAAGGTCAGGGACTACTACTACTAGTAGCTCAGCTAGATCAAGTCAACGTTCGGTTAGCCCATTTTTTAAAAGAAGCGTTCAATATGAGTAAGCAAGTAAAAGGAAAACAGAACTAGATAAAGCATTATTGCAAATGATTTGTTTGGATTACCAGCCCTTCACAATCGTAGAAGACAAGGGATTTAAAAACTTTATTAGTCTCTTGGATCCTAGGTATAACTTGCCAAGCCCAAATACATTATCCAAAAAATTGCTAAAAGAGGAATATTTAGAGAAATATAGAAAACTAAAAAATGACTTTGAAGCTACTGATTTTGTATCAATTACGTGTGACTCATGAACCTCTAGAATGACAGAGTCTTATTTGACGGTGACATGCCATTTCATACAAGACTGGCAGATTAAAAATTCTGTCCTTTCAACAAAGCCTTTAGAAAATAGCATAAATCAGGGGATGCACAATTTTGTCCAAATGAAAATCATCCAAAAAAAAACGTCCAAAGTAAATCGATCCACCGATGATTTTCTCCAAAATAAAAACATCCACCGAAATTCAATCCAAACCAGAAAATGTCCAAAATAAAATCGTCCAAAGCATTTTCATCCAAAATCTCCTTGAAATGACCTCTAGTCTTTTTAGTTAGAGTTGGCAGAAACGTAAACAAACCGGAATTCTGTTTTATTATAATGTATTGTTTGCATGAATTGTTAATTATTAAAGTCTTTAGAGCATAAATTAAAAAAAATACATTAAAATGTATTTCCTGAATGTCATTAGATAAAATGTCATTCGACACATTATTTCTATGTATGCATTGTAAGGAAATCTTAGTAAAAAGAAATAAAGCAAAGTGTTTGTATTAATGGAATGACGAAGATGTCTCGGGCCCCACCGTTTATGAGTTTTTTATGCGGTAGATGGGCCACAGGAGAAATGCTGAATGGGTAAGAGCCTTTAGACAATGGAACAAATTCCAGGGTGCATTGTTTTATTCATAGCGATGAAAGTCACCCAACCTGCATACATCCCAATGAGTCAATAATAAACTCTGTTAGTTTTAGGATAAATCTACAGAAATTATATCTCTGAAAACTCTGAATAACAAGACAGAGAAAGTGTGTTGATGAGGAAATTGGAGGAGAGATTAGATATTAACGTTACCTAAAGAACAAGGCCCTACCATCAAACAGTTAAATTAGTAATTTTAGATACTCACGTCACATCAAAAGTGTATCGTGAGGGTGATTGTGTTAGTTGCATGTTGTGAAGGAACTACAACTGGCAGAGCCAGTAGAGAATGTTAAAAGGAGCCATACTATATTGCCAGACACCATCAGAGTGCTTAATGTTTCTGAAGCCACAATAGACCACAGGTTGAAGCAAAGGACTGAACAAGTCCACTCACATAGAATACAATAATCTTTGTGGGGTGCTACTGCTACCGACTATGTGGTGAATGCGAGGATGAATGTTATAGAAACCCCACTATCAGCAGACACCAGACTACTGTATTTAATGTTTGTGGCCTCTCTATTGCTAGGTTCAGTGTAATGTAGCTATGTTAGTTCAGGTAGTATACCTACATTAAGTATTGGTAATTTTTAGTAGCAGTTTTTGGCAGTTTTTACCATGTATGTAAGTAACCTGAACATACTTTTATAATTTTAGAGCGTTCATTTCAGTTCAACTGGTGGCAACATTATAATTAAATGTAAACAAAAAAAATTTTTTTGGATTTTTTTGTATCTAAAGCATGTTCAATGCTGCAACTATTCATATATTTGACCTCCATGAGAAACACATTGGTATCAAAAGTAATGTCAACGTGACATCAACGAATTTCTTATCCCCATTTGCACCCAGCAAATTTAGGCAAATCTATAGTTATGGACCCCTAAACCATACCCAGCCGACCAGAAAATCACCTATGACGTGAATATAACGTGATTATACGACCATATTAAACGTTATGTGATAAAAATTCACCTACATGACCGAACCAAGCCACTGACTGACGTCTAATAAACGTATAAAAAACGTTTCCAATTATTCACAAAACTCTGCGCCCTTTTATGTAAAATAACGCTAAAGTCTTAATATAATTACGAATAAATCGGGTTTGGAATTATGAAAAGTTTATTGAATATTATGTAAGCTTACTGAATTTGTATGAAATGGTGTAATATAATATAACTGAATATTACAACTTTACAACTATTCAACAAACAATCATGAAGAAATAACAATAACATTGATGCGCAACATGGCAACTCAAAAATTTAAATTCTCTCATTTAATATTTAACTCACCAGAAATGCTCTCAGGGAGCGCCCGTATCATTGAAAATCCTCGCTGTAATCCTCGCGCGATTTGCATGCGCAGTATAAGGTAATTAATAGCATTTTTGGGTTAATGTTCTAGAACAATCCGAGAGGAATCTCTATTCTCTACTCTCTGAATCATATTTTGAAGTTCACAAATTGGTCTAGAGCAACAAACCGAAAATGCTATAACATGATTTTTTTTTATTTTTATTTTTACTTTTTTATTTTTTATCCAAAATTTCTTGTCTACACCAACGAGCTCGTATTTTACATCTGAAAAGACTCTCCTGTTTTACAGTTTTGGCCCCACTTTTTAGCAGTGAACACCTAAAAAATGGCCGCGATACATAGTACAGCGGAGTACTATAAGTTTAAAATTAGTCAACATTTTTCTTTTAACTCTCAATGGTTATTTGCAATGGTTTTTTTTCAACTTTCAATGATGAAAATAAAATTATCTATTGCAAAAATATGGAAAACATTTTTGAAAAAGGTAGAAATTCCTTTAAAAAAATTTAAACACTTTCCAAAATCCAAAAAAAATTAACTAAAAACTAAAACAGGATTTTTCCATTTTACACTTAAAACTAGTCAACATATCTTTTTTTTGTCTGTTTAAATTTTATGGAACTCTTACCTTCCTTGTAAACGTTCCATAATCCTCTCACGAAAATATGTAAAGATAATTAAAAAAAAGTCAAACAGATAATTAAAAATAAATTACACTTTTTGGACTCATCATGTGGGATTTTCTTCACATGATTGGCATTCATCATCAAATTATTATTTTTTAAACACAGTTTAGGACTTTTTTTATTGTATTCTGAATTTCCTTGCAAGTCTGCATTTCAATTCAGCATGCATTTCGAATCAGAATTCAGAATTCATAATGGTTCCATAAAAACGAAAAGTCGGAATTAAATAGTCGGGGAAATAGACCCAGAATAGACCAAAAAGTGGCTAAAAGTGTCATTTATTTTTAATTATCTCTTTAAATTAAGATCGGAAAAAATAAAAACTTTTTTCAAAATTTTTGTTTTTTGCGAATATTTCCGGAACCAGTTGGAATTTTCGAAATGTAAGTAGAAACAGCAAGTAATTTTTAAGCACTTTTAGTTGCGCAAAGCGGTGAGAAAGATGATTTAAGAAAAAAATAACTCTAATACTAGGAAATACGACGGGAAAATAAATTACTTGCAACAAATATAAAAAGTTGTAAAATGAAACCTAATTAAATGAGCAGAACACAAAGAGATCAAAGAAAAAAATGATGAAAAGTGAAGTAAACAAGAAAGCTAAAACTTTTTTATAAATAACAAATATAAACAAATAAACTTTATTTAAAAAAAAAGTTATTGTAACTTAAAAGAGTTATCGCAACAAATAAAAAATGCAAAAAAGACAATTTGAGAAGCAAATACATAGGTCTTATTAAGAAAACAAAAAGAATTAATAATTAATAAGAACAATAACCACAAAATATTACTAAAAGATTATGTTAATTCAAAAAGTGGGAAGGCTACATTAAGTTTTTGAAAAATCACAAAAACAAGTGATAGTTTTAGAATGTTTTGCATGGAGAGTAAAAAAAACAGGAGGTAAGATAATTTGCGAAGCAATAATTTAGGATCATTAAAAAAGAAAGAAAATAGAATTGATGAGCCTCATAAGTCAAGAAAAAAAAAGAAATAAACGAATAAAAATTATAAGTGAAAAAAACACTGTATTAAGTATAAATAAAAATATTAAATTTCAAAACACTGCATTATAAGATTAAGTACCTCTACCGAGTGTAAAATGCGATTTGCACACGTCTCAAAGAGTGTTTAAAAGTGTAACATAAGAATTGGGCCAATCAGAACGGCGTAGCCAAGATCTGGTTTTGTCTCGCAACAAAATGCAGGTTTTACAAGTTCAGGAAAAGTATTATCCAAACTCATTCAATATTTACTAATGATCTACCTGGGCACATTGTATAAATAAGTGTGAAAGTGAAAATTAAAATCTCTGGGCAATGATATTGGTAAGATTTTTTTGACCAATCAATGTTGTCAAGATTTTCATTCTCACTTTCACAACTTCCTATAGAATGAGGCTCCTGGTCACCATCATAACAATCAATAACATTTTTCACAATGAATTTTATTTTGGACGAACACTTACTTGTTTCCAAAAGATAAGGCAAATACTCTTCTTCACTCTATCTGCTGGAAGAGAGAACTGACGATACGGCTGTATATAATTTCCCGTTTATTTTATTAAAGTTACCTATTAGAAAAATATAAAGATATGCTTTGTGGTTTCCCACCATCCACCAATATCCTTGAAATCGGTGCTGCACCACCTACATGACCTGGTTGCACTAAGGTCAAAAAGTGCTCGTTTCCCAATGGAACTCCCAAACTTCTACTAACTTCACCAATAGGGCGGCACTAATTTTACCAATGGAATACGCTATTAGCAGTTTTGCGCTCTCCGTATCTTCTAGGTCATTAGTCTACACTTTACATTAGACAGATGAACAGCTCAATGAAACGTGTACGTATACGTGAACATTGACACCTGGGGGTCTATTTTGGACCATACGCAATTTGAAAAACGTATAAAAATGACTCGTAAATTTGCGAATAAATAGTGAACTAACACCGAAACTAGTGGTTGTGTGCTTATTCTACAAATTGTGTTGGGTGTGAATAACATATTATGGAGAACTTACTTCATGTACTTGTCATACCTAATTTAGAAAATGCAGAGGCACGAAATCAGAATAGCAATCGCCATAACCCGAGGGGGACCCATTTCTATTAACCGAAAGAGAGTTTATAAATCTCTTTCGGTTATCAAAAGATCTTGTGCGATATTTAGTTGAACTTTTAGTGCCGTACATGCGTCCAGCACAACGGCCCACAGATGTAGATGTTTTGACAAAAATATATACTACCTACTGTTCGATCCATAACTCTGAAGCTGCAGAGAATCGCTGTTTTATGGAGTATGGGTTAGAAGTCCCTATATACATAAATAAAACGCCCCAACTTTTTTGCCTTCAATCTTTTCATAGCTCCAGATATTTGTGTCGAATTAGAAATATTATTAATAAATATACTGTTTTCAGACTATTTCATTCTGAATTATTACTTATAGGTCTTAATTGCTCAAGCTTTTTGGCAGTGGTAGTTACCAAAATGACATAGAGGTAATAAATACATCGATGTGTGCCAGTCCCCAGTTATCAGGTGCATAAAGGAAGTCACTGATGCATTATTACACCCCCAATGCATAGAGAAAGTAATAATACACTACGTGTATAAGAGGTTTCGATTGAATGGTAAAGGTTAGGAGCAATGTTCGATTGGCGCGCCATCTGTGGCTACCGACAACATCATTCCTGAAAAACCCGGGGTTTTTTAATTATAATGTCAGTAGTGATATAATGTGTTTTAAATTTTATTCAAGAATTTAATACGTGATTATTTTATAAATTATTTTCACTGTGCAAAAGGGATGGAGCAAGAAACTACAAGTTTTTTTAATCAACAGATGTATTTCGTAGGTACATAAATACAAAATCTCGAAAACAATGACAAGAAAACAACGTAACAACATAATATAGATATTATAATACTAATAAGAAATAACTTAGGACTAAAAACAAAAACAAAGTCTTTTTCAAAACATCACAGAAAAATTAGATGCGAGAATATGTGCCTCTTAGGACAAACAACAGGTTATACATAGTTTACTACCTATAAACAAAATATTTAACACAATAACAAAAAAAAAACGACCTAAAAACAGAATATATTATAATACTAATGTGAACTAACTTACAGGACTAACAACAAAATCACTTTCATAACATCACAGAAAAATTAGATGTGAGCAGATGTGCCTCTAATAATTTATAAGAATAATTGAGCACTATGTATGTACATACATATATTCTACAGCTCCTATATATGTAGTAAAAAAAAAACTTAAGAAACAAACAAAAACTTAAGTAAATTTTAAATATATCAGCCTATTTATGTTTGATTATATCTATTTTTTTTTTATTGTTTTAATTCGGTTGAGATCCTCTTGTTTATATCTATATAGGTCATCACAGTATTTTCTTTAGACTAACTCAGTACTATAATTTATGAAGTCATTTTTAAATGAATCCAAATGACTGTCACATGAAAACCATGTAAAATCGACATGCTCCTTAATAAAAACATTTAATTTTTTGGAGATATGTAGAACATGGCCATACATGGGCAAAATAAACATTATTATATTAAAAATTTCTTTTAATGAATTTGCAATGTCCGTGGTTACATACGTCAGTCTACTTTTTACATCATCATTCTCTCTGAACATGGTGTAAGTGTGATTAGATGTGAGTACATCAGAAATTATACTTTTTGTACCATCAAAACTTTGAAAATTTATTTTCTTAGCTAGAAAGCCCGCCACGTACGTAGTAATTTGAGAATCCTAGTCACCACTATTATCCATTTCATTTTCGTGAGGAATTGTAACACTGGAAAATTCACTGTTTTCAATTAAATGTAAGGGTGTTTCAGCATATCCAGTATCTTCAGATGCGAGAAACATATGCAAATTATCTAAAATTGAACCCTCGTCTTTTTCACAATTTGTATGACGCGATGTGGTTACGAGATTATTCATAATCGCGAAGTTTTAATTGCGGATCTAAACTGGAAACAATTTGGATTTGTATTTGAGGCATTTAGATTTCTTATAGAGGCAAAGGCATTTTCAAGAGGATCCTGATTCAAGGAACGAGTCCTTAAAAATTTAACTCCCAGTTTCTTACACTCCTCAAAAAGTTCAAGGGTGGCTCTAATGGTCGTTGTCCAGCCCGTCTTGAATGGCATTTGAGTTTTTCTTGAACCATCTTGGGATATAAATTCCCACATCTGTATTTTAGGAAGCAGTGAGAGCCATAAGCCACGATGAGGTGATTTTTGAGCCATGCACCTGCGGTAGGGCTTGCCCATTTCATGGCTAGGTGTTCTGCCATTAAAGCTATCAAAAAGTCTATCTATATCATGCACAAATTCAGCGGTGAAAATGGCTTAGGTTGGTAATTTATCATTTGAACTCCCAATCATGCTTTCTAATGCTGCAGCCATTGTATTGCTAAATACCCTGGCTGCAACACTCTCTTTCATTTTCAATTGATTTCTGTTATGAAGGTTTAAGTAGGATTCCCTGATTGTTCGAAGACCCTGAAACCTTTTCTTTTTGTCAATTGCAAAACACTGTCTTACATGCTTGAATTTAGCTACTTTACCTTTACCAAAACGAATATCATATTTGAAAAAGGCATTCCTTGTTGATTTTAGAAGATGGGGAGGATCATAAATTACAAATACTTTTTCTCCATTGAAAAAAGGTTTTTCGTCACGTGTTTCATACAAGATTTTTTCTAATTTTGACTACAAATATTTACTTAGAGAGAGAATTATTATTATTAAACTTCAATATTTACTTTTAACTATAGCAACGGTGTGCCTGTTGTGTTGCTGGTATGTTACAAATAAACCTGTACTGGTGGCAAGGTTGTTGAAAAAAAAATAGGTACTGGTGGCGAGGTTGTTGAAAAAAAAAATGACGGGGGAGATTTGTCAAAAAAGTGTGGCAGAAAAACTCTCCGTCATCTTACATAACGATTATCGAATAACGCCCCTAATTAGCCGTATTCCTGTTTGGTTCGTCTCTTGTGAGAACTCTAGGCCAGAGCCCTACCCAATCTCCTTCCAAGTCCCACTTACCCTTCTAGTGAGCTCACTGAGTGAGCTCGGAAGCTTACATAGTAGCCTGCAGGTTTGAAGACTCGCTTAGGGAAGGAACTTGTGTTTCTAAAGGAGGTAATTAAATGTTAAGAAATGTTGATAGTGAAAGCTGAAGTCCTACGGAACCTGTGCTTGAGAATAAAGCGTGAACATTCAAGCATAAAGTGCACGAACCCACAAACTTGGTGAGTCATTCTTGAATCATTTTTTGTTGTTTGAGCTTTACTTAATTACCGCCCCCCCCCCCCCTTCCAAGGGGAAAGAAAAAATTTGTTGAACTTTAATATGGCATAACCATTTTATCTTTGATCTGGACATTGAATCGATCATTGGATTTCTATTATTGTATTAGATAATAAGAAGATAGTTCAGGTTATCTGTTTTTTATGCTACCTCTGAAGGACTGAGAATTCAGGAAAAGGACAGTTATTTAATTACGAATATATAACCCTGGAATTAACAAGATAAATTTGAATCTATAGTGTTAACTATTGTTAGTAGTAGTTTAATATTTCATAAAATTCTTCTTTTCATTTGGGTACCCAAATTTCCAAGCATAATCTATTCTTTCATAAGTTGTGTTTTCATCATTTTCTATTCGATTGTGTTATTAAATTTAATTTCTATGCGGTCTAGATATTTTCTTCCCTTCAATAGTAATTTGTATTCCAGACAGGGTTGGCATTTTGTCCACTATTTTTTGTTTTGGGCGGGGCACTGGAAGAAAGTGGAAAAATTGGACAAAATGGACAAAATGGACGTAATGAACGAAATAAAGTTTACACATGAATGTTTTCTTTTCGGCTACAAGCAGCGCCACGCGCGTTATATCGACCGACATCTAGTACGCATGAAATATGATTCGGGGAACCCCGGAGTGATCCAAGTCACACAAGAACTGTTGTGTTTTGTAGTTTCTCTAATTGAGTTTGCCGGAACGTTGGTGAAAAATATTATTTTGCTTATTCGTATTATTTTATGCTTTTAAAATGGAGTGAGCCAAGGAGTTTATCATCTACATCTGTTGATTTAAAAGTGAGTACATTCTTTGCAAACTTTTCTAAATCACTTTATTCCAGGATGTATCTTACAGTCAATCTCAGATTTTAATAATTCTAAAAATGGTTTATAAAATTAAGGAAGGTATATGTATAGTTAAGTCACTGTTTAATGTAACTGATATTTTCGTTTTTCGACAGAAATCAAACACTAAGAATAGCGGTGCAGGCGCCAGCGGTGGTAGAAAAAAAGATTCAATCAGACAACATTTTGTTCAAGTAATTAAGGGAACAAAAAAAATTTTGAAATGCCAGGTGTGCAAAGATGAAGTCAGTAATAAGGCTTGCCAACTAAGAAAGCATTTTGAAAAATGCACCCAAAAACAAAGGGAAAACGAACAAATAGCTAAATTAAAGGCATCGGATTCGACGGATTCGGATTTAGAAACTGAAAATTCCAATAATCCAGCAAGAATTAGTCGAAAGCGTCGGAACTCTGATGTGCAAATACAAGTTTTACAACAACAAAAACAACAAAAATTGAACCAATTCTTGGTTAAAACAACTGAAGCTGATAAAGAAAAACTCGATTTATCTTTAGCATGTTACTTTTATTCTTCTGGTACACCTTTTCGACATTCTGAAAATTTTTATTTCAAAAAAATGATCAGTCAGTTAAGACCGGGATACACTCCACCTAACAGAAGAAATTTAGCTAACGAATTATTAGATAAAGTTTACAATACAACACTCAGGATAATGCAAAAAATCATTTAAATGGAAAATCGGTTACACTAATACAAGATGGTTGGTCTGGTATCCATAATGAACCAGTAATTGCAAGTTGTGTCTCCGATGGTGAAAAATCCTTCTTTTTGTCATCGCATGAAACTGGTTCCAATCAAAAAACAAGTGAATATTGTCTAGATTTAGCTGTCAAAGATATTATAGAAGCTGAAAATAGGTTTGGATGTATTGTAAAAAGTTTTGTGTCGGATAATGAAGCTAAAATGAAGAAAATGCGCATTGACCTTCAAAAAAAAAGTTAGCACTGAATCTGATTTTTATTTCATTATTAACGGCTGTGCGGCACATTATTTAAATTTATTATGTGGCGATATTTGTAAATTTCCTAATGTTCATACCATAATTAAACAAGTTGTAGAATTAAGCAAATATTTTAGAAATCACCATGAAGCTAAAGGTCTCTTAGCCAAATTTAAAAATTCTCGCATTCCACAGTTACCAGGAGAAACCCGCTGGAACAGTGTTTTAGAATGTTTAGAGGTTTTTGTTATTAACCGTGATTTTTATCTAAAAATTGCCGAGGACCACGAGGAAAAAATGGAAAAAAATATACTTTACATTATTCAAAACATTGGTATTATGAAAGAGGTAAAGTGGCTTATAACTCAATTAAAACCAATTCGATCAGCCTTAAACAAATTACAATCAGAAAATGCCACTCTTTCAGATACAGTAACTGAATTTTTAATTTTAAAATTATTATCCACAACCACAAGTGCCGTTTTGTTTCCATATAAAGATTTAGTTAAAAAAAGATTTGACGAGTGCATTACCCCACCCCATATCATCGGATATTTATTAAATCCAAAAAATTTGGATTTACCACTGGATTCTCAACTACTTGAAGAATATGAAGAAGCAGGACGTACATGGCTTTGTGAAGAAGTTTCGTCCGATTTTTTACCATTATTTATACAATTTCGTCCCAAAACATCTCCATTTCCAAAAAGCTTTTTTCAAGAACAAATGAGAAAAAAACTAAGCTCCATACAATGGTGGGAGGCTCTTTTAAAAACCAACAGTGTAGATGTAAAATTTTGTGAATTTTTCTTTACATCTGCAAAGATGTGTTGCTTCATCAGCGTCTATAGAAAGAATATTTTCAAATTTTGGATTGATTCAAACTAAAGTACGAAATCGTCTAGGAATGGAAAAAGCATCCAAACTTGTTGCTAGCAGACGAATGCTTAATATAACTGCTAGACAAACAGAAGAATCAGTTGATATGGATGATTTTTAATTAATTAATTGACTTGGCAGATTTTTATTAGACACATATTATAATTTATGTTCTATGTTATAATGTTCGGTGTTAGGTTTAAATAGGTTGTTTTATTCTGATTCATAACTAATCTTTGAATCATTAGAGTTTAGCTTTAAAAATAGAGTTAAGTAGTTAAAATTGTATGATAATAATATATATAATCTTTTTATAATAAAAGTTCTGCTTCTTTTAATATCTTTTTCCAGTTTTGTCCATTTTGTCCAACACATGTATTTCGTTCATGGCGGACAAAACTGGAAAAAACCGGGGGGGTTTTTTCCACCCTGGACAGTGGATGCCAACCCTGATTCCAGATCAAAGTACAACCAACCATCCAACAGGTAAATATTTATGTTTGAATTTTGACTGAATGATTAAAAAAAAAATATACATATATTTTTTCTACTAATTCTATTAATTGTAACTCCAGCGGAAGTGCAAGTTCCGTTTCGTCGGTTTCTGAGTTTCCGGCATTCGATTACAAACTCAGTGGCATCCCTAACATTTGGTGAGTATTTTATTTCCCTTTGATTTATCTTAGGAAGAAAACACTCCCGGTTCTCTGATACTACCCTATCAGTTTTTTTTTTTTTTTTTTTTTTTTTTTTTTTTTTTTTTTTTTTTTTTTTTTTTTTTATTTAACATGTCTCAAAGCTCTAGGTCTTCTCGTAATAGCGAGATATGGGAAATTGTAAATTCTTTGAACCAGCGTGTGGACGAACTATCTCGCTCACTGCCTCCAAAGAAATTACCTTCTGGAGTTCAGACACAAACCCAAATTGTTGGGCAACAAACTTTCAATTCCCTTCTACCTCGAGTTCCTGACGATTCCAAGAAGACCGAAAAATCCGAGTTGATTCAAGGTGTCAGAGAACGCGACAGCAGATACAACAAGAAAACCAATTTTTAAAATTGTATACTGGATGTTAATAATTTCGGAGTGATTTTATTATCTGGGTTGGTGGTCAAGCGCTAACAAATTGGTGATACAGTACTCAGCGTTACATAGTTATGGAAGGGTTTATATCCCAAAATAAAGTGAGTTATCAGTTTCCTAGCGAGATTGTTTTCGAGCACAAATTTGATACTGCTGTAAGAGACACGTTCATGTCATCATTCTCAGAAAGAATTATCACTAATCAATGTACTGCCAAGGACAAGGTCTTTCTCGAATTGGTAGGAGGCTCGTCAGAAGTTTCCTTGACGCTGAGAGATGAAACGTATTGTGCGTACATTATCAAATATAGTTTAATCACGAGTAAGACCTACAGTTATTCTGCGTCCCAAAGGACATTCTATAATCGGATGGGGAAAATAAGTACTACCATCACCGAAGTCCAGCTTAGAAATATTCTAAAGCAGTATGCGGTGTCGAATAAAAATATCCTAGTTGAGAAGATGATACAATATTACTCAAACATCAATATACCTAATGAAGTTCGTCTATTAATGATAGTAGCCTCTTGGATTAGTAAAGTTATTGACCTGGCCCCGTGTCTCAAAAGGCGAAAAGGGAGGATGTCACAGATGGATTACGAAGGATTTCTGAAAAAACATAGCAGGTATGAGCTTCCTGAACTCCAAATTAGTTTTGTTTATGGAGAGAACGTAATGGCTGTCAAAGTACAAGAGCTAACATGGATTATTCCAACTGCAGGGATTTTGATGATACACAACAAACTACGCGATCTAGTCTCGGTTCTCCTCTTGGCATATTATTCTCAGGGGACATCACTCCCTACGGATAGTTATGAAGTTACCAAAGACTTTGTACTGGAACTATGCCGTCTTGCTCTACGATACAAGACTAAGTTCTTCACCATTGCAAAAAATCTAGAGGCCCTATGTATAGCAGAATCAATTGTAATACACGAAGAATGGTTGAACGATGAATTCTTATCTGTATTAAGTCAAGACCTATTAGACGACACAGGATACATGTACCCAGATTCATTACTTCAAGGTATCCTTCGGTCGGTGTCAACACCCTTGAGACACGAACTTTGTTGCTTAGGGAAGATCTGTGGTCACCCTTACGTAGATATGGGAGGCGGGAGTAAAAGTTTATATAAGAAGACCACCGAAACATACTCCCTTAATTTGGATATTATTCGTAGAAGTACATGCTACATCAAACAAAATTACATACAGAACCATATATTAAAGTACAAGAAGTGGCCACCTTGTCAGCTAAGATTTGGTGGCTCTAGAGCACTAACATACGCGTATGTACATGGACGAGATCCATGGGATAAGAAGATCACTACGAAATATGGAGCCATAGATATAACCGAAATGGAGTTTGTTGATCTTCTGCCGAATGAGAGATTTCATAAGCTAGATAACATAATACCTTACTTAAAAGATAAAACAATTACTCTCGTACGTTCGAAAGAACTAAACATTTATCTTAAACAACAAACCGATGAAACGGTTCCTTGGGAGAAAACTAGGCTTATCTTAGCATACTTATTAAGTCCTACTTTAGTACACAATCATGAAGAGTATATAGATAGGTATGAAGGCTCTGATGACTTATCAGATCTTCTAAACTACCTCGTTATCAGAATAGTCCCTAAAGAGAAGGAACTTAAAGTCAAATTTCGAGGTTTTGGATGTAAGACATACGAAGACAGATTTCGATCACTGGCCCAAGAGAAAAATGCAATGATGTATCTTGATAAGTACTCTGACGAACAAGCTATGACATTAAGTGAGCTTGAACTCCTTAGACGATTATCTGCATTTCGACGTCTGCATTCCGCGTATCCAGGATATAAGATAATGTATATCAATGTAAATGCTTCATCATGGAACAATAATTTTCGTGCCGAGACAGTTGATGATGTGATGAAAGAAACACTCGATAAAATATTTGATACAACTATATTTGGGAAAACTCATCTCGCATATAATATTACTCTTATATATGTACCTGGTTATCCAAATACATATTGGTGGGAGGGACAAGCGGGAGGTATCGAAGGGTTGAATCAAGACACGTGGGTGATTGCCTATCTGGGTCAAATTAAGACTGCATTAGAGCGTCTTGATGTCAGAGTACATGTCTTGTGTAAAGGAGATGATCTACGAATAGCTATTGCTGTTCCACCCTCTCTATGGAGAAATAGGGAGATGTCTGCTATCAAGAATGAGGTTGTTACAAGAATTGCTAACACTATGCAAGATTTCGGACATGAGATTAAGGTTCTAGAATCCTACGGATCAGGTGTATACTTTGCATTTTCAAAATCAGCATCAATTAGAAATATAGAGCTTCCTCAAGGTTTCAGAAAGATCCAAAAATGCTATGGTGCAAATAACGCCTTCTTAGCTACTCTTGACGAGTACATAGGAAGTACCTTTAGCAATGCACATAGCACATGCAAGGTAGAGCCCAATGTTTTGCCATCATATCTAGTGGCTTTATGCTGGTCATATTCTTATCTCATGTCACATCCTAGATACCAGGATTGCACAGATGATCAGCTGGCTGCTATATTACTAGTTCCTAGTCTATGTGGTGGTTTTCCGATCATCTATTTACACAATATGGCTGTTAGAGCTGAATCTGACTTGTTATCGCCCTTCTTTGAGATATTGATCTTCTGTAGACGAAACTATCCTAACATCGCCACTTTCATGGAGAAGTTCTGTGTTGCACCCATTCATGATCCCTGTAAAGCACGCATCGTGTTGTATAAAGACCCGTACAGCATCCCTCATGATAGACCGCCATTGCCATCCTCTGTATTGAGAAGGGGCTTAATTCCTGTAATGAAACGCTTTGTTAAGAACGAAACTGTTAAGGAACTAATGAATGCTGCTAATAGTGATGACATGATGATTATTCATGATATTTTGCATAGTGCCAGTGTTCTTAACGCCAAGGTACTATCCGCTTTATATTCAGCCACACCTGAAGGAATTCTACAAGAACTATTAGCAAAATTTGAGTCAGCGCGCAGCATTAACGAGTTTTATGTACGTACAATAGGGTCATTTACTATTACCATGATACTCCCGAAAGGGCTCATCCTGGTATTACAGAAACTTTTCGACAAATCAAAGCTACTTACTTCTGGGGTCATATGTATAAGGAAATTTGTGCTTATGTCACTAAGTGCCTTATTTGTGGTGTGGCTAAAACCAAGCAGATGCAATGTCAAGCTCCCTTTCACGCTCGTAGTCCTTCACAACCGTTTGAAACCCTATCGCTTGATGTCATTGGCCCTCTTCCTAGTTCAAAGACGTTTTTTCAAAATGGATAGAGGCATTCTCCTTTTCTAGAGTTCGAGCTCCACAGTTAGTGAAGTGTCTCCAAGACGAAATATTTACCCGATACGTTGTTCCAAAATTTATCATTTCGGATAATGGTAGTATTTTCACTAGTAAAATGTATAAGAATTTCTGTGTGTCACATGATATCACGATCAGATATAGTAGTATCTACCATCAAAGGGCTAACCCGGTCGAGCGACAAGTCCAGGAACTAAAAAAAGTAATACGTATTCTCTTGCATGGCAAGCCAGAAAATCATTGGGACAAAGTTCTACCTCAGGCCCTCCAAGTCTTGACATCCCGAACTAGTCGTACAACAGGAGAGACTCCAGGAAAGTTAATCCTAGGCTATGAGCTACCATGTCCTGGCCAGTGGAGAACGAAGCTGTCTCGTCAAGGAGAGGACAAACATCCCCCGGAAAGAAAGGAAGTAGTGAAAGCAGCTTTTAAAAGAACCTTAAGAGTTCAACAGGAGTACGACAAAAAGAACACTCCGCCGCCAATTCAATTTAACGTGGGTGATAGAGTAATGGTAAAAAACCATAACCCGGGAACGTTTACTCCAAAATGGTTCGTAGGGGAAGTGATTCGCAGAGAAGGAGAACTGAATTACGAGGTCTCATATGAAGGGCGACAAAATATAGTCCATGTGAATGATATTCGTCCTGGAAGAAATGAAAACATAAATCCCGAACCATCTTCAGACGAAGATGATTACACTACTTCTAATGAAACTGATAATGAGGATTAGAGACCTGAAAACCCACAAAAGAGAGTTCTGGCGCAAGCCTGAAACAATTTCTGCAGGGGAAGAAGGCTCCACAATACCTCTGTGCAACTTGGTACAAGGCTCTTTAGACGACAACTCTTGGAGTAACCTTGAAGCACAACGTGAAAGCCATATCACTACGCTCTTAAAACTTCCTAAATCTACTCTGTCTGATAAAGAAAAATGTCCTTTTCGGCGTCAATTAAACGCCGAGCTTAATATAATTGAGCTTCAGAGTTTCAGAAAATTAGGAAACCCATTTCGAGAAATATTATCAAAACCTTTAGCTCCATTCCCCAAGTAAAGGTTTTTCCTTTTCTTTGGTGGAATCTCGTCTCGGCCCGGGGGTGTTGTGTTGCTGGTATGTTACAAATAAACCTGTACTGGTGGCAAGGTTGTTGAAAAAAAAATAGGTACTGGTGGCGAGGTTGTTGAAAAAAAAATGACGGGGGAGATTTGTCAAAAAAGTGTGGCAGTCCCACTTACCCTTCTAGTGAGCTCACTGAGTGAGCTCGGAAGCTTACATAGTAGCCTGCAGGTTTGAAGACTCGCTTATGGAAGGAACTTGTGTTTCTAAAGGAGGTAATTAAATGTTAAGAAATTTTGATAGTGAAAGCTGAAGTCCTACGGAACCTGAGCTTGAGAATAAAGCGTGAACATTCAAGCATAAAGTGCACGAAACCACAAACTTGGTGAGTCATTCTTGAATCATTTTTTGTTGTTTGAGCTTCACTTAATTACCCCCCCCCCCTTCCAAGGGGAAAGAAAAAATTTGTTGAACTTTAATATGGTATAACCATTTTATCTTCGATCTGGACATTGAATCGATCATTGGATTTCTATTATTGTATTAGATAATAAGAAGATAGTTCAGGTTATCTGTTTTTTATGCTACCTCTGAAGGACTGAGAATTCAGGAAAAGGACAGTTATTTAATTACGAATATATAACCGTGGAATTAACAAATTAAATTTGAATCTATAGTGTTAACTATTGTTAGTAGTAGTTTAATTTTTCATAAAATTCTTCTTTTCATCTGGGTACCCAAATTTCCAAGCATAATCTATTCTTTCATAAGTTGTGTTTTCATCATTTTCTATTCGATTGTGTTATTAAATTTAATTTCTATGCGGTCTAGATATTTTCTTCCCTTCAATAGTAATTTGTATTCCAGATCAAAGTGCAACCAACCATCCAACAGGTAAATATTTATGTTTGAATTTTGACTGAATGATTAAGAAAAAATATATACATACATATATTTTTTCTACTAATTCTATTAATTGTAACTCCAGCGGAAGTGCAAGTTCCGTTTCGTCGGTTTCTGAGTTTCCGGCATTCGATTACAAACTCAGTGGCATCCCTAACATTTGGTGAGTATTTTATTTCCCTTTGATTTATCTTAGGAATAAAACACTCCCGGTTCTCTGATACTACCCTATCGTTTTTTTTAACATGTCTCAAAGCTCTAGGTCTTCTCGTAAAATAGCGAGATATGGGAAATTGTAAATTCTTTGAACCAGCGTGTGGACGATACATCTCGCTCACTGCCTCCAAAGAAATTACCTTCTGGAGTTCAGACACAAACCCAAATTGTTGGGCAACAAACTTTCAATTCCCTTCTACCTCGAGTTCCTGACGATTCCAATAAGATCGAAAAATCCGAGTTGATTCAAGGTGTCAGAGAACGCGACATGCCACAGCCGAAACCTGCAACTGGTGGTGACACCAACTTTTCATCACTAGTTACGAAAGATTTTACTTTTCGTAACTAGTTACGAAAAGTAGGACGTTACGTCACTGTCATCAGTATTGAAAAATGCCACTTTATATGTCAAAATTAGAAAAAAATCTCTCTTCCCTTTTAAAAGTAATGCATATAGTAAATAAAAGATTGAATAATGAAACATACAACAATCACTACCGAAATTTAAGATCTTTTTACCACAATCAGCTGAAAATAGCTAAAAGGACTTACAATAATAAAAGAATAAATCATTGTAAAAACATTATAAAGGAAAGTTGGGCAATAGTGCGAGAGGCTCAATCTGGCAAGACCTGTGGTTCTCGGATTGTTCTAAATGCGGCAGATAACAAATCATTAGACTCCCCATTCGAAAAATGTCAGGCATTTAACAAATACTTTGCAAACTTTTCTAACAACAGTCCCCCGCCACGCGGAACACCTGATGAGCGGGGTCCCGTTCAGGTTCTCCCACAGAGCTTCTTCTTAAGGCCCACAACACCTATGGAAGTCGAGCAAATTATTGCCAGTACTTGTAATGGCTTATCTGCCGGTATCGATGAGGTACCTGGTAAACTCTGTAACGCTATTAAAGACCTCATAGCGCCAGTACTGCCCGAGTTAATAAATATCAGTTTTCTGCAGGGTACCTACCCGAAGTTATTTTAAAACATTCGAAAGTTATCTCCATTTTTAAACACACAGGCGATGATCGGGAAGTGGAAAATTACCGTCCTATTGCATTACAATGTCAATTTGCAAAGATTTTTGAGAAGTGTTTCAATATAAGATTATCTGAGTTTCTCGAAAAATTCTCAATAATTTCAAAACATCAAAATGGGTTTAGACCTAACAATTCAACAAATCCGGCATTCGATACCGCTATACACCATATATATGAGTGCCTCAACGAAAAAGAGTCGGTGATAGGCTTATTTTTTGATATGAGCCGAGCATTCGATACGGTAGCTCACGATCTTTTGTTGCAAAAGTTGGATTCCATGGGTGTCAGGGGCCCCCCTAACCATTGGATAAAATCCTATCTTAACAATCGAACTCAACAGGTGGTGGTGGAGGGAAGTAAATCCACTTCCGAGGCCATCAAAAGAGGTATACCGCAGGGATCATGTCTGTCACCCACACTCTTCAATTGCTACATTAATAATCTACCAACCGACAACATACCCAACGCTAAATTTGTCCTGTACGCTGATGACACAAACATTATGGTGTCCAATAAAACACGAGATAGTACATCAGCAGATACTCAGGCCGGCATTGAGCACGTGAGCGGTTGGTGCGGTGCTAATGGGATTCGGCTGAATAGGGGCATTTACACGTAGACTCAATCACACATTCTTGGATTCTTCCCATCCCGTTCCAGTCGCGAGTTCGGGATGAGGGGTTGAGCGTGACGCGCCCAGATCGTTTCAGTAGAAAATAGACACGGTTTTATCCTCCATCCATTCTCTCGGTCTAGAACTGCAAAGGTATATCTCGTGTGTGTGAACATCAAAAGTGTCTTGTACCTCGCGTGACCGATGTGGCGTTTGGATTTTCAGGTGAGCTCGAAATTTTTACCAAGGTTTTATAAATTTTATTGATATAAATTTTATTTTAAGGATGGATATTGAAAAAAGAAGGACCATTGTTATGGTTGCTACGGATGTATAATTAAAAACAAATTTTAAAAAACAAGTTTAAAAAGCGTTATATTAGAACTGAATGAATCAAGAAATGGAAAAAAGATCCAAATAATACGGGCATATGCTACTTGTTCAGGAACTGAAAGAAAATTATCCTGATGTCTATAGAAACTATTTAAAAATGGATTCACAAACATTTGATAAATTATTAGAACTGGTTACATCTGAGATTATTAAACGGGATGCAGTGATGAGGCAGAGCATTCCTCCAGAGGACGTTCTTTACAAGATTTGAAGTTTACTACAGGAATCGGTGCTTCAACTCTTTATGATTTGATTCTCGAAACTTGTCAAGCTAGAGTTTTTGAAAGACGAGTACATAAAAGTAAGTTACTGTTTTCAAATGTCAATTGCAAGAGATCTAATTTCCTGATCCTTTGTGAACAGTAATAGATCATAATACCACAATGAAAATACATAGTCATCGTCAGCAGACACCGCTTCTTTTTGACTCTTCTACCTTCTTTACTTCCTTTCGAAAAGATCCTCGCAAGCTCTGAATTTTTTTACTACAAAATCGCGATTTGCTTCCGGATAAGTACTTTTGCATAGATTTTCTAATTTTCGTGTATTCCTTGGATCGTATTTTCCACAAACATGGATGTGATTTATATTGTCCTAGTCATAAAATTTTTCTACCAATATCGTGTGTCAGCCATGACTTGAAAATAAAACTAAAAAACGCCGCACGCCAACCCTCACAGAAAATTTTAGCGGTACAACAGCACTAAGACTAGTCTCGCGCGATTTGATCGACACACAACCATGCGTTCCTACCGTTTACGTGTTCACACGCTCGTTTAATCATGCGCGACTAGAGTGGAACGTTCCAAGCATGCGCGATTTAGTCTACGTGTGAATGCCCCTAATGGGTCAAAGTCTGTCGCTTTGGAGGTTGTTACGAAGGGTTGCACTCTTAATAGCAGCCTCCTGATTAAAGTCGATATCAAATCAATAGAAAATGTCACCTCGACGAAATTCTTAGGTATTCATATAGATCAAAAGCTGACATGGTCTAACCACGTTGACTACGTTCTCTGTAAACTCAGTTCGTGTGTCTATTTGATACGCACCATTAAAGATACGGTTTCAATAGATGTTCTGAAGTTAGTGTACTTCGGGCTATTTCAATCGGTGATGGGTTATGGAATAATCCACTGGGGATCCGCTTCCTCATCGAAAAGAATTTTAATCACCCAGAAAAGAGTTATCCGTTGCGTGTTGGGCGCGAATAAACAGGACTCCTGCGTAACACTTTTCAAACGCCTGAAAATTTTAACATTTCTCTCGCTGTATATTTACTCCTTGCTGATTTACGTGCACAACAACAAAGACGCCTGGACGCGTCGATCCGATATACAAGTACACAACACCGGACAAAAGACATTGCTTGAAATCCCGCACTCTCGCCTTAGCGTCGGACAAAGGGATCCGAGGTACATGGGGCTAAGATGTACAACACGGCGCGTCACATCCATCGATGCTTCGATGAATCGGACAGCCCAGGATTATTCAAAACAAAAATTAAGCCGTTTCTGATTGAGAGGGTATATTATTCGACGGACGATTTCATGTCCCCTTCCTCGCTGTAGAGTTGGCACCCACATGAGTTGTTTGTTGGTTTTATACACTGTTTGTTGTATCTGTTATTATTAGTATAAGTCTTCTGTGTCACTTTATAATATTTTAATTCTGTGTTATTTGTTGTCAATTGATACCGATTTTTTTACTGACGTGCTCATAATGGCATATATGGAGACATTAGTGTATCATGTATGTAATTCAACAGTGAAATAAACTAAACTAAACCGCACGACGTTGCACTAGTTCGGCAATTGCTGGATCTCACGTTTCCCGATCGTTGGATTGGCAGAGGACCCGTGGAATGGCCACCGAGATCGCCCAACCTGACTCCGATAGACTGCTTTGGATATCTAAACTTTTAAGTGTAGATGACGCAGTGCAGGAATATTAGAAATACTAAGATAACGAATAATTACACAGTGCAGAGAAATTTTTCCAGAAATTTTTCAAAACGCCAGAGCAGAGGTTGAAGCTCGCTTATGCATTGCTTAGTTCTCAAAGGGTAGCAATTCCAGCATTTAATAAAATAAAATAGATTTTAATCTTAATAAAAATGTGTTTCTACTTTATTTTGTTTTTGAACATTCAATTCAGAAATCAATACGTCAATTCCTAAAAGTTCTACATCTCCGTGTACGTATTCAAAATACCTTTCTAGCGAGGTGCTGCTCGACCCTCTTCCCATTTGAAATTATTGACATGAATAGTGCTGAGTTGTCAGACTGACAATGACATATTCAATTCTTAGGTCAAAAGATGTCCTCCTTGAAAAATAATTTGACTAAGTTTTTTCTAAACCTTGGTAGTTCTCGAATTATGTAGGGCGGCTCGTTTTAAATGAAACACACTGTATATTGACAACTAACAGATATTTTATAGAAACCTTTCCTTAAGAGTTAAAGTAAATACTAACTTTTATGCTAATACTGTTGCAAATTGAGATCATTCGTGTTGTAATTTGTTGTTTGTGCGCAGTTTTAATTGATTCATTTGGCTCCTCAAATGATTAGAATTAGGTATTTCAGGTGCGTTGCCATAGATAGGTGTAGGTAATAAAAAAACTAGATTTGTCAGATAGATGTCAATACACTTGTCTCGCCTTTGAAGAAGTCAGAACTTTCCTTTTCTTATATAAACCTACAAGGAGGGTTTAATCCAAAAGCTCCATTGAGGAGTGGTCCTTCGAAAAGTGCATCCGGAACCATTACTGTTGGAACTCAGGGATTGGGTACTCAAACAAATACTAAAAATAGATTTTTATTTATATATACGGTTTAATTAATTATTATACTCACCCCTCTTTGATAGTATTTCACCAATCTGATACCAATAATTTTCGAGAATCTCCTTAAAATCTTTGTTTTCATTATCGTTTAAACGAGGACAGTAACGAACACGTTTTTACATTTTTGCTTTTTATTATTATTCTTATTGAATTTAGCTGACATGTTATCCACCATTATATCATACAGCTATAAAAATTGAACAGCTGGGCGTCCACCTAATCAGCAGACTGCTGCAACTTGGCAATGAAGTTGACTCCCTTTACAGCCCTTAATGAGTTCCATACGTTTTCTAGAAGCGTTCTAATCTTAATGTCTTTCCTTATTATAAAAGCTAAAAGGAGCACACTAGTTAGCTAGATTTCTTTAAGACATAGCACTGTAAAGTCAAGTCTATGAAATCTCATTGACATTATTCTGTACTATAACAAATAAATTAGTTTTTAAAAATTAAACATAATAAGATTGACGCAGCCGGTAGGACGTTCGCGAGGTGTAGCTAACCAGTGCAAAAATCGATTTTGTGCAAAGCCGTGCCTTTGGTTTCAACCATCTACGCGAAGAGAACCAAAACAAGAGCTCCAGGGACCAGGAAGAGAAAACTCCAGACGTAAGTGCTGATAACTCTCTAAGTAAATTTGTTTTCCCTGCTATTTGTTCCAAAATAGTAGGGGAAGCAGGTGACTTTTTATTGTGTAGACCCGCTCTAGGCCCGGCCTCAAATTAAAGTTGCATTACGCAATAAGTTTGGTGAAAATACTGATAGAAATGTATCGCAACAAAAATGTATCTATCTGTAGAAAGAAATGAGAATATCGTTGGTTTTCTTGAGAGACTTAAGTTAATTAAAATGCGATTAAACCTAATAGTTCAAGAGGACTCATGCTTAGATGCCGCTACAAAGCAAGCATTTATAAATCAGAATGACCTAACCGCCGTTACCGTTTTAATGATTAATACTCAAGCCGACTTAAGAACTCTTTTAATGTTGAATAAACCTAACAATATTGAAGATGCTACTTCTCTCGTCATAAATCCCTCACTAATGGAAAAGTAAGTAAGTTTAAAACAATTTGAGAATTTCGTTCATATTACACAAATAGACCTAGTAATTATAAACAAAATCACGCTTTGTTTTTAAGTTTAAAACAGCCATATCGTGCCACTAAGAACACCAAATAATCCAAGTTGATAAGTAATCGTGGGATGAGGAGATAAGGTAACACCGACTTATTTACTCAATTATATCATAGTGCTTGAGAAAGTCATAATTTTGTCTGCGGTTCTCAACCACCGCAGATAAGTTGGTGTTTTTTGTTACCATATCTCCTCATCCCACGATTACCTATCAACTTGGATTACAATAAGGAAACGAAATTGAAAGTAATACCAATAAAAATGCCCATCGGCAAACAAAACCCATTTTTACCCCTTAATTTAAACCGATACCTTACTTTATACCTCAACCATATTATCATATACAACAAACATACATGCTAAGACCACAATTTCAAAATCAAAATCACCCTGTACAAACCTAAGACCCGTACAGACCACCAACACAGTTTCCAACACAACAAAGTAGATTCCCGACCACCATACCTATTGAAAGGAAATACCCCACAAACATCGGTGCAATCGACAAACCTCAAAACGTCTTTTCTCCGAAAAATTTTTAGAACCCAACGGGAAAACCAGAACCAATGTCAACAACAAGTAGAATTCCATCCTTAAGAAATAACCAACCAAATTATTTCAAATCAAATAATAATTATCCATCAAGATTCATTTCCCAATGTCTAAACAGATACTGACCGTTCGTACGGCATGAGTACGACTGCAACCTTGCGAATTCTCAAGATCACTTCAACCAATATTCCTGCGAAAACCCAGAAAATTTTCAACCCTATAACCGTGAAATTGAAACCCAGGATGAAGAATAAATATTTCACGAGGTCCTCGCTCCAACAAAAGAACCATATATCTAAATAATTCAACCCCCAATTCTCTGCCATTTATTCAAATCAGCAATCCACCAGTCAAACTACTAGTTGATACAGGATGTCATCCTTCCTTACTTCGACCTTTTATAGCCGAAAAATACTTCTCAAATTCAAAAATCATATAAAGACGTGCAATGGACAGAACTTCGCACACTTCAAAGCTAATATTCCGTTATTCAAAGAACTTGCTCCATTAAACGGTAACCTCGAATTTGAATTATATGACTTTCATGACTACTACGAAGGGAGCATAGGAATTCGAGATTTACGAAAGCTAAGGCTAAACATGGACACCCACAACAAATTACTTTTTAATGACAAAATTAAAATTTCTCTTAAGTATCTATAGGCAAGAATTTTGCATTCAAAAAGTTGAAATTCCAGGCATGACCTCCACTTTCAAACAAATTAAAACACATCTACCTGATGGCAAAATATTAATACCCGATATCTCTAAGGATCGCGTAATAATACCCAGCTCACTATTACAAATAAAAAACGAAAAAAACGTATGTAGAATTCAAAAATTCAACACAACACAACTACCGTGCATTAAAGAAAACTTTCTAGACATTTTCGTAGAAACTTTCGACAACACCGAATTTGAATGTTTCAACATTGAGGACGTATACACCCCAATGAGACAACGCTGACTTCGACTGATCTCTAATAAGAACTAATCATATGAATGCAAAAGAGAAACCAGACCAAAGATTAAGCTTCACAAACCAAGTAAAACAAGAAATCAAAACAACCGATGACATCCCTGTACAAAGTCATACAGAGGGTATCTAGCCAAATTTCTTCGGATATCTATTTGATAATTTATACATCAGATAAGCTTTTTGGTTTCGTTTAGAAACCCAATATTGCAACACAAAGCAATTCATCGGTTACGCTTATGCAGAGGATATCCAACCAAACCGGGCATAAGATATTTAGGTACTTTCAAATAAATTAGTTTCCCGGATTTGGATATGACGTATCTAAAAATCCCGCTCGTTTATGGTCTGAGCAATAGATTACCAAAATATGTACTTTAAAACAAACAGATGAAAACTGCCACCTACTCTAAAAAAATGGTTAGTTCAGGTCGAATCACAGCCAAGAGAAGTTCCCAAGAGCAGTTTCAATTGTTCCAGATTCAGTTTCAAGAAGAAGCACTATCAAGGTAATAAAAAAGCAAACCTTCAAGAGAAGCATTGCTCAAACATCATCACTGTGGAAGGAATGGGTACATCAAGAAAGCTTGTTTTTGCTACAAGAGAAGTCTCATCGTACCAACCAAGACAGGAATAAAACAGTTAAGTAACACAATTGTTAGACAGATTCCCCTTTAAATCGAACAAAGATTACGATATATTATTTTCGACCACCCATTATGACTCACCCTGTAAAATGCACAAATCTGCCCCTTCAAGTTTCTTCTTTATATAACTCATCTTTTTTGACGAATATAATGAATTATATTTGTTTTTCAGAATTAATTAATGAACACTTGACACTCTCAAAGCAATAAACAATTTAATTACTTTACGACACCTTAAACGTTTTATGCTTATATGATTTATTTAACGGCAACTTAGAATCTTCAGGTGCCAACTTGATTTTGTTTAATGTCAGTTTGTTTTTGATTAATGCTAATATGGTTTTGAGTATTGTCAATTTGCTTCCGATTAATGCCAGTTTGATATTGATGATGCCAATTTAACTTTGACAATTGCCATTTTGATTTCGAGTAACGTCAATTTGAACTTGGAAAGGTATAGATAGTGTTGTGAAGCGCCCTTTAGTTGCGGTGCAGATCCACTTTTTTATAAAAAAATAATTAACTAAATTTAATAGTTCTGGTAGTATTTCTGAGCCAAACGTTCGAATTATCCTTGAAGCGGCGAGCGCCGAAGTCGTCGGGGTTGAAACAAATAAGATTTCAACTGTAGGAGCCGTAATTTCATGATGCGTGTAATTTCAATTTGTAACAACCCTGGCGAAAGAATGTGATAGGCGGAGCTGGACGGCCAGACAAACACACACGTGCATCTCTATGCATAAAAAATTGCGTTTAATTACGCTAACAAAAACTAATGGTGGGTTTATGCTCACGTAAGATGTATCAGGTAACATGTATCACGTAAGATGTATAAAGTTAAAAGTGAGGTTAATACAATGAGTAATCCATTCCCTGTTTATGCTCACGTAAGATGTAACATGTAACACGCATCATTTAAGAAAGTTGGTTAACTTTTAATTTAAGAAATAAGAAGTAAGAACTTTTACGTGAAAACCGTACTGCGCATGCGTCGCGGATTGTCATTATTGTCAATTGTTAAACTTCAACCTTCAAGGCTATCGCCACGCCACGCCATCGTCGCCATTTTATTTTTCATTTGCCCTTAGTCCTTGCCCTTTGAGAGTTGAATTTTGAATTGTTAGCACAAAACCATCTTAAAAACGAAGGTACACAATGGAGGAATTTGACGACGAACACTTAATATCCCTAGTTTCCCAATTTAGAATAATTTTTGATAAAAGTGAACCAAATTTCAGAAACAAAGATCGACGAACGAATGCGTGGGTAACAATTGCAAATATTATGGGCAATACAAGTGGTAAGTTTTTGTTTTTGTTCATTCCCATATAATCCATAAAAACACTATTAATAATTTTTCAGCGGAGGAATGTGAAAAACGGTTTACTGTATTAAGGAACCGATATGGGGCAGAAAAGAGACAGATTATGGCCCAAAGTGCCTCAGGAATGGCAGGATTTCCTGAGCCGTCATGGCCCCTCTACAAATGCATGGGGTTTCTAGAGAAACATATGGCAACGAGAAAGTAAGATATTTAAAGAAAAAATTTAATTATTTCTGGCATTATCATATTTCATGTTTATTTTACAGAAGATCAACAAAAAACAATGTAGCAGTGGACACTGCAAGAACAGAATCGCCAGACATAGACTGCCTGCTTTCCCCTACAAGTCGGGATTCTGTCTGGGATTCAATGAGGGAAATAATATCCCAAAACCCTCCCAAATAAAACCAGCCGGAGTTGATAGCTCATCCTGGTCCATCAGGAGCAGGAAATGAGGAGCCTACAGACAAGGCTGTTCCTGCTGAAACTGACGTAAGTCAGCCTGGTTCAGCAACAGCGGGACCACCAATAATAGAGAAAGCTGTACCTGGTCCATCGAGAGTAGGAAAAACTGCAGTTCAAACTGGTGAAACTCTCCAAAAGGCTAAGCAGTTGAGGCAAGGTGCTCCTGTGAAAAGGAAAAGGGGTCCTGTTGTATCTGATTCTATGCAGACCACAATGGAGGCTACTCTGGACTCCGTCAAAACGTATCTGGTTCAGAAAAACCAAATACCCCCAGCAACTGCAACAAAATCTTTTGGAGTGACTGTGGAACTCATGTTAAATGGAATCCGGAACTCAAAAAGAAGACGTAAAACCCAGGTTGCCATTATAGCAATTTTGGCAGATATAAATAGCAATTCTGAAGACTCGGAATGATCTATTCTGAGTTTTCAGAAATGTACATTCTGTTCGTTTGTTAATTTCAACTTTATTTTGTATATTTTATATAAATTTATTACTGTATAATCTTAGCAATTAAGATTAGGTATAAGATATAATAAGGTATAAAATTATTTAAAAAAATTAGTTTAGAAGATACTTGCTAGAATATATATTTATTTCGTTTATGTTTTTTTTATTTTAAAAATTGAATCACCTCGATAGGGACGCGCCACTCTCACCTAACTTTTATGTGTGAGTAGACCCCCATGCAATCCTCTAAAACCCTGCCCATCATGTTTATCAGCTGAAGCACTTGACACACGGATTAAGTGTAAATAGTTTTTAATCAGCACTTTTTTTAATAAAGTATAACAATATATAAAAAAATCTGTTTGGTAATTAAGATTAGGGGTAAATAAGGTATAACATTATTCAGTAAAAGAAATTTAGAGACTAAAATTATGTATAATAACTTATAAAATTTTAAGAGAAAATGTATGAACATTATTTAATAAAACAAGTTTAGTAACCAAGAATGCTAATATTAGGTAAACATAAATTATAACATTTTTAACAGAAAATTTACTGATTAATGTTATTAACAAAGAGGTACAGCCCCTTCTAGAATAACATTATACTGCCATGGTACTTCATCATATTCACTATTAAAATATGTTGTTAACTCCTCTCTCAAGGCCCGCACATTTCGACTTCGGTTGTTAGACCCTACTCGACTAATTCCTCTCAAAACATCCAGTGTATTTCGCCACTCTCCATAATGAAAATTGCCATCTTCATCCACAAGATCAGCAAATCCTATCGGACAGTATTTACGGTGGGAGACAGGAATATCTTCCTCTTGTTTCTGTAGGTAGTTGTGAAGTACAACACAGGCTTGCACTGTCTCTTCACATGTATCGATATTGGCAATAATGGGCTTTCGAAGACACCTCCAAAGCTGTACTAAGATCCCAAAAGTATTTTCAATACATCTACGAGCTCTTGATATTCTATAGTTAAATATACGCTTGTTATTGGGCAAGTATTCTCCTGGATAGGGTCGCATTATATGCTCATTAAGCGGAAAAGCCTGGTCAGCCACCAAATGGCAGGGAAAATTGTTGTTGGTTCCAGGTAAAGGTCTAGACATAGCAATAGGCGATGTGCCTTCTAAAATCCCCTTGCCAAAGGTCGACTGCCTAAATGTGGTACTATCATGTTATGAACCAGCTCCACCAATATCAACAAATGTAAATCTATAAAAGGCATCGCAAGTTGCCATCAATAATAAGCTGAAAGATTTTTTGTAGGAAAAAAATTTACTGTCACTATGTTGTGAATTGTGACATGCTTCCCATCAACTGGTCCAAAGCAATTTGGAATATTCCATCTCTTGTAAAAACCTTCGATAGTCTTTTCTAACTCTTCTTCACTTTGAGTTTTCATGTATATTGGCATTAGAATATTCCACATGACCTTGCATACTTTTTTAATTACTTTATGGACTGTAGAATTCCCAACATATTAGTTCCAAGCAATTTGTTGGATGGAGCAGCCTTCAGATAAGTAACTAAAAAATATAAGGGATGTAAAACAGAAAAGATTTTATACTTAACGTCTTTACTGTAATGTCATAATCAACTGCTGAATAGGAGATAGAGTGAATATTGTTTTTCTCTTTTTAAGATGGGGCTCTAATAGTGATAACAGATGATCATATTGGGCCGAAGTCATTCTTGTGTATTTGAAGAACTGCCCTTCATCATGCTTCTTCATGAAACTGACCAAGTGAGCAAAGTGCCCAAACTTTCTTCTAGCTCGGTTCAGTGGTCTTACGGCATAACGTCTAGGTGATCGTGATTTTCTTGGATCAGCATAATATGTCCAGATACCTGTAAAATGTGTTAAAAAACTTTAAATAGGTCATCCAATCAATTTATATAAACTTTTTAAGGATCCATACACTAGTTATTTCAATTTAAGCCTATAATACACCCATGTTGTAAGTAATAATAACATAATCACTTCATCTGCTTCATCATTTTCATAAGAATCCATAATAATTGTCATTTGCTACGGCACTAAATTATTGACTTTATTTTAATAATTTGTAGAGCAAAATCAACACAAAATACTACAAACTATTCTTCAACAAACTGAAAGAAAAACAAAACAAATGTCAATTGTCAGAAAAATTCTGTGTGTCAAAATTGTCAAAATCACATGTGTTCAGATCTTTTTTTGATTGGCTTTCTCTTATATCTTAAATTTGAACATAAACAGGTCAATAATTCTTACTTCATACATCTTACGTGATACGTGTTACATGCTACGTCTTACGTGAGCATAAACCCACCATAACTGTTGTATCATACATCAAGGTGGCGATCCCAAAACAAAGTACACTGTTGAAAAGACATTTTATTTACCTATCAAACGAGACTAATCTTTTAGCGAATTGAGTTCAGTTTCATAGAGAAAATTTTAATGTTTTAATTGCATAATTTTATTACATGAATCTGAAAACATCGTCGCCTCACCGTCTACTGCATTCCGCGAAAAGTCTCAGCGATTTGATTGGTTGGAGTTGATCTCTAAAAAACCGGTTCTAAGGGCTTTTCGTTTCTAGAGGGACTTGTATTGACTTTTTCGTCAGATTGCATAGAGCTTTTGTCGAGTTAAGACAAAGGGATTCCTCGTAACTTTTTTATCGATCCTTAACGTAATTATACTGATCCGGGTACTCAAAAAAAAAATTAACGAGGAACTCATAAAGCATTCTCACCTTCGGATCAAACAGTAGTCAATATGTTCTTAAAAAAAAGTCAAAATAACGCGGTACTTATAGCAAATTGTTATACCTTTCTTTTTCGGGAGTGTCGTTCAACTTGTGGTATAAACCACCACAATAGATAATACGCCGACTACAGGTGAGCGGCAGTGGCTGTTCCCGGACCTGGAGGCTGGATTGAACACCGCAGGTGCCAGTGTAATTATACTGTGCAGAAGGATAAGGTCAGATGCATGTTTGTACCGTTAGTTGTTATTCAATTCCACTTAATCGACTAGTAAATACATGAACGTACTAGTAATACTTCCTACTCTAAAGTACGGCTTGGACTGAACGATTTTATATCGGCTTAGGACAAAATAACCAAATAGTGACCTCATTTTAGACGCTGAATTCTCAGTGGTTTTTATTTACGGTTTACACTAGTGCGCGCCCTATGTTTAGTGCATTTGATTTACAGGGTCATTCAAACTCGATGCCCCACTTATTTTATGCGAAACTTGTTGCCTATAACAAAATTATTTTTTTACCACATTAAATAAGACGGCTTAAGGTAAAAAAAATGCTATATAGATTGAAATTGAGCAGACGAGGCTCGGCGTCGCGACGCCGACGACATTTTTTTTCTAGAAAGATACCTTTTTTTTATCAGAACCCCGAAGTTCAAGAAACTGTGAGTTTTGTATAAAAACTTTTTCTATCTCTCTTATTTTTTTGAAGATGCAGCAAGAACAAATATTATCATATACACATAAGTAAGTCTACAGTAGGCAGAAAACGGTTGAAAGCGGAACTTGCTTTTTTATGGATAAACATACTATTTTATATACCATTGTGTCCGGAGCGCTCGGATGCAATTACCGAACTCGCTGTGATGAACCGAAACTCAGTGACTTTATAATGAGATATTTCCGTAAAATAATAAAATAATAAATATAGTAACGTAATAGGAAAGCAAGATCAAACATTCATAAAGCATATCTCGTCTCAATTTCCAAGAAAGAGTTCAATAAGCGTAGACGTATTAAATCCAGGAGTCAACGCACATGGAAATGCCACGACCTTGCTCTAAGAGAAAACAAATATCAGCTCTTTCTCTCTTACACGGTTTCCACCTGCTAATAAATAATAATCGAAGATTATTTGGTAGTGTTTAGGTAAAAAGCAGTATAAAAACAAAGGCGATGTATCAAGGTATATCTAAAAATAGAAGATAGCAGATCAGGCACGTGTGCGCGTAACTCCAGTTACAATGTGTTAGAACCGTAGGTACTACCGAGAATTGAAAGAAGGAGTAACAAAGAGACCAATAAAAATGAAATTTGCTTGTATGATGCATGACCTAGAAATTGGGTCACAGGTGTTTGATAAGTAACCTCTCCGCAGGGAGATTTCGTTACTTGTAGACAAAGGAATTGTGCGAGTATAAAAGCAGAGCTTTGAGGTACGGAGAGGCATTCGTATTCTTATTCACATTCGCACTCTAGTCTTAAGTCTTGATTCTTAATTCACATTCTTATCCAGATGTTGATTCTGATTCTATTCGCGAAGCATAGTGTTAATTTAGCAGTCAACATGTAGTACTTCTGTCTTCCGTCGTTTACGTTGACCAGCACGAAAGGATTGATTAGGTCAAGTACTTCATTTTCGTTGATGTTTCAAGATGGAACTTAGAGTAAATGGCTAGTCAATGTTTTAAGTTAAAAGCCTGTTTGTTATTGATAATGTGTTGTGTTTTTGTGCATGGTCAAGTCACACTATGGTAAGCAGGATGGTATATATTTTATTAACTTATAGTGGTATTTGCATGAATATTTTGAAACAGACTTTAGATTTGAATTGATAAACCGGGCGTCACGTTTATTCGCATGTAGTACGCGAGTGTGTGTAATTTTATTGAAGATTAATAGAAACTTAAATGAAATTTAACTTGAGCCTCTTATTTGAAAAGGTTAGCAGTTGACTTTGATGTTGTAACATTTTGAATTTGAATTTAATGGCATTGCAAATTAAAAGAACGTGTATATTATAGATACTTAAATACAAAAGCCTCGGAGGAAAAAAGCATTCAAGGCGCTTTTGCCTTGTAGTGGGATAAAGTTTGGTCATTGGAAAGTAGCATTTAGTAGGTACTGACCAAATGGAATACTGTAAGGTATTGATGCATTCGACTGATGCCTTGCCTTATTCTTGGTGATATCTTTGCTCCCTTTCTAAAATTCACTCAAGGATGGACGGTTTCAAGAGTTGAAATGTATCAAGGGCAGGTTAAACACTGGTACTGCGAACCCCCAAAAGGTAAGTGACGTCGTGGCAGCAGATAGTGAGGCTAAATAAATGAGATAGGACGGCACGAACGTTACATCGCCTTTAATAAAAAATAGGCTGTGACTTATTGTAGTTGTCAATGTCAGTATTCAGTAGCTTCATGTCACATTATATTCAAAGTTGAAAGTTAAATATTTACGCAACCCTTTTAATTTAAAGTTTAAACAACGGTTACGCACCAGGAAAAAGTTGATATGTTATTACTTTATGGTGACTCTCAACGTAATTCAAGAGCAGCCGCTAGACTTTATCAAGAACGCTATCCAGATCGAATCATTGCTGATCACAAGACTTTTTCTCATTTTGAAAAAGAATTTAAGAAATAATCCAAACGCTTTTTCGTGCAGGAAATCAGTTGCAATTGCAAAATCTGTGTGTAGCGATGCAGTCGTTGCTCGAATTTGTTAATTCTTTGAAGACAATCCAAGAGCGTCGATTAATATGGCAAGCCAGCAATAAAATTTAAGTTTTTCCTCAATTCAGAGAACGCTTAAAAAATAATTATTTTTCCTATAAATTGAACAACCTGCAGCTTTTGAATGAAGAAAACCGTGCGAGAAGAATCGACTTTTTAAGCAATATGGCTATTGTAGAAAACGACAACCATAGAATATTTCACCATATTTTATGGTCCGATGAGAGCAGATTTGAGAGCTGAATGAGAGATATTGGGCCACTGAAAATCCTAATGTAGTCAATCAAATTGAAAACCAAGGGCACTTTGGGGTTAATGTCTGGTGTGGAATAATTGGCCAACATTTAGTAGGTCCGTATTTCTATAATTACAATTTTAATGGGGAAAATTTTCAAAACTTTCTCGAATTAGAACTGCCTACTGTTACGATTCGCAGCAACGCCGCATGGGAGGCGGGGTAACGCGTGTGGTTGGTGGAGCTTCGCGACCTATCCGCGCTGCGTCATGGCTGACACGAGTGATTTATTGCTCGGTTTAATCTAGAAGGCAGTTGTTTACAACCTTTTTCTTTATGTGAGATTATTCAAGAATTCTTATAAAGAAGTTTCTAGGTGTTTTTGTAATTTTAGGATTGTATATAAAAGGCGCATAGAGCGGCGGTTAAGAGTAGTCTTATTTTAAGCGAGCGATAAGTAAGCTAAAGTTACGAAGCGATAATAGAAGGCTATAAAGTGTTAAGTAGTGAGTTATTTAGTAGTCGAGTGTATTTGTGGAATAAATAAATAGTGTTTTCGTGTTAAATCGTTGCACTGGAATTATCGAACCCTAGTTCGCAACAATTGGTGTCAGAAGTGCGATTCCAGTGGGAATTTGAGGACTAATATTGCTGAACTGTAAGTGAGTGCTTCATTGCCGGACATTACGCGTTTATGCCAGTGACTAGAAGCCAGCATCAAGCGATGGAGGATCAATTTGCCACCCTGCTCTCGCTTATGCAAGAACAGAAGGAAGAGCAGAAAAAACATTATCTTGAACAGGAGAAAAGTTATAACGAACAGAAGGAAGAGCAAGAAAGACGTTATAGGGAACAAAAAGAGGAACAAGAAAAACGTGATCAAGTACAGGAGCGACGTTATCAACAACAGAAGGAAGAACAGGAACGGTTCAAAGAAGAATTAGTGACCCATCTCGCAGCTAGGGAGCAACAGTTGGAAGAAAGAATAATGCAATCCGTTAACGAATCCGTTAACGGCGTTAACGAAGGACTAGAAGCTGTCAACCAGAGGGTTCTCGAGCTAGAAAAGAAATTCCGGGAACAACTTGAGGACGACAACGTGTCTACAGAGAGTTTTAGCACAGCCAACGCTAAAATTAAGCCTCCCGATTATGACGGTACTACGGCCTGGGAAATCTATAAAACCCAATTTGAGGCAGCTGCAAAAGCTAATGGCTGGTCCGAGCCCCAGAGAGCTACATCATTAGTGGTAGCACTTCGTGGAAAAGCGGCTGAGTTACTCCAATCTCTGTCATAGTAGTCATAGTAGTGATCAGAGTAATTATGCCGTTTTAGTACACTCTCTGCAACTACGATTTGGAAACGAGCACAAAGAAACCGTGTTCCAAGCCCAGCTGAGGATGAGACAGCAGAAGTCAGGTGAATCCTTACAAGAATTTGAGGCGGACATAGACAGACTAATTCACCTGGCATACCCATCAGCCCCTGAATGTTTTCAAACGCAATTTGCCGCCGAAAGGTTCATTGAGGGAGTTCGAGATACCACTTACGTCTAGTAAGGCCCAGGAATATCAGCGAGGCACTAGTTCGGGCCCTGGAATTCGAGGCGTCACGAGTGTCATCTAGTTCAGCTCCGCGTGTAAGAATGACAACTTGCAATGAAGAGGAGAATACGTCTATGGCTGAATCCATGGCCAGTTTACATAAAGCGATGAAGGATATGGCAGTTAATATACAAGCCCTATTGGGAAGGACCCCTCGATCAACAGACAATCGGGGCATAAAATGTTTTAACTGCGGCAGACTGGGTCACATCAAGAGTAACTGCCGTAATAGGGCAAGAAGTCCGTCGCCGTCGTTTAGAAAACCTAGCGGCGACCAAGACCGCCCTAGGTCCCAGGAAAACTAATTCCGGTCAATGCAAGGGGGCAATTGACCGGGGCCGAGAGAGACCCCCAGGATCTTTAAAGTCTATAGTTTGGGTGGAAAAAGTCTTACAGTGGCCGGACGCATTAAGGGACAGAAGATCCAGATTACCATCGATACAGGGGCAGATGTGACCATTGTAAGGCCAGATAAACTTGTCGGATATACCATACAACCATTGCCCAACCCTATTATGTTAAAATCAGTAACTGGAGAGTCTTGCCCTATAGACGGAGAAGCCGATGTCACCATCATTATTGGAGAAAGACTCGAAGTTCGGCATAAAGTGTTGGTTGCCAGGATCAAAGACGAGTTTATTTTGGGAATGGATCTCATCAGGAAACATGGATTCTCCTATGATCACAAACGGAATATTCTCACATTTGGAGATGAGGAGTTTACATTAACCAATGGAAATGTGGAAACTAGTGTCCGTCTACTCGTGGTAGAAGATGTGAAAAATCCTCCAAATTCAGAACAAATTATCACAGTGACTTCTGAAAATGAACCTGGGTGGTCCATAGGACTTATAGAACCTAACCTGGATTTGACGACTGAAATCATGGTAGCCCGAACTTTGATCGACACAAAGAAGACTATGCCAGTACGAGTTGCCAATATTGGAGAAAGGACCATCAAGCTCAAAGATGGAACAGTTCTTGCCAATTATGAGCCTGTACAATGGGTATGCAATTGTGTCGAAGCAGAGACGTCCAAAATTAAATCTTCTAACCAAGCTTCCCCAGAAGTTATTGATGCTTTTAAGCGACAGTGTAGTCACCTGTCAAAGGAACAACTTCAGTCTGCTACAAAATTTGCTATGGATGAATCTGATATGTTTAACTTCAAGAGCAACGACAGTCAAACCGATTTAGTTGTCCATAAGATCAACACAGGAGATGCCCAGCCAATACGACAACATCCACGAAGGGTCCCTCTGGCTAAACAACAGGAAGTTTTCTGAATGAAATGTTAAAGGAGGGCGTCATAGAAGAATCATCTAGTCCATGGTCGTCGCCTGTGGTTCTTGTTAAGAAGAAAGATGGTTCAACGCGGTTCTGTGTTGACTACAGGAAACTTAATGATGTGACCAAGAAAGACAGCTACCCATTGCCACGTATAGACGACACCTTAGCAACTTTATCGGGATCAAAGTGGTTTTCCACTCTAGATTTAAAAAGTGGGTACTGGCAAGTAAAGATTGCTCCCGAAGACAAAGAAAAGACTGCATTTTCTACTGGTTCTGGACTATACCAACTCACTGTTATGCCTTTTGGATTGTGCAATAGTGAGCAGAAGCGATAATAGAAGGCTATAAAGTGTTAAGTAGTGAGTTATTTAGTAGTCGAGTGTATTTGTGGAATAAATAAATAGTGTTTTCGTGTTAAATCGTTGCACTGGAATTATCGAACCCTAGTTCGCAACACTTATTTGAAGATGTGCCCCTATTGCTTAGGCAAAACATGTGGTTTCAAATGGATGGAGCTCCATGTCATAATGCTGCAATAGTTACCCAATACTTAAATGAGACATTTCCTAATAGATGGATCGGTAGATCTGGTGAAGTACGATGGCCAGCAAAGTCGCCTGACCTAAGTTGTTTGGAATTTTTTTTTGTGGGGTACACTAAAAAACATTGTTTATAGCACTCCTACAATTTTGACATATAAAGTGGCACTTTTCAATACTGATGACAGTGACGTAACGTCCTACTTTTCGTAACTAGTTACGAAAAGTAAAATCTTTCGTAACTAGTGATGAAAAGTTGGTGTCACCACCAGTTGCAGGTTTCGGCTGTGGCACACCGTTGCTATAGTTTTACGGTATTAAGTAGATACAAAGTGGTTTAAAAGTAAATATTGAAGTTTAATAATAATAATTCTCTCTCTAAGTAGGTATTTGTAGTCAAAATTAGAAAAAATCTTGAATGAAACACGTGACGAAAAACCTTTTTTGTGTATCTTATTCAAATTGCGGGAACTCGCTGCGCTCGTCCCGCAAACATTCATTCGTTACACAAAATCGGACTTTTCGTAGCTGGTTACATAAATAGCTATTATTCAACCATTTATTGGGACATCAATCAAATTAGCCTTCTGAATGATTGACACTAAATTTTTGATTAATTTGGCAACGTTTTACAAATATTTTAGACATTTGTCAAATTTGTAACCTCACTTACTTGCCAAATTCACTCAAGGTCATTGTCAAAAATTTATACAGGGGGAAAACATGTGTTTTCCATGGCACACCCCAGTCCATAATAATTTGAGACGGCATATACACATTTTAAAGCTCAAGTTCCCGTGGACCAACATGACAGTTATCAGGATAGACATTTTCAACACTCGATATCGATGGAGGCAATATGTGAGAAGAATTTAAAATTTATAAGTATTTCAGCAGGATATCCTGGTTCTCTCCATGACGCAAGGGTTATATCTGTAAAATTACATAAAAATAATAATTTTTTTCACATAAATTTTTACAGATATTAAAAGAATCAACACTGTTCAAAACCGTAGAGGCATATGGAACATACTCATATTTTTGTAACAAATATTATTTGCTTGAGGACTCAGCATATCAATGTAAGGAATGGCTGCTTAAACCATATAGGTGAGAAAATTAGACATATGGAAGTATATATATACTCTGTTCAGCGAGGGTTCAATATTACGTCATAAATTGTAACGTCATACAAAAAAAAAACGTCTGTCTCTGATAAAATGTCAGTTGAACTGGTAAATAAAATACTATTTAGTCTTCAAAAATACATCAAATAGAAACTTACCTTGAGTCTTAATTTCAAAATTTGTTCCTTTTCACCGTAGCGCCAAGGCATTTTGTAACCATTTCACAAAATTTTACACTCTTCTGCCGATGACGACGATTAATCTAGAATTTCTAAATTTCGACGACATTTTGACATTAAATGTCAAACTGACTTTAGCTAGTAGTTTTATTATTAATATGAACTAATAATACGTTTGGTTTTTGGCGATCTTTTTCTAAAGAAATGAGGTGAGGAATGTGACGTCATATTGAACCCTCGCTGAACACAGAGTAGGTACAAATTCTGTGAATGTTATAATTGTACGAAGTTTCGTTTGCAGCCCAACAGTATCCCAAACGATCATAAAATGCCCTTTTGACGTTCAACAAATGTCGTGCCTGAGGCTTCAATAATTCGATTCATCAGATCTTGCACATCAGTGGGCCTTCCTCGTTGATTATCATACACTCTTCCTGAAATATAACCGAATAAAAGTAATCTAAAGGCGAGATATCTGGACTCCGCGCTGGCCTTAAAAGGCCCAAAACGTCCAATCCACTTTTCCGGAAACGCGTTAATTAAAAATTGCGTCACAACTGCAGCCCTGTGAGCTGGAGCTCAATCATGTTGAAAGATTACTTCCCTTTCTGTGTTTAGAGCCTCAAGTGCAGGACCCGCTTGAGTTTCCAAAAGTTCCAGATACTTTTCAGTTGTAAGCGTGCCATCTAAAAAAAAATGGGCCAATAATTCTAGCACCGAGAATTCCCGCCCAAACGTTCACTTTTTCACGCCTCTGAATATGTGTTTGCTGAATTACGTAGGGGTTGTCTCTAGCCCATATTCTAACGTTTTGCTCATGACCTGTTCTATTAGTGTGAAACTTTGCGATAGAAAATTGCAATACACTTTTGAAAGGACTGTAAACGTCAAGGAAAAATAACTGTCAAAATGCAATAATATTTGTTGTTTTTAACTTAAAGTTAGTTAAGTTAGCAAAGAGTTAGTTTTTTACTTGTTTCCTAGTTGGATTATTGCAGGTTAGTCTTTTTTATGTAGGTTAAAATGCGTAAAGTAAAAATATTTGCCTCACTTGGGGTAATTGTAAACAAACTAACATTGTCCCCTTTTTGGAATCTAAATGTGTTGCTGACCGCTTTTGGGGATAGCTACACTTGATTTTGACTAAAAATACTTTCTAGAAAAGAACAAATCTTGTTTACATTTACCCCCCTTGAAGGAGGGGTAAACGATCTAGTTATTTTAAGTTAAAGTTATAATTTTGCTTTTTATGTAATAATTTAAATAAATAATAGCCCATTAATACAGATAGTACCCTCTAATGAAATAAACTTAACTTCCACAATTCCGTAGAATGATAATTATGAGAAACATATGAAAACTGTTTTCAATTACCCCGCCTGACCCTACGCACGAAAATCAACGATAAAGCCCAATGGCCACAAACAGTTACAAAACTTCAAACAACGCTTAACACAACGATTCAAAAAAACTATGGGGTTTACGCCGATTTATTTACTAACTGTTGTGAAGGGTGATGCGTCTGATATCCGGAAACTGACCTACCCTATGTCTAAGTCAAATTGCTATATTTCTCTAAATCTTGAACAAGATCGTAAACTGGCATACGCATGAATCACGAAACAAGCTGATAGTTCGAAAGCCTTGTTCGACAAGACTCGAAGGTCCGAAACAATTATAAATTTTGCGAACTGGAAACCCCTCGGGAAATAGCCACCTAGATAAGGTGGATCAAAAATATAAAGGTTTTGAAGTCATCAACGAGTTAGAAAATAAGGTGGGTCAAAAATTTGCCGACGAATCGAAAGAGTGTGTATTTTGTTAGGTGAATATTTAAAGTTTAAGACGAAAATGTGAGCCGACTGCGAGTGACGCTAAGTACATTGTTAAATAGTCAGTCAAATCTAAACTAGGTTGGGGATTTGAAACGAAAATTCTTAGTTCTAGAAACTAATTACGAACTAAATTCTACGATGATACATTTTGATTACTATAGTAATATATTTTGAGTTCTACGATGAAATATATTTACATGGTATGTAAATATAAATAATTGTGAAGCGATCCAAAAACCAGTTCTCTACAATATTGTCACTTCCCACAGACAAATTGTTACCCCTTCTTTTTTTTTCTTTATTTTATTAAAAAAAAATGAAAAGGAGGTTACCAAACACAAAAGGTGGGTGATCTGAAATAAAAGTTAATCGTTGGTCCAACTGAGTTGTGGTGCAAAACCCGACAGCTAGCTACTCTCGAGCCGGAGAGTGGTCGTGGGGTAGATGTGCTAGATAGCTTGATAGTCTGAAACAAAGGCGCCACCCACTTTTAAGGCCCCTTCGAAACTCAGTTCTATTTAAATCAGTTGTTAATACCGTACAAACAAAGCGGGAAAGAACGATATACTATGGAAAGAAACGCAACGTAATTAAACAAAATCAATTCAATTAAATTAACCGCAACCTGTACACTTCAGTACAATATACAATGTAATATACATACCTACATGCAATATTTATATATAAATACAACTGTACATTTGTTCGATAGTACCAAACCAACAGCCCTACATGACGAATAACGATAACGAATACGATAATAGGTGAAAAATCAATAATCAGCTGTGCTATGGTTTGTTTAGGTTATGAGTTTGGATATTTATATTGAGGATTGTTAAGTAATAAATATAATATTAATAAAAGTAAATAATCTTCTATGTCCAAAGTCTGTGTACCTGAACTAACCTTGTAGAGGGTTTTAAATTATTAAAAATCAGACAACATTTAGGGAATAGTACCCATACCGGCCATATACGTATACGTCTGGTTTACATTTCCGTGAGACGAGGAAATGTGTTGTAGTGCTAATATGTGTTATGGTGCTTTGTGTATACTTAAACCTTAAGGTAAAAAGGATGCACTTAACAGTTATAAGGTGTACCTAACAGGTTATGTTTAACTTATAGCTACTACTACTCATATTCAAAAAAAAAAGAAAATTGGCTTCAATAGGTACGGTCCAAAAAATGTGGTTATGATGGTGGTTAAAACAAAAAAATGGAATGGACCCACCTGACTTCTCCAGGCCTCCTACCAGTTACAAGCAGTATCCTAACATTGTGCCAGGCAGATACCCCGAGAGAAAGCTAAGGCCAGAGTGTCCAGGAATTGTCTTGATGAATTTGCAGTTGTAGGATGTTTCGAAAAAGGGGGTCCACTCTTCCAAGTTGATTAGAGCATTAAGGACGTATCAAAAAAAATAATGAGTCAAGAAAAAAAAACCCCAAACTCTTGAAAGAAGGCCTGAAACAAAGGTACTCGTCTAGTCGATGCTAGGTCGCAATATGGAATGTGCAAAAAGTGAAAGTGGGTACGTGTTAAAGAATAGACTTTCAAAGTAACAAAAGATCAAGGGTATAGCTAATCAGAATAATTTTGCAGTAAGAAAAGTAATAGAAATTTACATACCTTAGGGTGATGGGTGGCCTAAAGAGAAAACCATGTGCTGGTATCAACTATGGTCTTCGGGTTAAGTTAATCAGTTCACTAAACCATTCAATAATTGCAAATCAGTCACTAGACTAGGTAAGGCACTTTTATAGCCAAGACAAAATTGAGGGTAGTTCTGATTTATTTCTTAAATCCGCTATTCGAAATCTGTGGTTCAGCAGCCAGCCAAGAAGCTCACAGAAGAAAAAAAAGAAGAATCATAAAGTTTCCTTCTAGAATCCTCAACCCAAAAAAAACTAGGGCCGCACAAAAGTACCAAAAATGGTATGCAAATTCTGCAAAAATTCCCATTGGTGGCAAATGGTGATGTCACGACCTTCAGTTAACCTCTAGGGCCAATCAAGGTGAAGGGTTTGAGATCTTCCAATATTCAATATTATCGACCTTAGCCATCGGAAACCTCGCCAGAGCCGGACTAAACAAGGTTAATACTTTGGGAAAAATAAAAACGTAACAAAATGGCCGAGATTTCTTACCTATATTGTCTGGGGGCGACGTTTAGCAGAGTATCAAACTCATTTTTCTATCAGGCAGAGGAATCATAGACCGGTTTCGCTCTTATTAGAGCTCATCAGTATAGTATACCACATATCTTTCTGTCAGGTTCGAGGTATACCATACTGATGAGCTCTAATAAGAGCAAAACCGGTCTATGGTTCCTCTGCCTGATAGAAAAATGAGTTTGATACTCTGCTAAACGTCGCCCCCAGACAATATAGGTACGAAATCTCGGCCATTTGTTTGTGGGAAGTGACATTATTGCAGAAAACTGGTTTTTGGATCGCTTCACAATCATCTCGCATGCCCTAGTGGAAGCACCTGCCGTCGTCCGATGGCGCCACTTAAATATAAATAATGTTCAACATTATTCGGGCAGTAAAATTACTAATTGCTGCTGCAAATAATATTAACTATATTTATCTTCTATAGGTGTGAAATGTATAAACAGTATTACATACACAATGCAATATTACAAATCTTTACAGATTTTAGTACTTTACAATTTTAGTTAATTTCTATGCTTAAATATTACTAGGATTTTGAATTAAACAATGAATGGCGAAGATGTCTCGGGTGCCACCTCCTATGGGTTTTATGTGATAGAGGGGCCACAGAAGACATGCCTATGGGGTAAGCCATTAAACAATGGAGAAGGAATTCCAGGATACGTTGTTTTATTCTTGAGAATGAAAGTCACAAGACATGTATTCGTTCCACCAATAGATTCAAAGATTCAGCAGTCATTATCGATAATTTATTATCAAAGTAATTTCAACAGGACAATTAAGAAACTCTGAAGCGTCTATAATAAATCTACAGAACGAATATCTCGGGGTAACAAGAGGAAGAAGGGTATTCGCGAGGAATACCCTTCTTCCCGAAAGAGAGATCGGATATTAACGGTATGGAATGGGGCCCTACTATCAAGTGGCTATACTACTAATTTTAGATACTCAGTTAACCCCGGTTCCTAAACAATAGACGGTTTTGGCAGAAATGGCCTCAATTCATTGTTGATTTCCGATCGTTCTTTTACCCGCTAAATTTTGAAGAAAACCTGGAACCGAAATTAGTCGCCGTTTACAACGACCTAATGAACCGACCATACGTTACCGATCTCCAGACTCTAATTCGCAGGCATGGTGGAATTCCACCAGGCCTGCATGGCACTAATTAGTTCCACACAAGAGTTGCACTGACTCTACCGGAACTTACTAGCTGAATTTAGGCAGCAACTGACGAAAACTGATTACAGCGATGTAGTCAGTTTATTTAAAGCAATTAGGGAGAGAGAAGTCTTGTTTGAGGAGCTTAGACATAGAACACAACCGATCCAAATAAATCCAGGCCGCGAAACCCTAAAGCTCCGTTAGTTTGTTCGAATCCTAATGTTAACGATCAGCGACAAAGTTATGAAAATAACCATGGTAACCGACCGACATCCCAAGAAAACTACACCAGCCCGAAAACCGATAATAGAGTTGTTTGCCGGAAATGTGGAGAAGGACATCTCCGAACCGACTGCCGTAACCGTCTGAAAATATTTTGTTCAAGATGTGGAACCGAGGGAATTTTAAACCGAAACTGTGTTTGTAATCAGAAGGTAAACTGAACCGGGATTGTGCTAATCCGAGGCCCACTCGATTCCTAAATAACAGGACCTACACCGTTGACCGTAGATAAAATAATAGTATACCGATAACCGATAAGGAACCGTATATTTCCGTTATTGTGTAAGGAATGCCATACACCGCCATAGTTGATACTGGCTCTGCTTGTTCCTATTTAGGAGACAAACTCGCTCATGTTTGATTAGAGTTAGGAAGTTCTAAGGTTGTACCATCCATAGATACTGCTGTGCATTTCTGGTACCGTTAAGCTTTGGAAATATTTCGATAACCGAAAATCTCGCCCACCTAACTGCACTACGAAGCGACATTGTGATAGGAATGGACATACTATCCCGCCACCCATTCACTATAGATTTACAAAGAAGCCAGATCCGCTTCCGTAACCGTCTACTACCCTCCGCTCAATCCAGTTGTACTCCTATTGACGAAATGGGTGCTGGAAATATTAAACCGCCACTAGAGTTAAGCCAAGATGAAACTATCGGGGATAGGATTGTATCAATTCCGTGACATGCCTTTTGGTTTATATTCTGCACCGGCTACTTTTCAACGGCTAATGGTTACCATAATAGGACCATAATCAGATCCGTATTGCTTTGTGTATTGCTGGATGATATCATTATTTTAGGAGAGACGTTTGAACAACACTTACAAAATTTAGCAGAAGTATTTCTCCGACTCCGGACAGCGAATTTGAAACTGAATCCTGAAAAGTGTGTTTTTGGGAGAAAGTCACTACGGTACCTTGGCTTCTGGAGCTAGCCAATCCATCAAGAAATTGCCTCTAGAGTTGGCAATCCCTGAACTTGGTAGCAATGATCGGCCAGGGAAAAAAGTGCTAGTTGAGTTTCTTGATGAACATGCACTAAAACGAGCAGTAATAGAGGAACCGACTCAGCGCGCATACTACTTTCTCAAACCGGATCCGGGACACAAATAGCGCGCCCTGTATGCTACTTATGATGAAGAATCCTTCATTAGTGCTTACGCCAGTAAAGGAATTGTGAACATGATGAAAGCTGACAAGAACATCACGCCAAACACCATATGATGTCTTAACTTGGATGACCGTTAGTGAAGGAGAACTGGGATTACTCAGATTACAATAGTGAACACATGCTTTGGGAATTCTGAGCGTTAGACAAGATGAGTGGTGATTTCTTCACAGACGGAAATTCTTTTCTGGAAGGGAATCGATCAAAGGTGGAGCTTATTATTGGACTGCTGTTGGAAAAGAAGGTTCACGCATAGTGCTACGAGTGTTTGGCGTCCCAATAAACTAAGTAGTAGGAGGATTAGCGGGATGGGGACAAATAACGACAATTCAGCTTTTTTCAATTGCCAACGTTTCGACCATATATTGTGGTCTTTATCAAGGCTGTAAAAACACAAGTTCACACATAGCTTTTACAAGAAAGATGATGCTATCAACCCGATCCTCTCTGGGGAAGCAGCAAGCACTAAAGGTGCACTACAAGTGGTCAATGGATTGTACAGTGGTAGCCGCAACACTGCACGAGACAATACATGGATTCATAGAGTGGATATGTTCGAGTTATGACTCGAGAGTACCGCCACATTTAGTAGCCCATAATATTACACTAAACCCAAAACAGTAACGCTGTCGCCTGTCGGTACATGTAAGCTCCATCTATTATCCAATAGGAAAATAGATCTTTCGACCACTCCTACTTTTTAACGTAGTACGGCCATTTTATTATTAGTGTTGCATGTCGTGTGGAAGGAGTTTGCTACCACGTTTTTCGTGTACGATTATTTTGGTTTTTCCGAGTCAATTAAGTGGCATTTTATTTCAACAGCGTGCGGGTGTGTGTAATTGGTATGGATATCAATGAACTAAAGTGTGATTGACATTTTTTCTAATAAAAACTTACTTTTTTTAGATAGGACTGAAAAGTACCGTCAGGCCCTATGGACGAGAAAGGTATTAAGTGGTTCCATAGGAAAGCTCTAACAAAAAAGAAGTTAGAGGACATTGCAAGTGGAATATTTACTGAGGATTTGCCTCTTGTCAATAGTTTTTTGACCGATGAAGATGACAGTGACTCGGAAGACATTGAATCTTCAGTCAAATAAATTTGTGGACTCCATACCCATAACATCAGAAAGTCGTTGTGGTACATATAACTCTCTCATCGACCCTCAACCATCTTGCTTCTATGATCCTCAACCACAACAATATTCTCTTGTTGACAGCGAACTGACTGACGTACAACAATTAGGAAAAAAGTCTATGGAAAATGGGCCTCAAAAAAACAAGAGGAAAAACACGCTACGTACAAATAACAATTCAGAAGGAAATAGAAGAAGAGAAAATGACGGGAAGAAACCATAAAAAGTTAACGTCAACAAATAGAAGGTGGAAAAAAGAACCCATAGAAGAGTGTATGACGGAGTATAATTTTCCTGAAGGTCCTGCGGAATCAGAATTCATAGGTTGCAATTCTGCTACAGGTGTTTTTCTAAACTTGTTAGGAGAATGCATCGAGCACATTGTCTTCCAAAGCAATTTGTATGCAACCCAGCGCAACAAAACGTTGAATTTGAGTAAAGAAAAGTTACTTGCCTTCATAGGTATAATTTTTTATGTCTTACCATCACGTTCCTGGTTGGAAAAATTATTGTAGTATCAGCGACGATTTAGAAGTTCCCATAGTGGCCAAGTGTATGACAAGAAACCGTATTAAGGACATTTTACGATATCTCCATTGTAACGACAACAGCCTGATTCCAAAAGATAATAAGGATAAAAAATCCGAAATCTTATCCGACATTCTAAACAGACGCTTCAAAAATGTTATGATACCACAAGGAAAATCAGTATCGAAGAAAGCATGATACTTTTCAAATGTCGCAGCTCCCTCAAACAGTATAACCCAATGAAGCCGATAAAGAGGGGTTACAAGTTATGGTGCGTCGCCGACCAGAATGCCTATATGTCACAGTTTGAAGTATACCAAGGACAAAATGAAAAACTGCTGCAGGAATTCAAGGAATTCGGCAAGGCAGAAAGAATTGTTCTCTCGCTCAGTAAATCAGACTGGGACAAAACAAAATTATATATGCTGATAATTATTTTATATCTATCAATCTGCTGGTAAAATTATATTTGAAGAAAACTTTGGCTTGTGGAACTATCAGAACCAAAAGGCTAGGTTTTCCCCCCATGATTGAGGATAAAGAAATGAAAAGAGGTGATTATGATTATCGTGTTTCAAATACGAAAATCAGGGCTTTCAAATGGAAGGATAACAAAGTGGTGAATTTTGCGTCAAATTTCCACAATACTGAAGAAGTAACCGTGAAACGAACCCAGAAAGATGGAACACGAATTGACGTGAAATGTCCATCAATAGTCGCCGACTATAGCAAACATATGGGTGGGGTCGACCGTGCGAATCAGTTACGAAGTATACCATATTCCATTATTTTCTGTATCTTACATTGCCACGGAATTTACCCTGTATAACATCGATGGCCATTGTCGTTTACTTGTCGTCAAAACAGATACAGTAAATACAGAATTGGAAGGTGATAACTAAAATCGGCAATTTGAAAGCTGGCCAATAAGATCGCTTGACATGTTTTTTTTTAACCAATACAGTCAAACAAATTACTAACTGGTATTTTTAGTCGCAATTGTCTCCAATAAGCTTTAAGATTTTGTCAAATTGAAGTTGCGTCGTCAATTTTCAATATGCCGAAAATAATCGACAAGAAAATTAGATTATTTATAAAAAAGAGCTTTCCAAAAAAAGATTTGCAATATTTTTGAGGTAAGTACGCAGATAAGTATAAATTTTTCTTTTATTGGCTGTAGGCCCTATTTGAGGACTGGAAATACTACTAAATATCTTCATTCATAAGATGTTAATAATGATTTAAGTATAAAAGTATTTTGTACTATAGTAAATTGCTTTTTGTAGTTTTACTTCATATAGGATAGAGAAATGCAACAATAATAATTTTATTAAGCAGGATATGCAAAGCAAAATAACCTAGGTAGATACCAGCACCCCCGACACACAAAAACGTCTGCAAGACACACGAGACAGTTAACTCCGCTCCTCGGCCCTTGCACAAATTCAGCTTCCAGCTGCCACCTATTGAAGGACTGGACGTCAGGCTTGAAACCTTGAGACACAAACATTACAAAAAGTGCGCCATGCGAAAAGGAAAATCATAGAAGAAGACATTTTGAGGGGTAGTAGAAGCTCATTCAGAAAAGCTGAAAGTCTCCCGGCCCGCAATGATTCCGAATAAAGCGACTCACATCCAGGAAATTTCCTGGAATAGAATGCTATTAACACTAACACCCAAAAGTCATTCAGATTTAAATTGCCCCGTGTAGGGGGGTGCCAAGAAGCGCTTTCATACACGACCTGCAAGGAAATTACTTATTACCAGGTACCTACTCATTAATTATTTTGCAATTGAGTACGTTCACTCAGTGCCACTGCGCTATTATATACTGGAACCTTAGTTTTGCAAAAAATTGTGTAGGGTTCCAAAAACTACTCTACCAAATGTGATAAAGATCATCTTATTCTGGTTGCTTTGGTAAATTTAAAACTATTTAGTAGCACTTCCAGTTTAAGGTAAACAAAGAAAATTATTGAACCTAATTTATTAAAAAAGATAGGTTTTCAATATACTTTTACATGTTCTTTATTTTTAGGTGAGTACCAACAAGAACTGTACAAAACATTATATAAGAACACGCCCTCGACAAGGATGAAGCAGACGTAAAAAAAATAAAAAAATTTAAAGAACTGAATAAAGACAACTAAAATGTACCACTATAGGAAATAACTGCCGATTAAACCATTGTTTTACTACTTACAATAATTACAGAATAAATGATTGTAGTCTCTTTATTTTTTCCTTAGAATGTTAAGGTTTAGTATGTTTTTAAATATGTTTTTAGTAAGTATGTTTTTGAATAATAAAAAACAATTTACCATGAGGTTAAAACCTCATGGTAAATTGTAAAACTGTAAAATTTCAATTTTTTGGAACGCTCAATATACATAAAAAGAAGTAGCATCACGAATTTTAATACCTTGGTATATATTATATGATGATGAATGAAAATAAGCTTAGAATTTTGGAATTGAATGAAAAGTTGCGAAAAGTGAAGAAAAGTCTTATAATCATTTATTCCTAATAACCGTCATAATAACCGTCAAAGTTCAACAATTAAATTAACGGTTAAAATCACATAAATTAGTTATCGCAAGAGGTAATAACTATGAATTTTGTTTCCTTAAAATCTGGAATATTTGGAAGAACCTGGCAATTATGTAGGCTTAAGAGTAAACAATATCCATAACCCTAAACCCATTTATCAATCACTGTCAGTGTCAGTTATATATACTGGGTGAAATATGTCAAATTTCCAAGGCTAACGAGATGCAAAAAATACTGGAACATAATATAGATACGGTGTAATTCGTAGATCAAGAAAGTGGTGGCAGAGGCTTTTTTGGGGATTTCCCGGCATAGCATTTGTTAATGCGTATTTAATATATAGTAAGGCGTTTGAAAAGTAACAACTTTGGAATTTAGGAGATCAATTAGCATGGGACTTATGGCAATGAATGGACAGAGAAAATCGGGGACAATAGTGAAGCGACGCAAATATAACTACAGTGTTCCTGATGATGTCAGGTTAGGACATCGTGGGTCTCACTCGGTTGTGTTTGAAACGAATCGAGGAAGATGTGAAGTGTGCAGTGCACGTGCCGTTCAATCTCGGCCGCACAGCAAATGTTCTGCGTGTGGCGTATTTTTATGTGTCATTCAGAAGAAGAACTGCTTCTATGAATACCATGAATTGGGCTAACCCTTTTGCTTGTCTTCAGTAAAAACATTTTTGTTATAAAAGTTCAGTACAGGAAAATATGTTTGGACACCACCTTGTCCATGGTATCATACCATGGACTTTAGGTCACGTTGAAAAAGACGGGATTCCTAAACAGAAAAGTCCTGGAGAACCTTGGAAGAGTCGAGGCTTTAAAACCAAGGTTACGTTCTAAAGGCTAGACGTTCTAAATGACAAGGACGCTCTAAATGAGATTCATCGGGGCTGGATGCTCATTGGGAAAGAATACAAGTCTACATTGCCAGACTCTCTTGTCTACTTCAGAGCACCAAACTGCGATCGAGGCACAAATAAGATCCGATCAACTTGGGGATTTCCTATGGTAGTAGTGCTTGAGGAGGGTCGGTTCTTGTACCCCTATTTACACTGGATTAGACATACCACCAAGAAAGTACGCGTAGCCTACGGCATTGAGAAGGCAACTGGAGACATGGGATACGTGGACCAGATGTTCAGTCTAGTCGGCGATACAGCTAAAGCCGGAATGCTAGACTGGAAGACTTTCGACAAGACGATACCTGCATGGCTAATTCGTGACGCATTTACTATCCTGCATTCATACTTTGACTTTTCCACAGTGATGGACAGTGAAGGGAAAACCTGGAGAGTGAAACCTGACGTTTCAGAGCGTAGATGGAAGAAGTTGGTTCAGTATTTTATCAATGCGCCATTCAGGCTTATGACAGGAGAGCCTTACATGAAGGACGGGGGTGGTGTGCCTTCGGGTTCAGGATTTACCAATATTATTGACACCATACTTAACGCGATAGTGATACGCTATTGCACGTTTCACACAATAGGATCGATGCCTTTAGCTGATTTGTATATGGGCGACGATTCGTTGATCATAACGTGTAACGTTGTAAATTGGAGCACTTACCTTGTATGGGCTATCCTGGATATTCAACCTTATATCAGAGGTCCTATTTCATGCCCTGTTCGGTAATTTCAAATCTTTTAAGCTTTAGGCTTAGTGTAAATGCTTCCACATACTGAGATTGTTTTGGTTAATATTAAGTTCCATTTCATGATGCCTGAATCTACTTTTCTGAATTGGGGAAAATGCTGATGGACCTGCATTGACCTGTATTTTTGCAGAACCTGATATTATCGCCCTACCTGAAATTCCAGTTCAGTAATCTTGCCTTCTTGGGGTCATGTTTACCGTTTGCCCACATAATTATTGTTATTTCCCTGGGTATGGAGGATATGGAAATGAAGGTACTACGATGGCTGATTATTTGGGGAATGTATATTTATATCGTTTCTATGGGTTTTCTGCCTTTTTAGTTAAGTTTTGCTGAATTTCTAACTTATTTTTCAGTGCTGACTTTTTAGAACACTTGACGTTAAAAGCCAATTTTTCGGGGTTTTCCATGTCAATGTCAATTTCACCTGTCTGTCAAGATCGGCTGATTGGCGCTAACCAGCTAAGTTTTGCCAGCAACCGGCAACCGGCGTTGCCGAATGACACTTTTCCGCTGCACTTTCAATGGGAAAAAATTCTTGACGTCACCTGGCATGCTCATGGTGATTAAATAATAAAAGATCATTATTCAGTACTTTTGTTTCCTTGAGAATCGATTTGCCGTTCTGTGAAGTTGGGCCGACTCGTCAATGTTGGTTATGCAATCCATCATGTTGTTCTGCATTATTTTCTGGACCATTCTCAGTTGTTTAGTTTTGTCTTTGCCACATGACGTCATCGAGTTTATAGAGCTCCATAATCATGTATGGTAATTTTGGCATCCTGGTAAAGGGTTTCTTTTGAAGGTCAACCGTTTTATATAAATAAGAACGGGGAACCAGTTTGGGCTTTTGGCTCTGGTTTTTGGTGCGTGAATCAAGGTCCCGTTGTGCTGGCCAAGGACTGCACGTGTCCTAGTGATCATCTTCTAGTGGATTTCATCCAAAATACTCTTCGGAGGATCGAGATCAGGACATTTGCTGAATAGGTAGCCGCTTTTTGAAGTTTTTCGGATCCTCGTGTGGAGGATCATTGCCGATTTTCGTTGCGGTGCCTTAACCTCATGGAGGGATAGAACAGTCCACGCCGACCACATAGTCACCTCGCCCCGTTTTCCAACCTTGCAGGTATGTTTAGCTCTATTTACTGAAACCTTATTTTGTTGCTCCGTGCTAATTCCCGTGTTTTCTTTAGGGGTTTTAATTTTACGGCGCACGTTTGTTTTTGGCGCACATATTTTTCCGACGACCACGTTTTTCCGACGCCCACGTGTGTTTTTGGAGACGCCCGCTCTTTTTCTTGCGACGTCCGCATCTCGTCCCCGCTTTGGTCAACTCTCTGGCTGACTGAGTGTCTGGTGAAGTCCGGCAGCTCCATCTGGATCTTCTAGAGTAGAGCCCTACCAGATAGCTCCTCTTCAGTGACCAACCTCATCACTTAGAGTGGATCAGAGTGAGAGCTGTCCGATTTTCTTTTTAGCCGATATTATTCCATTATTAGTATTCTTTTTTTGCCGTCAAAATATTTGTTTAAAGTAGTAGTTTTTCGTGACCAAGCACCCAAGTAATTGATTTTATTAGCGTTGTTGTAAATTCATTCAGTAGTAGTTTTCTTAATTTTTTTGTCATCTGCTTCACAGAGTAAATTCCTGTAGATACTCTTTTTTATCATTTATACCTGGCAAAATTTGTTAGGCCCTGGACAGCATTACGCCTGTACAGTGACGCACTTTATTGTAGTACTGTTGTGTGATTGTGTCAATTTTGAGGGAAAATATTGAGGGCCCGTGCTTCCTCACTTATTATTTTTTTGTTTGCTTTAACGTATCACCGCTTCTCGGACCATTGTAGTTAGTTTATTTCGTACGGGTATATTCAGTGATCAATTTAATCTAGCCTTACATCGTTAGTTGGTAATCTGCGGAAACTACCTGTAAGCGTTTTATGGCCATAACTCGTGCGTTCCGTCAGCGATAAATTTAACTGATTATTGATATCCCCATATTTGTTCATTAACCATTCCTTCACCATATTATACAGAACCTTAACTGATTATTTCTTGTAAATTTTGAACACACTTTAAATTTATTTGTGAAGTCCACGCTCAATACAAACTGTTATTTTTCCTCAACTGTTTTGCATTTATTTTCTTGCGACTATTTATTGATACAGCACAGTTCTTGATACAGGTACTTTGTTGATTGATTTTAATTCATAATCTCTTTAATTTTTATTGAAGTTAATTTCTATCAGGGTAGTTAGGAGAGTGTTAGTAAAAGAGAGATATATTTCGTGATTGGTATACCTCTATTGCGCAACAGCCTTCTCAGGACCTGGTGTTCCGGAAATCACGTGGCGCCTATTGGGATATATATATTTATACACAATTTATTTATACACATAACAAAGTATAGAATCCACCCCGTCTTCACTGAAGTTAGCGGCCCATCAGTGTTCCTGCACAATTACTTGCTACTCACCACCTGTGCTCTTTTGAGTAAAGTATTTGGTAACGTTTTTTTGATAGTTCGTCCCGGAAATTCCAATTAGCAAACCAGTGTTTTTCAATTAATCCCAATAATTCTATATATTAATTTAAATAAATAAAAGCGTCACAAACGACAGGCATTTTAAACCTTGACGACATTTCAAAATTAGCCCTTGATACGTTCGGGTTGGTGCTTAATACAAAGAAAAGCTACATCACCTCTAATCGCGTTAATATCAACTTCCTTGGCTTCTACAATTACAGGGGATATCCTATACGGGATCAGGATTTTCTCATTGCTTCCTTTATTTTCCCTGAGCGCTTTCACAGCGTGCGTGACCCGGAGTTCACAGCATTACGGTGCCTTGGTCAACTCTGGAGCACACTCAACGGAATGGCAGCATTGAAGTGGCTTGACATTCTCGAGTGGATTGTCACCACATACAAGTTACCTGATGATTGGCTAGCTACAGTGTTCGTCACCACAACCCAAGGTTTCTAGGTCTAATAGGTCTGGATCCAAACAAAGTTTCAATATCACAAAGAAAAGGATGGTTACTTTTGGAAGTAGAGCCACCCCCTTCGCCTAGGATTCGCACTCCCTCTCTTAGGAACTACGACATGCACCCACTGTATGACAGTTACTTTGAGCACTTCGATTATAAAAGGGATTAGCGTTTGGCTGACGAGCGTGGAAAGACCTTTCAGTACAGAAAATAAAGTTTGGACACCACCTCAAAAAACTGCAATTTGATTGTTTAATTCTTTTAACGGTACTTCTGTTCCTAACGGTACTTCTACGTCATATTTTCATTTTTTTTTAAATAATAATAAGTCCTTTTGCTTTACCGACCTGGTACGGAGAGGTAGCAGATAGCCTCCAGCATGACTCGTCTATCAAACATGAAGGGCTAAAAGCCGATATGGCGGGCCACACGTAAGCAAATTTGAAAGATTTTTATTTATCCACTTTCTAATAAGGGCCTTCTGCATTATATAGTGGCTCCAAAAATCACCTGCTTCCTCCTTAGGGACATAGATCCCACGCTATCCGCCCCTACCGAAATGTAACATAACCACGTGCGCGCCGCCGTAGTTCTAGCCCCACTAGTCTGGGCAGCCCTATGTCAACCATGACTTCATAGCAACAGGTTTTGGAACCAACTCTGCCAGTCCCCCATCTTCTTGCTGGTGATACCACCACTCAGCCATTGATGATAGGCAATTTATGTCGCCACCGAACATGCCATCAGGCCATCACCACCTGAGAAAGGACTTAACTATGTGAGTTTTTACCTAACTAATGTAATTCAATTTCAATTTTATCAATCAATCCTTCTCCCGGCCTTTTCAATTAAAATTTCATTGAGAGAGTAATTATAAACTTAATTTTAAGAATAAGGGTTCATGAAATTACCGTCAATAGCACAGGGTCAATCAAACATGAAGGGCTAAATCCCATTTGTATACCTAAGTAACTGTATCGTAACAACCTGCACCACTTAAATGTGAATATTTTTTTATTGGAAAACTTAATAGTATTGATGTTTTGTTGGGAACATTTATGCTTTTATTCACCCAGACATTGAAATCAAATCTTACCAGGTTTCTGTATTTTGCTGGCTAAATTAAAATGCAGTGGCGCCCATTATAAAAAAAAGAATCTCCTTGCCTCCAACTAACCTGCACCCTGCTCTCCAACTTTCATGACTGCCGTTCGCAATGTGACACACTATGCGATGTGACACAATATGGATACAGTTTAACATGCTATAAAAAAAAGTGTTACACGATGCCCTTGTGTCATGTGTGTGCTGTGGGTTAGGATGTGTTGAAGTAAAATGTCCTTATACTAGTAGAGGTACTTTGGGCATTCTGCGCCACTTGCCCGAACCAATCAGGAACGTCCTACCCCCACCCTGTTACCTCTGCAGGCTTTTAAGCCCCGCCCCCGACCAACCAGAATCGTTAAATCTCAGTCTGGTACCTGTATAATCCCTTAAGCCCCACCCTCAACCAATCAGAAGCGACCTAGCCGACCAATAGAAAGACGCAAATTTGCCTGAAACCTTAACTCCACCCTTCTCCGAAATGGCTCCACCCTTCTCGGAAATCCGTCCAGGGGCGTACTCAGTCCTACTGCGTCGGAAATCATGCATCCTTGATAGGCAACACGATACCATAAATATTTTCGGTTGGTACGGTGCTGTTACATGCTTGGAGACCCCACTAAAAATCTATGCAGTCAAACAGAGGCGTACCCAAACCGTCCAACTCTGAAACTCTATACGAAAATACCACGGTAATCTTGAAACGATGCTAGCTAAGTCCCTCTCTACCTCTATAAGATGGGATCTATCGTTAAGTTTTTATATTCAGGTCTTTTGAATAGTGGCTAAATGTGGTAGGTGGGTGGGGTGAATCTGCTTGGTATTTAGGAGAATACTCGTAAACTCGTAACATTAGTTTCAGTCCAGATCTCGTCGTTTAGTTTTAAGAAGTGAAGTTTGCAACTTTGTGTATTAGTGAAAAAGTTACTGATCTCAATTATCGTAAGTATTTATTTAAAAATAAGGTTTAATCCAAGCTTATTAACCACCTCTCAATATGTTTTTTTTTGACTAGTATTAAGTATTTCAAATAATATTGTAAATATTCTGTTTTAGATCATGTTTACTTGTGAGCATTGCCGAAAATCGTTTTCAAACAAAAGAAATATGAAACGTCACGGAGACTGCAGACTGCAGCAAAAGGTGTGTAGCCATTGTGGTGGCTTGTTTAAGTCAGATGGGGTTCTTCAAAGACATGTGCGTGAAACACACATGCCTAAGTAAAGGGTGTACGAGGATCGCCAAACTTTGGAGGCAAAGAAGCTAAAAAATTATTGTAAGTATATTGTTATTTTAAACAATATACAAAAACATTCAACTATATATACTTTGTTACAGAGATTTTTGACCAGCTTAAATTATAACAATTTTTTGTCTTGTTACAGCGCCATCTACAAGCATGCTGCAACCTTATAGACCCAGAGCATTACCAGACGTTTCTAATGGTAGGATTATTTTTTAAATAATTAGTTTTACGATTCTTGAAATAATTAACATTTTCTAGTATAATATTTAAATGTGTTTTTTCCAGTACCTTCAACAAGTGGCATTTACCAATCGCCGTCGTTAAGCGACATACCGTCAACAAGTGTTCTTAACGGTAAAGTTTCTTTAATATATGCAAGTAATTTTTTTACAATACTTATATGTTTGTTTTACAATTGTGTCAATCTCATCTGCAGGTTTTAGAAGTAACCGGGATTTGGAGGAGGAGGAGGTTCGTGTAACTTTTGTAGAGACAGCATTTAAGTGCAGGGTTTGCACCTATCAGATATCCACGAACCGACATCCCACAAGTATACACCCATTCATGGCTGTGCTCAGAAAACGTTCAATTGAGCTGATTGAGGAGCAATTGAGAGTTCTAAGCACCATCAAGGTTGGTATGGAACTCTTTGGGTGTTTCCTCCTCCAAAGTAAGGATATTTCTGAAACAAAGTCATTTAACACCAATTTCCGTATGGCTGGCTTGTGGGGGATCTGATGTACAGGAGTTATATCAGGATTTTGTTTCCACAATAGAAAACAAAATTTCAGAGTTTGAAGAGAAAGATAGTGGTATGTATACAAGATGTTTCAAAATTCAATACATATTGAGTTAATATTTTTTTTTTGCAGGTTGGTCTCTTCAGAAACTATTACATATCAGGATCTTTATTAACAGCGTCAAACCTCTAAGGGGGTCTTCCTTCATCGATCTTCTGAAGCAAATCAAAGACAAAAAGGCTGTTCTAAACATAAAAAATGAAGATTACAAGTGTTTCATGTGGTCAATCTTGGCTCATATTCATCCAGTAGGAAGGGTTGGACATCCTGATAGAGTCGCGCACTACAAGGATTTTCAACATGAGTCACTGTTCACAGGTATGGAATTTCCTGTTAAACTTAAAGATATTGCTAAATTTGAGCGACTCAATAATATTTCTGTGAATGTTTATGGATTGGAAGAACATTTTTTTAATTCTAGAACTATTATTGAAGTCGTAGAGGTCCCTTATACTTCACACTATCGAGAAAAGTTACACATGTAAATTTACTTTTAATAAGTGACAATTCGGGTAACGATCACTATTGTCTCATAAAGAATATGTCACGATTGCTCTCAACTCAGTTATCCAAACATCACGCTTCGACATATATTTGTGATGGGTGTTTGATGTATTTTCCTTCTGAAGAAAAATTAAATAATCATCAACAATATGACTGCGGTCACGTGTCTGTAAAATTACCCGACACCAAAATAATTAAAAACAAATATGGTGAAGATGTCCCCGAGAATATTCTTAAATTTATTAATTTTGAGAAAAAACTAAAAGTACCATATGTAGTTTATGCCGACTTCGAAACCATCCTTGAACCCCTCAATTTTCAACAAGATAACCTCAATCCTGAATCGTCTTACACTGTTAAGACCCATAAACATGTTCCTTATTCTTTTGCTTACTACATTAAATGTGATTTTGATGACTCACATTCTAAATATGAGAGCTATCGAGGTCCTCGGGCGAATGAAATATTTGTCGAACGGTTAGAGATTGATTGTAAAGACTGTTGCGGGTTTAAAATTACAAGATGCCTGTGGGTTTTGCAAGGGAAAGTTATGAGGGCCAAAATGCACTTTGTTTTAACCTCAAAGTGAAAATCAACAAACAATAACTTAAAAGTAAACAATGACTTGAAGTTTATTGATTTTTATTGGCATTTGGCTTTGACAGAGTGTCAGTTTTACAAGTATTGCTGCAACCAAAAATACACAGAGATGCTATCTGTTGGCAATTGGAGAACTAGATTTTTTATGAGGAGAAAAATTCTTTAATTTTTAAAGGGCTTTTGCCATTTTTGTTTCCTCCTGCCAAGAACAAAGACACCGTAGTGTGCCGCACATTTTGTGGATATAGTTCTGGAATCCCTTACTCGATTTACTTTATTTTTGGTGTGAAACCAAGCAGCAGTATTGCTGGATCTATAGTATTGGAGTAGGAATTCTGAGGCAGAGAAGAGATAAGAAAACGATTGGAGGACTTGTTCCTTCTAACTTTCAGGCCACCCCACATCCAAGGTAAGATTTTTCCCTCATAGATATTACTAGCACGTTTATGAATCATTGCCCTCTCTGTGTATTTTATAATTGCCCTCCGGGTTTTAACATTTCATACATTATGCTGCTCATATCTGGTCATGTTTAAGAGAGTGATTCGGTTACACAATTATTTTAATACCTCCATGACGTTGTGAGGACATTTTGCTGTATAATTGACCTACCAAAATGTAAAGCCACAAATGAGTAAAACAATATTTGAGTACCTTTCTTGGCTCTCCCGTCCAGATGTGTGAAGTATTTAATACCGCAAGTTGGATCTTTCACTTATGCCCTGGTATCGAATTTCCCTTAGGCCTGCTGTTGCTGCTGCTGTTGCTGTTGCTGCTGTTGCTGTTGCTGTTCCTGTTGCTGTTACTGTTGCTGTTGTTGTTACTGCTACTGTTGATGTTACTGTTACTGCTGCTGCTGATGCTGCTACTGTTGTTTTTGCACTAAGCAATTCGGATACCCATCCTTCTACTGCTGCTGCCCCTGCAAGTGCTGCAGCCTTCCTTGCATGAGTTTGCTTCACTCAATGACTGCCAGTTTGCCCCTTTCCCTTCATCCTTAACTAGAGAAGGTGATCTTGATGAGCCACTAGCTGTCACACACCATCGATAGGACACACGACACAAGGAACTCGACCACACAAGCACCAACTCCATAACTGTTATTAACACCACACATAAGGTTGGTCCATTCCATTTTTACACTAACTCCTAGTCACTCAATAGATAACCTCCAAGGGACTACTTTTTGGTGGCAGTAACCTCCATCAGAGGCTTCTGACTCCAGTACTTGTTTTCCTAATATATAACTACCAGGTTTATCTAGCAGAAGAGAAATTCTATAAGAATCTTCATTTTTAAAGTGTTCTACCTACCTACTTTTATACTTTGTTTTAATTTGTAAACCAAGGCCAATACGTATTCGCTACGGGTACCCTCGGGTTTGAGTTTGTTGGTAGTTTGCGCTGGAGTAGTAGAGGCTAACTCTGGCACCTCTAATTTCATCGCAGAAAAGTTTAATGTTTGTATACATAGGTACTATAAATGTTGTTGTTGATTATTTCATTTATTTCTGACTTTGTGAAGAGTTTACTTCTTATTTTCTATTAATTAGTATTTGGGAGTGCTTAAGGGTAATAAAGACCAGCTAATTGCCACTAGTGACAGTTGATTTCATCTCCCGTGTTTGTGTCAACGTCAACTGTCGGGGTTTTACGACCGTACATTAGCAGGTGCGTTCGGAACTTCGACCGCCCGACTGGAGACCAACGAGTTCGCGACGTTAGAGTTGCTCGGCTGGCTGCTAAATTTTCCCGCTTTTGAGTTATAAGGCAATCGCCGTACGGATTTACTAAGGGCGATAAAAGTGGGTGGCGCTCTTTAGGTAACCTTCTGACTATAAACCCACGACCACTCTCCCTGGGTTAGTCCGGCAACAAGTGTCCTATAATCCGTGCGCCGATTGTCCCTGGCCAGCTGAGTACCAACCTTGCCACCTTTTCCGTTTGTAACGCTAACAAAACGTTGCAAATTTGGCGCCCAACGTTCGTATTTGCCGTATTTTCTTTTTTCGCCTTCTAGAGCCTTCCAAGTTTTTTTTTTCTTGGTGTTTTGTACCTACTTTTTTTTGGTGGGGTGGGGTGTGTTACTGTGTACTCACGGTGCAGTTACGCAGAATTTAGTATTAGTTATCCACGAACTGTTCTTTTTTTTTTGTTGTATTACTCACTTAATTAAAATATACATTTATAACTGATTTACCTCAAAATGGATGTCAATTATCTCGGGAGTGAAGAGATTAAGTATGAACTTCGCATACGCGGACTTTCTACGACCGGAACCTTCGCTCAAAAACGCGCCGAGCTCAGAAGAGCGCTTAAATGGGAAAAGGAGAACAATCGATCTCCAATGGAGGTGTTCGCTGACGCCAACCCAGACATGGAAATCTGTTTATGTAGAGCGAAACTGTATCAGCTTGAGCTTGAAATTCGAGAGAGAAATGTGGAAGATGCCAACGAGTTTCGAAGATTGAGCACACTGTTGTTGCATACCACCCATCGAACTCTGCGAATTAGTGCAACATCAGAGCTTGATAAAGATGTCAAACGAGATATGATGTTGCAGTGTGACCTCTTGCGCCGCGAATTAGACCCTTTTGAGAGCTCATTACTTCCTGAAGACTTTGCAGAAAGAGCACAAACACGAAGTCCAATGAACTCGTCGGTTTCCTCCGAGAACAATAGAGATACCCTACCTGGCGCAATAGAAATTTCACGCCATTTAGATCTGCAGTCGAATGACTTTTCGAATCAGCACGGAGCAAGCATTCCGACAGCTCTCCGTATGGCGGAAGAAGACCTGGCGGTGCCACCTAACGAGAATAGGCGACAAGACACTTGTCGATCCCCCGTAGCAACTCATCGCCGATTGCTGAGACCACCACCAATTTCGATTGACGAATGGGCTAGAGCTCCATCCTTTGGTGAGGCTTTACACTCAACTGGAAGACGACAACCGGAAGTTCCTAGAGCCACAATAAATGCCAGTGCTTCTAAACCTTTAGAAGAACTGCGCACTCTCGCTTCCGCGCAGGACGATGGGAATAGGAATGCTGGTGTGCCCCCTGAAGCAGTAGCGCCGAACAGGCAACTAACCGAACGCGAAATTCAGGAGTGGGATGAGCGACTGAACGAAATGCGTAGCTTGTTGGCCACGTTCACAAAATTATCTAACGCAGAGAGGAACCGCGAGGAGGGTGTGTCAAATCACGTCCCAACACCGCCTCTTTCGGTGGAGACAACTCCTCATTTGGCATATTCCAGACAACCGTCAAAATCGTTAGATCGTCAGTGGATGAGTGCAAACCCAAGCTCTTCCGATCGTCCGATTTCTAGGAATGCTGATGATCCATATACCCTATCTAATTTCTACAGAGAGGTTCAGCGTTATCCTTATATTTCGGGCAAGCTTCCTAACTTGGAGAATGACCACAATTCATCGAGGCTGCCTCCTGTCGCTCCAGTTTCAGAAAACATAGTTTTCCCGCAGTTGGGATTACCCTCGCAAACTTGGAAAGAAGGAATTCCCTGCGATCAACTCCATGACGCGCGCTACAAGAAACCTCCTTCTGATCGTACCTATGTGAGGCAAGTGCATGGAGAACATAACGCCCCTGTACGACCACCTCGAACAGATTGTGTAGAAACTCCGTGTGGTGGTCCCCGTCGAGTCCAGTTTGAGAATGACTCACAACCTTCTGAACGTGCTCGGGCCGATGAGCAGCCGCCTCTTGATTCTTTGTCAATGTCTGATTTTATAAATCAATTACGAAATATGGAGTTTTCTCCCGTCAATACATCTTTTCGTCGAAATACCCCTAATTTTGGCTACTCACCTTATTACCACGATGTGAGTAGATGGAACTTAAAGTATAGTGGGTCTTCGAGTGTAAATGACTTCTTGGAAAGAGTAGAGGAGCTTAGAAATTCTCGTAATATGCCAAAAGAAATTCTACTGCGCTTGGCTCCGGAATTGTTTTCAGGTGACGCCCTTCTGTGGTACAGAACCCGACGATTTTGTGATTGGGACGATTTGGTGCAACAGTTGCGCGAGGCTTTCCAGCCTTATGATTACGACTTTAGCCTTTGGGACGAGATTCGACATCGTACACAGGGTCAACATGAGCGAGTTTTATCGTACGTAGTAGTGATGGAAAACCTTTTCAGGAAGCTTCGCGATCCCCCGTCCGAGAACACCAAGTTGACTCTTATCCGAAGAAATCTATTGCCTTATATTCAAAGTCACTTGGCAACTTCTCAGATCACGTCGATAACTGACCTTGTCAGATTGAGCAGAGCAACAGAGGAAACGCAGTGGCGTGTCCAACGATTTGTACCCCCTCCAACAAATATTAGGCAAATGGTGGAGCCCGAACTGGCTTACAAAAAACCCACAGGCATCTTTCCACGAATTCAAAGAATTTCCACGTTCAAATAAGGGCGTTGATCTCCTTTAGCATGGGCAGCATAGCACATACGACAAAACAGCGGCGGTGTCAGTAGAAAGGGCCGGTTCAATCACAACGGGACAAGGTGTACGGCCTAAAACCTTGTCGGATGACCGTTTTTTTGACAGTCTGGACATGAATTTGAGGTTACCTGTTTCTTACCGCATCGATAACAAAACACAGTCTTTGGTTGAATGCACTGCCTAAAGCGATGATTAGTTCCACCACAATTCCAGCATGAAACCGGGACAGAAGCTGCAGCCAGATCCACCAGAGATGAGCCACTCTCCGAAAATGGAGTTGCTCCTGAAGGAAGCGGAGTCAACTTTTCGCCAGTGAGGCCAACCTCAAGGGCCGATACCTGATGGGGTTTTTTGTTGTCTTTGGGCGTGAACTTAGTTTTTCTTGCCCTCCTCACAAATCATTTGAATCTTCCCAGCAACTTGATTCGGATCTTCAGTCGAAAGCCCTCGAGAGAGTATTTTCCGATGTTCAACAGCGCCTCAGGAAGGCGTATCAACGGAGTCAATTGCGATATAATTTACGTCGGCGGGACGATAGATTCGCATTGAATCAGGAGGTGTGGCATAGGAATGTATCCTTGTCAAACGCGGCTCTCCAGTTCACGTCAAAATTCGCTCCGAAGTTTGTTGGACCCTACAGAGTTTCGAAAATATTGTCTCCCTGGTCTTACCAGTTGACTGACAACAGCGGACGTATCGTAGGCGTATGGCATGCCAAAGATTTAAAATCTCACCCACCAGATGATGACACCAGTTGAGAGCCTCAATTAACAAATTTTAAATTAAATTTTAAGATACACCTACTTCCGGATGCGTAGGCTATAATTTTTTTCCCCATTTTCTTGTTTTTTGTTCTTGGGAATAACTTCTAGTGTTGCTGAAATTTTTTTTTTTTTTTGATGAGGACGCGTGTTGCGGGTTTAAAATTACAAGATGCCTGTGGGTTTTGCAAGGGAAAGTTATGAGGGCCAAAATGCACTTTGTTTTAACCTCAAAGTGAAAATCAACAAACAATAACTTAAAAGTAAACAATGACTTGAAGTTTATTGATTTTTATTGGCATTTGGATTTGACAGAGTGTCAGTTTTACAAGTATTGCTGCAACCAAAAATACACAGAGATGCCATCTGTTGGCAATTGGAGAACTAGATTTTTTATGAGGAGAAAAATTCTTTAATTTTTAAAGGGCTTTTGCCATTTTTGTTTCCTCCTGCCAAGAACAAAGACACCGTAGTGTGCCGCACATTTTGTGGATATAGTTCTGGAATCCCTTACTCGATTTACTTTATTTTTGGTGTGAAACCAAGCAGCAGTATTGCTGGATCTTTAGTATTGGAGAAGGAATTCTGAGGCAGAGAAGAGATAAGAAAACGATTGGAGGACTTGTTCCTTCTAACTTTCAGGCCACCCCACATCCAAGGTAAGATTTTTCCCTCGTAGATATTACTAGCACGTTTATGAATCATTGCCCTCTCTGTGTATTTTATAATTGCCCTCCGGGTTTTTACATTTCATACATTATGCTGCTCATATCTGGTCATGTTTAAGAGAGTAATTCGGTTACACAATTATTTTAATACCTCCATGACGTTGTGAGGACATTTTGCTGTATAATTGACCTACCAAAATGTAAAGCCACAAATGAGTAAAACAATATTTGAGTACCTTTCTTGGCTCTCCCGTCCAGATGTGTGAAGTATTTAGTACCGCAAGTTGGATCTTTCACTTATGCCCTGGTATCGAATTTCCCTTAGGCCTGCTGTTGCTGTTCCTGTTGCTGTTGCTGTTACTGTTGCTGTTGTTGTTACTGCTACTGTTGATGTTACTGTTACTGCTGCTGCCCCTGCAAGTGCTGCAGCCTTCCTTGCATGAGTTTGCTTCACTCAATGACTGCCAGTTTGCCCCTTTCCCTTCATCCTTAACTAGAGAAGGTGATCTTGATGAGCCACTAGCTGTCACACACCATCGATAGGACACACGACACAAGGAACTCGAACACACAAGCACCAACTCCATAACTGTTATTAACACCACACATAAGGTTGGTCCATTCCATTTTTACACTAACTCCTAGTCACTCAATAGATAACCTCCAAGGGACTACTTTTTGGTGGCAGTAACCTCCATCAGAGGCTTCTGACTCCAGTACTTGTTTTCCTAATATATAACTACCAGGTTTATCTAGCAGAAGAGAAATTCTATAAGAATCTTCATTTTTAAAGTGTTCTACCTACCTACTTTTATACTTTGTTTTAATTTGTAAACCAAGGCCAATACGTATTCGCTACGGGTACCCTCGGGTTTGAGTTTGTTGGTAGTTTGCGCTGGAGTAGTAGAGGCTAACTCTGGCACCTCTAATTTCATCGCAGAAAAGTTTAATGTTTGTATACATAGGTACTATAAATGTTGTTGTTGATTATTTCATTTATTTCTGACTTTGTGAAGAGTTTACTTCTTATTTTCTATTAATTAGTATTTGGGAGTGCTTAAGGGTAATAAAGACCAGCTAATTGCCACTACTGACAGTTGATTTCATCTCCCGTGTTTGTGTCAACGTCAACTGTCGGGGTTTTACGACCGTACATTATTAGCAGGTGCGTTCGGAACTTCGACCGCCCGACTGGAGACCAACGAGTTCGCGACGTTAGAGTTGCTCGGCTGGCTGCTAAATTTTCCCGCTTTTGAGTTATAAGGCAATCGCCGTACGGATTTACTAAGGGCGATAAAAGTGGGTGGCGCTCTTTAGGTAACCTTCTGACTATAAACCCACGACCACTCTCCCTGGGTTAGTCCGGCAACAAGTGTCCTATAATCCGTGCGCCGATTGTCCCTGGCCAGCTGAGTACCAACCTTGCCACCTTTTCCGTTTGTAACGCTAACAAAACGTTGCAAGACATCTACGATCGGTTTTTGAGTCGAATAGTCCCCATGTCCCCTTTAACTCCCGAAGAAAATCATGCATTTCATTCTGCTGCACATTGTAATATATGTGAGAAGCCATTTAATGTGGGAGATAAACGAGTACGTGATCATTCACATTTATCAGGCCAATTCTCCGGAATAGCTCATTCCATATGTAACCTTAATTATAAAGTTCCATTGTTTATCCCAATCTTCTGCCATAATCTGACCAATTTCGATTCTCACCTGTTTATTAAAACCCTAGCCCCCAATAACGAGGATATTGATGTCATTCCTCAAAACAAAGAGAGATATATCTCTTTCTCCAAACACCTCCATGCTGGTTCATATGTAGATAAAGCGGGAGTAACTAAAAAGGTCTTTCTTAAACTTCTTAGACAGTTTGAGATTTATGGCATCCAGTTTAGAAAAACTAAGTCAAAATTTAAAAGATGATCAATGTCGCGTGGTAAGAAAATATTTTCCCCATGATAATGAATTTAAGCTTATTCTCCAAAAGGGTGTCTTCCCATATTCTTACGTTGATAATTTCGAAAAATTGGAAAATACCAAACTTCCATCAATCGATTGTTTTTATAACACCCTTCGCAACGAATCAATTAAACAGGAAGACTATGAGCGTGCTCTCGATGTGTGGAATCAATTTAATTGTCAAACACTAGGTCAGTACTCTGATCTCTATTTGAAATCAGATGTATTGATACTAACAGATGTATTTGAAACGTTTCGAGAGGTGTGCCTAGAAACTTATGGTTTAGATCCGTGTCAGTGCTATACAGCTACAGGTCTGTCATTTGATGCAGCATTAAAATTAACACAAATAGAGCTAGAACTGTTAACGGATTTAGACATGGTACATTTCTTTAAACACGGGATTCGTGGTGGTGTTAGCCAGTGCAGTGTCAGGAAATCGGTCGCGAATAATAAGTTTATGCCAAATTATGACGCCTCCAAACCTACATCGTACATTATGTATCTGGATGCTACCAATTTATACGGATCAGCAATGTCACAACCCTTACCCACTGGTTGTTTTAAATGGTTGGGCGAAACCGAAATTGAAAATTTAGAAATTGAAAATATTGATATAAACTCAATATAGGTTATGTGTTGGAAGTAGATTTAGAATATCCGCGAGAGCTTCACGATTTGCACAACAATTTACCCTTCTGCCCTGAATCTATCGTTCCTTGAGGTTCTAAAGGCAAGGTGACAAAGTTAACCCCGAATTTAGATAAAAAAATAAAATATATCATCCACTTAAAAAATTTACAACAAGCTCTGAGTCATGGTTTGAAGCTCACCAAAATCTACCGCGTTTTAAGTTTCAAACAGTCACCTTAGTTAAAAACTTATATTGATCTAAACATATCCAAAAGGAATGTAGCATCAAATAAGTTTGAAAAGAACTTCTTTAAATTGATGAATAACGCTGTCTTTGGGAAAACGATGGAGAATGCGGATAAAAGGGTAGATGTGAAACTCATTAGGCATTGGGAGAATAAGGGTAGAAAGTTAGGGGCCGAGGCGTATATATCAAAACCCTATTTTAAAGACATCGCGATATTTGATGACAATCTTGTGGCTATTCATTTAGATAAACAGAGAGTTGTATATGATAAACCTATTTATGTAGGTTTTTGTATTTTAGATTTAGCAAAAACCATCATGTATGATTTTCTGTATAACTACGTGAAACCCAAATATGGAAACCGTGCTACCTTACTTTACACTGATACCGACTCTCTGATTTTGCATGTGGCTACCAATAATTTTTATACCAATATGAAGAATGAAATAGACCGGTTCGACACTTCGAATTACTCACAGAATAACCCACATGGTATGCCTATTAATGCATCCATTCTCGGAAAAATGAAAGATGAGTTTGCAGGTAAAATTGTGTGGGAATTATATGGAACTGGGGCTAAAGCCTATTGCGTAAATGTTGATGGAAATTTATCTAAAAAGGCGAAGGGAGTTCCTGACTATATCACGAATAAGAGGCTCAGTCTTGAAGATTATAAGACTGCAGTTGATGTGATGAATTCACCGTAATATGAATATATTTCGAACGCATTTGCATGATATGTATGTAGAACTTAAAAATAAGGTAGCCTTATCTATCATAGCTCTGGAGACTTCTACACCAGTTTTATTTTTCAAAGGTTCCACCCAAACATATTTTGAAAAACAGTCAATTACCACTAATATATACCTATAACCATTGTTGACTTTCATGTATGGCTGCATCTCAGCTAAATCTATCTGCCAAAGGTCACCATAACCTTTAATTATTGTTTTACGTCTCATAAAATTTTTTCGAGCGGGTTTGTGTAGCTCGTTAACTATTTCACTTTTTACATTCATTTTATTTGTGTGTGTGTGTGTGTGTGTGTGTGTGTGTGTTCTGATCAGCAATATGCGAGCAACTGAGAGAATATATAAATTTACCACTAATTATATAACGCAGTACACCATAATCCTCTATTTTCAAAATAAAAAGACATAGACAGTAAATATTAAAAAATATACATTTACCACTAATTATATAACGCAGTACACCATAATTCTCTATTTTCAAAATAAAAAGACATCCACAGTAAATATTAAAAAAAAAATGTATTTCCTTCTCCTAGTTTGAACCATGCGAACGTATAATTTTAGTAAAAAATAACTTTCAACTTTTCGATAGACACCTACAGGGTGTGAGCTACAATACACAAGTAACGCAATCAATGTACAATTAAAAAAAAACAAAAAAAGTATACTAACAATTTCACAAAAGTATCAAAAAAAAATTAAAAAACTTTCAAAAATACTTAAAACTCATTTGAACCTATGTAAATTATTCTAATAATTTAACTAAAACAAACTTAATTATTCGGTGGTTGAACTTACACCATTTGCATCTTGGTGAGTATCACCCTGCAACTCATCCAAATTTCGAATTCTCACACTTCTTCTCCACCAAGTGGAAGAGTCAGCTCCTCAGCAATTCTTCAATATTTTATACTTCCAAAATGTTGCATCCAGATGTCCATGCAAAATCCCAGTAAAGCTTGGGTAGAAGCTTCATTGGGATTTTAGTGGTTGTAAATATTTCAAACGACTTTTGAGCGGTTTTAGTTTATTTAAAAAGGCGGCCTTGAGCCCGTTTTGCTTCAAAGGCCTTTATTCTATTCTATTTATTGTCATGGGAGTACTGCAACAGCTGCGTCGAGTGATAAAAAGAACCCACCACCCGCCTGGTTTAAGGCAGGTAGTTAAAAAGCAGTGCAAAAATGGTAGAGCCCAATCCATAGTTTATTTAAAAAAGCGGCCTTGAGCCCGTCTTGCTTCAAAGGCCTTTATTGTATTCTATTTATTGTTATGGGAGTGCTGCAACAGCTGTGTCGAGTGACAAAAAGAACCCACCACCCTCCTGGAACCCACAGTTCTCCTTGTCGGTGGTAAAACTCTACTTCGTTAAATTCATGAGGCTGAGGTGGACTTCTTCCATAGCCAGCATCCTCCAGCTCCTCCAAGTCGGCGAGGTTTAGTGGTCCTTGCCGAAGCCACTGCTCTCCGAAGTGTCCCTGAACCCATCTCTGGACCTCTACATCCCTGGGAACTTCTGGCAAATCTTGCATTTCCCCCATATCCTGCTGCGGTGGGAACATTCTCCACCACTCGACATCCTCTTCTGCACTCTCTGGTGACTCCGCTCGGTTTTCCTCCATATCCGCTAATGGCAAAATAGACGGTGTTGAAGATCCGGATGAGTGGGCTGCTTCCATGTTCATAGGTTGAGCATCATACACAAACCAATATTGTGCATTTTGTTCAGCAGGCTCCATTTCTGCAACTTGATTTTCGGGAAACCAATGCTGCCCCTCGTGTTCGTAAGGTTGTATTTGTTCCTCGGGAACCCAACGGTGCTCTCCATCAGGCCAGTTTAATGCCTCCATCTCATTTGAAGACTCCGAAGGAGAAGACATTATTTTGAACTTGTGCTTTTTAAGTTTGTATTGATAGGTTAAAGTAATTTTGTATTTTACTGAAATGAGTACGTTCGCACGGTACAAACTAGCAGAAGGAAATAAATGAGAAATGACGAGTTTTCTACTTTATATAGGTACGACTTTAAAGTCCGAAATCTATAGAAAACTATTCACAAAAGCTTTAAAGTGCATCTAGCCAATAAGAATCACGAAACTCTTATACCTGTGTATCTGAATACCTGTACAGTGTGGGTTTTCGAGGTGTGAGTTTTGCTACAAAAGCAGGATATTAGCGATTTTATATTCAGCACTTTTGTATAGAGGTGTAAAAAGAATCTGATCGGTATTTAGAATGTCTAAGGTATGTGGGACAATGAAAAAGCTCAAAAAAGTAATTCTTTGTTGAAAATAGAGGATGTGATTTTACCATACAGATAAAGCTTAGATACTAACAAAGCTCTATATGGATAAAATTGTTTCCAAAGCGAGCACTTTTGTAAGAGCGTGTGTTTTCGAGGGTTGTTGCAGTACCTTTCAACGATACCTCAATAAAACGAAAAAATTGGTTTTAACATATACTACAAAAAAATGTTTTCTTATTGCATAATATTTTTTTAATATGTTTAATGGTTACTAATTAGCCAGAACATTAATTATTATTATAGATATTCAATGAGTGTTGAATCGATGCTCCCACAAATCAGCCCACAGATCAGCCGGAACTATCATCCCCTCTCTATATTTCGCTAGTTGATGGGAGAGAACTTTTTCTATTCTAGCAACTCTTTTGAGCAGTCCAACGAGTTCTTCACGCAATATGGCTAATATAGTTTCCCGACACTCAATTAATTTACTCCTCATTAATGCATTAGACCACTGTGGCGATTTGTCAGCTTCTTTCCGTAATGTCACCTGAGTGTCAAGCTTGTCTGTGTGGATGACGTCAGTGACCGTGCGCTCCGGAACGACGCGTTCGCACCCGCAGGTAGGTGTAAGCAATTCACTTATTATTGTTGCCAAGTAGGCCTTGCAAATTTGACTTTGACATTTTTATTGTATCTTCTCAATATGTGCTAAAAGAAGATGGGTAAAAACAAAACAATTAAGGTTTTAAAGGTAACTAGATGACAAAAATAAGTGAATTGGTAAATAGGTATCAAATATGGCCCAATGAAAAGTTTTCTCGAGGATTAGAGGTAGAATTAAATTTTCTGTTGGTTTTGCGGTATTTCTTTTGCTTCCTAATGGACTAATAAAATAGGTATATTAAAGGTTTTGTGTCCGGGTTGGAGAGGGGGCGTCGATGAGCGTGCGCTTCGGAAGGTCGCGTTCCTATCGGCAGGTAGGTATGTAGGTATCAATTATGGTCCAATGAAAGGTTTTTTCGGGGTCGTAGGTAAAATTAAATATCTGCTGGTTTGGCCGTATTTCTTTCACTTTTATGGCGGGCTAATAAAATAATTATTTTATAGCGTTTGGGATTTTTTGATATGTGCTGTTGTGTCGGATTTAAGCATTTACATTATTGCATATTAAAGCTACTGTGGGGGAAAACATGGATGGTTATAAAGTAAGACCGGTACTTGGTTCGAGGAATTTTGGCGACGCTGCCTAGGATACCTATCTTATATTTTCAATACACTGGGATTAACTCCTTCACAGAGGGGCCATTTAAAGAAATTTTGTCAAAATAAAATAAGTTTTAGATCGGGATTAGGTTTTAACATTTTTTAAACAACCCAGACCCGCTAATGCCGAGTGTAGGTAAATTATATACCTACATATATGCACTATCTCCACGTTTGCGTTTAAATAAAATGGTATTAAAGAAAATATGGTTGACAAGTAATTCGTTAATATAGAAACTTAGAGAACCTTTTAATCATGTTTCGACAAATCAGGTACTAGTTAATAATATTCTGATTCCTGATTTTTACCTGAAATACAATAATAGGCTACGAAAAGCATACAAACCGAGCAGATCTTAATATTTCTTTTAAGATCTAAATTTATTTCGGGGTTTTTACACAGTTTGAGATCGACTATTATTCTCTCCTGCTTGACTCTCTAGTTTATTATCGGGTAGTTTATTATAGAGGGGGTTCGGTTAACTATATTAAACATTCGGGTAATATCGGACATTTTCGCCTAGATGAGTGAGATATATCAGATAAGTATCGCTGTAGCACTTGCACTGCTCATTCGCAGTGAGCGTCTTGGTACTGAACTGACGTCAATAAAGAGAGAATACGAGCTCTTTTTCTCGAAGAAGAAAATAGTAACTTTTTCAAAAGTAAAAGTTTTGTGATAGTGTTCTCATACGTGAGTTATTTTTTTTTTGTAAAAACTGTAGCTAAGACTTTTTTTGCCATTTTCAAAACAAAACCTAAAATAAAAAATAAAGGTGATTGTAACATAAATTATCTAAATTCAGGTGTTCCACATTCTGACGTCAGTTAGTCAAAAATGAGTCGATTTGCGGAATTGCTGACATATTTTGCTAGTTTACTAGCTAGTTTAAAAGATCGGCATGGCAGCGATCCCGACAAATTACAGAGCGGCCTTCGCGAGTGCTCCCTGCATGAGAGTTAACGAAAGGATAAAGAGGGCTACAACTGTTGGTGAGAAACAGCATCTGAGAGCGGTTTTTGGAAACATTAAGAGTTTCCGAATGCAAATGAAAGCTTTGCTAAAACAAGGAACTGGACTTCGCAAGAGAAAGGTTACCTTCGGTTCATCGGGTTCGATGGGAGGATATAGCTCTTTCGATTCGCGCATAAGAACGGGTCATATTACGAACCTCAAACATAAAGATCCCTACTCTTTTCTAATAGATTGTGAGGCTCTTATCAGGCGTAGAATTCAGAATACTTTAAAAAAAGATGCAGCGGTTAAAGTTTATGTAATATTTTGCGGAGAGTTTGTTATAAAAAAAGGAGACAGTGTACTAACAGAATACAAATATTTTACAACATCTAATGCACCTATCTTTGGTAACACCGACCTTAGAGATTGGTTCAAGCAAAAAGTAGTTAGACCGGTTATGACTGAACTTGGGGAGTTCCAAGAGCGTGATAGTGGTTGGGCATTAAGATCTGTAGTAAATCTTGGTGTAAATATCAATAAATACACGCCACAACTTGGATCATCCTATATTGAATTACCTTCTTCCATTGCTAAGAAACAGGCATGCATTAATGTAAAAAATCAGGATGAGGCCTGCTTCGCCTGGTCTGTAGTATCAGCTTTATACCCAGTAGAAACAAATCCCCAACGCATATCTAAATATCCACACTACTCTACAGTACTAGATTTAAAGGGTATTCAATTTCCTATGACTATAAAGCAGATTCCGAACTTTGAAAAACAAAACCACATTTCCATTAACGTGTATATTATTAAGATGAATAAAAATTCTTATCTAACTTTGCCAGCATATGCAACGAGAAATAAGATGGCCAAACACGTAAATGTTTTGCTAGTACAAGATAGATATCGATGAGGAATGCGAGAATGTTGTAAATAACGGACTTAATGAAATAGCCGTCAAGTATCACTACGTGTGGATTAAGGATCTTTCTAGGTTAGTTTCCAAGCAACTCGAAGCGAGTCGAGAAGATGGACGTAAATATATTTGCGACCGTTGCCTACATTATTTTAGGACCCAGGAAAAGTTAATTAATCATACTGAAGATTGTGAAAAACTTAACGAGTGTGCTGTAAAAATGCCTGACATAGGAAAAAATATCGTAAAGTTTGAAAATTACAAAAATAAGGAAAAAGTGCCTTTTATTGTGTACGCTGATCTAGAAAGTGTCCTAAAGCCTATAGATGATCCTAACAAAACACTACATCATATTCCTGCAGCTATTGGATACTACTTTAAATGTTCATTCGATTCCTCATTATCATTTTACAAAAGTTACCTGGGAACTGATTGTAAGGAATGGTTTGCTAATGAGATGCATCAGATGGCTGGTAATGTAGAGACAGTTTTCCAGTGTCCGTTCAATATTGATATGTCTATAGAAGAAGAGATAAAATTCAAGTCTTCAACGTTTTGTCACATTTGTGAGAAGCCGTTTCAAACAAATGACAAAAAAGTACGTGACCATAACCATCTTATTCCTGCTAACAATTACCGAGGTGCAGCTCATGAGTCCTGCAATTTAGTGTATCAGGACTCCCATATTATTCCTGTGGTATACCACAACCTCTCCTGCTATGATGCGAATTTTATAATTGCGGATATTGCCAGCAAAATAGAAGGAAAAGTAGATTTGCTTCCGATCAACAAGGAAAAATATATTTCCTTTACTAAACATATTAACAGCTCCACTATTAAGTTCCATTTTATCGACAGTTTTCGATTCATGAGTTCATGCAGCATTCAAGCAGATTCACCCCACACACCTACCACATTTAGCCACTATTCAAAAGACCTGAATATAAAAACTTAACAATAGATCCCATCTTATAGAGGTAGACAGGGACGTAGCTAGCGCCGTTTCAAGATTACCGTGGCATTTTCATATAGTTTCAGAGTTGGACGGTTTGGGTACGCCTCTGTTTGACTGCATAAATTTTTAGTGGGGTCTCCAAGCATGTAACAGGACCGTACCAACCGAAGATATTTATGGTACCGTGTTGCCTATCAAGGATGCATGGTTTCCGATGCAGAAGGACTGAGTACGCCCCTGGACAGATTTCCGAGAAGGGTGGAGCTAAGGTTTCGGGCAAATTTGCGTCTTTCTATTGGTCGGCTAGGTCGCTTCTGATTGGTTGAGGGTGGGGCTTAAGGGATTATACAGGTACCAGACTGAGATTTAACTTTTCTGATTGGTCGGGGGCGGGGCTTAAAAGCCTGCAGAGGTAGCAGGGTGGGGGTAGGACGTTCCTGATTGGTTCGGGCACTTTCGGGCAAGTGGCGCAGAATGCCCAAAGTATCCCTACTTATACTCTTAAAGAAAAGTCAATTGAAGAGTTGGCCAAGCAGTCTGGAACCTGTCTACAAACAAGAGAAAATGGTAATTATTTAGATCAGGACCATGAGTATTTTTTCCAGATCCAGCAACAACTGGCACTAACAGGAAGAAATTACTGTGATTTTGTGATTTAGAGTCCTGCAGAATTATACAGTGCGAGTTTTTAAAATGGAACAAATTCAGTAAAAAGAACCGATTTGTTTTTTGGAAAAACGCTTGGACCCTTCGATTTATATTTTAGATTGCCTTCTTTTTTGTAAAATAAACCATTATACAGGTTGTCCCAATTTGGAGATATGACGTCATCAATTGTTTTTCTTAAATGACAACTGCTATTTTTTGTCAGCTATTTTCATAGTGTACCATAGCAGCCAATTTTAAAATTTTTATAAATTGCCAGTCGCAAGATAATTAACAAAATTTATTTTATTTCAATCATCAATTCATATTAGTCATTTACCTACTGAATTTACCCCAAGCTACCTTTTTATAATGTCAATATCAAATGTACAATTGACAGCGTTTTACTTTTCTTAAATATCTTTGCTTAAATACTTGATAATAATAACTTAATAACTCGTTCAACGTAATGTCTTACTTAACTGAAAGTCACAAGATTGAAATTTTAATGATGATTGGATACTGAGATAGAAGACGAACACAAAATGAAGTACTTCAATTAATAGTTTGTAACGAAGTTACTAATTTTCTTTATCAGTTCTAGGGGATGACAAATTAATTGTGAGATAAAACTAAACGTGGACTATATTTCGGTGTAAACGTAAATAATCCGGTGTCAAGGTAAACATACGAGGTTAACAGTCTTTGGTTAATAAGAGGATGTCAAAACCTAAAGTAAAGTATTTTCTGTGAACCTCGTATGAAACTAATACCTTTGATCTCGGGACCTGCACTTGGATCCCAGGGGAGAATCGAAGGGTATTGTTGTTCAGCTATAAAAGACGGCCGCGTGACAGTTTTTGGGATTCTGGCTCCGACTCTTGAAGAATCAAGAACTAAATTTAAAACCGATTAAAAGGAAAAATATCAGCAATACACTAGAGATACACCATGCTTGGCAATAGTCGAGCCCCACGACACTTACACCGCGCCTGGTAGTAGTCGGGCCCCATTCATCACACCGTGCCTGGCAGTAGTCGGGTCCCCCCCATTCATTACACTGTGCTTGGCAGTAGTCAAGCCCCACTACACTAACCTCGCGCCTGGCAGTAGTCGGGTCCCCCGCATTTACATATACCGTGCTTGGCAGTAGTCGAGCCCCATTACACTAACCTCGCGCCTGGCAGTAGTCGGGCCCCATTCATTACACCGTGCCTGGCAGTAGTCGGGTCCCCCGCATTTACATATACCGTGCTTGGCAGTAGTCGAGCCCCACTACACTAACACCGCGCCTGGTAGTAGTCGGGCCCCACTTTATTTACACCGTGCCTGACAATAGTCGGGAGTCACTCACCGTAAAACCGTTTCATTCCTGGACTTTAACCTTACCGTGTAACCCGTTATAAACCAAGATACCGTACTCACTGATCCTTCCATATCTATAATCGTCTTCCTCGACCCTCGCATATCCCTCTCTGGTTGTTTGTAATATTGTGCGTTAGACAAGTTAAAGATTTATAAGCAGCTCGTTGAATGTATGTCTCTTACGTTAAATAGAAACTATTGAGCAGTCTCTTGTCTTTCACTAAAGCTCTAAAGTACTTAACAAATTGACCCCTGGAATTACCATTCTCCACTGTCTAAAGGCTTACCCGAAAGCATTTGTGGACCCTCTACCACACTAAAACTATAGAGGGTGGCGCCCGAGAAATCCGTTGCAGCGTCACAAATTATGGCGCCCGAGCAGGGACCGTTTTGTCTTGAGGAGTGAAGGTTCCGTCCGTACGAAGGTGCTCACCCTTCGCTGATAGTTGATCTAAAAGTTGGTTGTTATTGGTGTCCCTACCGTCCTGTTCTTGTTGCTCAAGTACTTGTCTATCAATTTCCGTCCGCTTACCGTTTATTTTCTACTTCTAGGGTACTTTATTCCGCAAAAGGGGGCCCCATTTCTGACATTAACCTTTCCAAACGTGACATCTTTCAGATTATATTTGAAGTCCGTTGTCAACAATTTTTTTTTAAGTGTAACCTTTTACCATGATGTTTAATCTCCTGTCAATTTTAAAGCTGTGGTTACACCGTCTTTTCTTTTTCTCCGTTTTGGAACCCTCACCATCTGGAAATCATTCCAACCAGAATGAAAGTCTGCCGTTGACCGAAGAAACCGAGCTAAATTTAATAAATCAATTAAGCAAAGCGCAATTGATCCGGGAATTGCAGAAGTTTAATTTGGAGATAACCGGAACTGTTAGAGTTTTAAAAAAAAGCGATTGATAAAATATTTGAGAAGTCGAAATAGACAAATGACCGAAGATAAATCAGAATCTGAAACTGAACAAAATCTAAGGATTGACCACACGCCTACTACTGTTACCGCACCGTTACCGAATCTACATCCCGAAGAGATTTCTTGTCAACCGTTTACTGTTACCGCACCGCTACCGAATGAAAATTCTGGAAGGGATGTCCGACCGTCTGCTACTTTTGCAGAACCGTGCTATTCCGAGATTCCAAATTGTTTCCAGGTACCAAATCAACCGACCGTGACATTTTCAAATGCTCAACCAATGTTGCAACCACTAGTTAACGTGCATAAATGGAATTTATACTTTGATGGAAGTAACAATCCAATAGATTTCATGGAGCAAATACACGAGATATGTGTTGCTCAAAACGTCGATTTTACTCAGCTATTGGATCATATGCCGATATTGCTCCGGGGGCAAGCAGCTTTATGGTTCCGTAACAATAGACGCTTTTGGCGGACCTGGCCTGAATTGCCGATACAAGAGTTGCAGTGGCTCTACCGGAACTTACTACCTGAATTTAGGCAGCAACTTCGGAAAACTGATTATTGCGATGTAGTCAGTTTCTCTAGAGCAATTAGAGAGATAGAAGTTTTGTTTGAAGAGCTAAGTCATAGAGCACAACCGATCCAAACGAGACTTCCATTCCAATCCAGACCGCGAAACTCTAGAGCTCCGTTAGTTACTCCGAATACCAATGTTAACGATCAACGACAAAGGCATGAAAATAACTATGGTAACCGACCTTCAACGTCCCAAGAAGATTGTACTAGCCCGAGAACCGATAGAAGAGGTATTTGCTGGAGATGTGGAGAAATAGGACATCTCCGAATCGACTGCCGTAACCGTCCGAAAATATTTTGTTCAAGATGTGGAACCGAAGGAGTTTTAACCCGTGATTGTAGGTGCCAGAGAAGGGAAAACTGAACCGGGATCGTGATAATCCGAGGTCCACTCGAACCCTGAATAACAGGACCTCCATCGTTAACCAATGTTCAAGAAGTAATGTACCGAAACCCAATAACCGTATACCGATAACCGATAACCGACCGCATATCTCCGTTAATGTGTATGGAAAGGCATACACCGCCCTAGTCGATACTGGCTCTGCTTGTTCCTATTTAGGAGACAAACTCGCTCATGTTTGTTTAGAGTTAGGAAGTTCCAAGGTTGGACCATCCATAGATACCGCTGTGGTGGCCAACGGAACCACCGTCGAGATTAAAGAAGCATTTCTGGTACCGTTAAACTTAGGAAATGTTTCCATAACCGTAAACCTCGCCCACCTACCTGAACTAAGAAGCGAAATTGTAATAGGAATGGACATACTGTCTCGCCATCCATTCACTATTGATCTACAAAGAAGCCAGATCCGTTACCGTAACCGTCTACTACCGTCCGCTCATCCCATTTGTAGTCCTATTGAGGATGTGGGAACTGGAAATGTTAAACCGTCACTAGAGTTAAGCCAAAATGAAAAGACTAGACTCACAGAGTTTTTGGAACACGAACTATCTAAGTTTGATGGAATCCAGGGAACTACACCGTTAATAAAACACCAGATACATCTTTTGAACTCAGAACCCATTAAACAAAGATATCAACCCCGAAATCCGCAAATGCAAGAGATCATAAATACCGAAGTTCGAAAAATGCTCGATGAAGGTATTATAGAGCCATCTAATAGTCCATGGAGTTCTCCAGTCGTCATTGTCCGTAAGAAAGATGGCAAACCCAGACTTTGTATAAATTTTCAAAAAGTAAATTCCGTGTCGCGTAAAGACGCATATCCGTTACCTTATATACAAGTTATTCTCGATAAGCTGCAGAAAGCACGTTATATTTCAAGCATTGATTTGAAGCAAGGTTACTGGCAGGTACCTTTAACTGAAGATAGTAAGCCAGTAACAGCGTTTACCGTTCCGGGGATGGGATTGTACCAATTCCGTGTCATGCCTTTTGGTTTACATTCTGCACCGGCTACTTTTCAACGACTAATGGATACCATAATAGGACCAGAATTAGATCCGTATTGCTTTGTGTATCTGGATGATATTATTATTTTAGGAGAAACGTTTGAACAACATTTACAAAATTTAGCAGAAGTATTTCACCGACTCCGGGCAGCGAATTTGAAACTGAATCCTGAAAAGTGTCATTTTGGGAGAAAGTCACTTCAGTACCTTGGCCATGTGGTAACTTCTGAAGGAATATGTACAGATCCAGAAAAAGTTTCAGCTATTTTGGAACTTCCAGCCCCAAAAAATATTCGCAGTTTGCGCAGATTCCTCGGAATTGCTTCTTGGTATCGTAGATTTGTAAAGAATTTTTCCCAAATTGCTGTCCCGTTAAACCGCTTGTTAAAGAAAGGAGTACACTGGACTTGGAATGATGCTCAAGAAAAAGCGTTTAGTCAGTTAAAGACGAATCTTACCGAAGCTCCGGTGTTAGCTTGTCCAGACTTTACGCGACAATTTGTTTTACAAACCGATGCATCCGGGGAAGGATTAGGAGCCGCTTTGATCCAAAATTTTGATGATGGAGATCATATTATTGCATATGCCAGTAGAACTCTAACTTCAACCGAGAAGAAGTTTTCTATGACGGAAAAAGAATGCTTGGCCATTGTTTGGGGAATTGAAAAGATGAGACCGTATTTAGAAGGGTATCATTTCACCGTGGTAACTGACCACCAGTCTCTGAAGTGGCTTCATTCCATGAATAGTCCGTCAGGACGTTTGGCTCGTTGGAGTATTTATTTACAACAGTATGATTTTGAAATCAAGTACCGCAAAGGAGTTCTAAATAAAGTAGCGGATGCCCTTTCAAGAGATCCTAGGAAAACTGATTTAACCGAGGCACATTTAGAAGAGTTGTGTTTGCTGGAGAACACTAATCTTTGTAACTGGTACCAAAATAAGAAGACAGCAGTAGAGTCTAATCCCCGGGCGTTTCCTGATTATTGTATACGAGAAGGACAGTTATACCGTCATTTTTGGGATCTTTCTGAGATAAAAGAGAGTGAGATGAGGGATCCTTGGAAAATGTGTGTGCCGAAAGATGCCCGAAAAGTTGTTTTGGAGGAAAATCATGACAGAACAACCGCTGGACATCTTGGAATAACAAAGACTTTTGCTAGAATAGCTTCTCGATATTACTGGCCTGGAATGCGTAGAGATATTGCCAAATATGTCCGAAATTGTAAGTCTTGTCAGAGATATAAAGCGTCACAACAAGCTTTACCTGGAAAAATGCAACCGTCTAGGAATAGTCAACCTTGGGAAATCGTAAGCACAGACATAATTGGGCCGTTACCGAGATCGTCAAAAGGGAACAGTTATATTGTAATATTTCAGGACCGCTTTACTAAGTGGGTACAATGTAGGCCACTACGAAAAGCGACTAGTAAGGCAGTCACTCAGGCTTTATATGAAGAGATCATAACCAAATTTGGTTGTCCTAAAACCGTAATAACTGATAATGGGACACAATTCTTGGGAAATCAGTTCAAAGTGCTATTACAAGAATTAACTATCCAGCATAGGACGACTCCACTCTACACACCACAAGCTAATCCCGTAGAACGGGCAAATAAAACCCTGAAAGTAATGATAGCACAATTCTGTGAGAACGATCATAAGAAATGGGATAGAAATTTATCCGATTTAATTTTCGCCATGAATAGTGCTTGCCATGATTCTACCGGTTATTCACCAGCATTTCTTAATTTCGGACGAGAATTAGAAGCACCCAGAATGTTATGTAGGATAAACCAAACGGAGACAGAACGTCCAATTAGCAATCCTGATCCAGAAGAATGAAGGACACATTCATCCCGGTTAGAAAGATTAGAAGAAATTTTCGAGTTAGTTCGTATAAATTTAGGAAAAGCTTTCTCAATCCAAAGTCGATATTACAATTTGCACCGTCGAGATTGGAAATGTAAACTAGGCGATAGAGTATTCAAACGAGAATATTATTTGTCTTCTACCGATAAAAGCTTTGCCGCAAAATTAGCCCCAAAGTATTCTGGTCCGTATACTGTAGTAAAAGAAGTGTCACCAGTGGTTTATGATCTTCAAACCGATTCTGGGCACACGTTCTACCGAGTTCATATCAGAAATTTAAAACCCTTGTTTGGTAATTTCGAAGAAATTTCTGAGTATCCCCGAGATTTTCTTTTCACGGTTATCTTAATAAAACAGTTTACACCCATAACCACCCGACAATTACAGAGTATCATTATTAGGAAACCGTACCATAGCGAAATTTGTCATTTGTAGATGTCCACCACTAGGAATGAAGCACAACTGTTTTCTCGGTTGTTTGAATTAAAGAAGCGTGAAAGTGTGAGGAGGCGGAAAATGGTAGAAAAATGCAGACACAAAAATGAAATAGCAGAAAATTTAGACAAATTAATAACCGAAAAAGGGGGGGTGTTATTTGAGCCACCCCGAAAAATTTCGAAAGGCAACGTTGAGGATACTTTGGAGTCGGCGAGCCGTAAGCCCACGGCACCAACCCCATTGTGGGTAATCTACAAAAAAAAGACCAATGAGAAGAAGAGTAAAGCAGTAATTAAAGAAAATGGAAAGAACATGGGAGAGACCGTTTTTAAGGAGAAAACCGGTCCCATTCAGTGGACCAATGATTCGATTGCTAAAGCGTTAATTGAAACACCGAATAAAGAAGATTGGTCCGAGGAGTTGAAACATGAAATAATGCGAAGAAGAACAAAGAGTAGTACGAAGAGGCAGCGTTTGATTTTCTTTACCGTGGAGGGTCAAAAAATTAAAGTTTGGGCACCACCGTTGACAAATTAAGAGTGAAGGGACTTTTATGCGTTTCGTTTTTTTTTTTGGATGATGTGTTGAGTGTTATTACGTAAACTGGTCAAGAAGATGATTATTTTATTTTATATGTTATGCAAAATCTCACTTTCTCAAATTGAATTTAGAGAGTGGCAATGGAAAGTCCGGTTCTTCGACTCACTGTTTCACCCGGACTATATGGAGAATTTGAAGTTCCAGATGAAGAGCTTGAAGACGAAAAACCGAGATGCAGAATATCCGAGAGCCGGAAAATCATAGCCGTTAAACAGCCTACAGCTGGAGAAAGAATTTGCTGGCGCTGTGGTAACTTTGGTCACCAGAGGCAAACTTGTGTGGCTGCAAAGGCAATTTTGTTTTGTTCACGATATGGACGAGTTGGAGTTCTATCCAGGGAGTGTCCATGTGAAAGAGGTCTTTCGGAAAAGCCACCGAACTCGAAAAGACGGGCCAGACGCTCCTCGACAGGAGGAAAAAGGCAGAAGATTGAAAATGCTGGGAACTAAAGTTCAATTTTGTTATTAATGTTTAAAAATGTAGTTATAGGAAGCTGAAGGCTGTAAAAATATTTGGTAGGAAAATATTTTTAAGAAAATATTTTATAAATATTTTTTTCCCGAAGAGAGAGGGGTGTGTAACGAAGTTACTAATTTTCTTTATCAGTTCTAGGGGATGACAAATTAATTGTGAGATAAAACTAAACGTGGACTATATTTCGGTGTAAACGTAAATAATCCGGTGTCAAGGTAAACATACGAGGTTAACAGTCTTTGGTTAATAAGAGGATGTCAAAACCTAAAGTAAAGTATTTTCTGTGAACCTCGTATGAAACTAATACCTTTGATCTCGGGACCTGCACTTGGATCCCAGGGGAGAATCGAAGGGTATTGTTGTTCAGCTATAAAAGACGGCCGCGTGACAGTTTTTGGGATTCTGGCTCCGACTCTTGAAGAATCAAGAACTAAATTTAAAACCGATTAAAAGGAAAAATATCAGCAATACACTAGAGATACACCATGCTTGGCAATAGTCGAGCCCCACGACACTTACACCGCGCCTGGTAGTAGTCGGGCCCCATTCATTACACCGTGCCTGGCAGTAGTCGGGTCCCCCCCATTCATTACACTGTGCTTGGCAGTAGTCAAGCCCCACTACACTAACCTCGCGCCTGGCAGTAGTCGGGTCCCCCGCATTTACATATACCGTGCTTGGCAGTAGTCGAGCCCCATTACACTAACCTCGCGCCTGGCAGTAGTCGGGCGCCATTCATTACACCGTGCCTGGCAGTAGTCGGGCCCCCGCATTTACATATACCGTGCTTGGCAGTAGTCGAGCCCCACTACACTAACACCGCGCTTGGTAGTAGTCGGGCCCCACTTTATTTACACCGTGCCTGACAATAGTCGGGAGTCACTCACCGTAAAACCGTTTCATTCCTGGACTTTAACCTTACCGTGTAACCCGTTATAAACCAAGATACCGTACTCACTGATCCTTCCATATCTATAATCGTCTTCCTCGACCCTCGCATATCCCTCTCTGGTTGTTTGTAATATTGTGCGTTAGACAAGTTATAGATTTATAAGCAGCTCGTTGAATGTATGTCTCTTACGTTAAATAGAAACTATTGAGCAGTCTCTTGTCTTTCACTAAAGCTCTAAAGTACTTAAAAAATTGACCCCTGGAATTACCATTCTCCACTGTCTAAAGGCTTACCCGAAAGCATTTGTGGACCCTCTACCACACTAAAACTATAGAGGGTGGCGCCCGAGAAATCCGTTGCAGCGTCACAAGTTTCACTAGTTTATTAAGCTAAATGTTGAGATAAACCGACAAAATGTTCATTATTGGGCAGACGAGAATCCCTACTGGATGAGAGAAGGTCAGAGTCAAGGCCCAGAAAAAGTCAATGTTTGGGCAGGAATTGTCGATAATCGAGTTATAGGACCAATCTTTTTTGAACAAAATCTTAACGGAGCGAGATATTTAGAATTTTTGGAAGAGGAACTAATTCCAAATTTGGTTACTCTATTTCCTTGTCTTATAGAAGATGTCCTCAACAGAAATATCTGCTTTCAACAAGATGGTGCTCCTCCCCATTTTGCCAGACCTGTTTGCCAATATCTGGATGAAGTATTTCCGGACCGATGGATTGGTAGAAGAGGCCCCATTGAATGGCCACCCAGGTCACCAGACCTGACTCCATTGGATTTTTTTTTGTGGGGTTACTTAAAAAGCATAGTTTACCAAACGAAACCTGAAAGTGTTCAGGAGTTGAAAAGTAATTGCAAACGTGCAAAAGTGCAAAACGAGTTTCAGTTACGTTTAGGGTATTGCCAACTAGTGAATGGACATCATTTTGAGCATTTATTGTAGAATATTTATTAATATGAATTGCTGTTTGAAATAAAATAAATTTTGTTAATTATCTTGCGACTGGCAGTTTATAAAAATTTGACAATTGGCAACTATGTATAAGTTGACGAACACTATGAAAATAGCTAACCCAACATCAAAACTGCAGTTGTCATTTAAAAAACAATCAATGACGTCATATCTTGAATTTGGGACAACCTGTATAATAGTTTAATTTACAAAAAAGACGGCAATAAAATATAAATCGACGGGTCCGAGCGTTTTTGTGAATGGGAAATTTTTGTGAAAACACTAAATGAGAATACTTTTAGTGTTTTCTTGGATCATTTCATAAAATACACTGGTTGTTCCCCGGACAACAAGATATTGCTCTTGATGGATAATCAGAAGAGCCACATTTCCATTGATTCGTTGAAGAAGGCTAAGGAAAATGGGATTGTAATGCTTACGTTTCCACCCCATTGCAGCCATAAACTGCAACCCCTGGACGTATCAGTTTACTGCCCCTTCAAAAATTATTACAACTCAAAATGTGGCTCATGGATGATTTCACATTCAGGCCAAACTCTGTCCATTTGCAATATTGCTTTCTTGGCTAGTCAAGCATTTTAATTGGCTTTTACACCAAAGAATATAAAAGCAGGGTTTTCATCAACAGGAATATGCCCATTTAATAAAGATGTCTTTACGGATCTTGATTTTTTGGGCAGATCAGTAACCGATCGACCGCTGAACCCAGAAAGCAACATTATAGAGGGTGAAGCCTCAACATCAAATTCAGCATGTCACTTCGAAGAAATGAAATCCAAAAGTTCCAATATTAATGAAGTGTTGATCAGCCCAGAAGCTCTTCGACCATTTCCTAAGGTAGGGCCTCGAAGGAAGCCGAATATAAAAAGAAAACGTGGTTCTTCTAGAATTGTAACCGACACACCTGAGAAAAACGAAATAAAAGATGCTCTTAATGTACGGAAGAAAACTAAAATTATTCCATTCAAAGGCGGTAGCTTTCCATCTCAAAAGAAAACTAAACATGTATCTCCACCATCATCTTCAAGTGATGAAGAACAAGAGCCTCCCCTGTCAGATGGAAGCAGCAAAGATGCTTCGGATATTGATAGTTACGAAAAAGAACAGCTTCAACTCAAGGCGCTTGAAGATTTAAGATCAATCCAACCAGAAGATTTTGTGTTGGTTAAATTTCCTACGAAGACTACAATTTTACATTTTGTGGGCCGTATAAACAGAAAGCAACAAGACGAATGTGAAATTACATTTTTAAGTCGTCAAAGAAAAACTTGGAAGTTTGTTTATCCGCTAATCGAAGATATATCCACAGTTCAAGAGCAAGACATTATTTTGAAACTACCACTTCCGAAAAATGTAGGAGGAACCCAAAGAATGAAGTCGACTCTTACTTTTGGCTTAGACTTTAGTTTCTACAATAATGTGCGTTAAATAACTCTGGGTTTAGGTAACAACATAACTTAAATCCCCCCAAGTCGGAATGTATTAACGCTCCCTATTGCTTGTCTCAACTATCCCCTACCTAGGGAGCTTTGAGACGGCATTTCCAGTTTTCTTAATATGTCTGTAAATTTTATAAATAATATTTTGGAATAAAGAAAATAGCTATTTATGTAACCAGTTACGAAAAGTCCGATTTTGTGTAACGAATGAATGTTTGCGGGACGAGCGCAGCGAGTTCCCGCAATTTGAATGAGATACACAAAAAAAGCTTTTCGTCACGTGTTTCATACAAGATTTTTTTCTAATTTTGACTACAAATACCTACTTAGAGAGAGAGTTATTATTATTAAACTTGAATGTTTACTTTTAAACCACTTTGTACCTACTTAATACCGTAAAACTATAGCAACGGTGTGCCACAACCGAAACCTACAACTGGTGGTGAAACGAACTTTTCATCACTAGTTACGAAAGATTTTACTTTTCGTAACTAGTTACGGAAAGTAGGACATTACGTCACTGTCATCAGTATTGAAAAGTGCCACTTTATATGTCAAAATTAGAAAAAAAACTTTAAAAACAAGTAAAATGCCACTGATTAGAATCCAATATTTTCCAGTTTTCTGGTAAATGTAGTAAAGGTATAAAACAGCAAACCGTATTTTTTATCTCAAACCTCCCTAGTCTCCCCTCTTTTAAATGGGTGAGGTTATGCTGACATACCCCCAGGTTCAAATTGTGACGTCACGTGCACGAAACCTATTCAATTTTATTCCTGCCAATTTAAATGTCAATCGATATAACCTCAAAATTTCCAAACGTTAAATAAAAAAGGTCACTCATTTTTCAACTAGCACGTGGTGAGCAGTAAACATGCGCAGTGAAATCTTTTCGACCATCTGCAAGGCTTTCATAGCCAACTGGGGAGTTACACTTTCGACCTGTTTGTCATAGATGTATCCTCCTTGGCCTCGCAAGTAACTATTCTTACACGTGGAGAAAGGCTGCATTCTACTCATGTCGCTTCGAACACGAGGCCTTGATTTAGTGCCTCCTTGGTGTACCTGGGTCTTACGAGACGTAAGTGCTATCTCATATCATTGTCCTGAACTCCCTCAATGAAACTTTCGAGGGCCAACCGTTTCTGGAAACAGTCGGTGGCTGAAGGGGAAATACCACTAAAGGTAATAAATCACATTAGTCGACGAGCCGCAACAGTTTTAACGGTCGCGAAGGGAATTGAAGCTAGGATAATCTCGAAGCTGGCCAATTATTAACAATATGTTACTTAGTTGTGTGGACCCCGACAAGGTGTGAAACTACAAATGTTTATGTTTATAAAATTTTCTGTTGGAGAAACAAAATAAAGCAATGGAATTCTTCCATAAGGTGTCACTTTCAGAGCTAATGGGAAAGCTCTACATCTATTTTTAAATATGAAGATGTTACATGAAGACGATGAACAGACATCGATGTGTAGGAAGAAGTAGTTTATAGTCTAGAAGAAGAGATGATCATGCTAAAGAAGGATTAGCTGGCCCAAGTAAACCAACATTATATTAGGCCTCGTCTCCGTAAAGTGGTTCTTTTCAAAGAAAAAGAAACACGACGTCTCTCTCCATTGCCGTCTTCGCAGCCACACGTCGTGATCGTATCGTTCTTATGTTGTGTGTCTCCCCTTACGTGGGCATATTGCCTAATATATAAATTAGTTTCGTATTTTCATTATGTTTCGCTTGTTTAAGTAACTTATGCTACTGATAGTTGCGTCCGCTGGTTCAACATGCCAATTGGAATGGTCATAAACGTTGTTTTTGACTTCCTGATGGAGTCTGCTCCAAGTTGGGCAATGTGCCAGGGTCATAAACGTAGATCCAAAGCATTTTACGAGTTATCTAAAGAAAATCTACCTGATTTTTACACTTTTTGTTGACACTAAATCAGATACTATGTGTTTTGCTGTGTCGACATGAAGTCTCAGCATTCAACATTTTACTGGACGTAGGGTGGACGGAAGATCTTGCTGGCTGTGGGTCCGTGGAAGTTGGCTCAGCTCTTTTGAACTACCGAGATTCTTTAAAAACTGGACGCCATAAAGGTAATACGATTATTACGCGATTGGCCGGATATAATAATTCAAGTAATTCCGAAAACTTCTTGACAGTGTTATTTTACAGAAATGAGACGTTTTATTCTTATCAAAAAGGACAATAGCTAAATGAAAGCACTGTGTGACGTGGTGTGGTAATATATTAATAATAATAGTATATTACATACCGGGGTGGGAAGTCGTTCATTATTGTCGAGAGATTTGATAATTTATCGAGACGCGCAACGTCGAGATGAACTATAAAATCTCGAGACGGTAAGGAAACTTCCTACCGTAGTAGGGTGTGTATACTATTTTATTTACAACCCACATAATATGAATTTATATTTTTCGATATAGATATTTATAATATTTTTAACTATCTTTTTTAAAAATTACCAGTTTATCTATCTTATCTAGTTCGATGCTACTAGGGACACCTTTTTAATTCTATAAAGACACAAAATTTTAGAGGCCAAGAAATAAGCATGGAAAATGAGGGTTGAAAGAGAGGTAGGTCCTCCTCTAGAGGTCCATCTAAAGAGAGTGAATAAGCCATTCCCGCTCTTGGGTGGTAATGAATACCCATTACCTACGCTTAATTTAGAAGTAGGTAATAGCACAGTATAAAGAATAATACATTATACCAGTATCGTCAGTTCGTGTTGGCACTTTTGATATTGCCAAAACTAAAGCGCGCCCGCAATTTTCTCGAGTAGTTACGAGGGGACAAACACATGCGATGCACTGCCAAAGCATTGCCAAAACCGGCCAAAACCGGTTTGGTGGTGCACCGGCTGGCGGCCGGGCGGACGGGGCAAGGGGAAGGGAGTTTCAATTTTTCGACCGACTGAAGCTACTGATATAATGTATTATTCCTTATACTGTGGTAATAGGTAATTTCCCACCCTCCTATGACGTTTGTAATGATAGCATTACATATATGGTTGTAAATAAAATAAATTTAACAATATACAATGGTTATCCTTCCGGGTGGTGTGTGGTATAGTAATGGTGTAGTATTAATTGGTGGCCAAAAGAGAACAAAGAATATTAAATTTCTTAATTAATTTAACCTATCAAGCAATTTTGGAACATAGAAAATAACGTGCAACAAGAAATAAAATTGATTACAAGATCCATAACTAATGTTGAGCAAATTCTAGACCATACTAGTCATCTCACCCCGGTTTAGAAAAACACTAAGCATTTTTCTAAACTGGGGTGCGTCTATCCCCTTTAAGTTTGTTTGTCTTCCATTAGGTTCTTAAGTATGCACACTGAGGAAAGTAGTGTAACTAAAGTTTTTAGTAAAATTTTCTGTGGTCGCCGTTACTATAATTGTGATAAAAGACTCATGATGTATATATGTCCACAGCTAAAGTCATTTTACTGGAGCGAAATTTAGTGCTGATTATATAACAATTATATTGTAACAACTAAAATTGGCGCATAAAAATCTTTAGGTGATCGTGATATAATTTTTAGTCGTCATTAGGTAACGACATAATACGTCTTGCATCTACAATAGCAACAGTAGACACATAAAGATTAGTAACCACCAGTAAATTCTTTATATTAGGATAACCTATCGTAGGTTAGCTACAATTGTCAAATTAGATATGACGATCACGTGTTACTTAATTTACACGCCTGGATGGATTGGCTAGGCCTTCCTTAATAAATCAAATGTTAAACCACAAGAGGGCGCGCGCCGCGGCTCGTGCGTGACGAGAGACGTGAGAAGGATCGAAGGCATCGAATCAACTTGTTGGCCATTTTGTTAAAGTTTGCGCGTCGTATTCCGTTCTCGTTGACCGTTTAGATAGTTTTGCTTTTTTCACCCTTAAGAGGCAATAATGTGTCTGGAATTGGATGTGGTTCAGCAAAAATCGATAAATGGAACATTTGCTTTGACGGAAGTGGAAGCGTCAAAAGTTTTCTCGAACGAGTTGAAGAGCTCCGCGTTTCCCGTGGCGTTGGGATGCCTAGCTTTGGTTCCGTACTCGGCGTTTCGAAGCTTGGGACGACTTAGTCGCACAACTTCGTTCTGCTTTTCAGCCCTACGATTACGAGTTTTCTTTGTGGGATGAGATCAGACACCGAACACAAGGAGCCCAAGAACTTCTTGTGCCCCCTGGGGTTCTCAAGTACGTCGCAGTGATGGAAGGTCTCTTCCGTATGTTGCCTTCGCTGCCCACAGAGTCCACGCGTCTGCAATTGATTCGTCGTAACCTTCTTCCTTATCTCCAGACTCATTTGGCGCTTCATCAGCTCTATTCAGTGGAAGATCTTGTTCAGCGTTGCCGTGCTGTTGAGGAAACGGAACTTCGGGTACAACGTTTCATTCCACCTCCTACAAACTATAAACAGTTGCTGGAACCAACGCTTGCATATCGCAAGACCCATGTTACCGCGGTGGATTCTCCACATTTGGCGTCTGGTTCGACAGTTGCGCCAACTTCACGGAGCCTTTGTTGGAATTGTGGCCACATTGGTCACCGGTTTCGTCAGTGTTCGGAAACTCGTACCAGATTTTGCTTCTCGTGTGGTCACAAGAATGCTACCACAAAGACTTGTCCAATATGTATACCTAGAGAGCGGGAGCGTCTTAGCCCAACTTCCTGCTGATGTTTCTCAGAGGCCTATCTTGAATGAAAATAATGTTTTGTTTGATTATGTGTTAGCTCATGCGCGGGGCGATGAGCGTCCTTACCTAGAAGTGTCTATTCACGGGTTTAAGTTGCTTGGTCTGCTGGATAGTGGATCAACTCGCAATATTCTTGGTTCGGCAGGTTGGGATATTTTGAGATCGGTTTGTTCACTTGATACCTCTCACAAGATCCAGTGTACCGTTGCTAATGGAGACTCGTGCCATAGTATCGGAGCGGTGCAGATTCCAATTGGACTTCGTGATCGAGTGGTGCTGATTGACGCTTTGGTGGTGCCCTCCGTGCCTCACAGATTCATTCCAGGAGTTGACTTTTGGTCGCGAATGGGGCTTTGTCCCCGATCTATTTTCTGGCGAATGGTCGTTTTGACGGCAATGTTCTGGAGCAGTGGCCCGCGTGAATGCTATAGAGTCAGTCGACACGTTAACTGTTGACCAGCGAATACAGTTGGACTGCTTTCTGAGGGACACTTTCGAGAAAATACCGGGGGCGCTTGGTTGTACTGATATGGTGAAGATCGAAATCAAGACTACTTCCGCACCCATCAAGCAGCGATACTATCCCCTCTCGCCAGCTTTGCTCAGAGAAGTACACGCTGAGTTAGACCAGATGATTGCAGGAGGTATAGTCGAGCCTTCTAATTCGCCTTGGGCGTCACCAATAGTGATGATTCGGAAGAAATCGGGAGGTTGGCGCTTCTGTGTTGACTATCGGAAGTTGAACCAGGTGACTACTCCTGATGCCTACCCAATCCCATTTATCAGTTCTACCCTCGATAAGTTGCGTGACGCTCGTTATCTGGGAACCCTTGATATCAAGTCTGCCTATTGGCAAATTCCAGTTTCAAACGAGTCCAGACCCTTGACCGCATTTACTGTGCCCAACCGTGGATTATTCCAATTTTGACGAATGCCGTTTGGACTAAGGAATGCTCCGGCGGTGTGGCAGAGACTGATTGACAGAGTGGTAGGCGTTGATTAGAGCAATATGTGTTTGTTTACTTGGACGACGTTATTATTTGCACCCCGACATTTGAAGTGCATGTTCGAGTACTCGGAGAGGTCGTTCGCCGCATTCTGGATGCCGGTCTTACCCTAAAGCGTGACCATTGTAATTTCTGCAGTCCCGAGCTAAAATATCTGGGTTATGTCGTGAATTCTGCCGGTCTACTGGTGGATCCGGAGAAAATTGAGGCTATTCTGAAGATTCCACCTCCGAAGAATGTTACGGAAGTGAGGCGTGTCGTAGGACTGGCCTCCTGGTATCGTCGGTTTGTGGACGGCTTCAGTTCTCTAATTGACCCCCCTCACGAACCTAACCCGTAAGAGTGTCAAATTTCTTTGGGATGAGAGCTGCGAGGCTGCATTACGTGCTATCAAGGAACGATTGATTAAAGCTCCGATTTTGTCATGTCCCGATTTTGACAAACCTTATATTGTTCAGACAGATGCCAGTGACTTTGGTCTCGGCGCTGTCTTGTCCCAGGTACAAGAGGATGATGAGGAGAAGGTCATATGTAACCTGAGCAGGTCATTGACTAAAACGCAAGGAAGTACAGCACTACTGAAAAGGAGTGCCTTGATGTACTCTTTACAGTGGAAAAACTCAGACCGTGCATTGAAGGAACTAGGTTCACGGTAATTACTGACCACTACTCCCTGAAATGGTTAAATAGTATCAAGGACCCTGTTGGTCGGATTGCGCGATGGGCGGTCCGAATGAAGCAGTACGACTTTGATATCGTACATCGTAAAGGTCGCGACAATGTTGTCCCAGATATTCTTTCGCGTTCGGTCCCAGTGGTTCATCAGGATGAACAGGTTGCTGCAGTCACTGCTGATTCTGCGGTCGCTACAAATGGTACCAGAGGATGTGCGAGTCGGTACGTAGCAGCCCGGCGAAGTACCCTTCTTGGAGGTTGGATGATGGACAACTTAGTAGACGTAGTGCTATTCGGTACCCTGAGCTCTCAGACCCATCGGATGAGTGGCTTACGGTTGTGTCTCGCAAGGACCGTCGTGAAATCATTAGTACCCATCATGACCCTCCAACTTCTGGTCATTTAGGCGTTTTACAAGACACTCGCTAGGATGGCGCAGAGGTACTATTGGCCCAATATGAAAGCCGACGTTGCTCGGTATATTAGTCGCTGTCAGACATGTCTTCAAACGAAACCTCTACAAGAGTCGCCTGCTGGCTTTATGTTAAGTGCTCAACCTAGAATATCTCGTCCAGGTGAGGTGACAAGTATTGACTTGGTGGGTCCACTACCTCGTTCCACCTCCGGTTATTCCTATATTTTATCGGTCTGCGATATATTTACCAAGTTCGTCCTTTTCTTTCCGATACGAAAAGCAACAACTGCCTCAATTTTGAAGTGGCTTGTTGACCATTATATATTGGTATTTGGGACTAAAACCATCATTTGTGACAATGGTCCTCAATTTCGCAGTAGTCCGTTTAAGCAAGCCATGCGACAATATAATATAAATATTAAGTATACCGCTAACTACCATCCTCAGGCCAATCCGGTCGAGCGTGTTCACCGAGTTCTGAAGACTATGCTTTCTGGATATGTGGAGGCTGATCACCGCCAGTGGGATCGGTATTTTTGAAGTGCAGCGTATGCTATACGAAGCGCCCGGCACGAGGTTACAAAATTCACACCGAACTTTGTGATGCTCGGCCGTGAAGTGCGACTTCCTGCGGAGGCGAACAGGGACGTTCCGGGTGATGATTATTTTGAGGCCGAGGCCAGATCGCAAGGACTGAAGCGAGTTTATGCGGACGTTCAGAACCGTTTGGGGGAAGCCTATAGTCGAAATCGTACCCAGTACAATCTCCGGAAACGTGATGTTAAGTTCACCTTACATCAGCAGGTTTGGAAGAGGAATGTGGTTCTGTCAGATGCCACAAAGCAATTTTCTGCTAAACTAGCACCCAAATTTACCGGACCTTTTCCGTCGCAAAGATTGTTTCACCTTGGTGCTACGAATTGGCTAATTTGACTGGCAAAAGTGTCGGCTTATGGCATGCCAAAGATCTGAAGGCACATCCGCCCGATATCCCGGACCCCCGGTCCAAGCACACTATTTTCTACTCTGTCTCTTCTTCTTTTCGTCCCTTAAGCAGCTTTAATTGTGTATATTTGGTTACTACTGTGTTTTTTTTCTTTGTTTTTTTTGTTATTGTTTAAGTAATTCTATTAAGTTTTCTTTTCCGAAGTATCCTATTAGGTAGGAGGGGTGTTGTACCGGGTTGAAAAATTCGACTTCGACATGGTATTTTCTAGCCTGAAATTGTGTTTGTTTTGATGCTTTTTGCATGGGGATAAGACCTCAAAATGCATTTATGGATGCTAAAATCATGTATTCTTCTCTCATAAGGCCCTTTCTTTTCATAAATTTAAATATCTTGATCACTTTCAGCATGTTTTGTTTTGGTACTCTCATTCAAAACAAAGATTCTGAATGGTTAAATTCTGGCCCATGAGAGCCATTGCAGAATGAAATTTGCTGGGAATTTTGATATAAAAAAAACGCACATGAACTGAGGATTTTTGCACCTGTAATTTGATCATTCTCTTTGTGCTTGGCTATAGCTGCCATAGAAGAAAAACGCTCTAGCGGATTTAAAAAGTTGCTGCTGGTTTCTGACATTACTCCCCTAGATACCTATTAGCTTTTATAAAGCTTGCGCTTATAGCGGATTTAAAGGGGAACTCAGAAAACAAGGGCAAGTTGAGTTTTGCAAAAGTCCTCAGGGACATTTCTTTAAGGCCATCCTCCATCCAAGGTATGTACCCGTTCATTTAATAAGCCAAATATATTCAATATTACCTAGCTTCATTCATGAAAAAAAAATGTAGTCTTATACTAGCGTACCATTTGGAACATACAGGCTCGAAAGTGATTATTGTTCATTTTTCATCTTAGGCCTTTACTTTACTCTACTCTACGGTTACTTAGAGCATAACGGTTTTCACACCTTAACTTTTGGTAGACAAATCTATATATTGAATTTGACATGTGTCAAAATGTTGATATATTTTAACATTTTTTTTTAATTTTGACATTTTATACTTCTTTTTGGCACATGTCAAATTCAATATTTAAATTCGGCTTCAAAAGTTAAGATAGCAATGTGAAAACCGTTTTGTTTTAACTCAAACCGTTTGAAAGTTACGGCCCTTGAAAGGGCAAAAAGTGTCATATATTAAACGTCAATATTTCGAAAACAGTTTAAAATCGGAATAGGGTATGCTAGATGAAATATTCCTAGAATTTCGAGGCGAATCCTAAAATGCAATAATATAGAAGGTGTTCCATTTAAAAAAACATAACTTTGGTACATAACTTTTGTTTGAACAACCCTGTATATTTCGGAATACTTTTAAAATGTGCCTTTAAGGGATCGTCATGAACCCTCCAAAGGGTAAAACAAAAAGTTAAACGGTTTTCTCGCAATAGCACGCATCGTATACGGTGGGCCACCCTGTATAATTTGACCACACCGTGCATGGTATCCGACACTAGCGAAAATAAGTTACAGGGTAGGTAAACATTTCCAAAACTGTTATAATATATGTATAAGGGTTTCTAAACAGAAAAAAACTTGTTCCTATAGCAAAAACAGAATATTTCAGTTACCGTTATTTATGATTACTTATTGTAAGATTATTTAAATATTAAGATTTCATACATTTTATGTATCTGTATCAATGTGGATTTTATCCGAAATAAATACATTTTGGCATATTATATAACGTTTTTCTCTTATTAAAGTAAATTGTAGCGGCAAATCAATTGCTTGTATAATGGTTATACAAATAATGTGTAGTAATAACTAAGAGGCTTAAATACGGGCTGCATATTAATATAGTACAACTGACTTCTTCGTTGAGTAACAGGTATACAAGTTTTTATATAAGCACTATCTAATTACTTAAGTTTTGTAGCATATGCTAGAACAGCTATCGTAGCAAAGCCTATTTTGTTATCGTAGTAAAGGTTTTGCTGTCCCATATAGGATATAATATTTTCTATATGGGATATATATTTTTTAGTCATGGTTAAACATTTTTTTCTCAGTGCAGGCATCAATTAAAAACGAAACCATGTAAGTAGTTACCGCACTTATAGGTACCTACTCGAGGGTGTCTGTTCGCTAAGTTCGCATCCATAACCTTCCAAGTTTGTACCTGAATTATTGAAAATCTCATATTACCCCACAAAAATATCATTACTTTGCCAACTATCAACCATTGCACTTAAGCAGCTGCATGTAAGCACGATCACGGCACCAGTGAGAAGAAGACGAAACCCCTTGAACACGCAAAGACCTTTCCAAGCAGAGTGCTGGGAAAAAACCTGATGAAGAATCTCACCCCGGTTAAGAAAAAAAGTAAGTATTTTTCTAAACTGAGGTGCGTCTATCCACTTTAAATCTGTTTGTCTTTCATTAGGTTCTTAAGCATGCGGGTGTCAATTAAAAACGAAACCATGTAACTAGTTACCGCACTTACAGGTACCTAGCCGAGGGTGTCTGGTCGCTAAGTACATCCATAAACCTTCCAAGTTTGTACCTGAATTATTGAAAATCTCATACCACCCCGCAAATATATCATTACATTGCCAACTATCAACCATTGCACTTGCAGTTATGGTAACATTATTTCAATTTAGAAGTTTTGCTATTGCATCTAAGCACGATCATGGCACCAGTGAGAAGAAGACGAAACCCCTTGAACACGCAAAGACCTTTCCAAGCAGAGTGCTGGGAAAAAACCTGATGGAAGAATCTCAACCCGGTTTAGAAAAAAACTAAGTATTTTTCTAAACTGGGGTGCGTCTATCCCCTTTAAATTTGTTTGTCTCCAGAGTGCTGGAAAAAAACCTGATGAAGAATCTCACCCCGGTTAAGAAAAAAAGTAAGTATTTTTCTAAACTGAGGTGCGTCTATCCCCTTTAAATCTGTTTGTCTTCCATTAGGTTCTTAAGCATGCAGGTGTCAATTAAAAACGAAACCATGTAACTAGTTACCGCACTTACAGGTACCTAGCCGAGGGTGTCTGGTCGCTAAGTGCATCCATAAACCTTCCAAGTTTGTACCTGAATTATTGAAAATCTCATACCACCCCGCAAAAATATCATTACATTGCCAACTATCAACCATTGCACTTGCAGTTGTGCTAACATTATTTCAATTTAGAAGTTTTGCTATTGCATCTATGCACGATCATGGCACCAGTGAGAAGAAGACGGAACCCCTTGGATACGCAAAGACCAAGCAGAGTGCTGGGGAAAAACCTGATGAAGAAGGCCCAGGAAAGCCTGACCACAAAAACTTGATGCAATTTGTGTGCAGTCAAAAAGTTTCTTGACTTTCGAAAGTGCGTTCAGGAGGCAAGGGCTAGATAAAACCCTTCTCAGGACTGAAGTAAAGTTGGGACAACGGCTGAAACGGGAAATGAAGGAGGGCATCAGGAGGATGGAATGGGTATCATGAGGAAACAGAAGTGAAGGAGGCAATGGCTGCTACAAAGATACAAAAACAAAGCGCAAGCGAACATTCCAAAGAAGAATAATAGACGACGAATCGGAGTTCCAGAAGTGATGGATATCAATAAGTTGTGATATTTTTAGTATATGCTAGACTAATATATAGTAATAAGTAAAGCGGAGGACAAAATCGCAACTTGCACATTATACATGGACTTTATTATTGGTTACAAAAAAAATCTCCTTCTACCGTATCGGAAATAAGAATATTTTTTGCAAGTTAGAGGTTGTAGTTTCCTCCCTGCAGATCGCGTCTTTAGTCGTGTCGAAAAACGATTGGGCAAACACCCGACATTAATAAACAGTAGCGAATATGCAAAGCTATATCGTGAATTCGGCATAGTGAAGAGCCTTGGGAAGAACCGGGAAATATGCTATTTTAAAAGTTTTGAAAGCAATTTGAACAAAATACATGGTATATCCGAGTACAAACGCATATACTTCCAGAAGAAAAACTTAAACAAGATTATATGCCAAAGATAAAATGCCATAAAAACTTTAGATATGACAGCCTTGACGAAATTCCTAAAAGCATAATCAAAAGACGTAAAAGTGATAAAAACTTGAAAATAGGAAAGGTAAAAAAGGTCGCGCCTTTCCCGAAAGACAGAAGAGGTCTTTGAAGCCAAACTGCACCTAATGTCGCAGCAGGTTGGGGCCGACTGGGAAAGCACCGAACTGATACTCTAGAGAGAAGTGTTTGTGAATTTGATGTATGTGTTGAAATCACAATCAATTCGTCCTATTTGGTTCGTGCTCCTCCCTTGACTGGTACGATGACGTGTAATTGTGAAATCATCGACGATATGCTCCTCAAGCATACCGTCAAACTTGGAACGGCCGGAAACCAAGAACAATTTCGTATCTTGGTTTCCAACGTGGTTTCAATAATTATCGCCGAGTCAGTACCACGTTGTGAGTGGAACAAGGTGGTTATGGAGCAGATAATCACGCAAAGATATCCTTCTTTGAAAAAAAAAAAGAAGATGTTACAAGTGGTTACTCTGCTTCGCAGACATCTTTATCTATTCGGAGAGGAAGATGAAACAAATAATGTAATCCCACCTGCAGTTTCCGCGCAATATTTTTTTTTAAATGTTCGGCCGGATCAAAAAAAAAAAAGCGGTATAATATGGGACTTCTTCACCCCTATCGATGGTGAAATTGCCAAGTGCGACCTTTGCAAACTTAGTTGTTCATACCGGGTGTCCAGCACAACCCTGGACATAGGAGAATAACATGGGAAATCGGTTTTTATTTTTTTGCGCCTGTACGGTTGAATTGATTGAAAAACTGTTAAGAGTAAAGTTGTAGAGCGTATGATCAGCTACCACCCTGTAATTTTTTTAATACCCCAGTTTTGGCCGTTTTTTGGAAAAACGCATCGAAAAGTGCAAAAATTTGAATTTGGCGCGTCACCTCCGCAATGCATGGGCAGGGTCGGCAACATATTTTCACTGCATAATCAAGTTAATTACTACATGATAGTCCCTCAAAATAAATAAGAAAGGAAAATCGGCTCTGACTCTGACATAAGAAATTATTATGTTGGCGACCCCGCACATGCATGGCGGGGGTGACGCGCCAAATTCAAATTCTTGCACTTTTCGAGGCGTTTTTTCCAAAAAACAGCCAAAACTGAGGTATTGAAAAAAATACAGGATGATAGACCATAAGCTCTACAACTTTACTCTTAAAAGTGTTTCAATCAAATCAACCGTACAGGCGCAAAAAAATAAAAACTGATTTCCCATGTTAATCTCCTATGTCCAGGGTTCTGCTGGACACCCGGTATAAAACTAGTACTTCAAATTTAAAGAGACATCTTAACCGGAAGCATTCAAATGTATATTTGAAGAAAGTTTCGGTACAAGAAAAGAATAAAAATGAAAATTCGAAAAGGGAAGGGTGCGGGAATAGGTAATATCCAGTTTTAATATATTGGGGAAGGCTAATATAAAACTAGAACAGTTAAAATATAATTATTAATATTAACCCTTGACGGGTATCACGGGGTCAAAGCCGACCCCAAAGCAAACACAATTGCCTGAAAAGAGTTATTGTTGGTAACACTGCAGTGTGCGTCTGAGCAGTCGTCCTTCAGTCGGTGTTAGACACTCGAAGCAATTGCGTGAATTGTTTTTGAAATATAAGCATTTGGGGTCAGAATTGACCCCCAAATATCAGTAAGGTTTGATTTTTTCGTGGAAATGTCGCGCAAATTTCTGTCGAATAAAGATCTTGAAGATATATTAATGAACGATAGTGACCTGGACGACATTCCTTATTTAGAAAGAGAGAGTGATAGTGATATGTCTGACTTACAAAGTGAGCATAGTGATCATGAGACAGATTCGGAGGAAGATGTTGAAAAGCAGGAAGATAATGCTGAAGCATAACAGGAAGCGGACACTCGTTCCCCAGGAATATCAAGATCAAAACAACCATCCTTCAAAATAATTTTATGGCAAACATCGTTATAAATGGTTAAAAATTACCTCGTTCTAAGGTTCGACCGCGTATAACGTTATTACCCACCCTTCTTCCTTTAAAAGGGAACGCCAGAGTAACAAAACCGTTCACACCTTTTGATGCTTGGCATCATTTATTTACGGACGATCTACTCGAAAAAATTCTAGAACACACAAATGCAAAATATAACAGCGAACATGCATATTTTGTAAATCATTTGATGAGGGAAGTAAAAGTCTTTCTTGGGTTCATTATTCTAGCAGGAGTGTTCAAATCTGGAAGAGAAGATGTTGTCTCTTTGTGGGCCACAGATGGGAAGGGAAGAGACATTTTTCGGGAACTATGCCCCTGAAGAGATTTTAATTTCTTCTATATCCCCTTCGTTTATCGTTTTGATAACGCAGATTCTCCAGAAGAAAAAATTGCAGCCGGTAACGATATAGAAGTAATATCTGATGCCTTCAATATACAGTGAGAGTTTCTAAAATGGAACAAATTCAGTAAAAAACTGTTTTATTTTTTGAAAAAACGCTTGGACCCGTCGATTTACATTTTAAATTGCCTTCTTTTTTGCAAAATAAACCATTATACAGGTTGTCCCAATTTGGAGACATGACGTCATCAATTGTTTTTTTAAATGACATCTGCTATTTTTTGTCAGCTATTTTCTTAGTGTACATCAAGTTATACATAGTAGCCAATTTTCAAATTTTTATAAAGTGCCAGTCGCAAGATAATTAACAAAATTTATTTTATTTCAATCATCAATTCATATTAGTCATTTACCTACTGAATTTACCCCAAGCTACCCTTTCATAGATTACCTTTGACTTTCTGGTAACGATAATTTCTAACAGCATTAGGTACGTTTCATTAATGTCAATATCAAATGTACAATTGACAGTGTTTTACTTTTCTTAAATATCTTTGCTTAAATACTTGATAATAATAACTGAATAACTCGTTCAACGTAATGTCTTACTTAACTGAAAATCACAAGATTGAAATTTTAATGATGATTGGATACGGAGATAGGACACGAACACAAAATGTAGTTCAATTATTCAGAGACAAGCATCGTGATTTGCCACTATTATCTCGAAGTACTGCAAGTAAGATAAAAAAACAGGTTTGGGAAAACGGACATGTAAGGAGAACATTAATTCATCGAAAGAGTGCACTAACGGAGGATGTCAAAGTTAATGTACTATTATCTGTTCAACAAAACCCTAATATTTCCACCAGGCAGCTCTAGCTAATGAACAGGAAATTAGCCAAACCTCAGCAGTAAAAATTCTCAAAGCCCAAAAGTTGCATCCTTACAAACTAAAAATTCTCCAGGAATTGACCGAACATGATCCTGATAGAAGACTTCAGTTTTGCGAGCAAATCATGGATCTCCTGAATAGAAACGTTGTGAATAAAGAGAACATTGTGTTCTCTGACGAATCGACGTTTACGCTAAATGGTCAGGTAAACCGACAAAATGTTCGTTATTGGGCAGACGAGAATCCCCACTGGATGAGAGAAGGTCACAGTCAACGCCCAGAAAAAGTCAATGTTTGGGCAGGAATTGTCGATAATCGAAGTTATAGGACCAATCTTTTTTGAAGAAAATCTCAACAGAGCGAGATATTTAGAATTTGGTTACTCTATTTCCTTGTCCTATAGAAGAAGATGTCCTCAACAGAAATATCTGGTTTCAACAAGATGGTGCTCCTCCCCATTTTGCCAGACCTATTCGCCAATATCTGGATGAAGTATTTCCGGACCGATGGATTGGTAGAAGAAGCCCCATTAAACGGCCACCCAGGTCACCAGACCTGACTCCATTGGATTTTTTTTGTGGGGTTACTTAAAAAGCAAAGTTTACCAAACGAAATCTCAAAATGTTCAAGAGTTGAAAGCACAAGGCATGAGTGCAGACTAATTTCCCCCGAAGTAATTGCAAACGTGCAAAACGAGTTTCAGTTACGTTTATTGGTATTGCCAACTAGTGAATGGACATCATGTTGAGAATTTAATTTAGAATATTTATTAATATGAATTGATAATTGAAATAAAATAAATTTTGTTAGTTATCTTGCGACTGGCAGTTTATAAAAATTTGACAATTGACAACTATGTATAACTTGATGTACACTATGAAAACAGCTAACCCAAAACTGCAGTTCTCACTTAAAAAACAATCGATGACGTCATATCTTGAATTTGGGACAACCTGTATAATAGTTTATTTTACAAAAAAGACGGCAATCTGAAATATAAATCGACGGGCCCGAGTGTTTTTCCAAAAAATAAACGTTTTTTTTACAGAATTTGTTCCATTTTAAAAACTCACAATGTATTTATAAATAATTGCAGTTCCTACTACACATGCTCGGAGTACGCCACTGTTGATGAGATGCTAGTACCTTTCAGGGGCAAATGTAGATTCCGTTTGTATATAAAAAGCAAACCGGCCAAATACGGCATCAAAATTATGTGTCTGGGTGATGCAAAATAGCTATTTATGCAACCAGTTACGAAAAGTCCGATTTTGTGTAACGAATGAATGTTTGCGGGACGAGCGCAGCGAGGTCCCGCAATTTGAATGAGATACACAAAAAAGGTTTTTCGTCACGTGTTTCATACAAGATTTTTTCTAATTTTGACTACAAATACCTACTTAGAGAGAGAGTTATTATTATTAAACTTCAATATTTACTTTTAAACCACTTTACAACTACTTAATACCGTAAAACTGTAGCAACGGTGTGCCACAACTGAAACCTGCAACTGGTGGTGAAACGAACTTTTCATCACCAGTTACGAAAGATTTTACTTTTTGTAACTAGTTACGAAAAGTAGGATGTTACGTCACTGTCATCAGTATTGAAAAGTGCCACTTTATACGTCAAAATTAGAAAAACCCATTATTTCCTCAACGCATTTAACATTAGCAATCCAGGCAAAAATTTAAAGAGACCAAACCCAAACTATGTGCCCACTTTGGATGTATCAGATCTTGTAGCACCTGTTGAAAACACCAATCGGAACGTTACTGGTGACAACTGGTTTACCTCAAATGAATTAGTCGAGGAACTGAAATCAAGAAGAGAAAAGAAAAAGTAAAAGAGTTATATACCCCTCCAATATCACTTACTCCTTTGTTACTAGATAAACAAAGGAAGGTGGGTGCATCGGTCTTTGGATTTACTGGGGATAGAACACTGGTGTCTTAAGTGCCGAAGAAAAACAAGTTTGTTTTATTGCTTTGATGCATCATAGTAATAATATAAATGAGTGTACCAAAAAGCCCGAAATAAATGAATTTTACATCTCTAGTCTAGACCAAAAGTGTGTTAGTTATTCGTGCAACAGAAGAAGTCGCATATAGCCGCTAACAATGTTTTACGCAATGCTGAACATTTCTAGAGTAAATTCGTTGGTCATTTATAAAGCAGCTAACTTGGAGGATAAGAAGACTCGACGGATTTTTAATATTGACTTAGTGTTCCAAATGCTCCAAAGCAACATGCAATGAGCATGCAGCTAAGGTGCCATCTGTACTACAGAAGTTCTAAGTTTGTTGTTTTTTATTTCAGGCAGTCGGATAGAGACTGAATAGTAAGAGAAATATTTTCAGAACTTCAGGAAACTCTTTAATCCAAGTTAAGACAACATGAAATGCGACGGTGTCAATTGACTTTTTGTATGGGCATGTCATTTACTGTACTAACATAATATTATAAGTGCAAAACCTTTTATAATTTTTTTTGGAAAATAAGTACAATTTTTTTTATTGGGGTCTTGTCTGACCCCAGAATAACAGTAACGTTAACAGAAAAAGTGATACCAGTCAAGGGTTAAAAATTGTTCTCCGGGAACCAAAAGGTGAAACAAGGGATATTGGTACCATTATGAGTTCTTCGGTTCTTTCGTCAGTCAGTACGTCAAACGCATCAAACTCTTACCAATTTCCTGCCGAAAAAACGAAATACTTCGGCTAAGAAGACTATAGATAAAGCATTAATGGATATGTTTGTGTTGGACTTTCAACCATTTAATATTGTAGAAGACCAGGAATTTTTTTTTGTTAGAAAACCGTTTCTAACACATACATACCAGCTTTATACGAGAAGTGCTTGACAGAAACAAAGAGTTTGTTGCAAACGTGCGAAAAATATGTATAACTAGTGATTGTTGGACGTCACGAAATAACGACAGCTACATGGCTGTTACAGGACATTTTATTGACAGCAACTTTACACAGCATTCCATTCTTCTTGACTGTTCAGTGTTTTCAGAGCGTCATACCGGTGTAAACTTGGTACCGAGTTGCGAAGAATAACCACTGATTGGAGCGTGGAAAATAAAATTCTAATTTCAGTTTCGGATAATGCCGCAAACATGCTGTCGGGGAAACCCAACCGCAAGGCACTGCATCTTCAAAACCCATTGTTGAAATTCAAAGGTATTTAGAGAAGCTTTTGTTACCTCGAGATAAAGATACTTTGCTATGGTGAACATGCCTACAACTACCCGAACTTAAAAGTAATTTTTCAAGAAAGATACTGTGCCCTTTGTACATCAGTGCCATGTGAAAGGTGTTTCTCAACGGAATGTTTTTAATTGAGACGTGCTTCACTTTCATCGGCAAATGTGAAATATTTAACAAGTCTACTTATTTGTATATTATAAATGTATAGATATGACTTTTGGGTATGCAGAAATATATGCTTAGAGATATGACTTTATAACATATGTATAATTCGATTATTACACATAACATATGTATATTACTGATTAAATTAGAGCAAAGGCAATATTTAGAAAATAGGTAATTTTTATCGTCATTTTTTAGAGCCAAATTATTATTGTTGGGAGATAAGACCCTCATCAATTTATCTTTAAAGCCGTTTTATGCTAGAGTTTTTTTTTTGTTGTTTGCTTGAAAATATATAGATTAGCATCGATAAAGACTCCAGTAGCGTCAAGACGTTGGAATTTTTTCTCAAATTGAGAAATTGTGCTTTTATTGTCCTGCACCCAGTACCTAGACTGTTCTAAGTTGTGAGGTTAATACTCTAACGATGCTTTCCTCAAATATGTGGGAACTAACACAACTATATGTTTTTATTCAAATTGCCATCTGCCTGCAATGGTGGCTATATCTAAGTTACAATAATACGTTTATATTTTGAGTTCCTACTCGGAATTGCTCCTTGCTTTTTCTTTATAGCATTTGTGTCAAGAAGTATTCCTGCATAATTCTCAGCATCTTTTTTGGTATATATTTTGGGTAGATGTTGGTTAAATAATAATCCATATAAGCCTTTGGTTCCCCTATACTTCTTACCCGCTACAATAATGTCGGGACCGTCAAAGTCCACTCGTTTAGAACCGATAGAAAATCTCTCTATATCTGGATCGTATTGAACACGAAATATCCCATCCGACTCGCGACTAGTAGGATCATTTAAGAATTTCTTTATATACCTTGCAGGTAGAGAAGCATACTGATCAAGATAATCTAATAGTGCTTTTTCTTCAATACTTTTGCTTAACTGTTCACTGTGTTTCCTTTGTTTCTGTTCTTCATCGTCAATAAGATCTTTTTCAACTTTGCGCAACAAATCTTTTTTTAGGTTTTGACTAGGTGTACCAAAATTTAGTTTTTTCTTGAAGCGTGGAGCTGTAAGTGTTAAATTTGTTCTGCTAAAGTTACCTTTAGGGGTGTCATCGTCAATTTTACGTTCACGAATAAACGGTTCAGACATTACAGACTCAGCATCATCATCATCATAATCATCTCCGTCCACGTTCTCCTCCTCCTCCTCCTCCTCCTTCTCCATTTTTCCAAAATGCTCGAGTTGTCTTTCACGTTTGATTTTTGGATCGCCGCTGTTTCGAGCGGCAGTTTTATCGGACTTGGAAACTAATTTGCTCTCAATATTTTGCAGGTGTTTAGTAATGGGTTGAAACAGATTTTCGTGCATAACTTGCCCATGTTTCAGAATATGTAACTTATTTCTAATATTTTTTCTTTTAATAATCAACTCTTTTTTTAAGTTTTTGCTCGAACGCTGGGACCTTTCCATTGTAGAGCCCAAAAACTGAATGAGTTGGTTATTTTGTTAAACGTATATATAACTGTCAAAACAATATCGATACCGCCCCTCATTTATCGTTATCTTTAAAAATAGAATGAAAACCGTGAGGTTTACGCCAGCAGTATGAACAAATTTCTTTAAATGCTTCAAACGACATATCGGTACCAACATGATCTGTGTAAACATGACGTAGGTTCATGTCGTCTTGCTTAAAAAGCACTAACATATTTGCATTATCTCGTATTAGATGTTTGGGAATTTTTGCATATGTCTGACAGAGATAAAATGAATCAATCTTGTTGTGTCGCCCCATACTAAAATATTCCCTAATTATATCCTGTTTATCACAAGCTACATCATCGAAAATAAATATCGAGTTAGGTTTTGCCTCAGATGGTGAAATTATTGTCTCTGAATTATCAAAAGCATAGTATCCAATACCTTTAACAGGTCTTAGCAAGCTCTCCAAGTACACATATTTAGGTTGATATAAAGATTTTGAATAGATGTAGACATTTTGAAATTTTAAACCGTTTGGATGTTCTAACAGGCTTAACATTACATTCGTTTTACCTGCGCCAGAAGGACCACAAATTATACACCTTACACTTGACGGTAACAATTTACTGTGTCGTAGTTTTTGTTTTTTTATCACTTCGTGATTTTCAATTTGTAACTTTGTTTTTTGTAGTACGATTTTCTTCATGTTGTTGTTGTTGTTTGCTTAACTTTTCATTCCATAATAAGGATAAAACCAGACAAACATACACATTTATAGTTAGTCTCTCGATGAACACAGACCAACAACAAAAAAACAAAAAAAATGAAGTACTATAATAATTGTTCCAATAGTTTAGTTGAGGGAGGTGGTCTTGTAAATAGTCTTATTAATAAACTGCCTTTTGAGATGCACATTCCAGGGTATCGGTTTTGTGGTCCTGGCACAAAACTCGATAAGAGATTAGCCCGAGGTGATGTTGGAATTAATCCCCTCGACGATGCATGTAAACAACATGATATTACATATTCACAACAACAAGAATTAACCGACCGACACGTAGCAGACAAACAATTATTTAAAAAGGCACTTGGGCGAGTCACCGCTCGAGACGCTTCGATCAAAGAGAGATTAGCTGCTTTGGGCGTGTCAGCAGCTATGCACGGAAAATTAAAACTAGGCATGGGTAGTGGTGGTGGTGTTGATGAACATTTAAACAGAGACAGTCAGTTTTCAGGGAGTAGTAGTAGTGGTCGTACTGCACCTGCAAAGCGCACACTTCAAGTTACTGTCAAGATGTTAAGCCGAACTTTGAAAGATCTAGAAAAGTGTATAACTCAATTGCAATCCATTATGGATAACTCAACAAAATCAGTTGCCAAAAAAGTTGCTCCCAGACCAAAGGCCAGCATAATCGCGAAGAAGAAGCAGCAGCAGAAGAAAACGAAACAAGAAGTTGCCAGTTCACAACACGAAAACTATCATCAAAAGAAAGTTAGAGAAAAAATGATGCAGAAGGCGCATGATAATGATGTCAGTTTCAATTCAACTACAACACAAGCACAAATTTTGGAAAATGACGTAAATCGACACATTAAACAACTGTCTCGAAAGCGAAAACTTACGAATGTTGAACCCAATGTGCAAGTAAGTGAGAAAATTATGAAAATTGAACCAGAAATATTGCAGTCCAAGAAACGAAAATATAGTGATGACACTGATGATGGTGCAGATCTTGTCGCTGAACCCTCTAAAAAACTAAAACTATAATAAGCAGCAATCACAGTCTAACCCTTCAGTAAGTAAAGCTCTGTCGCGTTAAGTGGATCAACAAAAAAACAGCAACAACATCAGTGAACAAGAAGAATGGGTGTGACACAACTGCGACGGTTGAACAAGAAAAAGTGTGTGAGGGGACTTAAAAAGAAAAAAGTGTCCCGTCGTCAAAAAAACAAAAAAACAAAGTCCTTTCAAGCCATAACAAGGAGTATAAAAAGTCAAATTGAAAAGAATGGTTCAACTAATTTAGAAGGAGCTTTGGGCATTGCTCTAAAAACTGTAAGGCCACATCGATATAAAATAAGCAAACCCCGTGTTATTGCACTTCCGAAACGTGGAGGTTTTCTGCCCCTATTACCAATTTTCGCTGGCTTATCAGCCATAGGAGCTTTAAGCGGCGGCGCAGCGGGTATAGCTAAAGCTGTAAATGATGCTCGTGCAGCTAAGAATCAGCTAGCTGAAAGTCAACGTCATAACAAAACATTGGAAGCAATTGCAATGGGAAAGGGAATGTACTTGAAACCATACAAAACAGGACTGGGTCTTTTTTTAGGTCCTCCAGGAGGGGGGTATCGCCGCCCTGTGAGAACGAGCTAATCCTACCAAGAAGAGAACTAACAAATTTAGACTTGGTGTACTTTGCGAAAAAACTTAAACTGTCATATTTTCGGGGAGTGTTTATGAAAGATCAAATGCCAAGCAAGATACGAAAAAATTTTGAGAGTGGAATTATCAACTTGGACAACCATGTTGGGCCTGGGACACACTGGACTGCCTATTATAAAAATAAAAATATAGTGAACTATTTTGATAGTTTTGGAAATTTGAAACCTCCTGTAGAGGCGTTAAATTACTTTACTTCAAATGGAAAATGTAGAGTTTTTTACAATCATAAACCCTATCAGTCTTTTAACACGGTAAATTGTGGGCATTTATGTTTAAATTTCTTATATCAGAAAATAAAATAAATAATTGATGTTATATGGTTTTCCTTTCATTTCAGTGTCATACTTCGTCAAGACCGTTACAATGTCATACACATTTACCTTGTCAGGTAAATCTTCGAAATTATCAGCTGCTATATTCCGCCCATACAGTTAAAAGAAGAAGACACTTATAGCTTGGGACTTGTGCTCTTTGAAAGTTACAACTCAATGCCCAACGTTGACATAACCAACAACCAGTTTCACTACAACGGTCAGGTCATAAAGATACCAGAAGGTTCTTATGAGATTCAAGATATTGCCGCATATTTGGAAAAGCAAATTCAGCTCAAAAATAACAAAGTGCCAAATCCTGTCGTTTTGCAAATGAGAATCAACCACAATACCTTACAATGTGAAATAAAATGCAATGCAGAAATCGATTTTTCTAAACCAAATTCTGTTGGTTCGCTTTTGGGCTTTGACAAAATTACACTCAAACCAAACGTACGTCACACAGCAAAGTATGTTATAGATATTTTCAAGGTAAACTCTCTGGCTATAGAATGTAATTTGATAACAAATTCCTATAACAATGGAGTGCCTGTGCATATCCTTCACATGTTCTATCCCAGCGCATCACCGGGATTCAAGATAATTGAAAGTCCCTCGAACGTCATTTATCTACCAATCAACACGCGTTATATAGATGGAATAGAGCTTAAAATCACCGATCAAGATGGAAAACTAGTCAATTTCAGACAAGAGACAATCACGATACGTTTACATCTACAAAAGGGCAGCAGCAGCTGAAAATGGTGTTTTTGTATCAGCACGACGCTTTCCAGGTCCAGTCACCACCACCACCCAACTATAAAATTCACCGTGTGTGGTCTAGTTCAGTTAGTAGAAGATCAAACTTTAAACCGTTAACAACTAGAATTACCTGAAATCTTTGGGTTTTAAACTAACAGCAGCAGCACCAGCAGCAGCAGCAGCAGAAAAGTAAGAAAAATTGCTAAACGATTATCAACATTCTGGTATAACTTCAAACTCAGCCTGGGACTTCGTATAAGACAGACTTTACAAATATTTTTTAAGTTCAAGTGTAATTATAGACAACAGTAATGAGCTTTAACATTCTAAGAATTAATGAACATGTAACACAAGATGACACCATTATCAGCCATCAGTTACATACTCATCTTCCATATTCATCTTCAACATTTGGCAATAACGATGAGGTGAGAATCCCAATTCAAACTCAAGACAAGTACACCTTACCAAGTCAGAGTTTTTTAATTATTGCTGGAAAATTGGTGAAGGAAGATGGTACACCCAGTGACAAAGTTAGATTTATAAACAATGGCATTTTGCATTTGTTTGAACAAATTTGTTACGAGTTAGGTGGCATAGCAATTGACAGTGTTCGAAATCCTGGTATCACGTCAACTTTAAAAGGCTATGTGTCATTTACGAAACTGGAGCAAGAGGCATTAGAAAATGCAGGTTGGAATGACAAAGCAAATCCTGCAATAACCGGGAACGCCAAGGGAAACTTTAATGTGTGCATTCCACTTAAAATGATTTTAGGCAAAGCTGAAGACTTTAATCGAATAATTATGAATGTACGACAAGAGTTGGTACTAATCAGAAGCAAATCTGATATAAATGCCTTCATTGTGTCCAATCCGGAAGTCAAAGAAAGCTACAAAGTTATTATCGACAAAATTCATTGGAAACTGCCACATGTGACTGTAAGTGATCAATACAAACTTCGTTTACTTAAACAGTTTGAAAGCAACAGAGACTTACCAATTGCATTCCGAACTTGGGAGCTACATGAGTATCCACAATTGACCAAAGCAAAAAATCACACGTGGGCAGTGAAAACTTCAAATCAGCTGGAAAAACCGCGTTTCATAATTATAGGATTTCAAACAAATTTAAAAAATAACATAGCTACAAATATGAGTCATTTTCAACATATCGACTTGTACAACATAAAAGTTTACCTAAACTCTGAAGTCTTTCCCTATGACAACTTAAATGTGGACTTTGACTCTAATCAATTTTCAATATTATATGAAATGTATGCACGGTTCCAATCTGCATATTACTACAAGGGCGCAGGCGCACCCTGTTTGTCACCTTCAAAATTCAAATCCCTGGCTCCATTGGTAGTTATCGATAGCTCGCGACAGGGAGAAGACCTGCTTAAAGGTGGTGCAGTCGATATCCGCATTGAGAACAAGTAAACTAGTACCAAACAATACTACTGCCTATTGTCTAATTTTGCACGACCGAATTGTTAAGTATAATCCCTTGACAAGTACTGTCAAAGTGTTATAATGACTTCTGAAACTTTTATTGTGGACGTACAAGGATTTCAATTTAAAAATAGCAGCTTTATGTGCAAAGAAATAGCCGTAATCAACGTTAGAAATGGAAGATTATTTCATAAACACGTCAATTTACGCTTGCCCCTAAGCCTTGTAAATCCTACAACTAGCCAACACATGGAATGGACAACAGAGAACGTACACGGACTACACTGGGACCATGTAGATGCAAGTTTTCTTCCAACCGAGAAAATTTCTGAATTTTTAAAGTATTATATTAAGCCGCAAGACAAAGTGTTAGTTAAGGGTTTGTGTAAAAAGCAGTGGTTAAATAACCTTCTAAACAATCATGTAACAGATTTAATGGATTATGAAAGTTAAAAGAAAGTTATTTTCTGCGAAATATGTTAGTGAACGAAACTTTTAGCTTTTTCGCAAGAAACTCTAGTTTAAAATATGCAAAAAAGCAATATTTACTAATTGGAAATTGAAAACTTATCTGCTTTCAATATTTCCAAAAATATTGCAGCGTTTAAGAAGGAAACAAACAGAAACAACTACTCCGAGGGCTAATACCCCTACCGGCATTGAATTACACTGTTTGTTTCAAAGCTCATTTTATAAAGCAAAAAAAATATTAAAATGAATTAATAAAGTAATAAAAAATCAATGCTAAAAAGCCAAAAAATATTAAGCTTTTTGCAAAGAATATAGAACCAGAGTTTAATTAAGATATGCGAAAATGCACATGTATAATTACAATTTGGAAATTTGAAAACTTGTCTGCTTTCGGCATTTCCAAAATTAATATTGTATTGATATTATACTATATTCTTTGCAAAAAGCTTAATATTTTTTGGCTTTTTAGCATTGATTTTTTATTACTTTATTAATTCATTTTAATATTTTTTTTGCTTTATAAAATGAGCTTTGAAACAAACAGTGTAATTCAATGCCGGTAGGGGTATTAGCCCTCGGAGTAGTTGTTTCTGTTTGTTTCCTTCTTAAACGCTGCAATATTTTTGGAAATATTGAAAGCAGATAAGTTTTCAATTTCCAATTAGTAAATATTGCTTTTTTGCATATTTTAAACTAGAGTTTCTTGCGAAAAGCTAAAAGTTTCGTTCACTAAGATTTAATGGACTTAAACTGTACCAGCTTATCTGATATTAGAGGTAATGAAAATATGCGATGTTATCATCATTGTAAGAAACTAAATTGTGCAAGAAAAAATGTCATAACTTTAAGAAACTGGTATTTAGAAAATATTGGGTTTTAAAATAAATAAATGTGAAAATGTGATTTTTTTTTATTTACTATAGCAACTTACAGTTTTAGAGTATTCTTTTAGCTTTCTTTACTGCTTGAAGCTGCAGCAGGCTCTTCAATCGCCCTCCTTTGAGACAGATCGTCCTCGTCTGAAGAGGACTCCACTTCTTCTACCACGACTTTTCGTTTCTTGCTCTCTAGAGCCTTCACTAGCTGCTCCTCGTCACCGAGATTAAAGCGGTAGCGCTTCAAACATTTTTCCATGACCTTAAATTCTTCTTGATTTTTTACATTGGCCCTCAAGTATTTAACGGGGAGCGTTCCAAATTTTTTCTTTAGCGTAATATCCTTAGGGGTGTATGATAAATTAATAAAAATTTTGTCCTTTTGCTCTATTATTTCTTTAACTCCATATCTAAAACAAAGCAAAAATTGAAAATATCTCTACCATGTATGAAGATATTTTTTACTTACTGAAACATGTTGCGAGCCACAATTGCCAGATATTTGTTCGGGAAGTGGACCTGGTCTTCTGAGAACACAACCACTGTAGATGGGGTAGTTGCCATTTTTTACTAGCTGTTGTTGTCGGAGAAGCACTTCAGTTGGACAATGATGAAATAATGATTTGCAATGCGTTAGAGGCTTGTATAAAATAGTAAATCGTCAATCGACTTAAATTAGCCTTTTAACATTACTCAACAAATAACGTCAACTAATTAGCGATAATTTATGCAATACTACATTGTAAATGTGTTTTTCCTACAGATAATTATTTAACGATAGCAACAATGTATCTAATGAGGCACACGGGTCGAGTAGTTTGCAATAGAATGTATCTAATGAAGCACACGCACATTTAATTATACTGCATGTGCACTCACTGATATGTTTTTCCAATATTTACTTCCACGATAACTACTGCTTACTTTGTGATTCTTCGTAAATTTTTTGTGCATAAATAGGTAGTTTCCTAATTATACAAATTTAACGATAGCAACAATGTATCTAATGTAACACGCGAACATTTAATTATACTGCATGTGCACTCACTGACATGTTTTTCTGATAATTACTTCCACGATAACTACTACTTTCTTTGTGGTTCTTCGTCAATTTATTAGTATTAAATAGACGCTCAAACAGTCTATCGATTAGCAGTTCCAACTCATCCTTTACGTAAGTACATTTTTTAGTTTTTACTATTATGAGGTATTATGTTTAACATTTTTTTTAACAGTGACTTTACAATTTGTGTGATTTTTACGGAGTTCTTTTGGACCGCTATAAGCGAGAACTCAAGATATCCGTAGATCGGATGTATTCTCGCAGTATGAGAAGGATTTAAGTCCCCAGGTAAGTTTTTTTCTTTTTCGAGTTTGGTTTTGTTTTGGTACTACTCTGAAGTTATGCTTTTATTTATTTTTTCTTAAAAAATGATCGGAATGCATTTAATTAATGCGATTTGCGAAATTTTCTGTTCTAGTTGAATGTGCATAGCTTTTATCGTTTTACCTAGGCCATTTTGGATGTCGACGGCCAAAAATTTGCTTCTGCGCAGTGTGATTTTCAGATTAATTAATGCGATTTGCGAAATCTCTTGTTCTAGTTGAATGTGCATAGCTTTTATCGTTTTACCTAGGCCATTTTGGATGTCGACGGCCAAAAATTTGCTTCTGCGCAGTGTGATTTTCAGATTAATTAATGCGATTTGCGAAATCTCTTGTTCTAGTTGAATGTGCATATTCTTGCTCAATAACTTTTCATTTTTTTTTTTTAATTTTTTCTGTTTTTTTTTCTAGTGTTATCAGACTAGAAACTCGTTGGCAGGATCGCCTGCGGAAGGAAATCCGGCTGGTGCAGGGGTTCCTGCTCGACGACAACAAAATCGAGGAGAAACTGCTGCTAGAAGAACTGGCCAAGCTCGATCTCCTCGATTTTTGGACTTTCAAATAAATAAATGTGAAAATGTGATTATTTTTTTTTCCTAAACTATTTGTTTCATTTTCCACTGAGGGGCACTTGGAGTTACTCCATCTACACTCCCTGCCCTGCCTGTCTAGCCTCACCTAGCTGTCACTAGGATCAAGTCTGTCATATGTCACACCTCATCTATACTACGTCACACAACTGTCATACGTCACACGTCATCTGTCATATGTCAAATGTCATCTGTCATATGTCAAATATGTCACATTTGACTGCTTTTTGGGGCCCATTTCACAGGGGGCCCCCTTTTACACTAGGGCTCACGTAGGCTTCAAGGTCAAAGTGTCCCAGAACCCCGTCGTTATAACTACTGACATTTGTATCAACAAAAGCCTTACAAATATATCCGAACTAAAAACGGACACTGCACTAAACTCAGACCATCTACCGATATATTTACAATGGAATGAAACTAGGCGAACTAACATCACACAAACTTTGACTGGGCGCGCAACAAACAGAAAATAAACGAACTGAAAACAACTTCTGGGGAGATCGAGACCACAGACGCCCTACAGCGGGAGGTTGAAAATTTGACCAGAAATATTCAATTTGCCACCAAAATATGATGCAGAGCCAAACATCAACTCTTGCCTATAAGAATTAAGCAACTGATAAATTCTAAAAATGAAATAAGAAAACGATGGCAAAACAGCAGATATGACACTGACAAACAAAGAGTGAGACAACTTACAAACAAAATACGACACGAAATACGGACATATAAAGAAAAATGCTGGACAGACAAGCTAAATGAACTAAACGTAAAAGATAACTCACTATGGCCCGTGACACGTGGCCTCCGAAAGAAAAATGAAGATCCCAACCTTAACAAGCAACAATCAAAACTATTTTACTAACCAAAACAAATCTGAAATAATAGCTGAGCAGTTTGCTCGAATACATCTAGAAACAGCAGATGCGACAGAAGAATTATAATATATACTTATAAGCTCTTCAAAAATCTGCTTAGAAAAGCAATAGTGCAGTTGATGTGCATAGTAAACGCAGTCATCTTTCTCCAGCACTTCCCAAGCCAGTGTATAAAAAGCTATTATAATCCCTGTCCTCAAACCAAGGAAAAACGAGATACTACCCGAGTCCTACCATCCCATATCCCTTGTTAACTCAAGGGGTAAAGTCGCGGAGAGAATCCTTCTAGAAAGAATCAACAGAACTGTGAATAGTCTTGGAATAATTCCTCCCGAATAAGGAGGAATACGAACTGCCGCAATATTATACCTCTTCTTTCAAACCTATTCTTGCAGTTAGTCGTAGTTGTGAAAGTTCAGGTTTTTGCAAAGCTCTGCAAGTTAAAAGTGACGACAAGCTAGAAAGTAAGCTTCCACGAAGTCTTATGGACAGCTTTAATAGGTCAGTCAATCAATCAAAGACCTTAACTTCAAAACAGAGGCAGTTTCATTATGATTCAAACATATTAAACTGTAACTCATGCTTTTATGATGATGAATGTGTTTATGCATTATCCACTTTAGAGACTGTGAGTCCTTATTATGAAGTAAATAAGTTGTATAAAACTAGTTGGTCTGTTTCAATAACTGTAACTACTAGTTCTGGAATTATTAAACAACCGCAACATAATACGAATATGCCTGTAACCAAATGGCCATTGAAGGATATGAAGGCTTTGATCGTGAGATGAACACTGTCCTGTTGCTACTTGACATGGAGAAGGCATTCGACTCGGTATGGCATGACGGACTCATTTATAGGCTTTTCCATATGCTCGCAGTCCCACTGCACATAGTATCCCTAATTCATTCATACATTACAGATCGTACCTTCCAGGTCAAAGTGGACGATGAAGTTCTCTGTTCCGAAGAACATAAAAGCAGGTGTCCCGCAAGGAACAGTCCTTTCTCCACAGTTATATACCCTCTGCACCTCAACATACTCAAATACCTAACCACAAAGCTGGCATTTTATGCATATGATACGGCAGTATATGCGCAATCCTATTACGTTCAAGCAGCAAAGGCTAAAATCGCCTATCACATGGCCTTACTACGTCCCTATTACGATAAATGGAAATTGAAACTGAATACACAAAAAAACGGAAATGATAGTGAATACTAGAAAGGTCACTAATAATCAAGTCACCCCACTTCTCATAAATAATATCCCCGTTCATCCCAAAAGTCACGTCAACTATATATGCATAATCTTTGACGATAAAAGACTAACCTTCTATTCTTTATGTTTTGATGTTTCTAGTTTGTTTACTAATGTACCTACTGTTTACAATGACGATAAAACTTTAATTATTGTAAAAAATAAACTTGAAAATTAAATCAAGCTTAGAGAACGCACTAAACTAAACATAAATGCAATTATGGAATTACTAACACATGCGTTAACACAACCTATTTTCAATACAAAAATGATTATTACCAACAAAATACAGGTATGGCAATGGGTTCACCATTGTCTCTTGACCAGAAATATTCAATTTGCCACCAAAATATGATGCAGAGCCAAACATCAACTCTTGCCTATAAGAATTAAGCAACTGATAAATTCTAAAAATGAAATAAGAAAACGATGGCAAAACAGCAGATATGACACTGACAAACAAAGAGTGAGACAACTTACAAACAAAATACGACACGAAATACGGACATATAAAGAAAAATGCTGGACAGACAAGCTAAATGAACTAAACGTAAAAGATAACTCACTATGGCCCGTGACACGTGGCCTCCGAAAGAAAAATGAAGATCCCAACCTTAACAAGCAACAATCAAAACTATTTTACTAACCAAAACAAATCTGAAATAATAGCTGAGCAGTTTGCTCGAATACATCTAGAAACAGCAGATGCGACAGAAGAATTATAATATATACTTATAAGCTCTTCAAAAATCTCCTTAGAAAAGCAATAGTGCAGTTGACGTGCATAGTAAACGCAGTCATCTTTCTCCAGCACTTCCCAAGCCAGTGTATAAAAAGCTATTATAATCCCTGTCCTCAAACCAAGGAAAAACGAGATACTACCCGAGTCCTACCATCCCATATCCCTTGTTAACTCAAGGGGTAAAGTCGCGGAGAGAATCCTTCTAGAAAGAATCAACAGAACTGTGAATAGTCTTGGAATAATTCCTCCCGAATAAGGAGGAATACGAACTGCCGCAATATTATACCTCTTCTTTCAAACCTATTCTTGCAGTTAGTCGTAGTTGTGAAAGTTCAGGTTTTTGCAAAGCTCTGCAAGTTAAAAGTGACGACAAGCTAGAAAGTAAGCTTCCACGAAGTCTTATGGACAGCTTTAATAGGTCAGTCAATCAATCAAAGACCTTAACTTCAAAACAGAGGCAGTTTCATTATGATTCAAACATATTAAACTGTAACTCATGCTTTTATGATGATGAATGTGTTTATGCATTATCCACTTTAGAGACTGTGAGTCCTTATTATGAAGTAAATAAGTTGTATAAAACTAGTTGGTCTGTTTCAATAACTGTAACTACTAGTTCTGGAATTATTAAACAACCGCAACATAATACGAATATGCCTGTAACCAAATGGCCATTGAAGGATATGAAGGCTTTGATCGTGAGATGAACACTGTCCTGTTGCTACTTGACATGGAGAAGGCATTCGACTCGGTATGGCATGACGGACTCATTTATAGGCTTTTCCATATGCTCGCAGTCCCATTGCACATAGTATCCCTAATTCATTCATACATTACAGATCGTACCTTCCAGGTCAAAGTGGACGATGAAGTTCTCTGTTCCGAAGAACATAAAAGCAGGTGTCCCGCAAGGAACAGTCCTTTCTCCACAGTTATATACCCTCTGCACCTCAACATACTCAAATACCTAACCACAAAGCTGGCATTTTATGCATATGATACGGCAGTATATGCGCAATCCTATTACGTTCAAGCAGCAAAGGCTAAAATCGCCTATCACATGGCCTTACTACGTCCCTATTACGATAAATGGAAATTGAAACTGAATACACAAAAAAACGGAAATGATAGTGAATACTCACTATCATTTCCGTTTCACATCATTAGTGAAAGGTCACTAATAATCAAGTCACCCCACTTCTCATAAATAATATCCCCGTTCATCCCAAAAGTCACGTCAACTATATATGCATAATCTTTGACGATAAAAGACTAACCTTCTATTCTTTATGTTTTGATGTTTCTAGTTTGTTTACTAATGTACCTACTGTTTACAATGACGATAAAACTTTAATTATTGTAAAAAATAAACTTGAAAATTAAATCAAGCTTAGAGAACGCACTAAACTAAACATAAATGCAATTATGGAATTACTAACACATGCGTTAACACAACCTATTTTCAATACAAAAATGATTATTACCAACAAAATACAGGTATGGCAATGGGTTCACCATTGTCTCTTGACCAGAAATATTCAATTTGCCACCAAAATATGATGCAGCGCCAAACATCAACTCTTGCCTATAAGAATTAAGCAACTGATAAATTCTAAAAATGAAATAAGAAAACGATGGCAAAACAGCAGATATGACACTGACAAACAAAGAGTGAGACAACTTACAAACAAAATACGACACGAAATACGGACATATAAAGAAAAATGCTGGACAGACAAGCTAAATGAACTAAACGTAAAAGATAACTCACTATGGCCCGTGACACGTGGCCTCCGAAAGAAAAATGAAGATCCCAACCTTAACAAGCAACAATCAAAACTATTTTACTAACCAAAACAAATCTGAAATAATAGCTGAGCAGTTTGCTCGAATACATCTAGAAACAGCAGATGCGACAGAAGAATTATAATATATATTTATAAGCTCTTCAAAAATCTCCTTAGAAAAGCAATAGTGCAGTTGATGTGCATAGTAAACGCAGCCATCTTTCTCCAGCACTTCCCAAGCCAGTGTATAAAAAGCTATTATAATCCCTGTCCTCAAACCAAGGAAAAACGAGATACTACCCGAGTCCTACCATCCCATATCCCTTGTTAACTCAAGGGGTAAAGTCGCGGAGAGAATCCTTCTAGAAAGAATCAACAGAACTGTGAATAGTCTTGGAATAATTCCTCCCGAATAAGGAGGAATACGAACTGCCGCAATATTATACCTCTTCTTTCAAACCTATTCTTGCAGTTGGTCGTAGTTGTGAAAGCTCAGGTTTTTGCAAAGCTCTGCAAGTTAAAAGTGACGACAAGCTAGAAAGTAAGCTTCCAAGAAGTCTTATGGACAGCTTTAATAGGTCAGTCAATCAATCAAAGACCTTAACTTCAAAACAGAGGCAGTTTCATTATGATTCAAACATATTACACTGTAACTCATGCTTTTATGATGATGAATGTGTTTATGCATTATCCACTTTAGAGACTGTGAGTCCTTATTATGAAGTAAATAAGTTGTATAAAACTAGTTGGTCTGTTTCAAAAACTGTAACTACTAGTTCTGGAATTATTAAACAACCGCAACATAATACGAATATGCCTGTAACCAAATGGCCATTGAAGGATATGATGGCTTTGATCGTAAGATGAACAGTGTCCTGTTGCTACTTGACATGGAGAAGGCATTCGACTCGGTATGGCATGACGGACTCATTTATAAGCTTTTCCATATGCTCGCAGTCCCACTGCACATAGTATCCCTAATTCATTCATACATTACAGATCGTACCTTCCAGGTCAAAGTGGACGATGAAGTTCTCTGTTCCGAAGAACATAAAAGCAGGTGTCCCGCAAGGAACAGTCCTTTCTCCACAGTTATATACCCTCTGCACCTCAACATACTCAAATACCTAACCACAAAGCTGGCATTTTATGCATATGATACGGCAGTATATGCGCAATCCTATTACGTTCAAGCAGCAAAGGCTAAAATCGCCTATCACATGGCCTTACTACGTCCCTATTACGATAAATGGAAATTGAAACTGAATACACAAAAAAACGGAAATGATAGTGAATACTAGAAAGGTCACTAATAATCAAGTCACCCCACTTCTCATAAATAATATCCCCGTTCATCCCAAAAGTCACGTCAACTATATATGCATAATCTTTGACGATAAAAGACTAACCTTCTATTCTTTATGTTTTGATGTTTCTAGTTTGTTTACTAATGTACCTACTGTTTACAATGACGATAAAACTTTAATTATTGTAAAAAATAAACTTGAAAATTAAATCAAGCTTAGAGAACGCACTAAACTAAACATAAATGCAATTATGGAATTACTAACACATGCGTTAACACAACCTATTTTCAATACAAAAATGATTATTACCAACAAAATACAGGTATGGCAATGGGTTCACCATTGTCTCTTGACCAGAAATATTCAATTTGCCACCAAAATATGATGCAGAGCCAAACATCAACTCTTGCCTATAAGAATTAAGCAACTGATAAATTCTAAAAATGAAATAAGAAAACGATGGCAAAACAGCAGATATGACACTGACAAACAAAGAGTGAGACAACTTACAAACAAAATACGACACGAAATACGGACATATAAAGAAAAATGCTGGACAGACAAGCTAAATGAACTAAACGTAAAAGATAACTCACTATGGCCCGTGACACGTGGCCTCCGAAAGAAAAATGAAGATCCCAACCTTAACAAGCAACAATCAAAACTATTTTACTAACCAAAACAAATCTGAAATAATAGCTGAGCAGTTTGCTCGAATACATCTAGAAACAGCAGATGCGACAGAAGAATTATAATATATACTTACAAGCTCTTCAAAAATCTCCTTAGAAAAGCAATAGTGCAGTTGATGTGCATAGTAAACGCAGTCATCTTTCTCCAGCACTTCCCAAGCCAGTGTATAAAAAGCTATTATAATCCCTGTCCTCAAACCAAGGAAAAACGAGATACTACCCGAGTCCTACCATCCCATATCCCTTGTTAACTCAAGGGGTAAAGTCGCGGAGAGAATCCTTCTAGAAAGAATCAACAGAACTGTGAATAGTCTTGGAATAATTCCTCCCGAATAAGGAGGAATACGAACTGCCGCAATATTCTACCTCTTCTTTCAAACCTATTCTTGCAGTTAGTCGTAGTTGTGAAAGTTCAGGTTTTTGCAAAGCTCTGCAAGTTAAAAGTGACGACAAGCTAGAAAGTAAGCTTCCAAGAAGTCTTATGGACAGCTTTAATAGGTCAGTCAATCAATCAAAGACCTTAACTTCAAAACAGAGGCAGTTTCATTATGATTCAAACATATTAAACTGTAACTCATGCTTTTATGATGATGAATGTGTTTATGCATTATCCACTTTAGAGACTGTGAGTCCTTATTATGAAGTAAATAAGTTGTATAAAACTAGTTGGTCTGTTTCAATAACTGTAACTACTAGTTCTGGAATTATTAAACAACCGCAACATAATACGAATATGCCTGTAACCAAATGGCCATTGAAGGATATGATGGCTTTGATCGTGAGATGAGCACTGTCCTGTTGCTACTTGACATGGAGAAGGCATTCGACCCGGTATGGCATGACGGACTCATTTATAAGCTTTTCCATATGCTCGCAGTCCCACTGCACATAGTATCCCTAATTCATTCATACATTACAGATCGTACCTTCCAGGTCAAAGTGGACGATGAAGTTCTCTGTTCCGAAGAACATAAAAGCAGGTGTGCCGCAAGGACCAGTCCTTTCTCCACAGTTATATACCCTCTGCACCTCAACATACTCAAATACCTAACCACAAAGCTGGCATTTTATGCATATGATACGGCAGTATATGCGCAATCCTATTACGTTCAAGCAGCAAAGGCTAAAATCGCCTATCACATGGCCTTACTACGTCCCTATTACGATAAATGGAAATTGAAACTGAATACACAAAAAAACGGAAATGATAGTGAATACTCACTATCATTTCCGTTTCACATCATTAGTGAAAGGTCACTAATAATCAAGTCACCCCACTTCTCATAAATAATATCCCCGTTCATCCCAAAAGTCACGTCAACTATATATGCATAATCTTTGACGATAAAAGACTAACCTTCTATTCTTTATGTTTTGATGTTTCTAGTTTGTTTACTAATGTACCTACTGTTTACAATGACGATAAAACTTTAATTATTGTAAAAAATAAACTTGAAAATTAAATCAAGCTTAGAGAACGCACTAAACTAAACATAAATGCAATTATGGAATTACTAACACATGCGTTAACACAACCTATTTTCAATACAAAAATGATTATTACCAACAAAATACAGGTATGGCAATGGGTTCACCATAGTCTCTTGACCAGAAATATTCAATTTGCCACCAAAATATGATGCAGAGCCAAACATCAACTCTTGCCTATAAGAATTAAGCAACTGATAAATTCTAAAAATGAAATAAGAAAACGATGTCACCTTTCTCCAGCACTTCCCAAGCCAGTGTATAAAAAGCTATTATAATCCCTGTCCTCAAACCAAGGAAAAACGAGATACTACCCGAGTCCTACCATCCCATATCCCTTGTTAACTCAAGGGGTAAAGTCGCGGAGAGAATCCTTCTAGAAAGAATCAACAGAACTGTGAATAGTCTTGGAATAATTCCTCCCGAATAAGGAGGAATACGAACTGCCGCAATATTATACCTCTTCTTTCAAACCTATTCTTGCAGTTAGTCGTAGTTGTGAAAGTTCAGGTTTTTGCAAAGCTCTGCAAGTTAAAAGTGACGACAAGCTAGAAAGTAAGCTTCCAAGAAGTCTTATGGACAGCTTTAATAGGTCAGTCAATCAATCAAAGACCTTAACTTCAAAACAGAGCCAGTTTCATTATGATTCAAACATATTAAACTGTAACTCATGCTTTTATGATGATGAATGTGTTTATGCATTATCCACTTTAGAGACTGTGAGTCCTTATTATGAAGTAAATAAGTTGTATAAAACTAGTTGGTCTGTTTCAATAACCGTAACTACTAGTTCTAGAATTATTAAACAACCGCAACATAATACGAATATGCCTGTAACCAAATGGCCATTGAAGGATATGATGGCTTTGATCGTGAGATGAACACTGTCCTGTTGCTACTTGACATGGAGAAGGCATTCGACTCGGTATGGCATGACGGACTCATTTATAAGCTTTTCCATATGCTCGCAGTCCCACTGCACATAGTATCCCTAATTCATTCATACATTACAGATCGTACCTTCCAGGTCAAAGTGGACGATGAAGTTCTCTGTTCCGAAGAACATAAAAGCAGGTGTCCCGCAAGGACCAGTCCTTTCTCCACAGTTATATACCCTCTGCACCTCAACATACTCAAATACCTAACCACAAAGCTGGCATTTTATGCATATGATACGGCAGTATATGCGCAATCCTATTACGTTCAAGCAGCAAAGGCTAAAATCGCCTATCACATGGCCTTACTACGTCCCTATTACGATAAATGGAAATTGAAACTGAATACACAAAAAAACGGAAATGATAGTGAATACTAGAAAGGTCACTAATAATCAAGTCACCCCACTTCTCATAAATAATATCCCCGTTCATCCCAAAAGTCACGTCAACTATATATGCATAATCTTTGACGATAAAAGACTAACCTTCTATTCTTTATGTTTTGATGTTTCTAGTTTGTTTACTAATGTACCTACTGTTTACAACGACGATAAAACTTTAATTATTGTAAAAAATAAACTTGAAAATTAAATCAAGCTTAGAGAACGCACTAAACTAAACATAAATGCAATTATGGAATTACTAACACATGCGTTAACACAACCTATTTTCAATACAAAAATGATTATTACCAACAAAATACAGGTATGGCAATGGGTTCACCATTGTCTCTTGACCAGAAATATTCAATTTTGCCACCAAAATATGATGCAGAGCCAAACATCAACTCTTGCCTATAAGAATTAAGCAACTGATAAATTCTAAAAATGAAATAAGAAAACGATGGCAAAACAGCAGATATGACACTGACAAACAAAGAGTGAGACAACTTACAAACAAAATACGACACGAAATACGGACATATAAAGAAAAATGCTGGACAGACAAGCTAAATGAACTAAACGTAAAAGATAACTCACTATGGCCCGTGACACGTGGCCTCCGAAAGAAAAATGAAGATCCCAACCTTAACAAGCAACAATCAAAACTATTTTACTAACCAAAACAAATCTGAAATAATAGCTGAGCAGTTTGCTCGAATACATCTAGAAACAGCAGATGCGACAGAAGAATTATAATATATACTTATAAGCTCTTCAAAAATCTCCTTAGAAAAGCAATAGTGCAGTTGATGTGCATAGTAAACGCAGTCATCTTTCTCCAGCACTTCCCAAGCCAGTGTATAAAAAGCTATTATAATCCCTGTCCTCAAACCAAGGAAAAACGAGATACTACCCGAGTCCTACCATCCCATATCCCTTGTTAACTCAAGGGGTAAAGTCGCGGAGAGAATCCTTCTAGAAAGAATCAACAGAACTGTGAATAGTCTTGGAATAATTCCTCCCGAATAAGGAGGAATACGAACTGCCGCAATATTATACCTCTTCTTTCAAACCTATTCTTGCAGTTAGTCGTAGTTGTGAAAGTTCAGGTTTTTGCAAAGCTCTGCAAGTTAAAAGTGACGACAAGCTAGAAAGTAAGCTTCCAAGAAGTCTTATGGACAGCTTTAATAGGTCAGTCAATCAATCAAAGACCTTAACTTCAAAACAGAGCCAGTTTCATTATGATTCAAACATATTAAACTGTAACTCATGCTTTTATGATGATGAATGTGTTTATGCATTATCCACTTTAGAGACTGTGAGTCCTTATTATGAAGTAAATAAGTTGTATAAAACTAGTTGGTCTGTTTCAATAACCGTAACTACTAGTTCTGGAATTATTAAACAACCGCAACATAATACGAATATGCCTGTAACCAAATGGCCATTGAAGGATATGATGGCTTTGATCGTGAGATGAACACTGTCCTGTTGCTACTTGACATGGAGAAGGCATTCGACTCGGTATGGCATGACGGACTCATTTATAAGCTTTTCCATATGCTCGCAGTCCCACTGCACATAGTATCCCTAATTCATTCATACATTACAGATCGTACCTTCCAGGTCAAAGTGGACGATGAAGTTCTCTGTTCCGAAGAACATAAAAGCAGGTGTCCCGCAAGGACCAGTCCTTTCTCCACAGTTATATACCCTCTGCACCTCAACATACTCAAATACCTAACCACAAAGCTGGCATTTTATGCATATGATACGGCAGTATATGCGCAATCCTATTACGTTCAAGCAGCAAAGGCTAAAATCGCCTATCACATGGCCTTACTACGTCCCTATTACGATAAATGGAAATTGAAACTGAATACACAAAAAAACGGAAATGATAGTGAATACTAGAAAGGTCACTAATAATCAAGTCACCCCACTTCTCATAAATAATATCCCCGTTCATCCCAAAAGTCACGTCAACTATATATGCATAATCTTTGACGATAAAAGACTAACCTTCTATTCTTTATGTTTTGATGTTTCTAGTTTGTTTACTAATGTACCTACTGTTTACAATGACGATAAAACTTTAATTATTGTAAAAAATAAACTTGAAAATTAAATCAAGCTTAGAGAACGCACTAAACTAAACATAAATGCAATTATGGAATTACTAACACATGCGTTAACACAACCTATTTTCAATACAAAAATGATTATTACCAACAAAATACAGGTATGGCAATGGGTTCACCATTGTCTCTTGACCAGAAATATTCAATTTGCCACCAAAATATGATGCAGAGCCAAACATCAACTCTTGCCTATAAGAATTAAGCAACTGATAAATTCTAAAAATGAAATAAGAAAACGATGGCAAAACAGCAGATATGACACTGACAAACAAAGAGTGAGACAACTTACAAACAAAATACGACACGAAATACGGACATATAAAGAAAAATGCTGGACAGACAAGCTAAATGAACTAAACGTAAAAGATAACTCACTATGGCCCGTGACACGTGGCCTCCGAAAGAAAAATGAAGATCCCAACCTTAACAAGCAACAATCAAAACTATTTTACTAACCAAAACAAATCTGAAATAATAGCTGAGCAGTTTGCTCGAATACATCTAGAAACAGCAGATGCGACAGAAGAATTATAATATATACTTATAAGCTCTTCAAAAATCTCCTTAGAAAAGCAATAGTGCAGTTGATGTGCATAGTAAACGCAGTCATCTTTCTCCAGCACTTCCCAAGCCAGTGTATAAAAAGCTATTATAATCCCTGTCCTCAAACCAAGGAAAAACGAGATACTACCCGAGTCCTACCATCCCATATCCCTTGTTAACTCAAGGGGTAAAGTCGCGGAGAGAATCCTTCTAGAAAGAATCAACAGAACTGTGAATAGTCTTGGAATAATTCCTCCCGAATAAGGAGGAATACGAACTGCCGCAATATTATACCTCTTCTTTCAAACCTATTCTTGCAGTTGGTCGTAGTTGTGAAAGCTCAGGTTTTTGCAAAGCTCTGCAAGTTAAAAGTGACGACAAGCTAGAAAGTAAGCTTCCAAGAAGTCTTATGGACAGCTTTAATAGGTCAGTCAATCAATCAAAGACCTTAACTTCAAAACAGAGGCAGTTTCATTATGATTCAAACATATTAAACTGTAACTCATGCTTTTATGATGATGAATGTGTTTATGCATTATCCACTTTAGAGACTGTGAGTCCTTATTATGAAGTAAATAAGTTGTATAAAACTAGTTGGTCTGTTTCAATAACTGTAACTACTAGTTCTGGAATTATTAAACAACCGCAACATAATACGAATATGCCTGTAACCAAATGGCCATTGAAGGATATGATGGCTTTGATCGTGAGATGAACACTGTCCTGTTGCTACTTGACATGGAGAAGGCATTCGACTCGGTATGGCATGACGGACTCATTTATAAGCTTTTCCATATGCTCGCAGTCCCACTGCACATAGTATCCCTAATTCATTCATACATTCCAGATCGTACCTTCCAGGTCAAAGTGGACGATGAAGTTCTCTGTTCCGAAGAACATAAAAGCAGGTGTCCCGCAAGGAACAGTCCTTTCTCCACAGTTATATACCCTCTGCACCTCAACATACTCAAATACCTAACCACAAAGCTGGCATTTTATGCATATGATACGGCAGTATATGCGCAATCCTATTACGTTCAAGCAGCAAAGGCTAAAATCGCCTATCACATGGCCTTACTACGTCCCTATTACGATAAATGGAAATTGAAACTGAATACACAAAAAAACGGAAATGATAGTGAATACTAGAAAGGTCACTAATAATCAAGTCACCCCACTTCTCATAAATAATATCCCCGTTCATCCCAAAAGTCACGTCAACTATATATGCATAATCTTTGACGATAAAAGACTAACCTTCTATTCTTTATGTTTTGATGTTTCTAGTTTGTTTACTAATGTACCTACTGTTTACAATGACGATAAAACTTTAATTATTGTAAAAAATAAACTTGAAAATTAAATCAAGCTTAGAGAACGCACTAAACTAAACATAAATGCAATTATGGAATTACTAACACATGCGTTAACACAACCTATTTTCAATACAAAAATGATTATTACCAACAAAATACAGGTATGGCAATGGGTTCACCATTGTCTCTTGACCAGAAATATTCAATTTGCCACCAAAATATGATGCAGCGCCAAACATCAACTCTTGCCTATAAGAATTAAGCAACTGATAAATTCTAAAAATGAAATAAGAAAACGATGGCAAAACAGCAGATATGACACTGACAAACAAAGAGTGAGACAACTTACAAACAAAATACGACACGAAATACGGACATATAAAGAAAAATGCTGGACAGACAAGCTAAATGAACTAAACGTAAAAGATAACTCACTATGGCCCGTGACACGTGGCCTCCGAAAGAAAAATGAAGATCCCAACCTTAACAAGCAACAATCAAAACTATTTTACTAACCAAAACAAATCTGAAATAATAGCTGAGCAGTTTGCTCGAATACATCTAGAAACAGCAGATGCGACAGAAGAATTATAATATATACTTATAAGCTCTTCAAAAATCTCCTTAGAAAAGCAATAGTGCAGTTGATGTGCATAGTAAACGCAGTCATCTTTCTCCAGCACTTCCCAAGCCAGTGTATAAAAAGCTATTATAATCCCTGTCCTCAAACCAAGGAAAAACGAGATACTACCCGAGTCCTACCATCCCATATCCCTTGTTAACTCAAGGGGTAAAGTCGCGGAGAGAATCCTTCTAGAAAGAATCAACAGAACTGTGAATAGTCTTGGAATAATTCCTCCCGAATAAGGAGGAATACGAACTGCCGCAATATTATACCTCTTCTTTCAAACCTATTCTTGCAGTCAGTCGTAGTTGTGAAAGTTCAGGTTTTTGCAAAGCTCTGCAAGTTAAAAGTGACGACAAGCTAGAAAGTAAGCTTCCAAGAAGTCTTATGGACAGCTTTAATAGGTCAGTCAATCAATCAAAGGCCTTAACTTCAAAACAGAGGCAGTTTCATTATGATTCAAACATATTAAACTGTAACTCATGCTTTTATGATGATGAATGTGTTTATGCATTATCCACTTTAGAGACTGTGAGTCCTTATTATGAAGTAAATAAGTTGTATAAAACTAGTTGGTCTGTTTCAATAACTGTAACTACTAGTTCTGGAATTATTAAACAACCGCAACATAATACGAATATGCCTGTAACCAAATGGCCATTGAAGGATATGATGGCTTTGATCGTGAGATGAGCACTGTCCTGTTGCTACTTGACATGGAGAAGGCATTCGACTCGGTATGGCATGACGGACTCATTTATAAGCTTTTCCATATGCTCGCAGTCCCACTGCACATAGTATCCCTAATTCATTCATACATTACAGATCGTACCTTCCAGGTCAAAGTGGACGATGAAGTTCTCTGTTCCGAAGAACATAAAAGCAGGTGTGCCGCAAGGACCAGTCCTTTCTCCACAGTTATATACCCTCTGCACCTCAACATACTCAAATACCTAACCACAAAGCTGGCATTTTATGCATATGATACGGCAGTATATGCGCAATCCTATTACGTTCAAGCAGCAAAGGCTAAAATCGCCTATCACATGGCCTTACTACGTCCCTATTACGATAAATGGAAATTGAAACTGAATACACGAAAAAACGGAAATGATAGTGAATACTAGAAAGGTCACTAATAATTAAGTCACCCCACTTCTCATAAATAATATCCCCGTTCATCCCAAAAGTCACGTCAACTATATATGCATAATCTTTGACGATAAAAGACTAACCTTCTATTCTTTATGTTTTGATGTTTCTAGTTTGTTTACTAATGTACCTACTGTTTACAATGACGATAAAACTTTAATTATTGTAAAAAATAAACTTGAAAATTAAATCAAGCTTAGAGAACGCACTAAACTAAACATAAATGCAATTATGGAATTACTAACACATGCGTTAACACAACCTATTTTCAATACAAAAATGATTATTACCAACAAAATACAGGTATGGCAATGGGTTCACCATAGTCTCTTGACCAGAAATATTCAATTTGCCACCAAAATATGATGCAGAGCCAAACATCAACTCTTGCCTATAAGAATTAAGCAACTGATAAATTCTAAAAATGAAATAAGAAAACGATGTCACCTTTCTCCAGCACTTCCCAAGCCAGTGTATAAAAAGCTATTATAATCCCTGTCCTCAAACCAAGGAAAAACGAGATACTACCCGAGTCCTACCATCCCATATCCCTTGTTAACTCAAGGGGTAAAGTCGCGGAGAGAATCCTTCTAGAAAGAATCAACAGAACTGTGAATAGTCTTGGAATAATTCCTCCCGAATAAGGAGGAATACGAACTGCCGCAATATTATACCTCTTCTTTCAAACCTATTCTTGCAGTTGGTCGTAGTTGTGAAAGCTCAGGTTTTTGCAAAGCTCTGCAAGTTAAAAGTGACGACAAGCTAGAAAGTAAGCTTCCAAGAAGTCTTATGGACAGCTTTAATAGGTCAGTCAATCAATCAAAGACCTTAACTTCAAAACAGAGGCAGTTTCATTATGATTCAAACATATTAAACTGTAACTCATGCTTTTATGATGATGAATGTGTTTATGCATTATCCACTTTAGAGACTGTGAGTCCTTATTATGAAGTAAATAAGTTGTATAAAACTAGTTGGTCTGTTTCAATAACTGTAACTACTAGTTCTGGAATTATTAAACAACCGCAACATAATACGAATATGCCTGTAACCAAATGGCCATAGAAGGATATGATGGCTTTGATCGTGAGATGAACACTGTCCTGTTGCTACTTGACATGGAGAAGGCATTCGACTCGGTATGGCATGACGGACTCATTTATAAGCTTTTCCATATGCTCGCAGTCCCACTGCACATAGTATCCCTAATTCATTCATACATTACAGATCGTACCTTCCAGGTCAAAGTGGACGATGAAGTTCTCTGTTCCGAAGAACATAAAAGCAGGTGTCCCGCAAGGAACAGTCCTTTCTCCACAGTTATATACCCTCTGCACCTCAACATACTCAAATACCTAACCACAAAGCTGGCATTTTATGCATATGATACGGCAGTATATGCGCAATCCTATTACGTTCAAGCAGCAAAGGCTAAAATCGCCTATCACATGGCCTTACTACGTCCCTATTACGATAAATGGAAATTGAAACTGAATACACAAAAAAACGGAAATGATAGTGAATACTAGAAAGGTCACTAATAATCAAGTCACCCCACTTCTCATAAATAATATCCCCGTTCATCCCAAAAGTCACGTCAACTATATATGCATAATCTTTGACGATAAAAGACTAACCTTCTATTCTTTATGTTTTGATGTTTCTAGTTTGTTTACTAATGTACCTACTGTTTACAATGACGATAAAACTTTAATTATTGTAAAAAATAAACTTGAAAATTAGATCAAGCTTAGAGAACGCACTAAACTAAACATAAATGCAATTATGGAATTACTAACACATGCGTTAACACAACCTATTTTCAATACAAAAATGATTATTACCAACAAAATACAGGTATGGCAATGGGTTCACCATTGTCTCCTGTACTTAGTAATTTATTTATGGAAAGTTTTTAATCAAATAATGTTTATAATTATAATTTTAAACCTTTAATTTGGTGGAGATATATTGATGATGTTTTTTCAATATATCAGTTTGGTAGTAATCATTTAGACACCTTTCTCAATCACATAAATTCACAAGAACCCACTATAAAATTCACAATTGAAAAAGAACAGAATCAAACACTTCCATTTTTAGACATACTAATAAAAAAAGATTTAGACAGATTTGAAACTTTTGTTTATCGCAAACCAACACATACAGATCGATACTTAAACTACAACTCAAATCACCCTATTATGGTAAAAAAAGAAGTTGTAAAGAGTCTATTTGATCGCGCAAAAATCATTTGTAATGATCATAATTTGGAAATTGAAAAGAAACGTATAAAAAATGTTTTACTTAAAAACAATTATCCAAATTATTTCATTAATAAATGACTTAATCAATTCGAACAGCCAAATATAAAGCAAAATCAAAATAAACATATTACAAAAAAATTTATACCATATATCAAAGGGTTATCAAACAAAATTAATCGATTAAGTAACAAATACAACATTAGAACAGTTTTTAGAACACAAAACACATTACGTGCACAACTGACAAAAACTAAACCATATAATGAAAACGAATACACAAAAAACGTTATATATAAAATTCCTTGCGAATGCGAGAAATTTTATATAGGCGAAACATCTAGACCTCTAAAAAAGAGAATAAAAGAACATCAAAGATACATAAAAAACAGAGATTTTGAAAAGTCAAATTTATGCCAACACGCCTTTGATAATGGTCATAGAGTAAAATGGAACGATACTAGTATCGTATCCAAAGAACCATTATCAAAGAAGCGTAAAATCAAAGAAAGTGCATATATTTTACTTAACAAAGATCCTTGTGTGGCTTCTTGTTCAGCATACCTAGATAACACCTGGTTACCTATGTTAGAATAAGAAGTTCAAAATGGTAATTTCCATATAAATTAATAATAACATTCACAATATACCTATTTTACACGTACATAGAACAAATTATATTCGGTACTAAACAATACATTAACCAAACATTTTAAACGTACCTTTCGTAATAATAACAATTCTTGACACTTGACATCAGTGGAATACATTACAGACTTTATCGGTGATACCGAAATATAATTCTATACTCACGGAATACAAGGCTCTGTTCTAACTCGCAACATGGCGAATGAAAGCCTAGAACACCCTGTACAGAACACCTTGTACAAAAGGCTACCAATCTACTTTGACAACCTACCCTATTAAACACTCTTCAACCCCCTAAAACTACAGGCATTACACATGTGCCTCAGACTATGGTTAGTATATGAACACCCCCGCCGCCCTATCAGAGTTCCGACTCCGCAGGGCATAGAGGATTGAACACTAAATCAATTGCCATTAACTCCAACAGATTATCTCTCTCGAACAATGCCGAACTGTTTACGCGCTACGGTACCTGAAATTTTTAAGAGGTTTTTTAATCAATTAATTCTGAAGGGTTTTTTATATCAATTTTTTTCCCAATAAACCACAGTTAAAATGACTGAACTACCGCTCGTAACACTCTGTTGTTTCTAATGCGCCCTACGGGCTAAAATTGAACTTCAAATTCCCACATAAAGGTCTCTTACCTGGGAGGTGGGACCATAGCAATAAATAGTAATGTAATAAGTGTTGGAGGATTGCATTGTCACCTCTAATACTAAATTATTGCAAAAATGTATCTATACAATTTGTTACGGTTCAATTTTGAATTACAAGTCACATCAAGTTTCGAATGGATTAATGTGGGATATGTTGCACGATCTCTCGATGCGTCGTGGTGGTACTGAGTCATGTTTGGGAAACCTATCACGGGTGCGTTGTTTTTGGCCTTGGGTTTGATCAATTTTAAGAAAAGGACAAGCGTTTTGGGATTCTTGGCAGCCATTTTCGGGCCCTGGTCAGCTTCGACTATGTTACATACGTAGCATGCTGTAATCCTCAACCAGTGGAAAAAATAATTGTGAGTGTGTCTTTGGTATCTCAAGTAAGTGATTATCTTCACTTTTTGTTTCGTGGTGGTGTTTTGACCACATAAATTGTCCTTGCGTCCCTCGAGGAACATTGAAGCATTATCCATTGACCACTCCGAGAATTCACCAACATGGCGGCTTCTGCAGCAGCTACAGGGCCAGCAGCGACTTTGTGGTGCTCTGGGGTAAGAGGCGTTAGAGACCTCAAACATCCCGGCCAAGCAATGCCGGACTAATATGAACCAACCCGCATTTTACCGATACTGCCACCTAATGCCGCTAGGAGCAAAGTCATATAATAATATGTTACCCACTTTTATATTGATGTCCTAAGTCCGTTACGAATCTCCCCTTTACATAACTTACAATTTATGAAATTTTTTTTTATGGTACGTCCCCATTTGCGGATATGGCGTATATTGCTGATTTGGCGCTGTGGTCTGATTGGTTGAAATTGAAGTTTCTTCCTAAGTGTTGCCAAATTTCTGCATTCTCATGAAAGTGAATAAGTGTCGGATAAATAGTGGAAAAAACGACAGTTACTTTATCGAAACATTTGACATTTGCCATATAATTTTAGAGGTCCAAAAAAGATGGAATGCAGTGTGCACTTCGGCAACGCTGTGGATCCGCAATATACGCCATATCCGCACATGAGGAAGTACCATTAATGTAACCTTATTTCGCGTCCAGACCCCGTCTAGGCTCGGATTAGAATAAGTCTGGGGGTTTGAATAAATCTGGGGGTTTCTTAGCACTTGCGACTCCTTTCGTAAAAGGCGAAGAAACCAGAAACAAATCTGACGTTATTATCACACCCACCAATGCAAATACCACCAATATTCAAGAGGTCAGTTACTGCTACCAATGTCACAGAATAAAATATACAGAAGCCCCACTCTTTCACGGTCGCAAAATAATGCATAACCTAAAGTTTGGATACCTTGGTATAGCGTCATTCTGACATTTTCCAGTGGCGGAGTGAAAATATTTTAACTTTAATCATGTTTATTGTTTGTAGGTAAGTTCTGGTAAAAGGTGAGTATACCGTCCGTGCTAGATGTCTGTCAGTAAAATAAAAATTTCATATCTTATTCAGTCAGAAATTGCTTCCGGATCTAGCAATATAGTTAGCAAGAATATATATATAAGAAAACATGGTCGGAACTTCTACCAGAGGTTAGCTGGAGTGGTATGTGCAGCTAAAAACTGTAATCATAATCAGTACAACTCGAATCTTTCTTTCGATTTCCTTAATAAAGAAAAAAGTAAGTTTATATTTTCAAATAAGTATCTTAGGAATATTATTCTGTACACATTATGGTACAATTCAGTAGGTTTTACTATTTGTAGAGCAACTGCATGGTCAATTTCTTCGAATCGGCAAGATTTGCTTTGAAATTTGGATTCGCTTCATGGCATCACTTCAAGACAGCATATTCATTGTTGGCACTCAACGCAGAAGGCAACGATTTTCCTCAATAGGAAGGGATATCAAATCTTAGCGGTGAAAGAAACAACAAAAGAGACGTTTATTGTCTGAAGATCTAGGTGAACAGTTGGCAGTTTGTAAATGCCCTACAATACATTTGTGTCTTTCGTATTGGTGTGGATCTCTTTAATACACATATAATAAAAAATTTGCCCTGCAGAAGTTTATTTCTTAAATGTATAGTGTTTGCAGAAATCATGTTTGGCAGCATCAATAAATTGTATGGATTGGAAATATTTGATGTAATCAAAAAGTAAAAAAAAAATATGTTTTTTGAAAAATCTATAATTTAAGTAATTCAGAAAATATTATATCTACTATATACATATCGCTACACCTGAGCTATGTTAAAGCCTTGCTTATTAAAGTGCTTGCGAAAACAGACACTTGCGACTATAGACCTGTTACTCACACTGAGTTGAGTAAACTTGTGTCGGGGCCTCCTAAATGGACGGTGACCATAATTTCTTGCTGTGCATCACCCCGTAAAACGTTGTTTAGAAATCCGAAAAATTTCGACTATCTTATAAATGCGTTCTTGCTATATACCATGCATGAGAGTAAGAGATTGAACACCAAAATCATGCCTCGACAGCAGGCAAAGACTGAATGCTTGAGGTACATAGTCGCTTCTCATTCTTCCACATTCATGCAACATACGGATAGAAGATTTTTTTTCGGAAGCAAATTGGTCCGATATTGTTTTGAAGGTGGAAGCAAGTAAATTCTGCGTCACTGATCTCTGCAAACAGATTTCAGACAAAGTGGAAGAGTGCTTAAGACGTGATAAGTTCCTCATTTAATCTGATAAGCTAATCACCAATGACTGATGTTTTATGACGACCTATATGGCACGGAGCAAGTATCTACGATGAAGACAATAGCAAGATACTTCAAACAAATTGCCAATCTCAAAAATATTTTTTATACCTAAAGGTGAAAAGAATGCGCTTCTGTATGCTCTGCAAAATGCGCCTTGCTCAGTGGGAATATTGCGCCAAGTGAGGTGGGACCAAGGATGATGGCTGGCACAGACACTTGGAATAGGGTTGCTGAGAAGGCAGCAAAGTGCGAAAACACAACGGTGTAATGTTAGACAGACATGGTCAGGTGATGACATCTCCAAACAGCTGAAGTCATACTGTGGTCGACGATCGATTCCACTTGCCACTTACTACGCAGGTGTGACAACCAGAAGGGGTCAGCTATATGTCCAGAAGATCTTTGATGACATATGCAAGCTCACTAGGCCAGACACCAAGGAAAGGGCAATTATCGTCAGCAATAATGTGTTCGGTTGGACTCCACAGGCTGACAGAGCAGCGTGGTCTCTACATCATGATTGATACTGCATGATTGTGTGGCAGAAACAACAAAGGCCCCAGAGAATTACAGACTTAAGTCGATATGGACAAACTTAACGGCAGTTTTGGACAATCGGGGATTCCTTGATGGGACAAAGCTACGAAAACGTCTGTTTCACTAGTTACTATCACTAGTTACAAACGCGAAACTTTTAGGTCGCAGTATTAACGAACATCTGGACTGGAGTGAGCATATAACCAATTTAGGTAAAAAGTTAAATTCAATATGCTACGAAATAAGAACTGTTGCCAAATATATGAATGAGAAATCAATTATTATTATGTACTTTGCTAACTTTGAGTCCTTACTGAAATATGGCATAATTTTTTGGGGTAGAGATGATATGACCCAAAGTATATATTATGTGTGTCTCATTACAATTATTAAAAACATGAGTTATTTGGAAACATGTAGATCATTATTCAAACGTTTAGGGATAATGACGGTTTGGGCATTGTATACCTATATATGAGAGTCTGTTATTTTACTTTAAAAATAGAGATAGTTTTAATACTTTTAATAAACCCGAACACCATTACAATACAAGGGCATTACCTAATACACATATTGGCGGTAACAGAAAAGTGCCCCCATTACATGTGTCCTAAATTGTTTAATGCATTACCAGTCAACCTGAAAAGAATCAACTCTCAAAAGAGATTTAAGAAAGAAGTAAAACACTTACTGATAGCACTAGAACCATATAACTTGAAAGAATTTTGTAGTAGTCTGTAATTCAGGATAAGTAGAAATATGTATACTAAATACTGTTACTATATGAGAATCTCAGATTAAGATTCTACCATTGACATGTTTATGCTAAGTGAACATTATTTGAAATAAAGTTTGTTTCTATTCTATTCTATCTCAGCAATGATTTCCATGGAGTTGATCTCCAAAACATGCACATTTGTGTTGCAGCCGGACATATTCGTCATACTAAATGCGGCATTTGCCCTATGGGTGGCTGGGGTATGCCTCATATGGGTGCTTTCCTCACTCAAGAGTGCAAAAATGAGATCACGGCCTACTTGGGAGTAATGGCATCAATCATTGACCTCATGCCTGCGATGAAGAGAAGGATATCATCATTAGTCGACCAAATTCTGGGGCAAGATTTTGAAAATGTGCCTGCGCTGTGATTTTTCATGTTTCCGCGCACTCTGCGAATGAAAGGGGTGCCCGATCCAATTGGGTCAATCATGCGGACGATACGCAATGGGATGATAGGGGACTGTCAATCAGAGATATTTCGAGCTGCACTAACCCCGCCGAACACACATGGATTTTTTTGGAAGTACTGAGGGGATTGACAATTGATGCATCAATTGCAGCTGTTTTTGGTCAGTTCTTACCGTAATGAATTGTATCCATTCATTACGAGATTAAGTGAATGCTCTTACGCAATATCAAACATGGAGAAAGGACGGCAATAATGCATCTTCTAAAGATCAAGCTTAACCCATTAAAGCCCCGCGGTGCATATATGTAACGCAAATTTCCTGTAATTTATTTGCTATTCTTCGCAAAACTTCTTCTACTGGCAACGAGATGGCACCATCGTCCCCTGTGAAATATCGTAAACTAACCTTAAAAGCGTTTTGCCGGTAATTTAAGAGTGTTGTTTGTTTCTAAATTTGTTGAAAATAATAGTAAATTTGGTGCTTAGACAAAAATATGGACACACGGTTCGAATAAGTACCACTATTTCTTTCGTGTTTTAGTTGGTGATATTTCGTAATAAATATTCGAAAGGCACATATATGATTGCATAACTGATTTGTCCAAATTTTATTTTAGATAATATAGATTGATACAGTACCATAGCAAATATCAGCGTTACATATATGTAACGCTGGGCTTATAGAGAAGTACTGTAGTTCCTTGTTGCAGTCGGTTATGTTTGAAATGCTTGTTTACAGAAAGGGCTTTACATTAGAAGAAGCATTACAAATTGCTTACACGGATGATGTCGAGTCCATATATACAGGGTGTCCCAATTCTATTTAGACACTAAATATCTCCGCCCCTGTACACTTTCAGATAAAAAGTTTATGGTTTGGAAAGGTGCTTTCAATGTCAATTTACTAATATGTTCAGGGTGAAGCAAAAACGTCCTTTTTGACGTAAACTTAATTTTTTTCAATGGAACACCCTGTATTTTATTCGAGATTTGGATGCCTCGTTAAATATTCAATCAACAATGTATAACACTTTTTTTTCTAATTTCAATACTTTTCGAGAAAATCACAAAAACATCATTGCATGTTCAATATTACGGGTAATTTTTATAATCTCGCCTGATTTATCCACAACCATAGCAACGTCATTCTGAAAGTTTTCTGTCAAAAACTTTCAGCTATTTTTTATGGGGTTATTTGAAGAATGAAGTTTATTCTGTTCAGTCAAGAAATTTGGAGGAGTTGAAAAACAAAATTACTCGTGCCTGCAGGGAAATATCCGCACACACTATTAGAAATACATGTACCGGGGAACTGCTTAGAAGGTATGAATTTTGCTATACCGACAATGGACGCCAGTTTGAGCATCTCTTATAAGTTTAGTTTTTAACAACTGTAATTAGTATTATTATGTGTTTGTGATTTTCTCGAAAAGTATTGAATTTAGAAAAAAAAGGTGTTATACATTGTTGATTGAGTATTCAACGAGGCATCCAAATCTCCAAAAAATACAGGGTGTTCCACTGAAAAAAAATATGTTTAGGTCAAAAAGTACGTTTTTGCTTCACCTTGACATATTAGTAAATTGTCATTGAAAGCATCTTTCCAAACCATGGACTTATTATCTGAAACTTTTTTTCTCTGAAATGTACAGGGGCGGAGATATTTAGTGACTAAATAGAGTTGGGACACCCTGTATATAGAGCCACCTGAAAGCAGTGTTTTGACTGATGAGGAATCGGGCGACGATATGATGAAGAAGGTGACTTGAATCGACTTAGCGGTCGTCAGTTACGAGCAGAAGTGGAAATTCAGTTGAGAAACCGACAGAACGATGAAAATGACATGTTGGCTAAAACAGTAGGTCATAAGAATACCCCTTCTGCTTCAAAATCTGCGACAGCAGCATCAAAACATCCTCCTTACGATTGGATCGACGCAGATTTAGAAAACGTTACTAGAGAGTTTCCAGCAGCAAGCTATCAAAATTTTGTTGAAAAAACCCTGTAGAATTATTTTAAGTGTTTTGGGACGAATCTATTTGGAGGTTTTTGGTCGAAAAATCCAACAAGTATGCTTTGTTCAGAAACCGGACTGATCCTGCAATAAGATTAGAAGAAATGAAATGTGCAATTGGCATATTGATACTAATTGGTTATAATGTAAAACCGTGAAAACGTTATTTTTGGGATACCCTTAGTGATCTTGGAAATCCTCTGGTCAAATACTCAATGAGACGAAACTGGTTTTTTCAAATATTGCAAAACCTTCACTGCGCTCATAATAGTGCACCCTATCCAAATGACAAAGCGTGGAAGCTAAGGCCACTAATGGAGAAACTGAAAGAGAAGTTTTTGCAAAATTCTGTTCCGGAAGAAGATATGAACTTTGATGAACCCATGGTCAAATATTATGGCAGATATGGCTGCAAACAATTTATAAAAACCAAACCCATTCGCTTCGGATTTAAAATGTGGTGTCTCAATAACAGGTTCAGCTACTTACTGAATTTTTACCTCTATCAAGGCAAAAACCCTAAAGGAGATATTGCCTAGGAAACAAAATATGGAAGATGTCCCGCCCCATTACTCACGATGCTCGATGAGTTGCCTAACGATAAGAAGCATTTACCTTTTCTGGAATAGTGGATTTTAATGTCGTTGAATGCCCAGCGTTACATATATGTAACAGCCCTTTGACAATACGTTATAGGGCCGAATTCGATAACTTTCAAATTTATCACTTTTTTATGACCTATTGACTTAATAACAGGCAAATGAACAAATTTTTTTAAGAATAACGAAATTCGGGCTTTGGTTGGTTAAGGATTGTGATATAATTGATGTAATTTACAGCAGACACCGTCTATGAGTTTTATGAAGAGAATGGGTTGACGGTAGACAATCACGCAACGCTTAATTAATACACCCTACTTGCCAGGAAGAGGCATGAGCCTACAGGTAGCATGATTTGTCAGGCAGTGAACGTGGTACCAGTCTGTTCGTCAGAGCATACAAATTATTCTAGCATGTATGATGCAATCCCTCTTGAACCTAGAGTAGGGAGTATAGTAATGGGCCGAGGGAATTTTTCCAATTTGGAAAACTGAGAAAGTATGTGTGCGGTAGAGACCACAGAGGAAGAATTACCTAGAGTCATTTATTTACAAAATTTTGTCTGGTATCATTTCTAAAGGTTCGGTGCGATGTTGCCGGCTCTCAGGGTCCAACTACACAACCCATATGTTTATATGTTGTGTAGCCAAATGTAGCCGTACAACACGATCAAAACATAGGTAGAAAATCTTCTTAATTGACGAATTGGCAACAGTGCTGTCAATTCAATATGTGTGTCCACCTCAAAGACGATTCCAGAAAAGCTGTTTTTGATTAGGTCCGCCATACTTTATTGTGGGTCAAACAAACCATGTAACCAAACATACGAAACTTTGCGTGTTTATACGGAAATGATCCACAAGGATCATGACAATTCACATGTTGTTGGTACTTTTGGGGTGAGAAATCTTTTATTAAAAGAATATTTTTCTGTTGTTATTTACATTTTTTCACATTACTTTTTAACATACTTTTTTACTTACAACATAAATAGATTTAAGTATAAAAAAATAGTGAGAATGGCAACCCCGCCGCCGGTTTATTAATTTGGATGTGTAAACGTTTGAACAACATCGATGTTGTTGGTTTGAACATTGAAACTTATTGAAAACGTCGTTAATTTCTAATTTTTGTGCCGAAAATGTTTAGAAGTGAATATTACTTCAAGCTTACTGGTGATGTGAAGTATCCTTATGACTAGAAAGTGGAAATAATAAACAATATTGATCCTTACTCCCTTTCGCCACAAGATTTGAGTTTCCCAATTTGTGATTTGCCGAATATGACATTACTGGATCTTGCAGACTATTTTATTTTAAAGCACAGTTATTATACGTAGGTACTAAGCAGCAGTTGAAAGCATATAAAAGTCTACAAGCTTTTAAACTGTATGAATCTGGTGCAGTTCTTTCGATCCATGCAAAACAAGTCATCAAGGATGCTTATGTAATTTTAAGTAAGGTAAGATCAATTTAAACAAGCTACTGCTTTAGCCAAAGTTATAGCTTATGCGGGTTTTTTTTATAGTTTTTTCTACAATCTGAACTTCGAGACTAGCATATTCATCAAGTCGTGTGAATAGCTATATGTTTCTGAATTCTCATATATCAATTTAGGGCCTGCTGTTTGCCAAATTGAACCAAATTGAGTTTAACCATACAAGCAGAAATTCAACCAATTGTCAGTTGTGTTTTCTCCTTATATTTTATACATACTTAGGACAGGACAACTTGACTTTATAAAACTGGGCCACATAACCACATAACTTTTCAATTCCATCAGAAATCTCATTAAAGTAAAGTTCTTATTAAAGGTGCTTATCAAGACTATGTTAGGTTTAGAATCACTGGGTGTACACATTTTGCAGATTTAGTTGTAGGTATTCAGAAGAATTTATGGTGACATAAATTACATTTTTTAATAGATTTCCTGGGAATTGCCTTAGAATTGCTAACAACTATTAAGAAAAGAAAAGCGTCCTACCTAGGTCATGTATTTCGAAATGATAAATTACGGTTTGCTACAACTGATCATGGAAGGCAAGATAGAAGGTAGGAGAGGGTTAGGTAGAAAGAAGAAATCCTGGCTAAAAAACCTACGCGAATGGTTCCAAATACCAGAAGCTTCAAATATAATTCATGCGGCGCAAAACAGAGAAGTCTATCACATGATGGTCGCCAACCTTCGGTAGAAGACGGCACTGAAAGAAGAAGAATAGATTTCCTCAAAATTCACCCCAGAGGGTCATTTACCCCAGAGGTGAGTTTTATTGTGGGAACATAGAATATTTAGTGAAATTTAATTGAATTTAGTAATATTTAGTGAAATTCAAGGAAATTTTACTTGACACTTAGTGGAATGAATTTGAACATAATTTATGAATTGATTTATCTCTCGTTTTAGGTGCTGTGTGAACATGTGATAAGACAAGATATCAATTTACTTACACAATAAGCCTCATTTGCAAGGTTGTGGTTTAACAGAGTCAAGTGGGCTGTGAATCAAGAAAACTCTCACCAAGTAAAAAAATTTACATATGTTGGTCAAGTGCAGACATTTTGTTGCAAAGGAGGCAGAAAATGTCATAAAAATAACATGACTGCCATAAAAGTACATAGATAACTCCAGATATAAGAAAGTGCATGAATGCAAAATGCAAATTATTTTCACTTGTATTTTAATGTGAGAGATCTCTTTCTTTGAGTTGTTGAAACAAAATAGTGGGGTGACAACTCGAGTGAAATTCATTTTATCTAAATGCTTTTATTACTCCAACTTTTTGGGTAAAAAATTCATACCCAACTTGAGAACTTCTTCCTGAACTTTTCTGTTGAACTCCTACTGTTACATGTAAGTCATTCACTTGTTATTGACATCAAGTAAGCATTGGAAATTAGACTTTGACATTTTTATTGTATTTTCTCAACATGTGCTGAAAGGAGGTATTTAGGTTTTTAAAAAAATGAGGATTTCAAAGATAATGAGATGACAAAAATAAGTGAATGACTTGTATTTACCTATTATAATCTACCTGTTTATTGTATTTAATATTATTAGTGTAAATTCGCAGTATTGTTAGGGTTGTATTAATTGTTACTTAATATCACTTTTATTTACATGCTCAGAACTGCATATAAAAACATGTTGTGTACCTGCCTAATATCCAAAAACAATTTGTGTACTTTTTACAACTTTGACACCCTATCCTAACTTCAGGGAGAATCGGATCGGAAGCTCCAAAATGGCATTATAAAACCCCACTTAGTAGTGTTTATAATTTAACCAGCACCAAGCCACACTTAGCTAGCTACAACCTTTGACAACAACAATTGAAGCTCCTCCTTGAAACACTATAAAATATTTTTGTAATGCTTTTATTCCAGCCAATGTACCAAATTCTTGATTGAAAGACATGAAATATGAAATAAGACATGAAGGTCTTGTAAAAGGATTCTACGTGGTTGGTCTAATGACAGATTTAGAGAAGTATTTAAATGGTAAGTTTAATAGGACTTTTATAAAAGGACAGTATGTACTAAAATAGTGCCATGGAAACATCTTGGACTTCCATTGTCTATATTGAGTTTTTTTACACGACATTTCGAGCAGTGGAATCTCTGCTCGTTCTCAAGTGAAACTGAAACCAGCAGAGATTCCAGCCTCACTTGAAAATGAGCAGAGAGTCCACTGCTCAAAACGTCATGTAAAAATACTCAATAAAGACAATGGAAGTCCAGGATGTTTGGCTTAATAGTACATCATTGTCTACCACCTTTAAACAAAAATAGTGGTATGTTTAAAAGCAGATAGTATGTTTAAAATATTTTAATATGTTTAAAAGTCCACAGAACTTTCTTATGATGAAAAAAATATAAACATGTCTTGTACGTAGTTGGACTAAAGATGAATTTAGAAGATAATTATTTAAATGGCAAGTTCAGCAGGACTTTTATAAAAGGATAATATGTAACGAAATAGTAGTATGTTTAAAAGTAAATAAAATGTTTAAACTATTTTAGTATAAATATCTATAATATATATGATAGTATGTTTAAAAGTGGCTAGACATTCTTACAATGAAAAACTATAAACAAACAATACTGTATGGATCAGAACCAATTACATACCTACACCTTTTTGGAGAGCCTGTAGAAAGGCATGATTTTGGTTAACTAATTATTTCTAAAATGCTCATTGTTAATATCAGATTTTTTGTGTTTAAGTTTAAACTAAAATTAAACTACCTCATTATCAAAGTATGTATTTGTCTTGCTGACACAACTTTTGACTGGAGGCTCTTAAAATTATTGTATAAAACTTCCTTTGCCTAAAAGAAACAACATAGGAATACACTTATTACCTAAACTCTATTTAGAAATCATACCTGTGTTTGGATCACACTTAGCTTTTCTAAAATTCCTTTCAAGAACCGAAATTCTAGCTGAGCAACCAGCCTGGGTTTGCCTTTCAGGGCAATGCAGGTTTTTCTACAATTTTAAACATAAATAAGTAGGTATGCTCCAGTATACCTGCGCTAGGTATATGCGCATAATTACTGTTGAACTTACCAGTTATGAAATATCCGGTAATACGTCTCTTCCTAAGTCATTTTTGCTTCCTTTAAGGCTTGAAATTCAAACCCAAGCATTTCCATTTCCATGTTCAGTGTTCACTAACCAGGCAGATCAGGAAATCGAAAGAATGAAACGGTATTTCAATTATCTCATTCAGTACGCATTTGAACATAAACGACATTACAAGAATAAGACATTTCCAATAAGGGCATAATTCAAAGCAACACTTCAGATGATGATTAGGCCGATTAGAGACTTTAGGGGATACTTGTAGTTAAAAATATCTTAAATCAAAACTGAAACATGATGATAAAGATCGATTTTCAAGTTTAGTTTGACAGTGACATTGTGGGGCAAACATATGTCAAATGACGTAATCTTGGAATCGTCTATTGAACTGATGTCAACCACAAAACGTCAAAACGTGTTTTGACACTTGTGATCTTTGTGTTTGAAGTTGAGGCAGTGCTTGCGAACGTTTTGTGCGATTTTTTGGTTTTCTATTAAAGATTATATCATTATGGTGAGATATTGTGGCATATGTAAGACTTCTAGTTATAAAAGTGGGACAGAAATCTTTCGTATCACAGGTAAGTGCATGTATCATGTTTTCACCGATTACCCGACTCGGCGGGCATTTTTTCATTCCCCTCGCGACGCGAGCCCTCTGTGGTCCATATGCATGTTGGAAGTAAACAAAACTGACAATTTATGATTGACTCACTGAGTCTATCTAGTTTGAAGGTCGATGGTGGAGACGCATTTGGCACACCCGCAAAGGAGGTAAGACTATTGAGTACATGAGACTCACAAATCTGCTCCACTTCGAAATGCCCGTTCCGACTGATGTGTCGATCTACCTTGAGGCGATAGGCGACATCATCGACAAAACCAACAGAGAATTCGGAATAGTGTTCGATGACAGATTGACCCTTCCCGTGGTCGCAGGGGTCCAAGGCACATATGGAATAGTTGGTGAGCAAAATCACTTAACTTACTTGTTGGGTATACCCTTATTGATATAGTTTGCTAGCAGCCAAACTTAAAAATTAGGAACAATATTAGGTACATTATTTGGATAAAACCTCTTTAAAACATGTTCGTTTGTCCCAAAATTATACTTGTTAAAAAACGTTTGTAAAAACTTGTAAAAAAAAGGTAACTTGTTGACTCAAAAATGGTTAATTTTATGATTTATTTGACAAAAATGTACTTCGAAAAGAAGAACCAGAATATCTTTTTCTAATTGAAATTTTTATCCATACAGCGATCGTCAGTGTCGATGAAATACTCTTGTTACTTTCACTCTGACCAAAAGTGACACCAAGTTTTTAACTTTTAAATGGAACAGACCCGTTCAATTAAGGATTAAGTTCTGCTCTTAAGTCTTATTGATTGTGAAATTATACTGACTCGTATTGAAGCCAACAACAATAGCATGACTCATAAATAGATTAAAATTTTAAAGTTTATTTCAACATTAAAAACAACACATAGACTTGTAGCATTTTCTTTTTCACAAAGAAAACCTATTGGCTTCCCTTTCATTCCTTCATAAATAACTTGTAAAATACCATTTTATTTCCAAAGAAATATGACTACCTTGGCCGCCATGTTTGTCCACCTTGATTATCGTTAATATGCGATCCTTCACTTCGAGTTCTATGGTTAGAAATCGTTTGAAAGTTGACTTCTTTCGGACATTGACATGTATCAATGGGGTGATTAATTATTTTGCTATCTGTACAGCATTGCCAAATTTCACCAATACTTTTACTTAGATTCCCTTATTTTCTCCATGTGCTCTTCTAATACTTTCCCTAAATTTATCTTTTATTTAGCAACAATGGGAAGATTTTCATATTTCGCGGTTCATTTTCTCCTTCTTTTTATTTCCCCCTTTTGACACTATAATTTCCGTTTTTTTTACCAATTCAGAGCCCAGGTGGTAAAGGTAAAAACGTTTGATAGCCCCTTTTCCATCTTGACCACTGTCCAGGGCACATCGGACGTCAGCCTGTCCCTAAACGGCTACAGCCTAGCCATGTGGCTATTGTAAAGTTCTCGTATTTTGGGGTAAGAATTTCTTTAAATAATTTAAACTTATCTAAGCCTTTCCTTGTTCATTTATTAGGTCCAATTTTTGAGTAGTCCAATGTTTGAGTAGTCCAATGTTTGAGTAGTCCAATGTTTATTTGAGTAATAAGACTCAATACCCTTTTTTCGGATCTTACAAGTGCAACCTTTCATCCTGCACGTGTGCCGATAATGGAGCCGTTAGTGACGGTGATGGCTCCTAGGTTTTAAACCGTCTGGGTTTTGGAGCCCTTTTGCCGAAAATGGAGCCGTTAGTGACGGTGATGGCTCCTAGGTTTTGAACCGTCCAGCATTACCACACATGATGCATTGATCCTCTACCTCAACTAGCAAAAAAGCCCTACAAACTGGCCAAGTATTTCAACCCGTAGGAGTAGATTTAAAAACCAAGTGTACCTGCACTAACGTTAGGTAAGAACTAACACCATAGTAAATAAATGTGCCTAATTTTAATCATTCCTGTTGGTTTTACTTTGGTTTCATCACCTAAACAATATGAACATCAATTACTTTCTATGATATTTTCTCAATTTTAATATTATAGCTATATCTGTAACTTAAATTGAGTGGCGCCCAATTAACAGGTCTAGCTTATCTAACTATACTAAGCTTCAACCCTTTTTATGTCATTTTAAACCATGACCTAGCTCTCCACCTACCCAAAGCTGCCGTTCGCATAGTATGTGGCTTTGCTAACTTTTATCTTTTTTAAAATACGTCACATATTTATTTGACGCCCAACGTGTGGGGCCCCCACTGAAGTGTTTTGTTGAAGTTTAAGTGAGCTTATTTGCTTTTCATCTCTAGACCTGTTTGGTGATCATTCCATAAGTATTGATTTTGCCTTTTGTTTTTCATTACATTCTGTAACGGTTTGTTGAAATTTCTTTCAAAATTGAATTTGTGCCTTTTTACATTTGATAGAATTTGTATTGATGAATTTAGATAAGTTTTTTAATGCTCAAATTGCTTATTGAATATGGTAGTGTGATCATGATCCGTGACTGAACCTCAACCTTTTTTTGATTTCCGATACTATTTAATTCTGTTATTGTGACTTTATAATATTGAAAATGATAACTTCTGACTGACTTGTACAAGGACTTATGTGAACTTAGTTTGCTCTCTGTACATAAATCCTCTTTCATTTATCTTCAAAAATATTTTTGGTTAGGTACTGTTTTATCTAAACTTTTGTCCTCTTGTTAACTATAGAGAAAATGGACCCTTTCAATTGCAATCATCTTTTGAATTATGAATTAGAATTTGAACTGAATATTCGCCGAGTTTATAGTAACCGAAATGTAAATGATAAACGTGTAATCATTAGAAAGCTTTTGAAAACGGAGTCTGAGATAAATAAACAAGGATATTTAATCGATAGCGCACAGTATGAGGAGAAGTTTGATTTTAAGTTTGAGGAGAAAGGCATGACTGACTCAATACTTTCTGTTACTGGACTTATAGTAGATTTTGAAAGTACGACAACTGATTCTACCTTTTTGAGAATTAAGTCACGTTTGGCACATCTTGTTAACCGAATTAATCTTCTGAATGTACCAGAAGATAAGGATCATTTATTATTGTTGTTGCTCAATTAAATAATCAATTTAATGGCTTGACTCAAATTCCTGCTGAAAGTACAAAAATTAAATATCTAAAGAAGAATCTTCTTCCAGAGTACATAACCCAATTAGCACTTCAACAGATTAATTCAATTGATGAATTAGTAACTCTTGGTAAAAAATTAGAAGAGGCCAATTCTCTAAATAAGAAGGAAATGTCAGGTATGTGTTATTTGAGTCATTTCCATAGTCCTGATAAAGATAAAACTAATCATTCAAATAATAGTAAAGGTATCGCTGATTCTCGTTTTGTTTCTGAGCCTAAATCAAGTTTGTCTGGACCCCAAAATAATGAGCTTTCTGTGGATAAGAAGAAACAACCAATTAAATGTTTTAATTGTGGACTTTCGAACCATAGATATACTGCTTGTACTGAGAAACGAAAAAGGTTCTGTTATCTTTGTGGCCTGGAGTTATTGTTTCTTCTTGTCCTGATTGCACAAAAAACGCAAAACTCTAGTGTTTCGTGGTGGACGTAACACTAGATTAGCAAAAACACAATCCAACCTATCTTCTAAAAATCCTTCAAAAGCACCTTTGTCTAGGTTTCTCAAATCTGACTGGGAAAAGTGGCTCTCTATAGTGTCTGATTTTTATAGGGTAAATATCCCTATTAAATGTGAAACCTTACCTTTATTTATTAAAGTACCTTTGGACAACCGTCCATATATTAATATTAATATTTTTAATAATGACTTTGTGGCTTTATTATATTCAGGAGCAACTTCTTCAGTAATTGGGAATGAAGTGAAAATTTTGAAAATGTTTAATATTAAAATTTATTCATCTTCTGATTTTATTGTAAGTACAGCTGATGGTACTTGTACTGAAGTGACTGGCATAGTGGATCTACCGATATCAATTGGAGACACTTTTGGGTTATTGACATTTTTGATAATTGCTTCCATTACTCATTATTTTATTTTAGGTGCAGATTTTGCGAAACAATTCAACTTAATCATGAACTTTGAAAATAACAACTGGTCAATTTCAAGAAATAATGCTAAAATTTCAGTTATTTCAAATTCAAAAAATGCTGTTTTGAACTTAAATCAATTGATAATCTTTTAGAACATGACAGAAAAAGAGCTCAGTTAATTATTGATTCCTTTAAAGAAATTGATAGTGAAAATCGACTTGGTAGAACTAATAAGTTAACCTTGAGCATTGATACTGGTCATGCCAAGCCTTTTAGATGTAAACCATTTTTAATGTCTCCTTATATGCAAAAACTTATGAACGATGAATTAGACTCTATGCTGAAATTAGGTGTCATAGAAAGTTCTAAGAGTTTGCAGAAAATTCTTCATATTTATATCTGATCTTTGCTATGCTATGCTCAATGATGCATACTTAATTTTCAAGGGAAAAGTTAAAGAGCCAGGCTTCACATTCAACATTGCTACGAAGCTGTCAACTAATGATATAGTTTATGACCCCATATTATTAGCTCAAATAGTGCCTAAATTTATGGAAATCTGTTTCGCTAACATGAAGCACAAGAGTGATATCCCAGTGGAGATCAGAAATGCAATAGACATGTGCTTAAATTCATTGAAAACTGTGTCGTACGCTGGAAAGGACTTTGATGAGGACAAATATTGGGATATCTGAAAAAGCCTCATCTGCATTATATAGGATAATCATTAGAATAGTGGGTAATGGGTTTAAATTAACCAAAAATACAAAAAAATCAAAAAAGTAAAAAAATACAAAAATAAAAAATAAGAAAACTTTTTAGTTAAAAAGAAAAACGCCGAATATAGATTTGTGTATGACGGTAGGCGTTTAAATGCAGTTACTAAGTATGATTCTTGGCCAATGCCTCACATTGATAGAATTTGGACATTTTGAGAGGTGCAAAGTATATTTCCTCAATTGATCTCCGAAAAGCCTTTTGGCAAATTCCTTTATATGAACAATCAAAAGAGAAAACTGCTTTTTCTATCATTGGACGTGGTCAATTCCAGTTTACGGTTATGCCATTTGGGCTTTGTAATTCAGCTCAAACTCAACAAGGTTTAGTAGAATCTATTTTCGGTCCTGAATTTGAACCACATATTTTTACTTATCTTGACGATATTTTAGTATGTAGTCCTACCTTGGAACATCATTTAGACCTTTTAAATACCGTGAAAGACAAATTGAGGGATGCTAACCTAACAGTTAATTTAGAAAAATGCTGCTTTTTTAAGACTTCATTAAAGTATTTGGGTTTTATTGTGAGAAACAACTCTTTGTCTACTGATCCAGAAAAGGTTGAGGCGATGGTTAATTACCCAAGACCAACGACCTCAACAGAGATCAAGATCAGCTGATCAAGCGTTTTGTAGGAATGTGTTCTTGGTATAGAAGATTTATTCAGAATTTTTCATCTCTTGTCAGCCCATTAAATGATCTTCTGAAAGGTAAAAAGAAGGAACAGCCAATTGAATGGAATGAATTTGCTGAGGCTGCTTTCATTAAAATTAAAGAACTTTTGGTATCCAGTCCCATACTTGCTCAACCTGATTTCTCTCAACATTTTTATGTTCAGTGTGATAGTTCTGATTATGGCGTTGGAGGTGCTTTAACCCAGATTCTTCAAGGAGAAGAAAAGGTTATTGCATACCCTAGTAGATCTTTGTCACGTGCTGAAAGGAATTACACTGTAACTGAATGAGAGTGTCTTGCTGTTGTTTTCTGCATAGACCTAATTGAGACCATATATTGAAGGTTGTTGTCGCTTTACTGTCATTACAGATCACCATTCTCTTCTTTGGTTGAATAATCTCAAGAATCCTGTTGGTCGTTTAGCCAGATGGGCTGTCAAACTTAGCCAACACAATTTTGACTTAATTCATAGAAAGGGATCTCAGAATGTTTTAGCAGATGCCTTGAGTCGAATTCCTGTACCTATTTTAGAGGACGATATCGATGAGGAAGATTGGCCTTCTTTTATTAAAGTTTCTGCATCAGTTTTGACTATGGATATAAACTCTAAAACATCTGATAAATGGTATATCTCTTTGAAAACAAGGATTTTAGAGCATCCAGAGGATTATCCTCAGTGGAAAGAAGTGGATGAAAAGATTTATAAGGTAGTATTTTCTAGATTCTTATCACATGGAATAGACAATGATTGGAAATTAGTAGTACCTAAAGACCAACGACATACAGTAATTGATTCATGTCATAGCCCTCCTACTTGCTCTCATCTAGGGTTTAGAAAAACTTTCTTTCGTTTGCAAGATTTTTACTATTGGCCACAGATGCGAATAGATGTGTTACGTTTTGTGAGAAAATGTGGTGCACGGTTGGTATGTGGTGCACAAAAACATTCAAATCAAGGAAGAATGGGTCTTATGGGAAAATCTAAAACTGTTGAAAGACCTTTTGAAAGTATTACCATTGACCTAATGGGTCCTTTTCCTCGTTCAAAGAAAGGTAATAAATGGCTTCTGGTTATTCAAGACTGGTTTACTAAATATTCCCTTATTTTTCCACTCAGAGATAGTAATGCGCCCAAAATAATTAATCTTTTGGAAGATAGAGTTTTCCTAGAATATGGAGTTCCCAAGTTAATTTTCTGTGATAATGGACCTCAATTTATTAGTGCAAATTTTAAGAGACTTTGTGAACGATATAAGGTTAGGATTTCTTATAGCCCTGTGTATGCAGCCCAATGTAACTTTGTGGAGCGCAATAATAAAACCATTGGTACGGCTATTCGAAGTTATATAAATAATCATAATGATTGGGATTTATATGTTCCTCAAATTAGGCAGGCTTTGAATACTGCTGTTCATGATGTTACAGGTTTTACACCCTCATATTTAAATTTTGGTCGATATGTTCCATTGTGTGGTGACTATTATCAAGTGAAGCTTGATACTGATTTTGAAATTATTCCTGGTGATAGAGGGACATATGCTGAAGGATTTGTGGAATTTAGAGATTTATTCAAAGAAGTACGTGAAAAACTGAAATCAGCCTATGATAAGAACGTGCGTTCTTATAATCTCCGCAAGAGAGATGTCAGATTTTATGTAGGAGATAAAGTTTGGCGACGTAATAAAGTTTTGTCAAATGCAGTGAAGAAATTCTCTTCCAAGTTAGCTCCAAAATTCATCTTCTCTATTGTGCACAAGAAATTGTCGCCTGTAGTTTATCTTTTAAATAACTTGGATGGGACAAATGCCGGAAAATGGCACATCAAAGATTTAAAAAAATATCTTGGTTCTTCGGAAGATTTAGGTGACAATGCGGACAGTGCTAGTGAAACATAAACTTTCATGTTTCCTTTATGTATCTTATCTTACCTCTATATCGCCTCTTACCTTTTATTACCTGTTACCTTGGTTGGTAACCTTACCTTAAATAAATACCTCAACCTTAATGGTTACCTTTCCTTTTGTACCTTACCTTTGTTAAGTAGATTTTTCTGTTTTGGTACTTATACTAATGAGTATCTCTTACCTCGATTAGTTGCATCTATTTCAACTAATCATGTTTTACCTCAAATCTTTCTTTTCTCGATTGGTTGTATTATATTCAACTAAACGTTGTTGTCTGATATTGAGGACAGTTTAGTAGTAGTGCTTATGTGGCATACTACTCAATTTTTGCCTTTTAACTTCCTGCTATGATAAGCAGTGAAATTTATGTGTTGATTTCAGAGTGCACCTGAACTCAACAATTTATCTGGTTTTCCGAGATTTGTTTTTCTTTTGACTTCCTTATATGTTGGTAAAACAATTGTTATGTTGCATCTTTGAGTCAGCCTGAGACAAAATTTTGAACTTGAGTCGCTCAGTTCAAGACTTTTGTTAGTGGGACAATTACCAACATATATACCTTTTAAATGAGTATTCTTAATTGACTTTAGATATGTTCTTGACGATTAGTTAGTGTGAACTGAATGGTTTTTTGACTTCTATATGTCTTTAGAGTGGGTTATATTTAATTATAGAAATTTTGAATTTTTATTTTGGCTAATGTGATTATAGCATCGAGTACCTACTGACTTTGACCTTTTTCTCAGTTTTGACCTACCGATAGGGACAACTACTTAATATGACTTCTGTTTCAGACGTTTGATATGCGAAAGTTATCAATTGTTATTTAATCACATTACCTAATCACACTGTTTAATCACACTGTTGTATACCGTATGTAGTTATATGGGTTTACATTTGCAGTTTTGATTTGATTTTTATTTAATTTGTGAAACTTATCTAGTACTAAGTACCTATTTACTTGCCCATTTGTAGAAAGTGCTTTATTATGTAAGCAAATCTGAGTACCACAAGGATTTTGGTCCAGTATTGTAAGTTCATTTTAAGTGTATTTTAATGATTGTAATGTAGAATAATTCTTATTTTTTTTATAATTACTTAACTAATCTTTATTAATCTTGGCCAGTTTTTTTTATTTTTTTTTTTTTAAATCAACTAACGTCAACCTTTTTTTCTTTCGGAGAGAGGTAGTGTAGCGTTTTCTTTTTCACAAAGAAAACCTATTGGCTTCCCTTTCATTCCTTCATAAATAACTTGTACAATACCATTTTATTTCCAAAGAAATATGACTGACTACCTTGGCCGCCATGTTTGTCCACCTTGATTGTCGTTTCTATGCGATCCTTCTACTTCGAGTTCTATGGCTAGAAATCGTTTGAAAGTTGACTTCTTTCGGACATTGACATGTGTCAATGGGTTGATTAATTATTTTGCTATCTGTACAGCATTGCCAAATTTCACCAATATTTTTACTTAGATTCCCTTGTTTTACTTTCCCTAAATTTATTTTTTATTTAGCAACAATGGCAAGATTTTCATATTTTGCGGCTCATTTTCTCCTTTTTATTTCCCCCTTTTGACACTATAATTTCCGTTTTTTTTTTACCAATTCGGAGCCCAGGTGGTAAAGGTAAAAACGTTTGATAGCCCCTTTTCCATCTTGACCACTGTCCAGGGCACATCGGACGTCAGCCTGTCCCTAAACGGCTACAGCCTAGCCATGTGGCTATTGTAAAGTTCTCGTATTTTGGGGTAAGAATTCCTTTAATTAATTTAAACTTATCTAAGCCTTTCCTTGTTCATTTATTAGGTCCAATGTTCGAGTAGTCCAATGTTTAAGTAGTCCAATGTTTTCCAATTTGAGTAATAAAACTCAATACCCTTTTTTTCGGATCTTACAAGTGCAACTTTTCATCCTGCACGTGTGCCGATAATGGAGCCGTTAGTGACGGTGATGGCTCCTAGGTTTTAAACCGTCTGGGTTTTGGAGCCCCTTTGCCGAAAATGGAGCCGTTAGTGACGGTGATGGCTCCTAGGTTTTGAACCGTCCAACATTACCACACATGATGCACTGATCCTCTACCTCAACTAGCAAGAAAGCCCTACAAACTGGCCAAGTACCCGTAGGAGTAGATTTAAAAACCAAGGGTACCTGCACTAACGTTAGGTAAGAACTAACACCATAGTAAATAAATGTGCCTAATTTTATTCATTCCTGTTGGTTTTTCTTTGGTTTGATCACCTTAACAATATGAACATCAATTACTTTCTATGATAATTTTCTCAATTTTAATATTATAGCTATATCTGTAACTTAAATTGAGTGGCGCCTAATTAACAGGTCTAGCTTATCTAACTATACTAAGCTTCAACCCTTTTTATGTCATTTTGAACCATGACGTAGCTCTCCACCTACCCAAAGCTGCCGTTCGCATAGTATGTGGCTTTGCTAACTTTTACCTTTTTTAACGTCACAGACTTCAACATTTTACTTGAATATCATTGTATTTTTATTGTAGGAACAAATCTAGTTACGAATGTTTTTTTATAAACTAATAATATTCACAATGGGCATTTATTTATTATTAAGATTATTATACTATTATTTTAAATATTTTATTACATATCGAGGGATACAGATTTTCACTAGTCGACTTTCTGAACTATTTTTCTGTGTCCATAAAATAGTTCCATCCCACACATCTTCAGTAGGTTTAGTTAGTTATTAATGCGATATATGTTGCAAGATGGTCATCTTTGTGCATAAACATATATTCGAAGTAGACAAGTAACACCAGTTTGTCTGGTCTGGAAAAATTGATAGTGAAAATCGACTTGGTAGAACTAATAAGTTAACCTTGAGCATTGATACTGGTGATGCCAAGCCTTTTAGATGTAAACCATTTTTAATGTCTCCTTATATGCAAAAACTTATGAACGATGAATTATACTCTATGCTGAAATTAGGTGTCATAGAAAGTTCTAAGAGTTTGCAGAAAATTCTTCATATTTATATCTGATGTTTGCTATGCTATGCTCAATGATGCATACTTAATTTTCAAGGGACAAGTTAAAGAGCCAGGCTTCACATTCAACATTGCTACGAAGCTGTCAACTAATGATATAGTTTATGACCCCATATTATTAGCTCAAATAGTGCCTAAATTTATGGAAATCTGTTTCGCTAACATGAAGCACAAGAGTGATATCCCAGTGGAGATCAGAAATGCAATAGACATGTGCTTAAATTCATTGAAAACTGTGTCGTACGCTGGAAAGGACTTTGATGAGGACAAATATTGGGATATCTGAAAAAGCCTCATCTGCATTATATAGGATAATCATTAGAATAGTGGGTAATGGGTTTAAATTAACCAAAAATACAAAAAAAATCAAAAAAGTAAAAAAATACAAAAATAAAAAATAAGAAAACTTTTTAGTTAAAAAGAAAAACGCCGAATATAGATTTGTGTATGACGGTAGGCGTTTAAATGCAGTTACTAAGTATGATTCTTGGCCAATGCCTCACATTGATAGAATTTTGAACATTTTGAGAGGTGCAAAGTATATTTCCTCAATTGATCTCCGAAAAGCCTTTTGGCAAATTCCTTTATATGAACAATCAAAAGAGAAAACTGCTTTTTCTATCATTGGACGTGGTCAATTCCAGTTTACGGTTATGCCATTTGGGCTTGGTAATTCAGCTCAAACTCAACAACGTTTAGTAGAATCTATTTTCGGTCCTGAATTTGAACCACATATTTTTACTTATCTTGACGATATTTTAGTATGTAGTCCTACCTTGGGACATCATTTAGACCTTTTAAATACCGTGAAAGATAAATTGAGGGATGCTAACCTAACAGTTAATTTAGAAAAATGCTGCTTTTTTAAGACTTCATTAAAGTATTTGGGTTTTATTGTGCGAAACAACTCTTTGTCTACTGATCCAGAAAAGGTTGAGGCGATGGTTAATTACCCAAGACCAACGACCTCAACAGAGATCAAGATCAGCTGATCAAGCGTTTTGTAGGAATGTGTTCTTGGTATAGAAGATTTATTCAGAATTTTTCATCTCTTGTCAGCCCATTAAATGATCTTCTGAAAGGTAAAAAGAAGGAACAGCCAATTGAATGGAATGAATTTGCTGAGACTGCTTTCATTAAAATTAAAGAACTTTTGGTATCCAGTCCCATACTTGCTCAACCTGATTTCTCTCAACATTTTTATGTTCAGTGTGATAGTTCTGATTATGGCGTTGGAGGTGCTTTAACCCAGATTCTTCAAGGAGAAGAAAAGGTTATTGCATACCCTAGTACATCTTTGTCACGTGCTGAAAGGAATTACACTGTAACTGAATGAGAGTGTCTTGCTGTTGTTTTCTGCATAGACAAATTTAGACCATATATTGAAGGTTGTTGTCGCTTTACTGTCATTACAGATCACCATTCTCTTCTTTGGTTGAATAATCTCAAGAATCCTGCTGGTCGTTTAGCCAGATGGGCTGTCAAACTTAGCCAACACAATTTTGACTTAATTCATAGAAAGGGATCTCAGAATGTTTTAGCAGATGCCTTGAGTCGAATTCCTGTACCTATTTTAGAGGACGATATCGATGAGGAAGATTGGCCTTCTTTTATTAAAATTTCTGCATCAGTTTTGACTATGGATATAAACTCTAAAACATCTGATAAATGGTATATCTCTTTGAAAACAAGGATTTTAGAGCATCCAGAGGATTATCCTCAGTGGAAAGAAGTGGATGAAAAGATTTATAAGGTAGTATTTTCTAGATTCTTATCACATGGAATAGACAATGATTGGAAATTAGTAGTACCTAAAGACCAACGACATACAGTAATTGATTCATGTCATAGCCCTCCTACTTGCTCTCATCTAGGGTTTAGAAAAACTTTCTTTCGTTTGCAAGATTTTTACTATTGGCCACAGATGCGAATGGATGTGTTACGTTTTGTGAGAAAATGCTTGGTATGTGGTGCACAAAAACATTCAAATCAAGGAAGAATGGGAAAATCTAAAACTGTCGAAAGACCTTTTGAAAGCATTGCCATTGACCTAATGGGTCCTTTTCCTCGTTCAAAGAAAGGTAATAAATGGCTTCTGGTTATTCAAGACTGGTTTACTAAATATTCCCTTATTTTTCCACTCAGAGATAGTAATGCACCCAAAATAATTAATCTTTTGGAAGATAGAGTTTTCCTAGAATATGGAGTTCCCAAGTTAATTTTCTGTGATAATGGACCTCAATTTATTAGTGCAAATTTTAAGAGACTTTGTGAACGATGTAAGGTTAGGATTTCTTATAGCCCTGTGTATGCAGCCCAATGTAACTTTGTGGAGCGCAATAATAAAACCATTGGTACGGCTATTCGAAGTTTTATAAATAATCATAATGATTGGGATTTATATGTTCCTCAAATTAGGCAGGCTTTGAATACTGCTGTTCATGATGTTACAGGTTTTACACCCTCATATTTAAATTTTGGTCGATATGTTCCATTGTGTGGTGACTATTATCAAGTGAAGCTTGATACTGATTTTGAAATTATTCCTGGTGATAGAGGGACATATGCTGAAGGATTTGTGGAATTTAGAGATTTATTCAAAGAAGTACGTGAAAAACTGAAATCAGCCTATGATAAGAACGTGCGTTCTTATAATCTCCGCAAGAGAGATGTCAGATTTTATGTAGGAGATAAAGTTTGGCGACGTAATAAAGTTTTGTCAAATGCAGTGAAGAAATTCTCTTCCAAGTTAGCTCCAAAATTCATCCTCTCTATTGTGCACAAGAAATTGTCGCCTGTAGTTTATCTTTTAAATAACTTGGATGGGACAAATGCCGGAAAATGGCACATCAAAGATTTAAAAAAATATCTTGGTTCTTCGGAAGATTTAGGTGACAATGCGGACAGTGCTAGTGAAACATAAACTTTCATGTTTCCTTTATGTATCTTATCTTACCTCTATATTGCCTCTTACCTTTTATTACCTGTTACCTTGGTTGGTAACCTTACCTTAAATAAATACCTCAACCTTAATGGTTACCTTTCCTTTTGTACCTTACCTTTGTTAAGTAGATTTTTCTCTTTTGGTACTTATACTAATGAGTATCTCTTACCTCGATTAGTTGCATCTATTTCAACTAATCATGTTTTACCTCAAATCTTTCTTTTCTCGATTGGTTGTATTATATTCAACTAAACGTTGTTGTCTGATATTGAGGACAGTTTAGTAGTAGTGCTTATGTGGCATACTACTCAATTTTTGCCTTTTAACTTCCTGCTAGGATAAGCAGTGAAATTTATGTGTTGATTTCAGAGTGCACCTGAACTCAACAATTTATCTGGTTTTCCGAGATTTGTTTTTCTTTTGACTTCCTTATCTGTTGGTAAAACAATTGTTATGTTGCATCTTTGAGTCATTCTGAGACAAAATTTTGAACTTGAGTGGCTCAGTTCAAGACTTTTGTTAGTGGGACAATTACCAACATATATACCTTTTAAATGAGTATTCTTAATTGACTTTAGATATGTTCTTGACGATTAGTTAGTGTGAACTGAATGGTTTTTTGACTTCTATATGTCTTTAGAGTGGATTTTATTTAATTATAGAAATTTTAAATTTTGATTTTGGCTAATGTGATTATAGCATCGAGTACCTACTGACTTTGACCTTTTTCTCAGTTTTGACCTACCGATAGAGACAACTACTTAATATGACTTCTGTTTCAGACGTTTGATATGCGAAAGTTATCAATTGTTATTTAATCACATTGCCTAATCACACTGTTTAATCACACTGTTCTGTATGTAGTTATATGGGTTTACATTTGCAGTTTTGATTTGATTTTTATTTAATTTGTGAAACTTATCTAGTACTAAGTACCTATTTACTTGCCCATTTGTAGAAAGTGCTTTATTATGTAAGCAAATCTGAGTACCACAAGGATTTTGGTCCAGTATTGTAAGTTCATTTTAATAGTATTTTAATGATTGTAATGTAGAATAATTCTTATTTTTTTTATAATTACTTAACTAATCTTTATTAATCTTGGCCAGTTTTTTTTATTTTTTTTTTTTTAAATCAACTAACGTCAACCTTTTTTTCTTTCGGAGAGAGGTAGTGTAGCGTTTTCTTTTTCACAAAGAAAACCTATTGGCTTCCCTTTCATTCCTTCATAAATAACTTGTACAATACCATTTTATTTCCAAAGAAATATGACTGACTACCTTGGCCGCCATGTTTGTCCACCTTGATTGTCGTTTCTATGCGATCCTTCTACTTCGAGTTCTATGGTTAGAAATCGTTTGAAAGTTGACTTCTTTCGGACATTGACATGTGTCAATGGGTTGATTAATTATTTTGCTATCTGTACAGCATTGCCAAATTTCACCAATATTTTTACTTAGATTCCCTTGTTTTACTTTCCCTAAATTTATTTTTTATTTAGCAACAATGGCAAGATTTTCATATTTTGCGGCTCATTTTCTCCTTTTTATTTCCCCCTTTTGACACTATAATTTCCGTTTTTTTTTACCAATTCGGAGCCCAGGTGGTAAAGGTAAAAACATTTGATAGCCCCTTTTCCATCTTGACCACTGTCCAGGGCACATCGGACGTCAGCCTGTCCCTAAACGGTTACAGCCTAGCCATGTGGCTATTGTAAAGTTCTCGTATTTTGGGGTAAGAATTCCTTTAATTAATTTAAACTTATCTAAGCCTTTCCTTGTTCATTTATTAGGTCCAATGTTTGAGTAGTCCAATGTTTAAGTAGTCCAATGTTTTCCAATTTGAGTAATAAAACTCAATACCCTTTTTTTCGGATCTTACAAGTGCAACTTTTCATCCTGCACGTGTGGCGATAATGGAGCCGTTAGTGACGGTGATGGCTCCTAGGTTTTAAACCGTCTGGGTTTTGGAGCCCCTTTGCCGAAAATGGAGCCGTTAGTGACGGTGATGTCTCCTAGGTTTTGAACCGTCCAGCATTACCACACCTGACGTTTTGCTCCTCTACCTCAACTAGCAAGAAAGCCCTACAAACTGGCCAAGTATTTCAACCCGTAGGAGTAGATTTAAAAACCAAGGGTACCTGCACTAACGTTAGGTAAGAACTAACACCATAGTAAATAAATGTGCCTAATTTTATTCATTCCTGTTGGTTTTTCTTTGGTTTGATCACCTTAACAATATGAACATCAATTACTTTCTATGATAATTTTCTCAATTTTAATATTATAGCTATATCTGTAACTTAAATTGAGTGGCGCCTAATTAACAGCTCTAGCTTATCTAACTATACTAAGCTTCAACCCTTTTTATGTCATTTTGAACCATGACGTAGCTCTCCACCTACCCAAAGCTGCCGTTCGCATAGTATGTGGCTTTGCTAACTTTTACCTTTTTTAACGTCACAGACTTCAACATTTTACTTGAATATCATTGTATTTTTATTGTAGGAACAAATCTAGTTACGAATGTTTTTTTATAAACTAATAATATTCACAATGGGCATTTATTTATTATTAAGATTATTATATTATTATTTTAAATATTTTATTACATATCGAGGGATACAGATTTTCACTAGTCGACTTTCTGAACTATTTTTCTGTGTCCATAAAATAGTTCCATCCCACACATCTTCAGTAGGTTTAGTTAGTTATTAATGCGATATATGTTGCAAGATGGTCATCTTTGTGCATAAACATATATTCGAAGTAGACAAGTAACACCAGTTTGTCATAGAAAAGATATTCGAAGAAACCCCGCGCCACCTCTACTCCCATACCAGTTCCTCCACTGCAGCTCGCCGGCGGGGGAATAAATACCACGGAGCTCCCCACAGTCGACTCAGTCAAGTCAACGTAGAAGAAGCACGGGAAATCACTTCGCCCATTGTCTCATCCCTTTTGATAATGTCTGCCGCAGCTGTAGACAAAACGTCAGGAAGAAATTCCATTGGACCATGGCTTGAAAGCCCGGAAAAAACTTTAGATTATATTCGAAGAATTGTTCATTGCCCAGATCAGTGTCTTTTTTCCGATTTCTGGTTTGTAAAAAATTACTTACTCAGCTATTTTAGTTTTTGAGATCTCAAGTTTCATTTTGATATGTATCAATAGTTTACAGGGTGTCCGGTTGTTTTTAATTTTAGAAAAAATTAAATGTTATTTAATTAAATAAATAAAATTAAATAACTCTATTTAGACGCTATTATCACCGCCCCTGGGCATGCTAAGGAAAAACAGTTTCAGACAGAAAGTTAACGGTTAAAAAAGCTGCTTTAAAAAAAAGCTTCCTTATTTATACAGGTTGAATAAAAAGTTTCATTTTGACATAAACTTCTTTTCTTTTTCAATGCAACACCCAGTATATTTGTTTATTTTTGAATTTGCTTTTCAACTTTAATTATAGTTTAATAATACTTTATACTTCATACCCTATTCGAATTTTCAACAGTTTTCAAAACAATTACGTTTTTAAGATAAATATTGTTACGATTCGCAGCAACGCCGCATGGGAGGCGGGGCAACGCATGGGAGCGTGTTGGTTGGTGGAGCTTCGCGACCTATCCGCGCTGCGTCATGGCTGACACGAGTGATTTATTGCTCGGCTGGTTTAATCTAGAAGGCAGTTGTTTACAACCGTTTTTTTATGTGAGATTATTCAAGAATTCTTATAAAGAACTTTCTAGGTTTTTCTGTAATTTTAGGATTGTATATAAAGAAGAAGAAGAAGAAAAAACGTTTATTGAGCATCATAAACATACATGCACAAAAGGCACCATTCGCTGCAGCGCTCTTCCATGGTGCCCAAAAATACAGATCTGTATTATACAGATGTACAATTACATCTTTCAACTTACAAAATTAAAAACTACATTCTACATCCTAAGCAACAACACATTGGAATAATTTTGCCTGAACACACTTCTGCTTGAACCAAACATCATATGAAATACATCTGAGTTCAATAGCTTCACAAGCCGGTACGAAAAACACCTCTTAAATTTTTCAGTTCTGTGTGGAGGTATATTAAACCTTACAATATTTCTGAGATCTATGTTGTGAATGTCCTGTCTCAACACAATATAATCCATTAAGTAGACAGGCTGCTTATTTTTAACAATTGAATACACAAACAACGCAAATTGGAGGTTCATTCTGAGGTTAAACTTTAAAATACTATTCTGGATATAAGTGGGCGAGATATGATCAAACTTTTTGACTTCATAGATAAAGCGAATACAGGAATTTTGTGCAAGTTGTATTCTCTTCTCACACTCAGCGGACAGGAAAGCATAATAAGCCACACCGCAGTAGTCCAAGTACGGGTAAATTAGTGAGTCAACTAGTAATGCCTTAGTATTACGTGGTAACAGATATTTGAATTTGTACAAACTTTTCAATTTCCAATATACCATACGCAATTTCTGTGTGATATGCGCTTCAAAGTTAAGAGAACTGTCAAAAACCAGGCCCAGACTATTGACTACGTTCGCTGTCGGTAATACATTACCGTTGATATGTAGAGGTGTAAAATTATACGATGATACTTTGCACCTAAGTGCCTTTGTACCTATTAGTAGGTAAGTACTCTTCTTGGCGTTCAGTACAAGAGGCGCATATGAAGGCGCATAGAGCGGCGGTTAAGGAGTAGTCTTATTTTAAGCGAGCTATAAGTAAGTTAAAGTACGAAACGATATTAGAAGGCTATAAAGTGTTCATGTAGCGAGTTATTTAGTAGTCGTGTGTATTTGTGGAATAAATAAATAGTGTTTTCGTGTTAAATCGTTACACTGGAATTATTGAACCCCGAGTTCGCAACAATTGGTGTCAGAAGTGGGATTCCAGTGGGAATTTGAGGACTAATATTGCTGAACTGTAAGTGAGTGCTTCATTGCCGGACATTACGTGTTTATGCCAGTGACCAGAAGCCAGCATCAAGCGATGGAGGATCAACTTGCCGCCCTGCTGTCCCTTATGCAACAACAGAAGGAAGAGCAAGAAAGACGTTATAAGGAACAAAAAGAGGAGCAGGAAAAACGTTATAAAGAACAAAAAGAAGAACAAGAAAGACGTGATCAAGTACAGGAGCGACTTTTGCAACAACAGAGGGAAGAACAGGAAAAACGTTATAAAGAACAAAACGAAGAACAAGAAAGACGTGATCAAGTACAGGAGCGACTTTTGCAACAACAGAGGGAAGAACAGGAAAAACGTGATCGAGTACAGGAGCAACGTTATTTAGAACAAAAAGAAGAACAGAAACGGTTTAAAGAAGAATTAGTGAACCATCTCGCAGCTAGGGAGCAACAATTGGAAGAAAGAATAATGCAATCCGTTAACGGCGTCAACGAAGGACTCGAAGCTATCAACCAGAGGGTTCTCGAGCTAGAAAAGAAATTTCGGGAACAACTTGAGGACGACAACGTGTCTACAGAGAGTTTTAGCACAGCCAACGCTAAAATTAAGCCTCCCGATTATGACGGTACTACTGCATGGGAAATTTATAAAACTCAGTTTGAGGCAGCTGCAAAAGCTAATGGTTGGTCCGAGCCCCAGAAAGCTACATCATTAGTGGTAGCCCTTCGTGGAAAAGCGGCTGAGTTACTCCAATCTCTGTCGGCAGCGGATCAAAGTAGTTATGCGGCTTTAGTACACACTCTGCAACTACGATTTGGAAATGAGCACAAAGAAACCGTGTTCCAGGCCCAGCTGAGGATGAGACAGCAAAAGTCAGGTGAATCCTTACAAGAATTTGAGGCAGACATAGACAGACTCATTCACCTGGCATATCCATCGGCCCCTGAATCTTTTCAAATGCAATTTGCCGCCGAAAGGTTCATTGAGGGAGTTCGCGATAGTGACATGAGATACCACTTACGTCTAGTAAGGCCCAAGAATATCAGTGAGGCACTAGTTCGGGCCCTGGAATTCGAGGCGTCACGAGTGTCATCTAGTTCATCTCCACGTGTACGAATGGCAACTTGCGGTGAAGAGGAGAATACGTCTATGGCTGAATCCATGGCCAGTTTACATAAAGCGATGAAAGATATGGCAGTCAGTATGCAAGCCCTGTTAGAAAGAACGCCTCGATCAACAGACAATCGGGGCATAAAATGTTTTAACTGCGGCAGACTGGGTCACATCAAGAGTAACTGCCGTAATAGGGAAAGAAGTCCGTCGCCGTCGTTTAGAAGACCGAGCGGCGACCAAGAACGCCTTCGGTCCCAGGAAAACTAATTCCGGTCAATGCAAGGGGGCAATTGACCGGGCCCGTTAAGACCCCAGGATCTTTAAAGTCAATAATTTGGGTGGCAAAAGTCTTACAGTGGCCGGACGCATTAAGGGACAGAAAATCCAGATTACCATCGATACAGGAGCAGATGTGACCATTGTAAGGCCAGATAAACTTGTCGGATATACCATACAACCATTGCCCAATCCTATTATGTTAAAATCAGTCACTGGAGAGTCTTGCCCTATAGACGGAGAAGCCGATGTCACCATCATTATTGGAGAAAGACTCGAAGTTCGGCATAAAGTGTTGGTTGCCAGGATCAAAGACGAGTTTATTTTGGGAATGGATCTCATCAGGAAACATGGATTCTCCTATGATCACAAACGGAATATCCTCACATTTGGAGATGAGGACTTTGCATTGACCAATGGAAATGTGGAAACTAGTGTCCGTCTACTGGTGGTGGAAGATGTGATAATTCCTCCAAATTCAGAACAAATTATCACAGTGACTTCTGAAAATGATCCTGGGTGGTCCATAGGACTTATAGAACCTAACCTGGATTTGACGACTGAAATCATGGTAGCACGAATATTGACCGACACGAAGAAGACTATGCCAGTACGAGTTGGAAATATTGGAGAAAAGACCATCAAGCTCACAGAAGGAACAGTTCTTGCCAATTATGAGCCTGTGCAATGGGTATGCAATTGTGTCGAAGCAGAGACATCCAAAGTTAAATCTTCTAACCAAGCTTCCCCAGAGGTTATTGATGCTTTCAAACGACATTGGAGTCATCTGTCAAGGGAACAACTTCAATCTGCCATAAAATTTGCTATAGATGAATCTGATATGTTCAACTTCAAGAGCAACGACAGTCAAACTGATTTAGTTGTCCATAAGATCAACACAGGAGATGCCCAGCCAATGCGACAACACCCACGAAGGGTCCCTCTGGCTAAACAACAAGAAGTTAACAGTTTGCTGAATGAAATGTTAAAGGAGGGCGTCATAGAAGAATCATCTAGTCCATGGTCGTCGCCTGTGGTTCTTGTTAAGAAGAAAGATGGTTCAACGCGGTTCTGTGTTGACTACAGGAAACTTAATGACGTGACCAAGAAGGACAGCTACCCATTGCCACGTATAGACGACACCTTAGCAACTTTATCGGGATCAAAGTGGTTTTCCACCCTAGATTTAAAAAGTGGGTATAGGCAAGTAAAGATTGCTCCCGAAGACAAAGAGAAGACTGCATTTTCTACTGGTTCTGGGCTATATCAGTTCACTGTTATGCCTTTTGGATTGTGCAATGCTCCGTCAACTTTCGAGCGACTAATGGAACTTGTTTTGAGGGGGCTGACTTGGAAAACTTGCCTGGTATACTTGGATGACATAATTGTCATGGGACGTAATTTTGACGAGCATTTGAAGAATTTAAGAGAAATCTTCAGCAAGTTACGGAATGCTCACCTGAAGTTAAACTACAAGAAATGCAGCCTATTTCAAAAGCAAGTCGAGTACTTGGGGCATACCATCTCAGAACAAGGCATTAAAACTAGCCAAAGTAAAATATCTGCCATTAAAGATTGGCCAGTTCCCCGAGACAAACACGAAGTAAGGAGCTTTTTGGGACTATGTACTTACTACAGGAGATTTGTAGAGGGATTCGCCGACATCGCAAAACCGCTGCACAAATTAACATAAAAGAAAACACCGTTCTTGTGGAACCATGATTGCAGTCAGGCGTTTGCAAGGCTTAAAGCTGCCCTCGGTTCTAGTCCAATCTTGGCTTACCCTATAAAGGACGGACTGTTTATTCTGGACACGGATGCAAGTAACTGTGGTCTAGGTGCAGTACTCTCTCAAAGACAAAACGGGCAGGAGAAGGTCATTGAGTACTACAGTAAGACTTTAAGTAAGCCAGAAAGAAACTATTGCGTCACTAGAAAGGAGCTGTTGGCCATCGTTAAAGCAGTCGAACATTACCATCGCTACTTATATGGAAAAAGGTTCCTGATTAGAACTGACCATGGAGCCTTGAAATGGTTATTACAGATGAAAAACTCTGAAGGTCAAATAACCAGATGGATAGAACGCCTGCAGCAGTACTATTTCCAAATTGAACATCGACCAGGAAGGTCTCACGGAAATGCCGATGCATTGTCTAGACGGCCATGTAAAGAAGATTGTCGGCATTGTCAAAGAACTGAGCAGCGTGAGGGACTTCCTTCTGTACGGAGAACGTCGGTGGAAATAAACGATGGCTGGACCACAAAGACACTTCGAGAAGAACAACTGAATGATCCAGATATTGGACCCATACTAATGGCAAAGACTGATGACAAGAGACCAGAGTGGCAAGAAATCGCTGGTAAAAGTTCAAACCTGAAGGCGCAATGGGCCCAGTGGCACTCTTTTAAAATAGAAAATGGATTACTGAAGAGAGCGTGGGAGAGTCCGGATGGCAAGACCGTAGTCAGTCAGTTGGTTGTTCCTGGTAGCAGAAAATCGGACGTACTACAGGAAATGCACGACGGAACCAGTGGAGGTCATTTTGGGGTCAATAAAACCTTGGCCAAAATTAAAGAGCGGTTCTACTGGGTGAATTATCATGAAGACGTCGAATCTTGGTGCCGCAAGTGCGAAGTTTGTTGTGCCACAAAAGGACCTCGAACAAGATCACGCGGCCGAATGGTGCAGTACACTATAGGTGCTCCATTCGAGAGGGTAGCAATTGATGTCGCGGGACCGTTTCCTCAGACTGAGTCGGGCAATAAATACATCTTGGTCGCCATGGATTACTTCACTAAATGGCCTGAAGCATACGCCCTGCCTAATCAAGAAGCAACGACTGTGGCAACGGTGCTAGTAAATGAAATGTTCTGCAGATTTGGAGTCCCTCTCGAACTTCATTCTGATCAGGGCCGAAATTTTGAATCTGCTGTTTTCCAGAAGGTCATGGAACTTCTCGGAATTCGCAAGACCAGGACAACTCCTTTGCATCCACAGTCGGATGGGATGGTAGAGAGATTTAATCGGACCATGGAACATTACCTGTCTAAAATGGTGGCAGATCATCAGCGTGATTGGGACCAACATCTACCTCTCATGTTGATGGCATACCGAGGCTCTACGCATGAAGCCACTGGTTATACTCCGGCGAAAGTGATGTTCGGAAGGGAAATGAGGCTTCCTGCAGATTTGATGTATGGAACACCAGAAAAAGACTCGTTCAACTCTGAGAACTTTGTGGAGGAGCTCAAGGAGAGGCTGGACAATGTTCATGAACAAGTCAGGAATAAACTGCGGATATCCAGTGATCGAGCCAAAGCAAGATATGACTTACTAGCTAACTCCCGCGGCTTCCAGGATGGTGATTTGGTGTGGCTATACAATCCGAGGCGAAAGGTGGGGAAGTCGCCCAAACTTAGCCAAAATTGGGAAGGACCTTATACAATTATAAAGAAGATTAATGATGTGGTGTATAGGATCTAGCGGACCCCTAGGTCAAAAATGAAGGTCGTTCATTTGGATCGATTAGCACGATACCATGGAAGTCTATCTGTTCGGGACGAACAGCCTTAGGAGGAGGGCAATGTTACGATTCGCAGCAACGCCGCATGGGAGGCGGGGCAACGCATGGGAGCGTGTTGGTTGGTGGAGCTTCGCGACCTATCCGCGCTGCGTCATGGCTGACACGAGTGATTTATTGCTCGGCTGGTTTAATCTAGAAGGCAGTTGTTTACAACCGTTTTTTTTATGTGAGATTATTCAAGAATTCTTATAAAGAACTTTCTAGGTTTTTCTGTAATTTTAGGATTGTATATAAAGGCGCATAGAGCGGCGGTTAAGGAGTAGTCTTATTTTAAGCGAGCTATAAGTAAGTTAAAGTACGAAACGATATTAGAAGGCTATAAAGTGTTCATGTAGCGAGTTATTTAGTAGTCGTGTGTATTTGTGGAATAAATAAATAGTGTTTTCGTGTTAAATCGTTACACTGGAATTATTGAACCCCGAGTTCGCAACAATATATAAGATGAAATGAAAAGTTTAATCCACATATTCAGTTCACTATAGAATTGGAGACGAATAACAGAATTCCATTCCTTGACACGATGGTGATTATGCACAACTCCTCAATCATCACAGATTGGTACCAAACGCCAACTAGTTCTGGGAGATTAATTAATTTTAAATCAACACATTCCCTCTCACAGAATGTTGCAATTATTAATTCTCACAAAAATAGGGTCATAAAACTAAGTCATTATACATTGTGGGAAAAGAATTTTGAGAAAATTAAATACTTAGCCAGTCTTAACGGATTTCCCTCTAAAATAATTAACAGGTTATTACAACCTTCGAGTGAGTACAGAGAAACTTACAAACAATTTACAGCTACCCAAAATATATCTTAAAATCCCAATAGTGTCAGGAGTACAAATCTACGTCACTGTTTGGAGAGTGACCAAGTTAAAATTGTTCTATATCCAAAAAAGAAGGTTAGTGATTTGTATTCCAGAAAGAGTAAAACTCCGTTATTGGATAGGTCTGAGGTAGTATATTCAATACAGTGCATAAATTGCGTCAAACAATATATAGGTCAAACTAGAAATAAATTAGAACAAAGACTCAAACAACACCAATATGATTGCAACATTGGCCATATTAATAAGAAAGAAAAAAACTACTTTGGCATCCACCATTTTGAAACAGGCCATAATTTTAATTTCGCAAAACCCAGCATCCTAGATGTAGAAAGTAACTATAAGAAGCGTAACATATCAGAGATGCTTTTCATTGATAAGAACAGAGAACAAGCTGTAAACTTTAGAACCGACACCCAAGGTTTAAGTGTAATTTATAGTTGCTTAATACATAAAAATGTTGCAGCGTTCCATAAGACCCACTAATGGCAGAATACTTTCAATTTTATTTCTATTTTGTTCATGGGCAATCTTTACCACCGTGAAATGTTGGAATATTTATATTTAAGACGACGGGCAACGTACATGATGATCTCGAGGTTTGTATGCCATTCAAATAATTTAATATTAACTTTAATGTTCTTATTATTGTCATTCACAGCCCTTTAATGTAAAATTAAACGAAACGTCGGCGAAGAGGTTGTAGTACTTATTGCTGCCTTGTCTCAATCCGCCAATTTACATCCACAATTACGTTTATAATATAGTTTTATCTTTTATGTGGCGCATACCTTTCAAACTGTTTGAATTAAATGAGAACCGTTTTTACGTCTCTTTTAACTTTACAAGATGAATCCAATTATCTAATTTAACCGTCGTTATAAAAATAAAAACAATGTGACAGGTGTCAAACTAGATAATTGAATCCAGTTTTAAATGTTACGATAGGAATGTGAAACCTTTCCACCTTAACTCAAACCGTTTAGATGTTGTCTCGTAAGGAATAAAACTATGATATTTCAAACCCGACTGTTTCGAAAACAGTTGAAATCCGTAGTTGTATGGATCTTTTTAAATGGCCAATTAAATTAAATAAAAATGCAGGAAATTCTGCTGCTCAAAAACATCAGAATCATAATTAAGCCTCAAAAAGTGTTAATAAATGAGTCCTTATCAAGTAAACTATTATTTATTGACGTTAATCATAGAAATATTTTAACCCGCCAGTAGTAGCGCTGGGTCTGAGAGACCTGAATACACTTGACAACAGCGCTTAATCCCGCCCGTTCTGCTACCTTCACAACTGCGCAGAAGGGGCGCGCTGTTAGTCTTCGCAAGTCCGTCAGCTGTAAACGTGGGCGTATTTGACGAGGTTGTTGTGCTCAGATCCGACGGGACTATTTTTGCCGAACTTTCGATCCCACCTCGGACGATGAAGAGGATTTAAACAACTTTACCTACCCGGGCTCCCCAATGGCAATAGCCTGGCCCAGCATACCCGCCGTTACTGCCGTAACGGTGAAGTTATCGCGACTTGTTCCATTTGTTCCAGGGAATTCGAGACGTTTGCGGGTCTTCAGCAACATCGACGGAAGGTGCACCCAGCTGCCTATAACCAGGACGCAGAGGCCAGCGACTACCGGAAGGTCGAGCCTTTCTCCGCCCTGGAGAAACCCCAAATTGCCCTGGCCGAGATTGCGTACAATGGAGACACCCCCATCAATAGGGACTGGAGCCTGATGCTGCCGCGACTTGCTCTGCTGTCGCCGAAGTCCATCAACACTACGACAGTGTTTCTGCGTCGCAGTCACCACCCGATGGATACGCCATTACAGACCGCAAGCCTAAGTCCGTGGACTCTACGCTCCTATCACCATCCAGAACGTTAAGAAGGCCATCTCCGAACTCAAGGCTTCGAACTCCGCTGGTCCGGATGGGATGAGCGCCGCCGACCTTTGTAGACTGCCAGTGATTGACGTCACCACTCTTTTCAACGTGATGCTTTTCACTGGCTCTACCCCGCCCGCTCTCAAAGCCTACCGCACCACCCTTATTCCAAAGGGTAACGCTGATCTGGCCAACATCTCTTCGTGGCGTCGCATCACTGTCGTCAACATCCTCGTCTGCACACTTCATTGCTTGCTGGCCTCTTGACTCTCAGCCCTCAGCCGACACCCGTCACAAAGAGGCTTCGTTTCCCTGGACGAAACAATGGCTAGCTCAAAGATTCTGTAGGCCGCCATTCGCACCTGCCGGGACCAAGCCCAGCCCTACTCGATTGCCTCCCTAGATCTTTAAAACCTTCGACCCATACCGGTGCCCCATACCTCTATTGAAAGGGCACTCCGTATCGGCGCTATATTGTTAGAAAAAATAAAAAACGTATTGGCAGTTGCTGCGTAAATATGAATCAATTACATAACTCTGGTACGACTGAAGAACATTCTTCAATTCATGAAAGAGAATTTAAACCGAACTCAATGCTAAAACCAAGAACCCAATTTCGTCGCATGTTCAGCAATGTGATGACCCTTTTTATGCATTGTCTTAAGATATATATTTTAGGGTCTAATATTAAGCTCAGATTGACTGCAACTTAAAAAAAAATATTTAACCCATTTCTGTGCAAGGATCACAATTTATTTGATTTGGCCATAGAATATTTCTTAACATTTTTTATATAGCTATTTATATTAAAAATATTAATCGCATATTAAAGCGGCAGGTGCAACATAATTTAAAAGATAATGATGTTTAAAAAACTGGCCTCTCAAAGATAGTTGTGTCTCAAAGGTAAAAAAATCAAAAAAATCAGTAGTGTAAAACAATTGACTTGATGCGAATGCTAAGACATAAAGCTGTCTCAAATACCAAATGTAAACTATCATTAACCTCAGTTCTGATAACACAAGTATGAAGTTTCAACACTAGTATGAAGTTTCATACAAGCCAGTATGAAAAAAAAGTGTTACGATGTTGAGGTAAGAAAATTATATATATAAAGTATTTTATTGTTTGTAGGTATAGTGTGATAAACTTATTGTTATTTAATTTTTCAGATTTTAATACACCTCCAAAATGGTGTGCAGGATCCACAATGTCCTCGTGGCAAATTGCTGTGTCATCATATGGTAGCAGTTCTTTATTATGCTCACTATAATGTCACCAGTACTAATGTGAATGCACCTGGAATGCTCCAAAAACTAAACATATTGATGACATACCCCCACCATGTCAGAGCTATTCCAAGTGAAACCTTTCTCTGCTGCGAAACGAAAGGCCACTGAGGAGGAAATAGATGAGTTTCGTTTAATGTTAGGAATAACAAATGTGGTTGAATTTTCTTGGCTTTTGAAGCCAGAGCCATCAGTCAATATAATTTCGATCCTACCTAATTTCCTTGGACCAAAATAAAATATGTCAAATTTCAAATGAAACTGTGGGTCAACACAAAAATCCCAATTGTTTATTGGCAAGAAAACATCGGACCACTGCCAGTAAATATGGAGACATTCTATGCCTGCTAAAGGGGTCGATTTCCAAAATCTTTTTGGAAAAGAGCACTGGAATCATACAGTTTAGAAAGGATATCATCAGTTCAGTGGGGCAAAGAGCATGAAGAGGCAGCAATAAAAGATTTGGAGGTATTCTTGGGTGATGTAAAGGTTGACCCATGTGGAATTTTTCTTAATCCAGGTTTCTTAAGAGGAAGCCCAGAGGAGGCATTTTGAAGAATGCTGTAGTTGAAATAAACTGTTCCTATAAATTTAGAGACTACAAGTCATTGCAAGAAGGGTTGTCTGACAGCGACACATATTTTTTCAAATAGGTAGATGAAGAAATAGTTATTAAAAAGACTCATAATTATTATCACCAAAATCAAGGTGAAATATATGCCAGCGGAAAAAACTTTGCCTATATTGTCGCATGGACACCAAAACATACGGGGTGTTCATTATAAAACTTCATCTACTTGACTGTGAAATGTCAAAAGAAAAGGATGGAGAAACAAAAGTCCATTTATTTTGATTATGTCATCCTTTTCTGTCAAAATTTCATAGCCTGCTAGATGAAGTTTTATAATGTACATCCCGTACACACGTTATTAGAGTTGAAAAAGACATTGAGTGGGCAAGTAATAATGAAATATTATATAACTTTTATTTCAAAAACTACATACCATATATTCGAAGTAATGTTTAAATAAAATACCCTATACTTTATTTATGTTGTAGTTCATAATAATCCTGAGACTTTACTTTACTTAAGTTTTACTAATTTTTATTTCTAAAATATAAAAACAGTATGAAATAAAATATTGTTTCTGTGAGCCAGATTTGACCAAAACATGGAAAGTGAAGAAAGTGCGACGTCAGGAGAAAATGTTACAGATAATGAGGTTGTTGCTTCTCACCCCCAATCTGCACCTCCTGCTCTACCACCCACGGGGAGTGGAGATGGAGGAGCAGTCGGGGCTAATTCGGTGGCTCCCTCAACATCTCCGAACCCATAACCTAAGGGTATGCACACAAAGAAAGCAGGTTGCCTGCTTGCTGGTAACAAAGTAACAAATAGAGATGGGCGATATATCGATCACTGCGATTCAGTCACAGTGAAACAAAAATTACTGGCGCTACCGGTTATTGAAACCCTGCACAAGCAGTTATTCAGTGATTGGTAAATATTACTATTTTCGGGATCTGCGGAACGTCGCGTCTCACGTCGTCGTGTCGCTGGTCGCATCCGAGCCCATAATATGGCAGTGAACTCGCGTTTCACGTTTCACCGTAACATACGAAAACGGTGATTTTCAACTAGCCCGTTAAATCATAAATAGCGCTAGCCTAGCGAATCTACAATTATCCCTATCGTGGCCAGTTCGAACGCAATTACTAGTAATTAAGTATTTTTCGCGGCCAAAATAAGTGTATTGGCGTTTCAAGAGAACCGTTACGACAGTCGATTTGGAACTATTCATACTACAGAATAATCTTGATCTGCCATTCGCCGAAAGAATTACATTTGTCTGGTAACTATGAAAATGATGTACCAGAGATTAGTTCATGATGGCGCTGCGATCTTAATTTGAATTCCCAATAGCCGGCAGCAGCCCTCCGTACTTCTCGCCTTTCTGATAATTTACAAAGCAAAGATAGTGATATTTTAAAAAGTGTAACATTGGTGGAATCACTAATGCCCGTTCGCACCAAGGAAAATTTACTTAAGGTTAAGTGAAGAAAGTATACTTAAGGTTAAGTGGCACATAAACAAGCAATACCATTGCACCACATAATAAACATCATTTTAAGGGTGGCTTGTCTAAGCCTAGAAATTCCGCGGCTTATTTCGCGCTTAACTTTAAGTGAGAATCGTTCGGAGGTGCAAGCTGGAAAGAAAGTCAAGCTGTCAAACAAAAATTACAACTCTATCTAAAAAAAGTAAAGACTTTTTATTGTTTTGCAGTTTTGCACTTCAGCTATCATTTTATTTTGTGTTCGCATACATATATCACATACTGGTGAATACTGCTCTGGTCTTCCGTTAGCAATGAGCGCATGTGTGAGGTTTTAAACCATCACAATCAAAAATCACTTTAAAAATTCTTGGATTGTAACGCACCTCTAGCAGATCTTTCCTGGAACTTTTGCGGCCACAAATATTACAAATAAATGGCTTAATCAGTTTATGAATTGCCTTATTATGGAATTTCTGACTCTTGGTTTTGAAAAGAAGTCCAGACCCTTGACGCACTGTTTAACCTTGGACCATGGACGTAACTAGCATCATATTGTCTTAAAACAACAATAACAAGACCACTTCAATAACACTCTTCAGGGGATTTGTGCAGGATCTCGTGGTTTCTGAGCTGGGAAAATTTAATTTATCTTTGCAATTTTAACGCTCCGGTTGACAAATGCCAAAATCATAATTATTATAGGTTCTGTTATTAGTGAAAATGAAAAATCCCTAGTATCCGTCCGGGAGATTCAACATTGCCAAATTTATTCGACACTTGCTTAAGATTTTATTTAAAAGGAATGGTGCAATACAGATTGACACAAGTGTCACTTAACTTTTATGCGGCCCTTACCTATTCGGAGCTTAACGTAAAAATAGTTATTTTCCTAACAAGTGCGCAAAGTAACACTTTCGCGCAAGCGACTGCCGTTGCCCGAACGACGCGAAGCGGAACAACACTTTTTATGGAATACTTCTGCAGGAATTCAATTTAGTATTTCATGAAATAAATAAATTGTGTAACATTGCTATAACCGTGCCCTCTTCAAGCGCCAGTTGTCGTTTAGTGGCTTAAAAAGAATAAAACACTATTTAAGGACTACAATGTTACAAGACAGGCTCACAGATTTAGGAATATTGTACGTTGAAAAAACTATTGTAAAAGCAATGGACTTAGATATAGTTGTAGATTCTTTTGCAATTAAATATAATAATACAAGAATAGCGCTTTCCTAATCGACCCAAACGTTAGACTGTGTCTGTTATAGTTATATAATCATGCGTTTCCGTGTAAAATAAATTTTGAAATAATTTCTGTTTTTTTTTCGTTTTAGTTTGTATTTCACATTTATTCACAAATCCGCAAAATATCTATAATTAGTGGGTACATTATACAATTTATATCTATTATCTGAAACATTACCTAGATACCTAAAACATATTTTTGTTGTCCACAATTGAAATTTTTCTGCCGGGTGTCGCCCAACTGGAAAGAAAAAGCTGGCGCCGCCACTGAATTCCCGAAAGAATCCTCATAGAACAAGGATCTGACTTCAATTCTAATCTTCTAAAAGCAATAAACTTTTTCGAATACGACATATTCTCTCTAGCCCTTATCACCCTCAAACGAATGATGCCCTCGAAAGATCACACCAAACCCTTAAATAATATCTTAAACATTACATTAATTCTCAACAAAACGATTGGATTGATTATGTTCGATTTGCTCACGTATAATACGCATTATCATAAATCAACTTCTTTCACCCCTTATGAACTCAGATTTGGTCATAAAGCTTACCTTCCGAATTCCTTAACTTCAAAAACCTGATGTTCGCTATAGCTATGATAATTAGTATCGCAACCTCAAACTAAAAGTGAACCGAAGTTTCGAAATAGCACGCGAAATCATCCCAAAGTCCAAAACTAATGACAAAACTCATCATGACAAACTAACTGATCAACATCACTATAAACCCGGTGATTATGCTTACCTTTTGAACAAATCGACGAAACCTGCGCAAACTAGGAAACTACTCCCTAACTGCAAAGCACCTTATAAAATTATTGACATCTTGACAGATCATGACAATATCACAGTACGACTATTATTAAATAATAATAAATCAGCCGTTTATCATCATGACTTACTCAGACCTTTCTTTTTAGGTCAACAGGATGGCCATAATACTCCAACTACTTCTACTGCCTCTACTCCAACTACCCTTAACACGTTAAGCGCCAAGGCAATTTAGTAAAAATTTTTCTCTGGGCCAAAGTATTTTTTTGTTCATACGTCAATTTCTATGTCGATTTAACCAGATTAATCAAGTTTGTCATTTGATTTGAAGAAAAGTTTCGGTCAAAACTAAAAAAAAAAATAGCGGGCGTATGGACCTCTCTGGCTCTACATGAACAAATTTATGTATCGGGCCACAGCGGTCCCGCTTTCCTCGCGATGCGGCCCGCTTCGCTCCTCTCCGTGCATGTCGGAACGTTCCCCTTCCATTTGAGAAAAATTTCACTAGCCTAGCGCACTATAGCACGTAGACGTGCTAATTCGCGTTTAGTATTGTTTTAGTCTTCGACGTGGTTGTTGTTGTGATTATTGGCTGTAAACGTCTCATTGTGCGTGCAAAAATGACATCTCGAGGAAAAAAGATGGTTCAAATGGTGATATCAAACGCATTTGATGGGATTGATGGTAATTTGCACTTTCTTGTTTTTATTATTTTATAAATTCACTTGTTTATTATCGTTTTAGACTCGGACTCGGAACCATACTCATCCGATTCTCTATTAGATCCCACATATGAATGTATTGGCTCAGACACTTCAGATTCCGATTTTGTTCCATTGAATGCTAATATAGCACGATCTAGACTGACAAAACCAAGTTGCGCCGAACAACAAAACCGTACCAAAAATCAAGAGGCTACAGTACAACCTACAACTCTTGTTTCTTCCCCTCTTTTCTCCCATATGGTGCTTGGGTCAGAAGATGCTTCGGAAAATTTTAACGCCTTTCTATCATCGCCGAATAATGAAGGGAATGAAACCGAAATTGCAAACCCTCCGGACCAGCTTGCTGCATGCGGTTTCAAACACACTAGAACCCAATCACCTACAATGAAATACAACAAGTGTATGATGTTGATTGGAAAAATCCAGAGGGAAATCATTTGAATTTCACTTTTGATGCGCCATTTGGAATAAAACCAGAGCTTGCAGCTGCGTCGGTTGGACTAACACCCATTGAATTCTACTCAATATTTTTAACCCCTGACTCCCCCACAAACTTATATGCTATCCAAGTTTTATCATCTGGACAGGATATTTCAGCCTCTTCACGACTACATGCATGGCAACCAACAACTTCGTCAGAAATGAAAAAAATCTTGGGAATTGTAGGCTTTATGGGTATAATGAAATTGCCTACTATTCGACATTACTGGTCAACGAAGAAGCTATTCCGTGCCAATGTCGTATCCCAAGTTATGTGCCGAAATAGATTTGAACTACTATTAAAATTTTGGCACTTTAATGATAATGAGACTGCTAGTGATGGTGATCGTGTGCATAAATTGGAACCCTTACTTCGAACTTTAATTGAAAAATTCCAAGAAGCTTTTACACCTGGATCTACATTTTGCATCGATGAGTCGTTGGTTCCATTTAGAGGAAGGTTGATCATAAACCAATATATACCTTAAAAGGCTCACAAATACGGTGTCAAATTATTTAAGCTTTGCTGTAGCAATGGGTATACGTGGAATTTGAAGATGTATTCTGGAAAGGAGAGAGATCCAAGTTGCACCGTACCTACAAACATAGTCATGGAATTGTCTGAACGATTATTGGACAAAGGAAGATTGGTAGTTACCGACAACTACTACACTAGTTTGGAATTAGCAAATAAGTTATTGAATCGTCAAACACATTTGCTGGGTACGCTTAGAAGCAACTGAAAAGGAAATACGGCAGAAGTTACCAAAAAAAAACTGAGAGTGGGGGAAATGAACAACCTTCATCTTTGACCTGGGGGTCCGCTGGATCCTATACACCACGTCATTAATCTTCTTTATAATTGTATAAGGTCCTTCCCAATTTTGGCTAAGTTTGGGCGACTTCCCCACCTTTCACCGCGGATTGTATAGCCACACCAAATCACCATCCTGGAAGCCGCGGGAGTTAGCTAGTAAGTCTATCTTGCTTTGGCTCGATCACTGGATATCCGCAGTTTCTTCCTGACTTGTTCATGAACATTGTTCAGCCTCTCCTTAAGCTCCTCCACAAAATTCTCAGAGCTGAGCGACTCTTTTTCTGGTGTTCCATACATCAAATCCGCAGGAAGCCTCATTTCCCTTCCGAACATTACTCTCGCCGGAGTATAACCAGTGGCTTCATGCGTAGAGCCTCGATATGCCATCAACGTGAGAGGTAGATGTACCAATCACGCTGCCCAAACAGCACTGGACGTCTTAAAGATGTCTTTTGAATGGCGAAATAACGTCTTGACGCCTGAAGACTTTAAAAAGATGCCTTAAAGACATCTTCATGCAGACATTGTAACTACAACTGAAAAAGACCTCCTTAAGATATCTTTTCGTCGTCTGTATAAATAAGAAAGTTGATTTGACAAAAGAAATTTCGTAAAAATAGCATTCAAAATATACGTATTTTTTAAATTTGCGACAATTTACGCGACAATCGCAATGTGTATTCTATAACGATTAAAATTTTATATAGTTTCTTGAAGCGTCGCAGTTGCCGGTTTTATCTTAATTTACTGCAAATGCAAAATTTAAATCATGGTTTTTATAAATTGTATGTAGTTTTTATTATCATATACGTTTTAATATGTATCTTTTTGATTGAAATAACAATTAACAACCACATATAGAAATTAATGCAAAGTAAAATATTTCTTTTATGTACAGGGTATCCCATTTTCGGCACTTTTGAGGGGTATCTCCCTTATTTTTAAAGATAGAGGGTTGCGGTTTTCACGACAGTGTGCTACTTTTTTGTGAAACTAAAGATGGCGCCAGCAGAATTTTTATAGCCCTTTTGGTTTTTGAGATACAGGGTGGAATTGAAAAGTATCGCTTTTGAGGCACCCCCCGTATTACAGTTATGTTTAAACTTATCGAAGAAGTTAAAACGCATTCTTAAACAATTTTTTCCGTGGAATCCAGTGGCGTTGTTAGTTCTTTCCTAGCAACTTCAGTTTTTGAGTTACGAAGCAAATATATGTTTTTTTAAATGGAACACCCCGTATATTATCTTTTTATTTTATTAGTCATAATGTGGGATTTCCAAAAATATATAATTGTATGCAATTGTTTTCAAAACGAAGCTCAGAATTTAAGATTTTCTTAAATTTTCATTTTTGTCCAATTCGTTGGTAGTAGGCTATGGCTAGATGGCTAGCTTATTTGAAACAAAAGGCAATATGTCAAAAACTTTGTGGTTTTGTCACTCTTTGTTTTTATTAGTAATATGCTTGTTGTTTTGGTGTTTCTATTTTACTATTTAGCTGCTAATTAAATTAATTTTGTTACAATAATGGCGGTTTACGAAAATTATGAGAAGTATGATATGTTGGTTTGTTTTATACAATCTAATGAAAATCCCCAAGAAGCTTCGGAAGTATATTTCCAAAGGTAAAGTATTTTGCACGCTATGGTTAGGATACCATCTTAGGGGTCGTTTTTGCTATTATTAGATATCCAGAGAGAAGGCAACCTTTCCCAGACATATTTGCCCGAATTAAATCAAATCTAGTAGAGCACGGATCATTTGTCCAGCCCAGGCCTAATTCATACTCCAAACAAGATAGAGAGAGAAAAGAGATAAACGTATTGGGTTATGTAGAAGCAAAGCCTTCATCTTCTTGCAAGCATATAGAGGAAGCAACTGGTGTATCCAAGTCTGATGCTCAGAGAATTTTGAAAAAATATAGGTATCACCCCTATAAATTCCACATAGTTCAACGTTTACACCCTGGCGATGCCGAGCGCAGAATGTTGTTTTGCCAATGGTATTTACAACAAATCCATACTGATGAATCTTTTGGCAGACTCGTTATTTGGTCCGATGAATGTTATTTTTCAAGTGCGGCAATTTTTAATCGCCATAATACTAGACATTGGTCCACAGAAAATCACCATTTAACTTTTGAGAGGGCACAACAAGGACGTTTTGGGGTTGGAGTCTCGTGTTTCATTTTTGGAAGACGCATAGTCTACAGAATTATTGAAGGAGGTCTGACAGCGCATCGTTACCGAGAAATTCTTGAGGAAGTTATTCCAGAACTGATGGAAAATGTTCCCTTGGCCCTTTATAATGCCGTTTTTTTTCAACAAGATGGTGCCCCAAGCCACAACTCTGCCCTTTTAAGGGAATTTTTAGACGATAACTTTCCTCAAAGGTGGATTGGTACCTACGGACCTGTAAGGTGGCCCCCTCGATCTCCCGATCTTTCAATTTTGGATTTTTTTTTATGGGGTTTTATGCAAAATGAAGTCTATAAAACACAGTATCAGTCTCGAGCGGAGCTTCTTGCGGCAATCAATTTAACTTTCCAAAATTTGCAAAGAAGGCCTATGATTCTTTTTAACGCGATTAGAAGAATAACGAAAATGTGCCAATTTTGCATACAGGAAAATGGCCGTCATTTTGAAAACCACCTTTAAAAACTGTTTACTTAATTATGTTGAATGCTGTAATAAATAACTAATAACTGAGATACTGAGATTTAAAAAAGATTTTTTGTATTAAATTTGAAGATGTTATAAATTAGAATAATTATTACTTACATCGATTTTGTTCCTAATAATATTTTAGCCATAGCCTACTACTTACGAATTGGACAAAAATAAAAATTTAAGAAAATCTTAAATTCTGAGCTTTGTTTTGAAAATATTTGCATACAATTATATATTTTTGGAAAGCCCACATTATGACTAATAAACTAGAAAAATAATATACAGAGTGTTCCATTTAAAAAAACATATATTTGCTTCGTAACTCAAAAACTGAAGTTGCTAGGAAAGAACTGACTACGCCATTGGATTCTACGGAAAAAATTATTTAAGATTGCGTTTTAACTTCTTGGATAAGTTTAAAGATAACTGTGATGCGGGGGGTGCCTCAAAAGCGATACTTTTCAATTCCACCCTGTATCTCAAAAACCAAAAGGGCTATAAAAATTCTGCTGGCGCCATCTTTAGTTTCACAAAAAAGTAGCACACTGTCGAGAAAACCGCAACCCTCTATCTTTAAAAATCAGGGAGATACCCCGCAAAAGTGCCGAAAATGGGATACCCTGTATACATTTTTCCCACCCAACGATTTTTGTGCACATGGCAACATGGCATGAGCAGATTATTTGAGTTTGACATTTGACCTGTCTCGCATTGTACAGTCATGGCATTTGTCTCAATTCTCAACAACAAGTTTAGCAAAGCTTTTAATCCGTAAGTATTTTTGAGAAAATATTATTAAAACATGTAGATGTATAGTATTTTTCATATAAAATAAATTCTATTTTAGGCTCTGTGCAAAAAGCAGGGTTAGAACAAAACCAGAAAGCCACAGAAAATGCCATGCAAACATGGTTAAGAAGAGCATCGGACCGAAGAGCAGTTTTAAGAATAAAAATGTAAAACTTTTCAGTTACCTACCTCTGTAACAATTAATTCTGTTATTATGAGAAGTAAGATAATTATGTTATCGGCGAATACTTTTATATATATAAAAAAACAAATATAAAAAAATATATATAAAATATAACCTTTTTTTAGCCCAACTTCTTTTTTTTACTTGCGCCTACAGCTAAAAGGATGGCTCTAAAAGTGGTCTTATTAAGATATTCTTAAGACGTCTTTAATAAGACATCTTAAAGACGTTGGGTTTTGTAACATCAGACGTGTTAAAGACGTGTTTAAGACGTCTGAAGTCTTATCAAAGACGTCTTTAAGACAACTTGACATCTTCTAAAAGACATCTTTTAGACGTCTTTAAGATGTCCTAGTGTTGTTTGGGTTAGACAGGTAATGTTCCATGGTCCGATTAAATCTCTCTACCATCCCATCCGACTGTGGATGCAAAGGAGTTGTCCTGGTCTTGCAAATTCCGAGAAGTTCCATAACCTTCTGGAAAATAGCCGATTCAAAATTTCGGTCCTGATCAGAATGAAGTTCGAGAGGGACTCCAAATCTGCAGAACATTTCATTTACTAGCACCGTTGCCACAGTCGTTGCTTCCTGATTTGGCAGGGCGTACGCTTCAGGCCATTTAGTGAAATAATCCATGGCGACCAGGATGTATTTGTTGCCCGACTCAGTCTGAGAAAATGGTCCCGCGACATCAATTGCTACCCTCTCGAAAGGAGCACCTACAGTGTACTGCACCATTCGGCCGCGTGATCTTGTTCGAGGTCCTTTTGTGGCACAACAAACTTCGCACTTGCGGCACCAAGATTCGACGTCTTCATGATAGTTCACCCAGTAATACCGCTCTTTAATTTTGGCCAAGGTTTTATTGACCCCAAAATGACCTCCACTGATTCTGTCGTGCATTTCCTGAAGTACATCCGATTTTCTGCTACTAGGAACAACCAACTGACTGACTACGGTCTTGCCATCCGGACTCTCCCACGCTCTCTTCAGTAATCCATTTTCTATTTTAAGAGAGTGCCACTGGGCCCAGAGCGCCTTCAGGTTTGGACTTTTATCAGCAATTTCTTGCCACTCTGGTCTCTTGTCGTCAGTCTTTGCCAAGAGTATGGGTCCAATATCTGAATCATTCAATTGTTCTTCTCGAAGCGTCTGTGTGGTCCAGCCATCGTTTCTTTGTACCGACGTTCTCCTTACAGAAGGATGTCCCTCACGTTGCTCAGTTCTTCGACAATGCTGACTTTCTTCTTTACATGGCCCTCTAGACGATGCATCGGCATTTCCGTGAGACCTTCCTGGTCGATGTTCAGTTTGGATCTTCTGTCCTTTAATGCGTCCGGCCCCTGTAACACTTTTGCCACTCAAATTATTGACTTGACTTAATTGGTTGACTTGACTGATCCTGGGGGTCTTAACGGGCTCGGTCAATTGCCCCCTTACATTGACCGGAATTGGCTTTTCCTGGAATCTAGGGCGGTCCTGGTTCCCGCTCGGTCTTCTAAACAACGGCGACGGACTTCTTGCCCTATTACGGCAATTACTCTTGACGTGACCCAGTTTACCACAGTTAAAACATTTTATGCCCCGATGTTCTTCCCAACAGGGCTTGCATATTGACTGCGATATCCTTCAACGCTTTATGTAAACTTGCCATGGATGCCTCGCTGATATCCTTGGGCCTTACTAGACGTAAATGGTATCTCATGTCACTGTCGCGAACTCCCTCAATGAACCTTTCGGCGGCAAATTGCATTTGAAAAGATTCAGGAGCTGATGGATATGCCAGGTGAATTAGTCTGTCTATGTCCGCCTCAAATTCTTGTAAGGGGTCACCTGACTTCTGCTGTCTCATCCTCAGCTGGGCCTGGAACACGGTTTCCCTGTGCTCATTTCCGAATCGTAGTTGCAGAGAGTGTACTAAAGCTGCATAATTATTTTGATCAGCTGCCGACAGAGATTGGAGTAATTCAGCAGCTTTCCCACGAAGTGCTACTACTAATGATGTAGCTTTCTGGGGCTCGGAGCAACCATTAGCTTTTGCAGCTGCCTCAAACTGAGTTTTATAAATTTCCCATGCAGTAGTACCGTCATAATCGGGAGATTTAATTTTAGCGTTGGCTGTGCTAAAACTCTCTGTAGACACGTTGTCGTCCTCAAGTTGTTCCCGGAATTTCTTTTCTAGCTCGAGAACCCTCTGGTTGACAGCTTCGAGTCCTTCGTTAACGCCGGTAACGGATTGCATTATTCTTTCTTCCAATTGTTGCTCCCTAGCTGCGAAATGTTTCACTAATTCTTCTTTAAACCGTTATTGTTCTTCCTTTTGTTCTAGATGACGGCGCTCCTGTATTTGATCACGTTTTTCCTGCTCTTCCTTCTGTTCTAGATAACGTCTTTCCTGCTCTTCCTTCTGTTCTAGATAACGTCTTTCCTGCTCTTCCTTCTGTTCTACATAACGTCTTTCCTGCTCTTCCTTCTGATGTTGATAACGTTGCTCCTGTACTTGATCACGCCTTTCTTGTTCCTCTTTTTGTTTCTTATAACGTTTTTCCTGCTCTTCTCTCTGTTGTTGCATAAAGGAGAGAAGGGTGGCAAATTGATCCTCCATCGCTTGATGTTGGCTTCTAGTCACTGGCATAAACACGTAATGTCCGGCAATGAAGCACTCACTTACAGTTCAGCAATATTAGTCCTCAAATTCCCACTGGAATCGCACTTCTGACACCAATTGTTGCGAACTCGGGGTTCAATAATTCCAGTGTAACGATTTCACACGAAAACACTATTTATTTACTCCATAAATACACACAGGTACAATTCGACTAGTAAATAACTCACTACTAAACACTTTATAGCCTTCTATTATCGCTTCGTAACTTTAGCTTACTTATAGTTCGATTAAAATAAGACTATTCCTATTGCGCGCTCGCGTTCTCCTTTTATACACAATCCTAAGATTACAGAAAAACCTAGAAAGTTCTTTATAAAAATTCTTGAATAATCTCACATAAAAAAAAAGGTTGTAAACAACTGCCTTTTAGATTAAACCGAGCAATAAATCACTCGTGTCAGCCATGATGCAGCGCGGATTGGCCGCGAAGCTCCACCAACCAACGCGTTGCCCCGCCTCCGATGCGGCGTCTCTGCGATTCGTAAGAATATAATTCTGCAAAAAGTTCTATTGACTTATCAGACCAAATGTCTAGCTACAATTCAGCTCTTCGAAAAACACTGAAATGGTATCGAAAAATTGCAATCGAGCTTCTACTCGGAACTTCCATGATAAATGCTCATTTTCTCTATCAACAAGTGAATGATTGCAAAATTTCCATAACTGAGTTTCGCGAAAGTGTTGTGGAAAGTTTGATGTTTCCACCTGAAGGAGAAGAAGACAATGCTGAACCTGCCGCACCCATCAAAAGAAGGAAAATCAATACGCATCAGTTAAAGAAAAAAAGTGGAGTTGCACACAGTGTTAGAAAATATTGTCTGGGATGTTATAATAAACAAATTAAAAGTGAACTAGAAAAAAATAAGGTTTTGAAAGTGGTAATGTATTGTGAAGAATGTGAGGGACAACCTCATTTTTGTTTAGCATGTTTTGCTGAATACCACGCATAAAAACAAGTTATAATATTATATCAAACATGAATGTTTTTATTTTTCAATAAAAAAGTTCAATACTGTGTGGTTTTACTGCTTTTAGATGATAAAATATAATGGACCGCCAGCGCAAGTTCTCAGCCATAAGACCGGACCGCTGAATATAGCATACTATTCGTCAATATTGTGACCAGTGTCAATATCGGGCCATAGAAGGCCCATGAGTATATTGGTGACGGCTTACTAGCGGTCCGTTGGCCTGTGAACGGACATTTATAAATAAAATACTTGGAGGTCCATTGGACCTCCCTGGCCCCGTCCCGATATGTGTTCAGCGGGGCCAATGGACCTCTCTGACGCTTAACGTGTTAATACCCTTTCCCAGGTAAATTCTCAAAACATGTATAACGTTCAAAAATGTAATAAAAGCGCTGGCATATTTTATCAACAATTAGGATTAGCTAGAATAATCCAAGATCGTTTTACTCTTCTATCCTACACTAATATTTCTATTTTTTATGATCTCATGATGGTACTCATGAGAATATGTTTCAAACCTCTGAGCCTTTGTGCAAAACTTCAAGAAAAAAGTTAATTAAGTTAATGTTGTTAATGCTACTTTACGCAAGTCTGGCAAAGTAGACTTCACTAGCAGTGAAACTGTAGAACTATTAGAACACGATCTACAAACTTTAATTGAGAAATTCGACTCTATCTGTCATTTGACAAGTCATAATTATGATAATTCCTGACCAAAACGCGGCCTGTTTGATAGACTTTCTTATACTAGTAAATGGCTTTTTGGCACTCCTGATGCTGAAGATGCCAAATTTTATACTGAAGCTCTCCAGGCAATGGCAAAACAAAATAACGATATGCAAATCTTAATGAAACAGCAAGTTATGTAATATCAGATACAATTTCTGAATACCACAAAATTGACGTGCTCTTGCAGTTAATAAAATAGAAAGTTTTAATGCATTTGCTAATTCGACTGTTAGGAAAATAAATTCATTAACTTATGCTCAAACAGTTACTGATCATTTGAATTTATTAACTCATTTTTTATTTTATTCAGCAATTTTATTTTCGAAACAATAGTTATTTACGTTATAAGTCCGGTAAATATAGTTTTACAGTAGGAGTAAAGATGTTTCCGTACGAGGCGCTAGCCGAGTCTGGAATTTCGAAACGACTACTGTAACACGTTACCGGACGTATGATATACAACATTTTACGTACTTGATTTTAATCCGGTAAATAGCTTTTTACAGGATTGGATATCGTAAAGAAATTTTACGGTATTGAGTACCAGCACATCTTCAATAAATCCATTGTATCCATGGTAACCTGTACCGGTACCGGTACGGGATACCGTAATGAAACAATTTGTCAAATTGGCGGATTTGTCAAAAATATATTCGCCGCGCATAAAATAATTTTTTTCCTGTTTTTAATAAGTATGAAGTAATAGTTATTTACTTTATAAGTCCGGTAAATATAGTTTTACAGTAGAAGTAAGATGTTTCCGGACGAGGCGCTAGCCGAGTCTGGAATTTCGAAACGACTACTGTAACACGTTACCGGACGTATGATGTACAACATTTTACTTCATACTTATTAAAAACAGGAAAAAGATAATTTTATGCGCGGCAATATTTTTGACAAATAGTTTCATTACAGTATCCTGTACAGGTACCGGTACAGGTTTCCATGGATACAAACATTTATAGAAGATGTGCCGGTACTCAATACTGTAAAATTTCTTTACGATATCCAATCCTGTAAAAAGCTATTTATCGAATTAAAATGAAGTGCGTGAAAGTGTTTTAAATGATACAGTATAAAGTAAAAGTGTTCTAAATGATACAGTATGAAGTAAAATATTTTATATCCCACTAGAATCACTCCAAGGCACTTAAGAGAAGATTTACCCAAAATAAAATTATCATCTACTTTAGAATTTCCTTATAATATAAAAGATATCAATAACTCTTATAAATATTTAGAATTTCCACAATTAATGGTATTTTATGCAAACAAACTTGTCATTTTTGCTATCAAAATTCGATTAATAATTTCTAAGATATTAGAACTCTATAATCTCATCCTTCTTCCTGTTCCTACTACTAAACCTAATGTCAACTCCTACATCAACCCTTCAGTACCATACTTACTCATAAGTTCAACAAGGACCCACTACAGTGAACTGAGTGACTTGTCAAGCTGCCAACGGATCTCTCCTGGACTGGGATTCTTAACTATGTAGCCGGTAGGCACCGAACCGATACCAAATGTCGGGAGTGAATTCGGTATCGACTCGACAACGATGCGAATTCTATTCTTAACAACTCCCGACTAAGTTCCAAGCATTTATGTTGGCAACATTTAAACCTTGGACAAATAATAAGGTTAGAATTATTTTTATTATTTTTTTTTCTTGATTTCTTGTTTAAAGTGTATGTCTTGTAAATCAGAAAAACAGTTCCTGAGAAAATTAAAGTTATAGAAAAAAATTTGCCTATTGTAAATGAAATCACTAGGGCCCACGAAAATATACATTTTAAACGCCAGCGAAGAACATGCCGGGAGGCATTCAATATTGACAATATGGGAAGCGAGGTTTATTGAACTGTTTCGCCTTAATAAAGCACTCTTTAATGTGTGCTGAGACTACTTACGCCCCATTTACATGTCCCGAGACACCGGGATAAAGTGTCAATCACAACAACGATATTAATTTCTCTTCGATTTTATGCTACTGGTTCCTACTAAAGATGTGCCGGTGAGGATTTTAATCTTGCAGTTAGTCAAACCAGTGCTCATAGGTAAAAAGTTACTAAGGAAAATATTTTGCTTCAAAGACATATTTATTAAGTAAGAGAAACTAATGCAACGGACTTGTCTGTATCCACAACACAGTCTCCAGTCAAGACAGTGTAACCTCATACATTGAGCCTAATCCAGTTCCACTAGAACGATCAAGAGAATCCAGCCATGTATCCAGTTTCCGACGACCTCGCTTACCTCTGCCAAACAAAGTTTCAATGGAAGAAATCCATCTTTACGAACAACCCCTTGAGCCACCCAGAAGAGCCACTCGCACGAAAACTTCCCGAATTTAAAAAACTTCTATTACTTTGAAACTTCCTTTTATTTTCTCTTTATTTTACAGTGTTTTCATTTAATTTTATTGTACCTTATATTATTTTCTTATGTATCTTTTATTTTTGAAATGTATTCAAATTATTTTATCTATGTATCTTGACACAGCATGCCTATAATGTATTATCTTTTTATGTATGTGTTTGGCTAATTTTATCGTATCCTTACCAAAACAATTAAAGGGGGAGAAATGTTAGAGCCTACAATCATGATTTCTTATAAAAACCTCTTCGCCGGTCACCTAGATCCTGCAGCCTTATTTTGGCAAAACAATCTAATTAATTATGTTTTTCAAACTATTTAATTGCCATCACACTTCTTGAATCCATTTTTCACGCAAATTGTCGCAATTATATACGCTATCTTAATTACATAATCATTATTCAATAACATCAATTATCTAAATTTTCAGTTAAGCTCTAACGCTTCTCTTCGTATTCAACCTTTGCTGTAAATAGAAACTGTCTTCAAACTACGTGTGTTAGAAGTTTATTCCCTTCACTTCTCGCTGATTTTTATAAAAATTTGGCACACGAAATGTCAAAGAAAAAAGACAATAAATGAATAAATTTTTTTTTTTTATGGTTGTTCAATAATATATAATATATCAAGTTTATTTATATATTATTAATATATTAATAATATATAAATAAACCATAATTCACGCAACATTACCACCTAACTGTGAGACCATAACAATATTACTGAAAGAATACTTAACTAAAAAAACTGCTTATATCTATTTTTACCCTAAAGAACTAAGAGTATATTTTCGAAATGTTATGAATAATAATTTTAGAAATCTCGAATTAATACAATGCTCTAAAAAACTTGTGAATAATGTAGACCCTAACGAACGACAACTCATGATTAAATACCGACAGGAAGGAAAAACAACTTACAACCAACTTACACATTTTTAAAAGGCAATTATTATTGGAAATCTTTAAAGAAAGATGTTACAAATTACATTAATAACTTTTGCCAACGAACCATATACGACAGAAAATCAACCCTTAATTCTCACTGAAACACCTAAAAAACCATTTGAAATAATCCACTTCGATACTTTTATCATAGGAAAACAAAAATTCTTAAGCTTTCTGGACAAATTTAACAACGTAGCCAAAGCATTACCGTATTCTGGTAATGGAGTTTCATGTGCGAACAATTGTCTCTCTCAATGGAGCCAAATTTCAAAATGTTGTTAAAGGGCTTCTAAATGCCCACACTATTAAAAGCCATTTTACTACCCCTTACCATCATGATTCGAACCTCCACTGTAGAAAGACTACATTCAACCTTAATTGAACACATTCGAATTCCAAAACAATCAGACCCACATTCCGACGTAACCAAGCTTATGCCTTATGCTGTCATAGCCTATAACAGGTGATTCTTGGGTATTCGGTCTGGGCAGTGTGGAATAAAACTATTCAGCTACCAAGCTTTCGATATTTTTTACTTTCTTCCTCAGGGTGCTAACTGTTTTATGAAGTGAAGGCACGAAACCGTGAGAGAAACATTCAGTTATGTATGTCAATATTAAAACTTTTACACAAATGTCACATGATACAGCACGATGTACAAAACATATTAAAATAGTCGAAGTGGACTAGCCACCGCCACGTTTAAATCGAATTTTCTTTTACCACGCCACGTTTAAAGAAACAGAAAATTCGAAACAAATGATTCGATCGAAAAACGTGGCGATGGCTAGTCCACTTCGATTATTTTAATATGTTTTGTACATCGTGCTGTATCATGTGACATTTGTATAAAAGTTTTAATATCGACATACATAACTGAATGTTTCTCTCACAGTTTCCTGCCTTCACTTCATAAAACAGTTAGGACCCTGAGGAAGATATTAAAAAATATCGAAAGCTTGGTAGCTGATTAGTTTTATTCCACACTTCCCATACCGAATACCCAAGAACACTCTCACCTGTTCACACTAGTCGGTCAAGAATATTGCCTGCTTTATAGCCTATAACAGCACTATACATTCAGCCACTAATTTCATCTCCTTCGAATTAGTGCTAGGACATACAGATTCAAGAGACCCTATGAATTTGGTCTTGGAAAACAAATAGCTCGGACCCTTTACCCTGATAGAAATTCTAGAAAATAACAAAATCCGTATTCAACACCCAAAAATGAAATCTGAAGAAATAATTCATATAAAAGAAACTAAAATAAAGCTCATTGTTACAGATGGTGCTGGACCTTCGGGACAAACCTAAAGTTCAACTACCTCAACAGTTATCCTGGAACTCTTCCATTAAAAATGGGAACATCAAAAATAGTATCCAGTCACTGGTCCTTTATTTAACCCTTTCATCTATTCCAAATAATAAACCAATATCAGTCACTTAAAGTCAGAATGAATTCACTTTCACTAACGATTAATGATAGCTCTTTATGCACAGAATACACGACCTCTCTTGTTACACTACCTACATTAGAAAGACGCATAGAAAATTTACTAATGCAAATGGTTCCTTATTACTCTTCAAATTTATATAGAAAAAGGAGAGGACTTTTCAATCCACTTAGCTCATTTATAAAGAGTATAACCGGGAACTTAAATCAAAATGATGCTGAAGAAATATTTTCAAAAATCAAAATGTTTCCAAAAAGACCTTAATATAATATTCATATTATAGCTTCCTCTTGTTGAACGAGATGTGTACCAATATTTTAATATGTATCCACTTCCGGTCCCAAAGGGAAAATCGTTCTATATCTATATTCCACATAAACCTTATCTAGTTACAAGCGAAGCCAGATACTCCTTTATGGAAACAGAAAGCTACTCAATGAGTACCTGTGTCCTAATATCAACGTTAGGCCAATGGATGATAACCACCTTGTGAAGTTCACCTCTTAACTCACAAGCAAAACGTTACAACCTGCCACCCCTTTAAAGTACAAATCAAGGAGCCGCAAGCAACCCGAATTGTAGAAAGAAAATGGCAGATTACGATACCTTCCCGTCCAGTAACCACCACTAGTTGTCAGACTCTTACGGAAACAACACCCTAGTTTGGAAGTTACCTAGTTGAAGTTCCAAAGTCTTGGAAGTTGCAGCTCCAATCCTTAACTTTGGACACTTTCCAACCAAGCAAGTTGCGCTTCGAAGCAGTGGCGTTACCCCAACTAAACTTCACCCAAGTACAGAACCAACAGCCTTCAGAGTACAGTCCACTCTCTATGGAACTAGATACCATTAACTTAGAAGCCACCCTGCCCTGGCCTTGCAGCACAAACTACAATAACAAAGAGATTCCATCCAAGACATCTCCAGTAATGTGTATGTGAATTGTGTTAGTGCATGGACAGTTACCCTTTACGTTTTGGGCATAATTTGTGTTATATATTTAGCAAAAAAAAAATGTTTGCAGCTAAAAAGAAACTCGAAAAGAAAGAAAAAAGTGAAGAAGAAAAAGAAATCTATTGAAAAGTGCATTTCTAACGGAGTTTCTATGCTTTATTAATTGATCGCTTAATTTCGCATTTTTACGACTTCTATTTCTACTACTTCCTGTAATATTTGTAATTGTTATATTTATGGAATCACCCTTGTAAAACGTTGTGATTCTATTTAAGAGGACAGGAGAGAAGACCTCTACCTACAAATGTATTATTTAGGCTGTAAGTAGCGAGTTTATTGCAGCCACCTTTAGTGCATAATAAAATTTAAAAAAAACCCTTTTTGTAAAACATACCTAACCTGAAAATGATTTTAGTGCTAAGCAGGTAATGAGGCCCACCAATAATCTGGTGGGCCTTATTACCGACAGTCTAAACTTGCTGAAATCTAATTTCAATCATTCTTATTTTAAAGCAATATGGCCAAGAAATGTCGGGGTATAAGTGCTAATTGGACCCCAGACATGATGGACGAAGCCTTGCAATTGCTAAACCAAGAAAAATGGCAATGTTATGTGGAATAAAGATGTGGTATACCACGAAGAACACTACGTAACCATATGAAGAAATTTACTACAAGAAAATGACTTAACATCAAAAATTGTAAATGTTTCTGAAATTCGTTATCCCCTAACACCCAAGGCCCTTAGAGTAGGATCAAAGGATCGTGTACAGGTATATTCAGGACAATAAAATCAAAAGTCGGTTCAGTTTAACAAAACAAATTGCTGGACGTTGCTGGTATAAAGCATTCCTAAAGCGGCATCCCGGAATTTTTAAAAGGAAAGCCCAACCTATGAATCCTGCACGAGCAGCAAAACTTAATTCACACATTGTAAACGATTACTTTTCGAAACTAGAGGCAATTCTAAAAGTTCCAAGTTGCAGCTATGCTACACCCTCAAATACCAAGAGCTTAACTTCGAGCTCTGAACGACGGATCAGGCATTCGACTCCAATATCCACACCCACCAAAGAGGCTAATAAATCAGAATCCATCAAGAACCAGTGGCTTTGTGCAATTAAGGATGAAGGCAGAATTGCAGATATGCGACAATGCAAGACCTGCCAAACCTGGATGCACGACGACTGCTTGGGATTTTCCAAAAATGATCCAGATGAGGCTACGTGCCTGTAATGTGAAGATTGAAGTGATTTTGTTTAGTTTTACCTATGTTGTTCATGTGGTACTTATTACCATATCGTCACCCTCATATGAAAAGTGCGTAAGTCCACTTTTTTCGGAAATCGAGATTTTAGTGACATCTATTTAAGCACATTCATATATAATGTTTGCTGTTAATAATTTGAGCTTACGTTGATAGATGGAGACGCAATACTCGCAAATGAAACGTGCGCAAGTCCAAGGGTCTCTACGATAGTATGAATATTGCGTAAGTCCGCGCTTTCAATGCTTAAATATTATGTCAACGGTTAGTTTGGTTTCTTTCACAGTTTTCCCTAAAAACAGCATAGTTTTTATGAAATAATTGTTAAAACGTCTCGCAGAATACTTCAGGTAAGTACAGAAACGTATAATAATATGTACATTTGGTTTGGTGTTACTCTATTGTTAGTTTTTAAGTCCTATACATTTTAACAGGAGTTAGGCATTTTTCATTGTCGGCTGAATAGGAGTTACGCATTTTTCATACTTAAAAATAGAATATTGTGTGTAATCAATTGTATTTATTTTTAATAAAATCGAGAAATTCATATGATTTTTTTTCTTTTCAGAATGAATCAAAGTTTAAGAAGCTTCAAAATGTTAACCAAAGTTCTTACAGAAAGTCAAATCAATAATTCTGGTACCCAAGAACTGCCTAAAAGCTTAGATCCTGATAATGATAAACAGTCAGATAATAGTGAATTATCCCTTGCAATAAAAAATTTGCAACGTGAGTGTTTTCAAGCTCAAAGAGCACTAAATAATGAAAATGTTGACCCTAACTTAGGTAATGCAGATTTTGTTACCGAACTAATAGAACTTAACACCAGCGACAATTTAGATACTTTAATAGACATAGATTGCCTAAATAATACTTCAATAATTGAAGAACAAGGAATGGAAATTGCCGAAAACAGTATTAGTAAAAATGTTATTTCAAATAATGATTTGAAATATAACAACCATCTAAGTACAAGGTCAACTAATATAGAACAAGAAATGAAAAATGAAGATAATTCAGATGAAGATTGGACTGAATGTGCACACAGCTTTGAAGAAAATTACCAAAATACTTCAGAATGCGTTGAAAGTGATAACAATGAGAGAGACGGAAACGACGTTAGCTTTGGAGATAATACCGAGGCGATCGATAGAACTGAAAACTACTTAGAGGAAGGAGACAATATTGATCAAACAAATAAAAAACGGAAACGTAAGAAAAACAGACTGAGCGATAGTAAAGACTGGGAATACAATAGTAATAAGAAGAAAAGAGAGAAAGGAGAAATATATTTAGGAAGGAAAGACAATAAATATACGGTAAAAAAATGCAGAAGGGAAATAAAAAATCGTTGTTTATGTTCAAAAGAAAAAAGGAATGCATTTGAATGTTATAAAATTAAAGAAGAAGAAAGGCAACTCATTTTTAAAGAATTCTGGAATTTTTCTTGGAAAGAGAAACAGGTCTATGTTTTAGGAAGAACGACGGCAACAGAAACTAAAAGAGCGAGAAACAGAAAAGATAACAGTATAAGCCGAAGAACTGCATCTTGCATTTTTTTTTAAATACGAAAAAAGAGAGAGTTAGGGTATGTAAAACCATGTTTTGCACTACTCTTGGCATGTCCTTAAGGACTATCACCCTTTGCATTCAAAAAGGCCTTTATTCGCCAGAAAACTGCCATATTAACAAAACCGACACTAATTTAACAAAAGAACTAGATGAAGAGCCAGACAACCCTGTGGAAATTAAGATTCAAAGAAGACTCGAAAAAAAATCATCGATTAGAGAATTTTTAAACTGTCTGCCGAAATTAGAGTCACGCTATTGCCGTAAATCAACCTCCAAATTATATTTGGAACCACGATGGAGAAACAAGTCTGAGCTCTATATTATTTACAAAGATTCCTGGTGTAACGAAAACAAAATTCAGCCAGCCAGTATGACGATGTTTAAGTATATTTTTGAAGAAATGAATTTATCACTTTTTTAGCCGAAGAAGGACGAATGCGATGTTTGCGCAGCTTACAAAACAAAGAACATTTCTGAAGAAATCTACAAACAGCATGTTTTGAAGAAGGAAGAAGCTCGTGACGAAAAAGAAAAGGACAAAGGATCATCTGATAAAGTTTTTACAATGGACTTCGGCAATCGGTACTCCTCAGTCCCAAGTCGAACGTTTCTGCATTATATTATAAAACAAAGTTAATTGTCCATAATTTTACCATCTTTGACTTGCATTCAAAGGACGGGTATTGCTTTCTATGGCATGAGGGGGAAGGTGAGCTAAAAGCAAATTGTTTCGCTTCAATTATTTGTAATTTTTTAAGCACAAAAATTTTGCCCACTATTGATACTGATAATAAACCTAGTATAATACTTTATAGTGACGGTTGCGGCGCACAAAATCGCAACTCCATTTTGGCTAATGCTCTTTTAAACTTTGCACTTCAGAATAATGTCCACATTATTCAAAAGTACTTAGAAAAGGGCCATACGCAAATGGAGTGCGATTCTATGCATTCCTCTATTGAAAGGAAACTTTCTGGTAGAGTTATAAACGTACCAGCAGACTATGTTTATTACGCAAAAAGTGCCAGAAAAACACCAAAACCCTATGAGGTTCAATATCTACAACATAGTTATTTTAAAGATTTCTCTAAGCTTAATTTTTTTAGTTCAATCCGCCCTGGACATAAAGTAGGTGATCCTACTGTTCAGGACCTAAGAGCCCTTAAATATAAACCTGAAGGATCGATTGAAGTTAAACTGCGACATTCTGAAAACTTCCAAACGTTACCTATTAGATTTAACAAAAAAATAAAATTTACAGCAATGGAAAATCTTCCAAAACTATATCAAAACCAATTAAAAATAAAAAAAGAAAAATTTGAGCACTTGCAGTTATTAAAAAGTACCATGGAACAAGATTACCATGCGTTTTACGACTCCCTTGTACATGAATAGATTGCAATTAGAATATTTATTTTCTTAGTGTTTACTGTTTTTTTCCTATAGTTTAAGAAAAGGCTTGTTAATACCCATCCTTTGAAAATAGGGTTTTTACTTCTTGCAATAAATGGATTTCCAAGTAATTTTTCATGGTTTTTTGTTTTTTTTTTACTTCTTGTTATAATAATTATATTTAAATGTTTTTACTTCTTTAGTGCATTGTTTTTATAATGATTATTAAAAAAGTATGCTCATTAATTTAAAAAAATGTAAATTGCCCAAGTCCAGAGGACGAGACGATACAACTAGTAAAACTTGCCTAACTCCAATAGTTTTACTACAATCCTATTTTTTTTTTGGTGTTGCTTATAACAGTTTTAGTAAGAGCTTATAAACCAATATTAGAGGAGAGAAAATCGTAAAGCAAAAATATCTTAGTTTTAAACCGTTTTTCTTGTCTCCTGTAAAATTTACTTTTTTGGACTTAGGCACTTTTCATATGACGGTGTCGATATAGTGGTTGGTAATAAGGTCCAATGTTACTGATTTTAAAACTTAGTTTTTTTAAGAGAAATTAGTTTATTTGACTTTATAGGTTTATTTTTCATTTTCCCTTATTGTGGGCCTTATTACACTCAGGGACCTTAGAAAGTTTTGTAGATGGGTCGAGCATGGTAATGGGGCGGAATTTCCTATCATGGACGAACGGAGTTAGTGCCTATTAATCAATGAAGAATGATGGCCGATCGATACATACGGGATATTCTGGAACCTCATGTGATCCCATATGGCCCTTTTGTTGAGAACTTCGTTTTCATGCACGACCTCATGCGGCCAGAATACTCAACGAGTATCTAAACGAAGTTAATGTCCCAGTAATGAATTGGCCAGCCCGCAGCCCGATAGAACGGATGAATGAATCAGATAGAACACGTCTGGGATCATTTAGGGTGGGCAATGCAGCAAGATCTTATTCCATGTAGAACACTGGGTGAGCTTGAAAATAAACTGAATATGATTTGGAACAATATGGATCAAGGTTATATACACAACCTATTTGAGGGAAAGCCAAGACGAATGCAAGCTGTAATTACAGCGCGAGGAGACAAAACACGGTACTGTATCTGAAAATAAGAGTAGATTTTATTTTGATTGAAGAAGTTAATTTTGATTGTTAAAATGTAACATTTTTTTTTATAAAAGTTGAAAGAAATTTATTTTCTGCGAAATATGTTAGTGATAGAAATATTTAGCTTTTTCGCAGGAAACTCTGAAATTTGTGTTATAGTTGTAGTGACCCGCATTTAATGCGAAGATAATTCCTTACAAACAATAAAATGTAATATATCAAAATAGCAACACAATAGAAAGGAAAGGTCCTATTCAAAAGCAACTATCGTCTAAAAAAAACTCTAATACCAAGAAACAGTTCAATAAGGGCATTCGTATTAAGTCCATGAGTGAATTAATGCGCAAGGTCAATCACACGACCTCACGCATTAAGAGAAAGCATAAACATCATCTTTGTCTCACCCCCCCAGACTCCGTACACCGCTTCGGCTCGCTAATAATTAATAATCGAAGATTATTTAGTAGTTTTTAGGTAAAGAGATTTTTAGATGAAGCTAAAGTCGGCTATTAATTTTAACATGCTGCCATTGTTGGACACTTTGCAAAAGATGAAATGAGGAAGTAAGGCTTAAATGCTACTTAAATATACCAAATGAAACAAGAGACCGGTTTTTTAAAGAATTCTGGGGTCTAGGAGACGCTAATAAACAGCGCGACTTTATATCCTCTTGTATTGTTAACATAAAACCCAAATACAGTAGAACCCCGATTATCCGTGCGCGGATTATCCGGGCTGTCTATCATTGAAATTGTGTTTTTGAAGTTCTATCGAAATAGCGTTACCGTAAATCGCTCGCGCGCTTCGAGAGAGACGCATACTCAAATAATATCGATCGCTCGGGTAATACCAGTGCTCGATCTCGAGGAATCCCTGGAAATATGTAACACACTTTTCATATGCCACTGTGAATTACCGAGTACATATGTACATATTTAATTTAGTTGCGCGATAAAGACGAGTTGCTACACTGCTACACTCTCAACGCGTGCGTTTCTTTTTAAAATGGCTACATCCAGTGTTAAACGCAAGAGAAATGTTTTTAACAATTTTTCAAAAACTAGAGATTTTAAATAAGCTTGAAAAGGGTGTAAGTGTAGCAACATTTTCACGAATCTATGAAGTTGGCAAACAAACAATACGCGATCTGAATAAAAACAAGGTGAAACTACAAAATTTTATATGGCAGTCCGACTGTTTTAAAATAATTTCTACACGGAAATCATTAAAAGGATCAACTTTTAAAAAACTCGGTGAAGCACTTTCCAAGTGGTTTATGCAGAAAAGATCAGAGGGTGTACCAATTTCTGGGCCAATGTGTGCTAAACAAGCGGAAATTTTTCACAAACGCTTAAAAATCAAAGAACCTTTTAATGCATCCAGTGGTTGGTTGCATCGATTCAAAAAACGTCGTGGGATCCATGAGCTTACAATTCAAGGCGAAAAGCTCAGTGCCGACGGAGAAGCAATGGTAGAATTTTGCTATGAGCTGGAGACCATAATTACAGAAAATAATCTACAACCTTCTCAAATTTGTAACGCTGACGAAACAGGGTTATACTGGCGAGCAATGCCAACAAAGACTTTAGCTGCAAGTAATGAGCTGAGTGCACCGGGGTTTAAAAAGAGTAAAGACCGAATAACAGTGTTGTGTTGTGCTAATGCGTCTGACAGTCATAGACTGTGAAGTTGACTGTGATTGGAAAATCAAAAAATCCCCATGCTTTTAAAAACATCAAACTGCACAACCTCCCAGTTCACCAGCAAGCACCTTGGATAACTTGTGATATCTTTCAAGATTGATTCCATAAAAAGTTCATTCCTGAGGTAAAGTCTTATTTAAATCAGGAAAAGTTACCACAAAAGGCACTTCTTCTTCTGGATAATGCTTGTTCTCATCTCAATGAGGCAGTCCTAAGATCTGACGATGGAAACTTTTTTGTCCTTTAAATGAATTAAAAAATTTAAAAAAATGGAAAATATTTAACACAGACTAAAGTGACTGACGTTTTTTCAAACGCATAGCTATGTAAAATACATATCCGCTTTATGTAAACGCAAATGAACATATGTACCTATGTAGAGCTTTTATTTTTGTTAATTTGTGTAGTTTACTTTTTTACATACATACATACTTATTTACCTATATAGTACGTATGTATTATGTACATACATATAAGTATTTTTTGTTCTGTTGTCTATTTATGCAGTACATTTATCCATACAATAAACTTAGTTTGAACTTATGGGATCTATTTTTTTTCTGTCATCTTTTTAGTATTTATGTACATACATACATACATATATAATATGTATGCACATAGGGGAGAGGTGGGTACAGTGGAACAAAAGGTACAGTGAAACAAACCCTTTCAAATTATGCAGTTTCCTATTTTTACATTTCTACCATTGCCATCTAGCGCCTTATGCCTTAATTAGGCCCAGAAGTCTGGATATGAGTAGTGAGCGCCCTGTTGTCGCATTTAGGAATTGACGGTCTCTGAAATCGAGCGGACGTTTACATTTTGCGGCGAGTAATTTCATTATTTTCCTTAAAAGTTTTTATAAAACAGCAAGTTTAATTGTTCCAATTCAAAGTATTGCGTCGTCAGAAAAGCAGGTAAGTGTGGTTGCCGAAAAAAATTTACCATGTGACAATAGTAATTAATTATTTATAAAATGGCCGATGTGGGTACAGTGAAACATTTGACTAGTGGGTACACTGAAATGTTTCACTTTACCCATGTATTAGTGGGTACATTGAAACATTTCATATAGGTATATAGTACACGATTTCGCATTAAATAATAAGAGGTATTTATATAATTTAATAAAATAAATATTATACTTTTTCTAGATACTATGCCTAGAAAACGAAAAGGTGCTGACAGGCTTGTTGGAAATATTTCTCCAAACCTTGTGAAGTCAGCTGTAAAAAGGATGGAAGATGGAGCAAAGCTTAGGCAGGCTAGTCGCGAGTTCGGCATTCCGGTCACGACTTTGTGGCGTTACTGGAAGAAAACTACAAATAATTCGCCAGAAGAAAAAAAGACCATGAATTTTGGACCTAACTATGCGGTTAACAAAGTATTTAATCATAACCAGGAAAAAGATTTGAAAGATTATTTGATCTTGGCGAGCAAAATTCATCATGGGCTCACAAGGCAGGAAACCAGATTGTTAGCCCATGAATTATCACACAAAAATAGTTTGAAAATGCCCTTATCTTGGACAACAAATGGCATAGCTGTCCACGATTGGATAAAAGGATTTAGAACGGGTGGCCTGAACTCTATAAGAAAACCTGAAGCTACGAGCTTAGCAAGATGCACCAGCTTTAACAGGACGACAGTTGAAGAATTTTTTAACAACGTGATCAAAACATATAACAAATTCGAAGCACTAAATGGGAGCACGATATACAATATCGATGAAACCGCTCTTACAACAGTACATAATCCTCCTCATGTTTTGGCTCAAAAAGGATTGAAGCAAGTCGGCCAAGTGACTACCGCCTTTTATGGTTTTTCCCCGAGTTAATTTCGAGTCGCATATGCTATTAGGCGATCCAACTGGTACAGGTGGAGGAGCATCAAAGTCGGGATGGATAAATAGTGAAATATTTCTTCAAATGCTACAACCTTCCAAGGCTACAAATGCAGCAAGGAAAATCCAGTAATTCTGTTCATGGATGGCCATGAATCTCATATAAAGCTTGACGCGTTAGATTTCTGTAGATCCTATGGAATTCATGTTATAACATTTCCACCCCACCCAACCGGAAGCCATTAGCTCGGACGGTGTACAAATCTCTAAAGGTAAATTACAACTTAGCTTGTAACGACTGGATGATATCCAACCCTGGTAAAACAATTACCATTTACGACGTGGCGTCTTTGTTTGGAAAGTCATAGCCAAGAGCTGTAAGTCATGAAAACATAATAAGTGGTTTCAAATGTACAGGCATTTGGCGATTCGATCGAAATGTATTCAAAGATGACGATTTTCTTGGATCATACGTGAGTGATCGTCCTTTAGAAGTACAACCAGCACGATTAGATCTACACAACCCAAATCTACCACTATATGACAAAAAGCCAGAATCTCCAAAAGCATCCACTTCAAAGTGTAGCGAAAACTATGCAGTAAAAGTTCCACCGACAATTCGAGACCAGGAGGCGACACCTCAAAAAAATAGCGAGAGTGGAAACCTAGAAAATTTGCTGCCTGAAACCTTGCAAAGCCAATATTCTCCGCAACATTACTTTTCTCCACTGGAAGTTCGACCTCTACAAAAAGCAGAAACTCGGAAGAATACACTTAATAAAAAACGCAAGCGCAGTGAAGTTCTCACTGATACGCCAATCTTTAATAGAATCGCGAATGAAACATTGGAAAAGCAGAAAAAGACACGAAAGGTTGAAAGCGTAACAAGAAAACTATGTGATCCTAATTCTGAGGGAGACAAAAACGTTCATTTAGAAAAAAGGTCAACTACGTACATTCCTAGATTTGTTCCTAAATTGTCTATCAGTGACAGTGATTCGTCATCCGATTCCGGCGACGAGGCGGTAGAGTATGAAGACACAGATGATAGCCCAGAAGAATTTGATGAGGATGACAATACAAATGAAATATCATTGGGACAGTTTGTGTTAATAGTAGAGAATAAAATATCCTTGAAAACTTATAGTGTAGGGGAAATAATCGATATACCGGAAAAGGAAATTTCTGTAAATTACTATAGGAAAATCAAACCTTATTTTAAGTTTAAAAAAACCGATAAAATATTCGCTTTCGATAAAGGTGATATAGAAAGATTTTTGCCAAAGCAGTTTCATTGTAGTGTAACAAAAAGGCGTGAGGCAAACCTTACTTTTGCTATTGATTTCGATGAATACAAATTAGGATTAAATTAGGTTTACTCGTTTTATTATCGGTTTTGTATATTGCGTACTTAATAAAGTTGTGAATGAGCTATTTACGAATGTTTCACTGTACCTTCAGATATGTTTCAGTGTACCCATTATTGTTTGGGTACTGTGGAACTAAAATTGTTTTGTTGATTTTAATTTTTAATTTAAAATATTCTGTTTATAAGACATGCTATTATTTTCATGTAATACTAATACCCCAAACTATTGATTTAAACAAAAATAATTAAACTATTACATACATTTTCTACGATATATATATATATATATATATAGATAAAAAAAAAGTTTTCCACTGTATCCACCTCTCCCCTACATACATATTATGTAAGAAATGAATGTTCGGATTATCCGTGCCTCGTCCGGTCCCGTGGAGCACGGATAATCAGGGTTCTACTATATCAGTACCATGTCTATGAAAATAAACGTCGCGATAACAATGGATTTAATTTCACATTAAATTGGATTAGAATTCAGGTCTGCAAAACATTTTTTAAATCAACATTGAATATCACAGACAGACCAATTCGTACAGTTGTGGAAAAGCGCTCGGAAATTGAAATAGTATAAAATTATTTTAGAGGAAAACATAAAAGCCACCAAAAACTTCATAACATTAGGGAAGACATGAAACGTCACATAAATAGCATTCCTCGGATCGAAAGTCATTACACAAGGAGTCGATCTAGTCGTAAATACACAGAAGGTGGTAAATCGCTACATGATTTGTATCGCGACTGCGTTGAGGAATGTAAACAAAAGAAAATGCCTTATGGAAAGTAGGTATCCTATTTATCACCAAGTTTTTCTCAAGAACTTTAATTTAAAACAATTAATTGCTTAAAAAGTATTTAAAACAATTATTTGCTTAAAAAGTTACCGTTGATTGAAAATGACCGGAAAAATTGCTTGTGCCGAACTTTAAGTTGAGCAGTTTATTTGTCATAAGCATTAAAAGTTATGGAGTTTGGCCGTAACTTTGAATATCCAATTAAACAAAAAAAAAGATTATATTTTATATATTATATATATGTATGACTTCGTGTGTAAGGCAGTCCCCCCCAAATACGTCCTTAAATATTCAGGATAAGTACAAAAAACCTATTAGCCTATTACAGCAAACATCTCAAAATTGTTGGAGTTGACGGTAATCAATTTTTAATTGGGTGATTTTTTTCTCGATTCTCCATACAATATCTTCGTTCACTCCAAGTGCTAACGTCCGCAAGGTTACTCAGTTCACCTCGCTTCAATCAACACTGTCGGAATGACACTAATCCTTGACTCAACCCTTTTTTCTTCGTTATTCTAATTCTTTCGTTGGTCGGCTCTACTGTTCATATCGGGGCTCTTCTTACATCCAAAGGCTTCGATAGTTACCCTCCAAACATTTTGGTAAATTTTCCATTTTGATGCAGTTAACCATGTACATAATATACATGATATCAAAACAGGAATCAATAAAACGCAACCAAACAACGAATCTTTATTTTACACAAAAAGATAAAAAAATTTATTCAACAACGTTTCTTTCCTCAAATTGGCGTGTCAAAGAACCTCTCCATGTGGCAGTTGAAGCAATCAAAGGTTCCTGCAAATAAATCAATAAATCAAACATTAATAAGCGATATTGGATGGATTCATTTGAAAAAAACAATGATGTAAGAAATGTAATGAAAACCAAAACTTGTTCCCTTGCTCAATCAAACAGGATTGTAACATTGTTAGCGCTTGACTTATTTTGGTGCTGATATACAAAAGCTATACTTTGCCAGTAATAAAAAGAATTCAAGGAATAAATACAACGTTATTCAGAATCTCAAATATTACAAAATACTTTTGACGACTTTGCAACAATGAATACAAATGTTACAGACTTAGCAGAAAACTAACACTAATCAGACTCTAGTCTTTTCTATTAAACACTTACGTCAGAGTTTTGCAAACAAATGAAAACTTAAAAGTACTGCATAATTGTAATTTTGGGTTCCACAAGCTTTTTAAAATTTTTTTTATATATATATATTTTGTTAACGATTTTTTTAGTGTAGTACCAGTGGTCCTTTCATCGGGAATTAGACAACAAAATCAGAAGACAGAAGTGACCTTTTTTACATTGCCAACGTTTCGCCATTCGTTTATCGCATCATCAGGACCATTCAATGATACCGAAGAATAAACATACAGGCGGTGACAGAATAGAATGTCAAAATTTAAAGAGTGATGTGGTTTTGATTTTTGGGTTGTGGGATCAGGGGTGTTATTGAAAATCAGTTATGAACTCACTTGTCGACGTTTCTCCATATATTACAGCATCCTCAGGACACTAAAAGTTGTTATAAAATCATATAAATAAAAAAACAATACAGTTAAAAAGGGGGGACGAAACAAAGGCCACTTTAAAATATACACAGTTAAATACTCACAATTCAGATAGGTTTTGAGAGTCTTCGGCGTTAGGCAGATCGAATTCTATCTCTGGATAAGAGTGAAAGTACTTATGCGTGCTTAACCCTGTCCAGAATTCCAAAGTAAGCGATGCTCAAATTTTCGATATCTGTTCGTTTATTAACACTTTCCTTTTCCGTTCTTATCGATATCATTTTGCTAATGAGCCGCTTTCTATAGTTGGGTTGGGGGTCCAGAATGGCTACATCATCAAACTTAAAATTATGGCCAGTATTTATCTTATGTTCCACCAAAGCTGTAGGGTTTGTTTTTTTATGGAAATTTTTTGGGTCATGGTGATGTTCTTTCATTCTAACCTTGACTTACCTGCCAGTCTGTCCCGCGTATACCTTACTGCAAGTTGAGGACGGTATCCTATACACAACGTTGGAACAAAGATCACTTTCTGTTTTTTATTTAAGTTTGGAGTAAAAGTGCTTTTTGGTAGTGTTTTCACTTTTAAATGATGGTAAAATTTGTTCGTTATTTTGTGTGATGTATTGATCAAAAACTCTCTTGAGACCTTCCGAGAGACCCTGAATATAAGGCAACTTGCAGTATATTTTGGGTTTGCTGTGCATTAAATTAGGTTCTATGTGCATTTTATCTATATCATCAATCCTCTTTAGTGGACTCCTGAGTATTTTATCAACTAAGGATGTAGGATAGTTATTTATTTTTAAAATATTGACAATGTAGTTAAGGTTACTTGAATGGTATTTTTCCGATGAGAGCATCAATGCCCTGAATTTGAGGTTGTTAATGATATTGATTTTTTGACGCAGAGATTGTTCTGAGTTGATAAACGGACAGATATCGAAAATTTGAGGTTCCTGGTACTGTCAAAGAAATTCCATTTCAACCCAATTTTCTTAAGAGATTTTTGGTGATAGAATCCCTTTATCCTCTCCCCCCCCCCCCTTTATCGACAAAAAGACGACTTGTACAATCCAGAATTTTGGCCAAGACATGTTGGAGTTACCAGTTTCAAGTTCGAAAAACCAGAATTTTTTGGAGACTACAAACGATTTTTACTCAAAAAGTAAGTTTTTGGAAAACTCCTTCAGGTGAGAATGGGCAACAAAAGGCAAAAACGCATCAACAAAGTAATATAATGTCCAACAATAATCTTTTTTTGGGTCATGCAAACGTAAGATCTTTGATCCCTTCCTTTGGTGGACTATTACCCATTCACTTACTTTTGTCATCTAGTTACCTTTGAAACCTTAATTTTTTTTATACTCATCTCCTTTTACCACATGTTGAGAAGATGCGATAAAAATGCCAAAGTCAAATTTCCAACGCCTTGACGACAATAATACGTGAATGGCTTATAAGTAACCTGATCCCCTCAGAAGGTTATCATTTGTTAGCAATAACGGAGACTTGGTTAGATGCAGACAGAATTGTTATGCAAAAAGAGAATAGCTAGCGAAGGAGAACCACTTGTGAACATCGCTGGGTTAGAGTGTCTATGGTGTGAAGTACAGTTCAAAGGTTTAAAAGGCTTGATTGGGGTTTTATATAAAACTCCATTAGTTCAGGTTAGGTTAGGTTGGCTATAAAAGTTTGGAAGTAGTGGAAAATGTTATGTTCAGTTTATCCACAGAATATGATTTTACTTTTCTTCTAGGATACCTAAATATAAACTTAATATCTGAAAACGTTGAAACAAACTATCTGAAGTCAGTGTTTGGTACTTTTAACTTAAACCAAGTCATGAATGAATCGACGCATATATTAAGAAATAGTGATAGCCTTATAGATCTTAGTTGCATAGATAGTAAAGTGGAACTTAATAAAACATTGGAAGTGTCTAACAGTCAGATCATAGATTGGTGTATGTCATCTTGAAATTGGCTCTGCCTAGGGCACCTGTAAGAATGATCACTTGGGGTAACTTTTACAACTACCAGTAAAACTTAAGTTTAAATTTCAAATACCAATGCCACCTAGACTTAAGGCCTGGAAGGCCTTGTCTTTTGCCTACATTTGTATAATTAACAGTTCTGTGTCTTTTCTAGAAACGTGCATTTTAGTATTAGCTGAATTAGCCCGGAATTAAAGTTTCAAAAGTTAGCAAACCATCGCCATGAAAAAAGTAATTACAAGACTGGGCTGCGAAATTCAGTGTTCAGATTTCCAGAGGATGTTATTTTAAAAGTGGGTTCGCGGTATTAGAAGGGATAATTTTATACCAAATAAACATAGCAGGGTAAGTCTATCTGACATAATCACATACAACACTACATAAACATAAGTATACGAATATATTCGGAAAAAACCTCTCATATTCAAAAGATCAGCAGCATTTATTGGGTTTTTTATTTTAGGTATGCGAGTTACATTTTCATTCACATGAAATTCAGCGGAAAGTAACATGCTTTCATGTGTCAAAGAACTGGCCAGTCCTTAGAAGCCCTACTATTACTACTAGATGTCCCAAGATTAATTCCAGGTAGGACTTTTTTCTAAACATTTTGTTGTGTAGAGTTGGTGCTATAGTTTGTTACAAATATCTTATCCAAATCTCTCAGATATGTTTATATTTGTTTCCTAGGCCTAGTTGTAATCAAATCGAGAATCAAATCAACCAATTCCTGTTTGAAAAAAAGGAATTCCTCTAGTACAAGACAAGGTGTGTAGTGTGTGCAATGAACCAAATAGTGTTTTCTGCCCTGTATTTTGTCACACGTATATTTAATTTGCTTTTTTTATTCATCAAATGTTTTTATTTTCCAAAGCAGGCACCTTTGAAAATCAGATGGTAAGTATATCTATGTAGAGCATAATGATTCGAGTTATCATATTTCAATTTTGAAGTGCTTATCTTCGAAACTGGACCAGCTATATATGTAGAAAAAAATAATTTAATTTAAAAAGTTATACCCTGTATCTTTGTAATGAAACGTTTGAAAACCTGTGTTTATAGGTAAATAAACATTTCGTCATCTTTTTTATTCTAAAATTCCTAAGTAAACTGTTCAACTTAAAGTTCGGCACAAGCAATTTTTCGTCATTTTCAATCAGCTGTAATTTTTTAAGCAATGAATTGTTATAAATACAATTTACATAGTCTGAAACCTCATTTCCTCTAGATTAAAGATGCGGATAATTTAGAAAAAAAGCAACATTATCTTTATTATATAGGGTGTGAAACAAAGTGGTGCAAAAATTGCAAAATTTTGATGCTCTGCCATTTCGCAATATTTTTTTTCTTTATTGTTTTCAGGTAAGGAGTAAGCCAACATATATATCTCGGGACTTGTTCGCCAGATTTTTTATTAAAGCACTCTGAATTTTTATACAGAGCGAAATGTAAAATGTGTGAAATTCTTGTTGCTGATATTTTTAAATCGTCGTAGTTCGGAAAAGCGGTAAAGAATCTTACTGTGTTTTCCCTCATTTGTTGACATATTGTCTGCGGATTGTTACTCATTAAAAAAAAATAAAAATAAGTGGCGTTTTTTCTAGTGTACTAGCATTCAAAAAATATGATACCATTATTGTTAATGCTCGTGACTTATAATAGCAATATTAAATAAAATAACCTTTCTAGAGCTGAAGGGAAATTGAGAAATGCCGTCGCAGATAGCCAACATCAATATCTCTAGATGTTTTTGTCATTTTTTGTTTTTAAATCATTAGAACTTATACAGAGGGAATCAAAATATTCTTGAAAATTTCACGGAATATTATTTAGGTAAAAATCTAAAATATTCGATTCATTATGACTTGAATTATGTGCAAACCAATAGTATTTTAATGGGCATTCAAAAAGTAAATTTAATTTTTCGAAAAAACAGTGACGTTTAATTTTTTCTTTTCAAATAGGATATGTCGACGTGCTGTTAAGTGCGCCACTGGCGGAAATAAAAATAATTTTTTATTGCAAAATGTGCGCCTTCCACAACAGTTAAAACGTGCAAAATTTCAATAAAATATCTCTTACGCTTTCGGAATAATCGATACATATGCATTTTGAAATTCTAATTTCAACACCCTGTAACTTTTTACCGAAGCCCTTAAATTGACCAAAGAATATGGGATTTAATTTTCAACCACCCATTATGACTCGCCGCGTATACTAATTTGTCAAGTCCGTACCTGTAATTCAATAACCACTTATGGAATATTATCTTGGTGAGAAATAATTTGCAGATAATCCTGTCGATCCAAATAAAAATAAGAATAATCCCTCAACTTACCCGCGAATTACAACGTTTAGAAATAACTGCTAACGAAATTTTCAAGAATATTTTGAATCACTCTGTATGAGTTCTAATGCCTTAAAAACAAAAAATGACAAAAACGTCTACAGATATAGATGTTGGCTATCTGCGACGGCATTTCTCAATTTCCCTTTAGCTCTATAAAGGTTATTTTATTTAATATTGCAATTATAAGTCACGAGCATTAACAATAATGGTATCATATTTTTTTAATGCTAGTATACTAGAAAAAACGTCACTTATTTTTAAATTTTTTGAATGGGTAACAATCGCCAGACAATATGTCAATAAATGAGGGAAAACACAGTAAGATTTTTTACCACTTTTCCGAACTACGACAATTTAAAAATATCAGCAACAAGAATTTTCACACATTTTACGTTTCGCTCTGTATAAAAATTCAGAGTGCTTTAATCAAAAATCTGGCGAAAAGGTCCCGATATGTGGATGTTGGCTAACTCCCTACCTGAAAACGATAAAGAAAAAAAAATTATTGCGAAATGGCAGAGCATCAAAATTTTGCAATTTTTGCACCACTTTGTTTCACACCCTATATAATAAAGATAATGTCGGTTTTTTTTTTCAAAATTATCCGCTTCTTTAATCTAGAGGAAATGAGGTTTAAGACTATGTAAATTGTATTTATAACAATTCATTGCTTAAAAAGTTACAGCTGATTGAAAATGACACAAAAAATTGCTTGTGCCGAACTTTAAGTTGAGCAGTTTAGTTACATTTTTGCATGCTAATTTCAGAATCCCCTGTATATAACAGATTCAGGCAAAAAGAGAAAATAGTATACTTATTCTACAGAAGTATTAAAAATTATTGTTAGTAAACCACTACACTGTATAATAATAATATACCTACAGTATTATATTAATTTAAGTGTACTCTGGTATAGTTAAATTGTTTATTTATTTACGTTTGTATTGTTTATTACTAATGGTTTTATTTTTGTCCATCTAAACCCCAATTACCAAAGTATTCACCCAAAAAGCTTTCCAAAACCTTCGGATTTTGAACGTTGAATCGGTCGTCGAATTTTCGTACCTCATATGATGACGTCACCGCTCTCCCGCTCGGTCGCTTCCAGGCCTTATTTTCTAGGTGGCGTTGAAAATACCAGATATGACGTTTATCTGTGGTGAACAATGCAATGTACTCTCGCAATGTCTGGTGTTTTAAGTTGAAACTGAAGTTTTACTGATAGTTGTAAAAGTAGTAAAAGTCGTCCTTATAGAAATTTTAGTGGCTTTAGTAGGAAAGATTTTCACGAAGACATGTCCACAAATTTTGATCATTTATGCCATGGAACACCTGATTTTATTGTTGATAAAGTGAACTCCATTCTAACCATAACATTCAACAAACATGCACTTATCAAAACGATACAAATCAATCACAAGACTAAACCATATATTACTGCTACCATAAAGCAAATAATTAAATTGAAGAAAAATGCTCACAGCAAATATTTTCGAAGAATTTAGTTCAGACAGATCTACACTTAGATATAAAAAATTATTTCTCTTTTGCTATAGAGAGCAAAAAAAGGCATATATGGAGTTTGAATTGGCTAAAGTAAAAAGGGATACAAAAAAACATGGGCAAAGCTGATAGAGATAGACACATAGACAGCACCAATGTATGAGTTATAATTTTTTAAATATCTTCCAAAATGTGAACAGGTTGGTTGTGAAGTTTTCATAGAATAGGATAGAACAATGAAAGAAGCTGGTACTTTATTACTTAAACATTCTTGTTTCCTGACAATTCACAGCCAACTTAATAAGTTTTTCCATTAAACACATTATACTTGTTTTGCTTTGTATATAAAATAAAAAGTTCTTGCAACTTCAATAGCATTTTTATTCCAGGTATAGTAAGTTATTTGCAAAGGGGTTCTTCATTTCAAACTAATAAATAGCCTTTACTTGTTTCTAAAAGTTACTTCAAATTCTATGCATATATAGGTCGTACATTATAACTTTACGTGGGCAGGCAGCCATGATATTTTTCCATTAGATTGGCACTTCTGAATTGTTAGCTCTTGTTTGCTACCCTGCTTCTTTAAGCAGAGTCCATAATCCCCGAAAAACAACCCGATTCCATAACCATAACGAGGTGCGAAATCAAAATCTTCCAATACAATCGATTTTTGACAACATTCAACCAATCGTCTTCAAGGAATCTGTTTACCTATGAAATTAGCTTAATGTCAGTGTCAAAGAGGCCATCAGCAATCCCTTTTTAAAAATTGGACGTTGACTAATTTTTTGCTCTTTTCAAGTCTGCGTGTTTCTATATAAATCCTACTAATTTGAAGATCTACCGTAAAGTATTCACTTCTGTTTGGTTACCCGGAAGGAAGAACTAACTGGGAAGACCTGGAAGGAAGACCTAATAAGCCCGGTCAGTTCAGAATTATGTACCATCAAGTGTATTATTCATACTGAGCAAATCGTTAATGTGTGGCATGAGGAGTAAATAGTGACCAACTGGCAAGAAAATCAGCTTCTAATAATCTAAGTAAACTACAAAACTGATTCCTCTGAACCAAACTGGTAGCTAGGCAAGAGGTAGGTGCAATTTTCGAGAAAATTAAGAATTTTACAGTTTTAGCTAGTAACTAGAGTAGCATGGGCTTGGAGACTGAAACGAAAGAGGAAAATACGCTAAGTTTATTCACTGCAGAACCAGATCCTAATCCAGATAGAATTTCTACATATTAACGTATTGAAACACTTAGAGCAGTCGACGGAAATAACGCGATAATAATATGAGAAACCAGAAGGAGTAAATGTTAGGAAATTACAACCAGAATACACTGTGTCTACCTTTTCGTAGAATGATAAGGTCAAACAATACTAAATTTGTTATAAATTATAATTATTATTTATCAATAAAAATCAATTTTCTTTAAAATGCATATTTTATAAAACGAAATTAAAAATTGTTAGTCAGATGGTTTACATTCATTTAAATCGTCCTGGCAACCATGCAACCAAAAGTTAAACCTCTTAAGTCATAAATATAACCTAAAATATATGACAATGCCTGTCATAATATACAGGGGGCAAAATGTCAAATTTACATGACCTACTGCGCAAGTAAAGTTATAGTGTACGAACTATATGTAAGTATTACAAGTCGAAACATTTTCAACTGAGTTTGTAAGAAATGGCTCCTTCTTATGCTATTTAGTTTAAAAGAACTGTAGCTCTCTTTAGTTGAAAATAAGTTGGTTCAATTCTACCAAAAAAACCATTCCAGAGGGGCCTATCATTCTTGACAACTCACTAATATGATATTGAAATTGAAATAAACAATGTGCTTGTCCAGAGTGGTTCTGCAACCATGTCAAGATAGTTCCTCATTTCAATTTGAAATGTTTGTTGGTGAGTTGGCCAAAATCATTTTTAAATGTTCTGCAATGGTTCTCTAGCATGTTGCAACAAACCTAATATTAAATCAGACAATTACTAAATCACCACACAAACATTTTAATTTCTTGATATTTAGGTAGTTCAAGAAATTAAATGTTCAATTAGGCAAGATTTATTTTAATATAATTAATTTATAATGAAAAATCATATATATTTAACAAAACAAAAATACACTTCTCCAAATACCTACAAATGAATGAAAGGGTCAACTTTGATCCAACAACGAAGCTTTACCCAAATGACAACTGAAATGATATAACAGTAAATTCATCAAAATATTCCTTTCTTTAACATGGGGGGTCACCTTCACTAATATTAACTCAAGATCCAAAGTGATCGTAGTTATGGATGGCATATGGCATATAGGTAGGTACTTATATGAAAAGGCCACTGGAACTCTCATCATGGATCATCACACAATCCAAATCATATGGCAGTACTTAAATTCAGTCTGGTAGAAAACCATCTTTTCTCAAATGCTTTTGCTGTTTGGAACAATTTTTACTTGACTGCAAATTGCATTCAATTTTAAACTTGGAAAGTGGTAAACTATATAATATTATGTAAGGCATAGGCATAAGCATAGTTAAATGTATGATATATTCCCAGGGCATCTGGACACTAAGGTAATTTCTGGGTATATTTGGAACTTTTGGAAATCTTGTTCACGGTTGATGGTCCAGTTCAGTTCTTCCCTCTGCATATGCATACTAATTTAATGCTGGCAATACTCAATCATCAATAACTGCTTTAATGTGGTTTTGATGTCTCACTTTTTGTATTTGTAACTCTACTCTGGCATCTTATTTTGCAGAAGTTGGAGGTTGCGGATGAGTTTTCTGGGTCATGCGATGAATTGTGTTAATAGTTCTGGGTGGTTCTAGGTGGTCTAGGTGGTTAGTCGTTTATTAAGCCAGTTTACTTTTCGTACATTACAAACGCAGAATAATAATTGGATTTGAGCAAAATTTGAGAAATAAAGTAGTTATGATTGAAAATTATAAAATTTGAGGTTAAAACCCAACAAATGCGTTCGTTAAGCTCGCTTCGCACCCATCTCCGATCTACTAACTTTTCTGGTAACTTTTCAAGTGTTTTTAAAAGGTGTGTTTACAATGTCATGGGTGGCTAGATGAATATCTCCCTGAAAACGACTATAGTATCTTGGGACCGCTTCTCTTTATTGCATTTGTAAATGACTTGTCCACCATAGCCAGAGAATCATTCCAAAATATAAAAACAGGCTTGTGTTAAACAAAGAAAAAACAAATGCTATAATTTTTAGTACAAAACAATCGAAAAGAATTAAACCAGATTGGATCAAAACTGAAAATTTAAGCATTGCAGTCTCTGAAAATTCTAAGTTCTTGAGGTTGTATATTAATGAATATTTAAACTGGACCGAAGACTGGACAATTCAATATGTTATGGTATGCAAACTATTGCTGCATACATGGATGACCAGACACTCATAGTAATATATCTGGCTAATTTTGAATCTGTATGGGGTGTTCATCATAAAACTTCATCTAGTTGGCTGTGAAATGTCAAAAGAAAAGGATGGAGAAACAAAAGTCCGTTTATTTTGATTATGTCATCCTTTTCTGTCAAAATTTCAGGACCTGCTAGATGAAGTTTTACAATGAACACCGTGTACTTAAGTATGGAATAGTGTTCTGGAGAAGGCATGGACTGGTGCAAAGTGTTTATTTTGCACAGAAACGAGCCATAAGAGTTATGAGAGTTCATCAGTATCAGTTATCATGTTTATGTATATCAAGTTTTACACGATGCTGAACATTTCTAAAGTAAATTTCATTCGTCATTTATAAAGCAGCTAACTTGGAGGATAAGAAGACTTGATGGATTTTCTATATTGACTTAGAAAAATCTTTAATAAACACTTATTTGAATGAAGGACCAACAAATATCGAGTGCATGGAAAACCACCATTTGCAATGTTCTACATATTGCTATATCTGAGCAACATAATGAGACAAGTAATGAGGTGGGTCCACCTTCGGCAAAAAGGATGAGATGCTACATCTGCCCATGATCTAAAGATAGAAAATACCCAATGAAGTGTTCCAAATGCTCCAAAGCAATATGCAAGGGGCATGCAGCTAAGGTGGTGATCTGTTACATGTGGCAATAACCAATTGTAAGCCATATAAGGTGGTTATTCTTCTTTGGGGATGGTAAATATTATGTCCGTTCAAAAAAACTGTTTTTTCTTAAAAAAAAATTACAGTTCATATTAAGTGCAGATAAATACACTTTTTTTATAATTTAAAAAAATTTTACTCATTTTGGTAAGTTCGATATGTTGAAAATAACTTTGATTATGTTAGAAAAAAAGGTTTGGTTTTTAAAAGGGTTACTGCAAGTAGTAGATTGAACTTATCTCTTTCATATTAAGTACGAGTAAATGTTCTTTTGGAAGATCTGAAAACAGAAAATGAAAAAAAAAAACTGACTGGAAAAAAGTTACAACTGTATTCCAAACTGCGACAAATGCCGTCAATGTCGTCAATTGTCGACAAGATGTTGTGCAATGTTGTCAAATGTTATGTAAATGAACAAAAAAAAGAAATACCTCAACTAATCTAAACTGCCCTATCTCAACAAGCCAATGAACTTGTAGCTTGTAGCGGCCCATTAGGTTATTAGTTCAACCAAACTGAACTAACCAGAACTAACCTGACCTAGACTAAACCAAACTGAGCTAACCTGAACTAACTTTAACTAAGTCAAAACCTTACATTTTCCTGAAGTAGCTTAAACCAAATTGAACTAACCTGACCTAGACTAAACCAAACAGGTCTGGTCAGTTTTAAGCATTACAAAATTTCGAGTTTTTTTTAATTTTACAAGAAAAAGGGCATCAAATTAAGTAGTTTAAAGTGAAATAAATAAAATTTGCAGAATAATCATATTTGTCCAAAAAAATATTAAAAAAGTAATGTATATATATCGTATATAATATACAGGATCCTATAACAAAAAAAATCAAACAATAGCTTGCAGTACAAAATAAGGGTTATGGGGGCAAAATCACTGAACTGAAATGAAATTCTTTTAATCTTCAAAGCTTTTTTTAATTTTATTTCATTAAATAATTAATACCAAAAGATAAATCAAATTGAAATTATTTTATTTATTTTTGTCCTCCAACCTATAAAAAAGCAAATATAAAATGACATTCGTGACAATGAGATTGTTTTAGTGCTCCTGCCGCTATGTAACATTGCAAAATTTAAAGAAAAATGGAAAAATAAAGAAATAATCTGGACTAATGTAATTTCAAATAACCAAACCAAAGAAAAAATAACTAAACTTAACCTATCCTAAAGAAAGACAGAAATAATATAACATGAAATAATGTAACAAAAGGCAAAGTAAAACTAAACTAACTGTGACAAGGTCTAGAGGCAGTCCATGACCCGCCGTAAAGGAAAAGTGAACCTGAACTAACCAAATCAAAGGAAAAACAACTGAACTAACCAAAGGCAAAGCAAAACTGAACTAACCTAACCAACAGAGCCCACATTTATATGCAGCAATTAACATGCTCCGTAATGGCCTTAAAGAGCTGCTGAGACGAAAAGCAGACATGGCCCTAACGGGCAGCCCTAAAAGACAACTACAACTGAAACAATCAAACCAAAGGAAAAGCATAACTGAACTAACCAAAGAGAAAGTAAAACTGAACTAACCTAACACACTTAATGTGTAGCAAGCAAAAGGCTCTGTAGTGGCCATAAAGGGTTGTTAATTTCGAAATGACTACTGTCATCTACATTTTACTTCATACTTATAAAAAACAGCAAAAATGTAATTTTATGCACGGCAAATATATTTTTGACAAATCCGCCAATTTGACAAATAGTTTCATTAGGGTATCCTGTACCAGTACCAGTACAGGTTACCATGGATACAATGGATTTATTGAAGATGTGCTGGTACTCAATACTGTAAAATTTCTTTACGATATACAATCCTGTAAAAAGCTATTTACCGGATTAAAATCAAGTACATAAAAGTGTCCTAAATGTTACAGTATGAAGTAAAAGTGTTCTAAATGATAGAGTATGAAGTAAATTAAAGAAAAACCAGCTATTTCGAACATAATCAATATTATTTTGAATATAATCAAAGTTGCCAAAATAAGTAAAATTTTCTTAAATTATTTTAAAAAAGTGCATTAATCCGTAATTAATATGAAAGAGGTAAGCTTAATCTATCACCTGCAGTAATTTTTTTCAAAGAAAACCAGTTTTTTTGAATGAACGTAAAGTTTACCTTTCTCTCTTCTTTTAACCCAAGTTCTAATTTTGTTGTTTTTTATTTCAGGCAGTGACTCAATAGCAAGAAAAATATTTTCAGAATTTCAGGAAACTTTTCAATCCAAGTTGGTACAACATGAAATGAGAGGGTGTCAAAAATATTTATTTTCTATCGTTCATGATTTATTGCCTTGTGTGAAGTATAACTAACATTAAAATGTTCTACTTTTTGTATGGTCATGTTGTTTACTGCACTAACCGAGGTACTCACATAATATTATAAGTTCTAAACCTTTTATAAATCTTTTTGGAAATCATATATGTTTTGCGTTCTTTAATTAGGTTGATAGAAGTGAAAATAATGGGTTTAGGACACCCATTATTCTTTCAACTTTGAAGGAGTTGAACTTGGACCGGAGATGTTTTATATTCAGTGGAATGTTGTTCCTAGTTGACAAGCTTCGCATATTGAAAAAGCCCTGAGGAAGACCTCAATAAAGGTCGAAATGTTGGCTCTTTCACAAATGTGAAGTAGTTATTTATGTCCTACACCGGCTATTTTCACTTCTATCGATCTTTTTGGAAAATAAGTGAACCTATTTATTTAATTGGGGTCTTGGTTGCATTCTGAATATCACTAACCTTAACAGAAAAAGGGATACCAGTCAAGGGTTAAAATGGATATTTACTTACTAATCTCCTTCTCCTGGCTAGCCATGAAGCACACCCACAAGGTGTATTTGAATTTAAGATTTCAGAAATTAAAAAATCATGAGTTTATTGAGTTTTTATAAAACCAACAAACGTGAAACGTATACTCTCATTATTCTCGACAATTCGATATCGATACTCGCTGGACTCTTACACCATCGAGGTAGGACTAGAGGAGGAGGTACAAAACAAATGCCGTGTGGGTCAATATTTATTAGAGATGGGTTTTCACCGGTTTTTTCATTTTTGAGGGTTAATTCCCGGCACATATCCGGGAAAATTCCGGGTTTATTCCACTATAACCTCTAGCAATAATTTGTTGGTTTGTGCAGCTTGAAGCTTTTGATCAATTGACCAGTGTTTAGTTTATCAAAAAACAAACCAGAATCTGGATTTATTGAATTCTAATCTAAAATCTAACCTTAAATCTTGAAACTGCCGGGTGCTTTCGGGGAAAAAAACCCTTGTAAAAACCCTAAATTGGGTTTAAAGGTTTTTTGGAAATTTTCCCTTCGCCCATCTGTAATATTTATTATTTTCAATTTTGAATTTTCCTATAAAATTAGTTGGTTTTTTTAAGCCGGAAGTCAACCATGTTTGTGTGACCCATGTCGTAATGTCATCATCAGGGCACTTTTTCTATAGAAAGGTGTGAAAGTGAAAATGAAAATCTCTGGCCAATGGAATTGGTCAATAGATTTTTTTTAATGTCGCGTAGTGTCCCCCCCGCTAATGATAATAATCCGTTTAATCGGTGGTTGCGTGGGGGCGGCTGTGTTCGCGGCTGCTGCCGTGTTGCCTTTGCCGCCGTGTCTGCGGAGATTTGACTACGTGGATGTTCTAAGTCCAACGTATCTTCGGGTGTCAACTAACTACTACGTCGACTATTCAACTAATTGAATAGTAATTAAGGAAGAATAAAATTAAAAAAGACAATTCTTAGTTTTCTCAGGAATCTGAAATAAAATAGCGGCGGACGTGAATTTTTCGCGAAAAGCTCAGTGGTCCCCAGAAACGTGTTTGACGGGTACACGATTTCTTACTAAATTGGAAAAACACAACAAAGAAAACTAAACTAACGACGCAGTGTAGAAGAGAAAAGAATTCTGCCAGTAGCTGGAATCCTCGATATTATGGTGAGCAAAACACTATATACTATAATATATATAAAGCTTTTCATTATATTTTTCGGAAAAGTAGGTCATGGAAATTTGACAGATTGCCCCTCGTATAATATTTGAACTGTGTCAGTTTTATTGTTTATACTTAAAGGTTACAAAAAAGCTGCCAATACAAAAAATGTTGTTGCCAGAACTTACCAAAATAATAGTTGTAAGCGGAAATAATAAATCCATGTACTAGAGCTGCTACTACATTTTTCAGGCAGGTCAAATACTTGGCAGAAGTAATTTTTAGGACAAGAAATTTTCTTATACTATAGCTGGAATATCGAGTTTTGCTCACCCTGTGCAACATAATATATATTAAGAGAAGGTTTGTTAACACTGAACCACTAAAAGGTCTTACGGAAATGGCTCTTATTCCTGGAACCATAAAATTTTTCTATTAAAAGTATCTTTGTTACAAAACGTTAACATTTCTTCACTGTAGAAATCTACAAAAAGGGAGGGATGTACTAATGCTATGAAACAAGATGCACATAAAATGCATGCATACCGCCCTCAAAATTTGACCAGGAACAGAGTTTATCTGCACTTCGGATATGGTAGGTACAACGCTCTGCCTCAGAACACTGGGCTTCTTTCCAAGGGGTAGGTCCGCAGAGAAATTAAAACCGTTCTTTAAGTTCTACTGACTGATTTTGAGAAAATTTATATGCTGATAAAATCTTTTTTTAATATAATGCTAGCAACGTCGAGGAAATTAATCAAAGTCAAACTGATGGCAGATATTAAAGTAAAATTACATTAAACCATCATAACAACTAGTAGGAAAGTTGTTATTGGCATTTACCTTCACCTGCTTTTAATTTACTGGTTAAAATCTTGTCAATCACATTTTTGACAAATCAGTTTATAGATAACTAGTATGTCGCGTTTTTGGCGGAATCTTTCCTTTACGGTTTTTATAACATAACCATGAAAATTGACACAGTTCAAAAATTATATAGGGGTCATTCAAATAATAGCCTTTGGAAAAACTTTATGGAACGCTTTATACTAATTTATTCAACTTCTACAACTACTCTACAAATACTTAATTGCCGGTAGTCTCCTGCGTCTGCAAAGTATCCGCTAGCTGCAAGAAATTGGCGTATTCAGGAAACGGGCAGAGGTGGGTTGACACTATATGGCACAACCGAAGGAACACTCCACGAAACTTTTCGTAGGCGAGCAATAGCCGAATTAATTGTTTTGGCACTAATTGAAAATACAAATAATTAGCGCGGCTTTCTAAAGCAAGATTCAAAAAGGGGAAAAATTACGAATTGGCGATAATCAGAATGGCGGAGCCAACACTTTTCTCGCGGTAAAATTCGAACTTTTTTGTCTTCCCGGTTAATCGTCACTTTTAGATCGTAACTCTACCGAGTTCAAAAACCGTCTTTTTCTTTCGAGTTTCGAAGATCATCTCTGTATCACCCTCTCGGTACTTCTCATCCCCGAAAGGTACTCCGAAAAAAATCAATACCACCCTGACTAGTGGCGGCTAATGGCGCTTCGGACAGCGCGGGCATAAATTCAGAAAATGAGCATTTCTGGAAAATCTGCTGAAAAAAAGACATTGAAAATGTGATCATTAAATAGAATAATTTATGCTCTATAAAATGACACCTCACATGACACAGTTTAATTGACAATTAAAGCTTTTTATTTAAATTGACCGTTAATTTCCTCGCCCAGTCAATTAAGACATTAATTGCTCGAATTTGCATTAAAAGATGAGAGATTAAGATTTTAATTTCAATTAACGATATTCGCAAAATCGTCTTAATTACTAAACTATTGTTCGGTCACGTACAGGTCTGAAATTCTTTCAAGGGCCATAAACCATTAAAAGGGCGCCTTTGCCGGGTAAAGAAGAAGGGCAATTGTAGGGTATCATGTTTTATGTCCGGAATTCCCAAGAAATTGTGAAAGTGCCTGTCCAACACTAACAAAAGAAATGTCTTGACGAAAATAAAAATATTGCAAGCATATGTGCATTTAGGGCCTCATGGGTCTGGTTTATTTAGAACCGAAAAATAGAAAAACCTTCCATAAGGTTAAAGCTTAAAAGTTTCGAAAAATGGCTTACAGAGTTGCCATGCTGCCACACACGAACTCATATGTAAATAATTGGTTCAGTTTGCAACAACATTGACCAATCAAGGTTGTCAAGATTTTCATTCTCCCTGTCACAACTTCCTACAGAACGAGGCTCCAGGGAGCCCTATTTTCAGGAGCGACTTTGTAGCTTTATTCCAACGTTGCCATTTTCAGATATTTGTCATACGTCGATGTCACTGATACGACTCAAGTCAATTGTCAACTTTAACTTGGAAACGTGACGTCACAATTTGAGAAAATACTTTTAAAGTAATGACATCTTTGCATTTCATTAGATTTTTTTTCAATTATCTTAAATCGAATAAAACTTAAATTTTGCTGGAAGCTTTCTAGAATCATCATTCTAGAAAAAATACCTTTATGCCGAAATAAGTGGTAAGGAGACTTCTTCAAATTCAGACAAATGAGCATGGAAATAGAAATTTAGCGTTTCCAGTATATGTACTAAATATGTAGTATGTCTGATGATTTTTATTTCTCTGTTACTAGCTATAGCTAGCTATTTAACTTATTATAACTTCTTGAAATACATATTCAATAATATCCACTTAAAACAAAATTTAAATAACAATTGTAGGAGCGATCAGCTGATATTGTTTACATCCTGTCCCTTGTCCTGATTGGCCAGTAGTTGAATCAACAGCGCGTCGATTTTATAAATGAAGTATGCCCGAGGTCCATATTGCCATGTGTGGTGCTCCCACTAAATCAATGCCTATATAGAGATGGACTCTATGGCATTGACAATAATTAGTGGTGGTTCATAGAGGTGCTAATTTGTAGGGTGAAATATGGGATTGTCAGAGTGACAGAGAAAAGACCAGGACCTACAAGCAGTCCGCTACTTGGTTCCGGACCGTATCAAGAGAGATAGGTGCTTAGGAAGCTTGTAAAATGTTCCAAAATATACAAAAAAAAATTTGTATACAAAAAAAAATGTTTTTCGGTTTCGCGTTAAAATTCAAACTTTTTTCTCCCGAACCGTTCAGGTTTAAGTTTCAAAACGAACTGCCAAGACCTTCCGGTTCAAAAACCAAAACGCTACTCCCCCACGACACAAACGGAGTTTAAAAGTGTAAAATACGCACTCGAGGCAATCAGAATAACGTTGCTAAGGACTTTTCGTGCGTTAAAATTCGATCACTCCTCAGCAAGCGCATAGGTTTACGCTCAAAAATCGACCCTCCCTGCACGGACTCAACGAGGCGAAGCTGCTCGGAACCACTCTCTTGGTACCTACTTTCCCCCGGAAGGGTACGACAGAAAAATCGATACTACCCTCACTAACGGCCACTATATCGATCTTCGGACGGCGCGGGCATAAATTTAGAAATTAAACTTTTCTGAAAAATCTGTTGGAAAAAAGAGATTGAAAATTTAGACAGAGTAGAAAATGCTCTTTAAAATTACACCTCACTTGACACAATCTAATTGAAAAAAAAAGCTTTCTATTTAAACAGACTTGGCCAGGCGCTGACCAAGCGGGCTGAATTTATATTCAAAGGATGCGAAATTAAAGGCTCTATTTGCTGAGAGAATAAGATTTTAATTTAAATTAATGTTATTTGCGAAATCGCTGTAATTACTAAACTATTGTTCGGATCACGTACAGGTCTGAAATTCGTTCAAGAAGTCATAATTTAAACCATCCTCTAAAAGGGCACCCACAATTCCCAAGGAATTGTAAAAAAGTGCCTGTCTAAACAAACACTAACAAAAGAAATGCTCTTTGACGTAAAATAAAAATATTGTTACCAGATGTGCTTTTATGTCCTTATGGGACTGGTTTATTCAGAAAACCGAAAAACCGAGAAAACTTCCATATGGTTAAAGCAAAGCTTAATAGGTTAAAGTTAAATCATCGATACTTGCCGTACAGAGTTGCCATGTTGCCACACATCAACTCGTATATAAATTGAGAGTCCAGTTTGCACAACAGTATAGGCGAATTCCAAAATTCACCGGGTCATCTACCGATTAAGCTGGTCATGTGATGGCCATCTGGCAATTTAATGGATTAGGCAGGTGACTGATCTACCCGGTAGATGATCTGGTGAGTTTTGGAATTCGCCCTATATTATATTTCAGCGCTTCATTCTTCATAGATTACACTAAGTAGTATCGTTTTACGGTGCTAGATGGCGCCAGACGTTGACAATTAAAACAAAAACATCACTTACCATCTGTCACCTGTTCACCCTGTCCAAACCAAATCACTTTTCGTTTCGGCGCTGTATGGTAAGGACGTTGGCAAATTAGAAAAATTTAATAAATCAGGTAAAATCTATTTAATCCTTAGTTTTTTCTCCCTTTTAGACTCAGGTAAATGATGGAAAAGCGGGGAAAACGGAATTCTAACGGGGATTTAGAAAAGAGAATTAAGATAATTGAAACCCTTTTAAAAGAGAAGCATGGACGTCGTGACCGCCATTCCTATAAAAGACGTTCCGATGTTGGGAGACATTCTCATGTGTCTCATCGTCGTAGCACTTCATCTAGTTCTAGCGACAGCAGTTCTCAGCTCTCATCAAGGCAGAGTTCTCCTCGGGGGCATTGTTCCCCAGAACTAAAGTCTAAATCCTTAGATCGCAGTCCATTAAGTGGCTCGGCCGGAAATGATGACTTATTAGTTCTGAATGATGAGAGTGCCTTGGATTTAGAGCCGGATATTTTACAGATGATGGGTGATGACCCAGTTCTCCAAAATCAAAACCCGTTTCTTTAAATCCCACACTGGCTTCACGTTGGGAAAATTTATTGGTAGTAGGGCTGACTAAGGAGTCTCGAACTACTTTAATGGATAAATATCCCATAGCATCTAATCTAGTTAAGTTAGGAGCTCCAGAGCTCAATGCAGAACTAGCCGCACTGCTTTCTACAAATATTTTAAAACGGGATAAGTATATGTCAAATTCTCAATCCCAACTGGGTTCAGCACTCTCAGCCCTAGGTTGTGCCCTCAATATTCTTTTAGGAGATGCAAACAAATCTGAGCTATTGAAATCTGCTCTAGAATCAGCTTTGGATGCTGGTCATTTATTGGTGGATTTACACTATAGTTTGTCTCGAAAGTCGTAGATATAGTGTTATTCCTCTGTTAGACAAATCCATCAAACAGATTGCTGTAGCCAGTCAAACAGATACGAAACTTTTCGGGTGTGATTTTCATGAGAAGGTGAAAGCACACAAGGATTTACAACATAATAGCAAAGATCTCCAAAGTCGCCCAGTGATAGATTTTCATAGATTTCAAGACCTTCAACTAGTTCTTTAAACCAGAGAGCCCCGTCTCGAGTCTACAAGAGGGACCAGAGGCAATGGAAGGGGCAAGCATCTCTTTACAGACAGGAGAGGAGGGAAAGGCCCTCAGGGAACCCTTACTCCTCAAAAAAGGAGTCAACAAAAAAGTAAAGGTACGCAAACTTGGGGGGCCGTTTGAAACATTATGCAGAAAATTGGAGGATGATAAATCCTAGTCCAGTAATTCTGAGGTGGATAAGAGGATACCGTATTAACTTCATCTCAAAAAGAAATCTAAAAGCCTGCAGTACCAATTAATGTAAGCGTTTCTCACTTCTTGAAAAAAAATATATTTCAGCACCTCTGGAAGAGCTTTTAAATAAAGGAGCAGTAAGGAAGTGCAAACCTACAAAAAAACAGGTGTTATCTCCCTTTTTCCTAGTAGACAAACCTAATGGAAAGAAGCGGTTTATTCTTAATCTCAAGAGGCTCAATGCATTTGTAGTCACCTCATTTTAAAATGGAAGATTGGCGAACAGTTACTAAGATCCTTCAGATAGGGTGGTGGATGACCACAATTGACCTTAAGGATCCATATTTTCTCGTTCTGGTTCACCAGTCTTCCAGAAAGTTTTTGAGATTTAAATTTAGCAATAACTTTTATGAGTTTTGTTGTCTCCCATTTGGCCTCTCTTGCTCACCTTTTGTGTTTACTAAAATTATGAGAGCTGTGGTAGCCCACAATCATAAGATGGGCATTTGCTGTATTGCATATTTGGACGATTTGCTTATATCGATGCATTTGCTAATATCGAGTGATGAAGAGAAAGCTACAGAGCATACTCATATAGTTTTAAAGCTTTTACATTATTTAGGTTTTATAGTAAATTGTGATAAAAGCTCTCTAGTTCCTGCACAGTCTTGTAAATTTTTGGGGTTCAATTTTAACTCTACTAAGTTGTCAATTTCTCTTCCAATGGAAAAAAGAGGTAAAATTATTTCGACAATTAAGAAATTCAGGGGATTATTCAAATGTCGAATACAATTTTTAGCACATTTAATAGGCTTGTTAGTTTCTGCCTTGCCAACAGTCAAATATGGTCTTTTGTATCTAAAAGGCTTAGAAAGGCAAAAGCTAAAGGCCTTGATTAGGGCAAAACAAAATTATAAAAAAATGTGTATAATTCAATTTGATTATTTAGAAAAGGATTTGCAATGGTGGTTATCTGCAATTCCTAGAGCGTCTCAACCATTTAGACAGGATTCTTACTCCTTAGAGATTTATACAGATGCCTCAAGTACTGGATGGGGAGCGTATTGCTCTGGCAAGGAGGTGCATGGTTTTTGGACATCCTTAGAGGGTCAAAATCATATTAATTACCTGGAGCTATTGGCTGTTTTTTATGGCTTGAGAGCTTTTGTGAATAGTAGTCACTTTACATCTAATATTTTGTTGAGGGTGGACAATATCACAGCTATTTTCTATTTAAATCACATGGGTAGTATGTAACGTTCGCGCCGCCCTATCTCATTTATTTAGCCTCACTATCTGCGGCCATGACGTCACTTACCTTATGGGGGTTCGCAGTACCAGTGTTTAACCTGCCCTTGATACATTTCAACCCTTGAAACCGTCCATCCTTGAGTGAATTTTAGAAAGGGAGCAAAATATATCACCAAGAATAAGACAAGGCATCAGTCGAATGCATCAATACCGCAAAAGTATTCCTTTAGGTCGTACCTCCTAAATGCTACTTGCTAAAGACCAAACTTTATCCTACTACAAGGCAAAAGCGCCTTGAATGCGTTTTTTCCTCCAAGGCTTTTGTATTTAAGTATCTATAATATACACGTCTTTTTAATTTGCAGTGCCATTAAATCCAACTTCAAAATGTTATAATATCAAAGTCAACTGCTAAACTTTTCAAAATAAGAGACTCAAGTTAAATTTCATTTAAGTTTCTATTAATCTTCAATAAGGTTACATACACTCGCGTACTGCATGCAAATAAACGTTACGCCCGGTTTATCAATTCAAATCTAAAGTCTGTTTCAAAATATTCATGCAAATACCACTATAATTAAGTCAATAAAATATATACCATCCTGCTTACCATAGTGTGACTTGACCATGCACAAAAACACAACACATTATCAATAACAAACAGGCTTTTAACTTAAAACATTGACTAGCCTTTACTCTAAGTTCCATCTTGGAACATCAACGAAAATGAAGTACTTGACCTAATCAATCCTTTCTTGCTGGTCAACTTAACGACGGAAGACAGAAGTACTACATATTGACTGATAAATTAACACTATGCTTCGCGAATAATAAGAATCAGAATCAACATCTGAATATGAATCAAGACTTAAGACTAGACTGCGAATGTGAATACGAATCAAGAATGAATGAAGAATCAAGAATTATAAATATGAAGAGAATGTCTCTCCGTACCTCAAAGCTCTTCTTTTATACTCGCGCATTTCCTTTGTCTACAAGTGACGAAATCTCCCTACCAGAGGTTACTCATCAAACACCTGTGACCCAATTTCTAGGTCATGCATCATACAAGTAAATTTCATTTTTATTGGTCTCTTTGTTACTCCTTCTTTCAATTCTCGGAAGTACCTACTGTTCTAACACATTGTAACTGGTGTTACGCGCACACGTGCCTGATCGGCTATATTCTATTTTTAGATAGACCATGATACATCGCCTTTGTTCTTATACTGCTTTTTACATAAACACTACCAAATAATCTTCGATTATTAATTATTAGCAGGTGGAAACCGTGTAAGAGAGAAAGAGAGATGATATTTGTTTTCTCTTAGAGCAAGGTCATGTCTTCGCTTATTGTACTGTTTCTTGGAAATTTGGACGAGAGATGCTTTATGAATGTTTGATCTTGCGTCCCTATTACGCTACTATATTAATTATTGTATTATTTTACGACAATATCTCATTTCAAAGTCACTGATTTTCGGTTCATCACAAGTATTAGAAACAAGGTTTTGAATGAACTTTGTCAAGATATTTGGAAGTGGTGTGAACAGAGAGACATTTGGATCCGTACATCATATATTGCTTCCAAGAATAACTTGGCCGACAAAAGTTCTCGTATTTTCTAAAAACAGAATTAGAATGGGAATTGCATCCACATTATTTCCAGGTAATACTTAATAGATTTGGAAAACCAGGCATTGATCTTTTTGCTTCTTTTTATAATAAAAAGTGTTCAATTTTTGTTTCTCTTTAATAAAAAATCTCTTAAAAATCTTTAAACCCTGATTCCTCTTCATGGGCTGTAGATGCCTTTACAATATCCTGGACAGAGCACTACTTTTATGCTTTTCCACCTTTTGCATTAGTGTCAAGGGTGTTAAAAAAGATCATTTCAGATAAAGCAACAGGAATTCTAGTGGTGCCTTACTGGCCTTCCCATGCTTGGTACTCCTTATTTTCCCTTCGGTTAGTGGACACACCGCTCTTTTTAGGTCCCAATAGTAACTTACTGTCCTTCTAGGACCAAGTTTCCAGTGAAGGATCTTACCCTGGTGCTGGAGAGATTATCAGGAGAGCGTTTGTTCAAAAAGGAATCCCAGAGGAAGGAATACCTGTGATCGTAGAATCCTTGTCAGCTGCTACAAGAAAGCAGTATGAGACAGCCTACATATACTGGTGGAAATTTTGTACCCAGCATCAGATTTCAGTTTATCAAGCTTCAATAGAACAGGTCATTAAATTTTTTCAGGAATTATATAAAACAAAACCATTCAAGTATGGTTCCTTTAATAACATTAGGTCAGCATTATCTCTCATTTTACCTAAAGACTTATGTAAAAATTCTTTAATTAAAAGATTTCTTAGAGGCATTTCAAAACTGCGTCCTCAAAGGCCGAGGTATTCTGTAGTATGGGATCCCCACATATCGCTCACTGTCTGCAATAGTGGCACAACTCCAAAAAGTCGAAATTCTAGATGGCAAAATGTCCGAACTAGAAATTCCAACCTCTATCTTAGAGCCAAAACTGGCGCAAAATTATTTCTTTTTATGATCGTATTATACATAATTCATTTTCAAGTCTAAACAGTGTCCTATGTATAACCCAAATCTTAATTATTGATTTTCTCAAAACAATGTTTTTGACTTGTGCCACTCTTGCAGACAATGAGCGATATTATTGACTTTCATTCAAAACCTTCAGGATAATGATGTCATCCTTAACGGATTTGTCAAAAAAACTTCTCTGCTTATTGGCTCTTGCTACTGTTCACCGTTTTCAAACATTTGCGTCAATTGAGGTAGTGAATGTAATTTTCTCTGCAAATAAGTCAGTAATGATTTTTGTGTCAAAAACGTTAACATCTGGACCTGGAAAATACCAACTATGTTTCACGTTTTCTTCTTTTGATCAGAAACCAAAATTGTGTGTGTTTAGCACCTTACAAGCATATATTCAGCGAACTGTAGGTTTAAGAGATAAAGAAGAATTTTTGTTTATTTCATTCTCACCCCCATTTAAGAAAATCGGTAGTGAAACTCTTAGCAGATGGGTTAGAGATTTTCTGAGTAGAGCAGGCATAGACACAGATATATTTTCTGGTTATTCAGTAAAACATGCTGCAGTTAGTTCAGCCTTTGCCCGAGGAGTTTCCTTGAACATTATCCGAAAGACTGCTGGTTGGTCAGAAAAATCCGAAATGTTTAGGAAATTTTACCATAGGCCAATGTTGGGTCAAGGAAACTTTGTCTCCACTTTTTTTAATGTTGGCTAAGGATTAAGGTTCTTAGGGCTAAGTTTTGTTGTTTGTTATAGCTCGTTGTTAAGATGTTCTTAGATGTCCTTCACTTAGGTTAAGAGTTTATGTTCTGTATCCTACTTTGAGTTAATACAAGTTCTATGTACTAGAAAATTTCTTTTGAGAAATGGTTGCCTCGTTTACAGAACCTGGTTGCGAAAACAAAAAATGTTATGTTAAACAACTTAGTGTAATCTATGAAGAATGAAGCGCTGAAATATAATTATTCGATCAAACGAACTTTGTGAAGTTCGATCGTAAGTATATGAGGCGCTTCATTCGAATAGATTACAAACCCACCCTTAGTTTTGTTATAGTTTTCTAGAAGTTGTGGTTATCATCCATAATAATTTTCCTCTTTCCCTATTTTGTTTTCGCCCGAAGTTCAACGTTTGTGATTTGGTTTGGACAGGGTGAACAGGTGACAGATGGTAAGTGATGTTTTTGTTTTAATTGTCAACGTCTGGCGCCATCATCTAGCACCGTAAAACGGTACTACTTAGTGTAATCTATTCGAATGAAGCGCCTCATATAATTACGATCGAACTTCACAAAGTTCGTTTGATCAAATAATAAATTCCTAGTCTTTGATTATGTCACGGGTTCCTTAAAAATGGCGGACCACCGGTCAAAAACTTTAAAATAATAACGATTTTGGATACATTATCGAAATTTGTTTGGTCTCTATATCTCTTAGATCACTGCACTACTTTCAGACTTAACTTCTTTTTTTTATTTTCCGTTTTTTTAAAACTTAAAATATTTAAATACTTTGTTGAAATGAAACTTTCTATCTTAAATATGTTCTTAAACAAAAGCCAAAGCCTTTTCCGGTCCTCTTGCCAGTTGAGTATAGCTAGAAGCTATGCCAAAGCTGCCAGCAGTAAGTTCAATTTTAGGATGAGCCCATTTTAAAGATCCAATTTCGATATAAATAAAGTATAAGGATAGAACAAAGTGCCTGCGAATTGTTCTCCTTAGTGAGTAAATAGAAATAACACTCAGTTCCATAGAGAAACACTTATCATTGAGCCAGCAAAACCTTAAACAAAGAGTTTAGGCATTCATAAAGTTTCTGCTTTAAATATTCGAGTTGAAACTTACTTACTTCATAAAATTCTGTGGAAATACTTCTACGAGTTACTTTACTATTTATAAAATGATGTAATAATATAATAAAGCTATTAGGCATATACTATGTTATACATGATCAAAAGGGTACTACAACATTCTTTAGGTCGAAAGATGACAATTTGACCTAAATGTCATTAGGAATAAGTGTCTGGTTCTGGTGCTATGGATGGTCAAAGTTCTTGAAAAAAAGAAATGTTTTCTCTAAGATCTGAAGAAGGTTTTGATGGATTTTAATGAAACTTGCTGTGGATTTGTCACATATGCAAGTCATAATTTTGCACACTCACTTAGCCTTGGTTGTTTTGCACGCAATTTCATACACATATTTTAATTAGAACCATTGTTGAAATAAACAAAACACCAGGTATTGAAATCGTAGTGACTCCTTGCTATAAAATTTTGAAAAGCTATCACTGTCAAACGCTTAAATTTATGGGTCTAAGTGCGAGTTCGCATGAGCGCAACAGGCAAAAATGTGGAAATGTCAAAATTGCGGCATTAGCTCTCGGCGCAATAGCGACGGATTACCGCCAAATATTCAATTTTTAAAAATGACAAGTCAAACTCCATGCAATCACAATGCGCACTCATTTGATGGCAGTTTTAATACACTCATTAAAAAAAACGTAGAAAAAATATTGTTCCTTACTCTTGCGCAAAGTGTCTTGTCTGCACTTAACTACTGTCAGAACTCCGCCTCGCGTCATTCGTGCATTCGCAGTTGCGTGTGACAAGACTAACTTTACGCACATGTTAGGAATTATACTATTTCCTACGTTTGTTTGCGAAGTCATAATTTTGCACACACATTTGCCTGCGCAAAATTGAATTTTGCACACATTTGCGTGCGCATCAATTTTGCGCTTGCAAAACAAAGACAGAATTTGTTTTGCAAGCTTCAATTTATTTGCTTAAAAACTATAAATGTAACAAGTTTTTACCAAGAGCCCTAAAGTTCCGAAAAAGGACCATTGCGTCACATTAAAAAAAAGTAACTGATTCCAACAACGAAATAAAAAGTTCTATTAATTTTTGAAGGAGGAGGAGGCTGAAGAACTTACCACTTGCCGAAGGCGGATAGACGTGGTTGTTTCATCAAAACATGAGCCTAGCTTGGAAACAAATCCACAGCAAATTTCATTAAAATCCATTGAAACGTTCTTCAGATATTACAGCAAAAAATTTTTTTTTTAAGAACTTTCATATCAAATCAAATCAAGCTTTATTGTCAGAAGAAAAAAAAGTTGTTGGTGCTTTTCCACCGTGTCGGTAAGGATGCGTTGATTCGCACCCTTACCGACACGGTGGAAAAGCTTCGTGCCGAGTTGGCCGCCTTCCGGGCGGAAGTGCGTGGCAGCCGCGAGCTGGACACAAATGCCGCGAAAAACGCGGACATAAGTGCAGTAGAGAGCGGCAAAAAGTGCTCGGTAGTGCCGAGTGTAGTGGCCAAACCAGGTAAGTCTGGGATAAGTAACGGTTGCGGTACTGGTGGTGGTAGTAGTAGCAGTACAAGCGGAAAGCCGGCAGGCTACTCTGGCGCGGTGAAGAAGGCTGCGCCGGCAAAACCTGCGGAGGCGAAAAAGACGACAGCGGTAGCGGCAGGGGGCAAGAGGAAGGCCACCAAACTATCCGCGGAGACGGGGCCGAGTGGAGAGAAACCTAAAAGGCGGACCGTACTCGACCCTGTCACTGGGATGGAGGTGGACGATCCTCTACCGCAGGAGTCAAAGACTAGGTCCTTTGCGGAGGCAGCAAAGGCCCAGAGGATCCCTCCTGTGGTGGTAGAAGGCCGGCATAAGTGGGCCGAGCTAACAGCTCAGCTCAAAGTTGCCGGCGCAAACATTAAGAAGGCCACCCTCACCAAAGAGGGCTTCAGGTTGGCGCCTGACACGGTAGAGGACTACCGCAAGGTGGTACGCGTGCTGGCCTCCGTAGAGCGTAGGTTCCACACCTACACTCTGCCGGAGGACAAGTGCAGCTACGCGGTGATCAGAGGTCTACCTGAGGATGTGGATTTAAAAGCGGTGGAGGCGGAGCTCCTCGAAAAGAACGTCGCGGCAGACCAGTTCCGCATGAGTAACAGGAAAACCAAGCAGCAGTTAGCCCTAGTTTTGGTCAAAAGTACAGACAACCTTATTTTCAAGGTAGAGAGGCTGCTTGGTCTTTCTGTGAAAGTCGAGGAGCAGAAGAAGAAAAAGATGCCCACCCAATGCTACCGCTGCCAGCGACATGGTCATGGGCAATCTCAGTGTCACCATGAGGAGCGATGTGTCAAGTGCGCGGGTTCCCATGCGGGCCGCGAGTGGGTGGAGCTCCTCTTGGCGGAAAGGGAGCCGGAAATTCTGGCTCTACAAGAAACCAAGATTGGTAGCCACATTCGTGTAAACTTCCGAGGGTACCGCACGTACCGTTACGACAAAAGAAACCCCAATAATGGCGGGGTGGGCATTCTGGTGAGAGACGACATCGTACACCATTGCCTGGGGGTCCAGGACACGGAAATTGATGCAATCTCCGTCGTCGTGGGCACCAGCCTTGGTCAGATGAGGGTCACGTCGGCGTACAAGCCTCCGCAGGACAAACTGCAGCAGGAAGATCTCGACATTCTCCTGGGTGGCCAACAAGCACTAGTGCTGGTTGGCGACTTCAATTGCAAGCACCGCTCGTGGAACTCTGCAATTGATAACAGGCAAGGTGTTAGGTTATTGGAAATGACGACCGCTGCCAGGGCAGTGGTAATGGGGCTCGCGGAACCGACATGCCTACCCAACGGAGGCGGGAGACCGGACGTACTTGACATCGCGGTATTGAGGAACGTCCGCTTCTGGCCGGAGTTGGTGACGGTGAATGAAGGTACCTCGGATCACAATATAATAAAACTGACCCTTGAAGCGAATGCCGAAATCAAAACGACTCGCTCTAGGCACACTAATTGGAAACGGTTTTAAGAGCATTTTAACGCACTTGCGACCGTCCCAATTATTGCTGATTTGGCCCTACTAGAGAGTGCCGTGCAAACGTTCGAGGAGGACGTGCTGCAGGCTCTAAGGTTATCCACAATTGAACGCGAGGTGCAAAAACCACGCGGTCAATATGGAGAAACCCCCGAACATATACGGCTGCTCGTTCAGGAGCAGAGACGGCTGCGTAAATTGTACCGCAACGGCCCCTCAGAGGACAATCGCAGCTTGCTTAACGAAAGCAGCCAGCGATTGAAAACAGCCTTGCGGGATGCTGGGAAGATAAGCTGAGCGAGCTGGAGCCGGGCTCGTCTGGCCTCTGGCGGTTGCAGAAAAGCCTCAGGCGAGAGACAAACGCCATACCACCACTACACAGCGTAAACGGTATGGTGTACAGCGACGAGGACAAGGCAGAAGCATTTGGCCAAACACTCGAAAGAGAGTGTAGGCTAAATGATCACCCTGACGATGATGATCGTCACATCCTAGCTCCACAAGGTGCTGAAAAACCTGCCTAGGAAGGGTGCAGGCTGTCTCTGCGCAGTGGCGAACAACAGCTGTCAATAAAAGGTCCTATGCTACAGCTGTAGGCAACTCACAAAACCACAACAAACCTGATAGGGATGTAGCACATCTACGACCGACAGAACCATCTGCCGAGCAGCTAGAACCGCCATCAGAACGCGAGTGGGACGTTGGTTCCAACGACTCGCGGGAGTCTGAAAAATTCACCCCAGCTGTGCGAACAAGGCGCGCAAAAAAATAGGCAACGATTTCTGGAACTAAAAAAAAGAAACCTCTGCCAGGGAAATCGAACAGAGGATGTCGAATTTGAAGCTGATTTGAATACGGACAAGAAGGCTTGGATTTTTCTCAAGAAACTGAGAGAACATGTCACGGAGGACAAAATTAAAAACATGTTATGAAGCATGCAAATATTTTGGCAGACAAAATTTCTATTAAACAGTGTCAGCCAAAGATGCAAAAGGGAAACAAGCGATTGTTTATGGTAGGAGTCCCATATGATCATAAAGACCTAGTAGACAGTCCAGAGTTTTGGCCTAAAGAAGTAACATTCCAAAGATTCAACTTTGGGTTAGGTCGTAATTTTTTAGACCAGCGGAAATAACAAACAAGGAGTGCTTATCAAGCAAAGAAAGTAGGGATATATGGAGTAAAGCCAAGACAGCTCCTGGTAAAGCTCGGCAGACGACACCAGTCAAACCTACAAAGGCAGTAAAACCTTTAAATAAAGATTGTACATTGCATCTACTGCACATTAATGTGCAGTGCCTAAACAATAAAACAAACGAACTTAAAGTGCTGATAGCCCAGGTTGCCCCGGATGTGCTGTGCATCACAGAACATTGGCTGCAGTTGGACCACATGAGTCAAGTAACACTGGATAAGTACTCTCCTGTAACATACTCGTCCAGGAGCCAATTTAAATGTGGAGGGACGGCCATATTCACGACACGACAACTGAATGCAAAGCCGCTCTGTATAAACATACCCCCCATTGAAAAACACTGTGAATTTTGCTTAGTGGAATATGTTATTAATAACACATCATATGTACTTATTTGTACTTACCGATCGCCAACTGGCGATCGAAATATTTTTCTAGACACTCTTGCGTCAATACTCCATGCTGTGTCAACTCCAAGAAGGTATTTGATAGCAGCTGGGGATTTCAATATAAACTTCAAAGTAACTAATGAGAACTCAACCTCTGTAATACAACTGCTGTCGAGCTACGACATGTTTCCACACATAAACGAAACCACTAGGATGGGACGGACCTCACATACGCAGATTGATAACATCTTTAGCAATATACTGGAAGTAACAAGCCAGGTAATACATACCCATATTTCCGACCACTTCGGTCAAACTATTGAATGTAAGATTACGTCAAACACACCAGAGGTTCCAAACTTTAAAAAAAGGCGTTTCTTTACCGAAGCTAACATAGCTAGGTTTAAGCAAGAGCTTCAGAATGAAACATGGGAAGATGTTTATAGCGGCAATAGTGTGAATGAAAAATACAACATTTTTACACAAACATTTTCCTACTATTTTGAGAGGTGCTTTCCTAGATGCACTCATAGGGTAAAGAAAGCGAAGCCAAATTGGGTTAATCCAGAAATTCGCCAGTACTCTAACTATGTCAGGGACTTATATATGTGGTATATATAAGTAACCAACAGCGAGGAAGTCTATTTGGAATACAAAATAGAAAGGAAAAATTACCGCAAGTATCTAAGGAACTATCGAATTTCCCTAAACGAAAATAAAATCGTTAACTCTCTCGAAACGCTACAAAGACGGCCTGGAATATCTACAGAACCGAGTCAAACAAAGTCAATCACAGAGATACCCAAATTACCTTAAAGGACCAAAATGGTGTACTGGAGGATGATGCGCAGTCGATAGCTGATCTGTTTGCTAGAACACTTATTACAGCCAACGTTTCCAATGTTCCCGGGATCCCAAGAGTGCCCCTCTTAATTGATGGCGGTGAGGTAGCTATTCTGCCGACATTATTTTTGATGCCCGCTGACAACATGGAAGTAGAAAAAATTTTACAGGGCTTGCCCAACAAATATTCTTCAGGAATGGATGAAGTGCCAGTGTTCCTGTTGAGGCGGATTGCAGTGCTGATCTCTAGCCCTCTTGCTGATGTCATCAAACACTGCTTCATATCAGGAGAATTTCCCTCTGCCTTAAAAGGGGCAAAACTGATACCAGTGCACAAGAAGGGTGACAGGTGGAATATAGGCAATTATAGGCTGATTTCCATACTGCCCTCATTCTCAAAGGTCTTTGAGAGAGCAATATACAACAGGTTAATGCATTTTCTAGAAAACCACAACGTGTTAACAAGCAGTCAGTATGACTTTAGACCTAACCACTCAACACAAACGGCCATTTTTAAGGTGGTATCTTTTATAATACAGAAGATGGATAGAAACATTGATGTTGCTGGTATATTCTTTGACCTATCAAGGGCTTTTGACATGGTTGATCATGGAAGGCTGCTGGGAGTGCTGAGTGTATGTGGGATAAGAGGGGTTTCTGCACAGTTAATAGAGTCTTATCTTGCCAACAGGGAACAGACTGTGTGTGTGATGCAGGATGGAGTAACCCAATTCTCTGACCCATCAATTCTAAGTAGAGGGGTACCACAAGGCTCAATATTGGGTCCCATACTGTTTCTAATTTATGTAAATGACATGGGACAACACCTGGCCCCTGGACTTGTCTGTCAGTATGCCGACGACACCTCAGTGGTCATGGCAAATAAAAACATTGACATCCTGGCAGCAACATGTACCCATACTGTGGCCTCAATGCAGAACTGGTGTAACCATAGTTTTCTAAATCTAAACTCTGATAAAACTGGCTTGTTGTCTTTTGGCAGAAAAGGTGGAAGGGAGCGATCACTATACGTCAGATGTAATGGGAGGTCTATTCCAGAGACAGACACCACAAAGTTTTTAGGAGTATATCTGGACTCGGGACTCTGCTGGGACCGGCAAACTGAGCTTGTCACAAATAGGCTAAACAGTTTCTGTGCATTGGCTAGGAGATTGCGCGATCAGGTTGCTCTGGATTCTCTGCGGTAGCTTTACTTTGCCTCTGTGCAGTCTGTGCTGCCATACAGCATAATGTTCTGGGGTTCATCGAGGGGAGCCCAGGCTGTTTTCATTGCCCAAAAACGAATCATTCGATGTTTCTTGAGATTACGCCCTCGTGAGTCAGCTCGACCACATTTTGTAGATGATGTAGACTGCTAACCAGTACAATCTTTATATACAGTACAGTATATATAACAGTACCATCTTTATATATATTGTCCTTGGTTCTTTTTATAAACAAAAATCCGACCCTCTTTGAAACGAATGCACAGCATTATGCAGATAAGATGACCATCACTACGAGACATAGAGAGAACTTGAGTGTACCAAATCACATAACTGCATTCTTCCAAAAATAAGTTCTGTATAAGGCTGTTAGGGAATATAACTGACTTCCTGACTATATAAAGTCAGAAATTCATGTACACAAATTTAAGCAAAAAGCTACAGAATACCTACTTGATGAGTGTCTTTATGATGTTAGCATTTAAGTGGACTCTGGTCCTCATCTTTATGTGTATTCAAATTATTGTACTTTTTGTTGCTTTCTTGTTTTTGACGTTGCTAATGTCGCGGAAGGATTTGGATGGCAATAAAGAATATTATTATTATTATTATTATTGGGAATGCTATTACACAAGTCAAGACATATAATGACCGAGTCCGCATACGAGTACCGTATTGAGGCACCAAACACTCCACCAGCAAGCCTTCGCAAGTCCCCAACAATCACCGCCTCAAACGTGAAATCCCTCTTCAACAGCTCTCAGTGCAGTGTGGGGGCCAGATTTGTATTTGTGGCACTGAAGTCTCCGTAAAGCAACACCTTACTGGTGATCTCCTTCGGTTTCTCCCGTCTCATAACGCCACTGGATCGTGCACACGAGTCCGTCCCGACGATCGACCCGTTTGCCTGAGTCTCAGGAAATTGTGTAGAGTTTTCACGACAAATTGATAACAAACACCTAGACATTTTTGCCGTTTCTATTGCGTTCTCATCACTTTCACTCCAAGCCCACTGTGGGTCAGTCTGGGTTCCTGAATGGGCCGAGGCAGTCTGGGTAGAGGTGCAGTCCTCCAGCTGTTTTCTCAGCCTAGCGATATCCTCAGCGTAAGACAAGCCGTCAGAATGAAGCCCATTTGACCCAAGAATGTCTTGATACTTGGCTTTAAGAATTTCTCCCGCATTCCGAACTGCATCCATCTCAGCTCTTAGGTTGGAGTTATCAGTTTGAAGCTGCTTGAGCTTGCCCCCCACGGCATCCCTCATTCCAACCATATTACTTAGCTCTTCAGTAAGCTCATTTTCTCCTTCTGAGATTTCCTCCTGATAGGCTTGGCTGCTACGCATCAGTCTTTTAATGTGCCTTTCCTTCTCCAGAAGCTCAGTCTTTATTCTCCTGTTCCCCATTATTATGTCGCTTCTGGTACTCGACTGAGCACAATATTTTATAACCATGCAACTTAACAATATTCAGCTGTCTGTCCAAGCAACTTGGGTGGAAAATTGCATGACACCCTATGCAGCAAAAGTTGCCAAAGTCTTTATTTTTACAGCACTTAAACGAACGATTAATGCTTCAGCCGACCAAAGATGACCTTGCGAAAACTCCCAACAATCAAGGAACAAAACAGCAAACAGCAGGCGACCGTTCACAATTTACCTTTGACCATCAATAGCACTGGAACCAGACACTTTTTCCTAATGACAGTTAGGTCAAATTGTCATCTTTCGACCTAAAGAATACGCGACACCCTGTATTGCCTTACGGAAATATTACATTTTTATATTTTAAGGTATTTTGTAAACTACTTGCCATTGTTGCTAAACTGTTATTGAAATTGGCTTTAAATCGAATTTTAATCATAAGATTTTTCAACTTTAGGTGTGAGTATGTTGGGAATGAAAAAAAAAACTGGGCAAAGTGGGGCCTGTAATAGAAAAGAAAATACTGCCTGTTGAAACTGACCCACAAAGGCTTGTAAACTACTGCTGTCAAATATCTATGTGACTGGTGAGGACGTCAAGCGTAGTCCCGACAGTGAATATCCTGAGTGGCTGTGGAGCGTAAGGACAGGCCCTCCACCACCTTTGGATGTGTTAGATCCAAACTCACTGGAATATTGGAGAAGGGTGCGAAAAATGGCTATCAAACAGAAGAACCAGTTGTTGTCGCTGAAGAAGTTTTGAATAAAGAGAGAATTGTGTGAAATAAGTAAGCATTTTTCTAAGAAAGTAAAGTGAATATGTTAGAAGCTAATAAGTATATTAGTCATGATAAAAGCTGAAAGATTGTAAAAATACTGAACATACTAGTAACACTAAAACTATGTTTTTTTTATACATTTAGTGACTATACCGGGTGTCCAGCAGAACCCTGGACATAGGAGATTAACATGGGAAATCGGTTTTTATTTTTTTGCGCCTATACGGTTGATTTGATTGAAACATTTTTAAGAGTAAAGTTGTAGAGCTTATGGTCAGCTATCATCCTGTAATTTTTTCAATACCTCAGTTTTGGCTGTTTTTTTTTTGGAAAAACGCCTCGAAAAGTGCAAGAATTTGAATTTGGCCATCCCTGCCATGCATTGGCAGTGTCGTCAACATAATAATTTCTAATGTCAGAGTCAGAGCCGATTTTCCTTTCTTATTTATTTTAAGGGACTATCATGTAGTAATTGACCTGATTATGCAGTGAAAATATGTTGGCGACACTGCACATGCATGGCGGGGGTGACGCGCCAAATTCAAATTTTTGCACTTTTCGAGGCGTTTTTACAAAAAACGGCCATAGCTGGGGTAATGAAAAAATTTCAAAATTATAGCTGACCATAAGCTCTACAACTTTACTCTTAAAGGTTTTTCAATCAATTCGAACGTATAGGCGCAAAAAAATAAAAACCGATTTCCCATGTTAATCTCCTATGTCCAGGGTTGTGCTGGACACCCGGTATAATAAAAATAACCAACAAACAACGTTTCCTATTTTTAAATATTTTGAATATTTGACTCTAATAATAATAATAATCTAAATTTTAAAAAAATCAAAAGTAAATCAATAAAACAAAATACATTTAACATCTACAAAACAAAAAAGTCGAGGTTAATAAGTAATAAAATATGAGACATTGCCATTTATGAAAGTTTAGAAAAGCAGTTTCAATTTGCTCCGACAGGTGCTAAGCTGTTTATGATCGCCCACAGGTGTACGGGAATGGGGACTTTTTGCCTGCCTGGGAGTTCTGAAGGGTGTGTTGCTTCGTGGGGTGGTAGCCGGAACTTTCATTTTCGATGAGCCCGCAGCATCTAAGTCGACGTTCACAAACGTACTATTTGTTTCCTTGGTGGCGGACAGGTGTTGCTGCAAATTTCAATAGGAATTTCACAAGTTTCCATATTATGTCCATATTTATATAGCTTCACCCTAGTTACACTGGGTGTTAATTAGAAAATGGCATCTAGAAGGTAAAAAAAAATAAAAATAATAATAAAAAAAGATGTATATTCCTTAATCGTTTTCTTTTGACATTTCACAGCGAACTAAATGACATTTTCTAATCGATACACCCTATAGTACGAGCATAAATCTTTTTTTTCATCGATTTAAAGTGCAGCGTCGAGTGACCCATGGAAACCTAAATCAGGTCGAATTTTTGCTAATGCGCACATCTTTATGTGCAAGGGCATGCCCAGTTGACAAAAAGCGTTTGGTCAACTCGGCTCTAGCGTGCGCTAAAGCTATTCCCGTCCTTTGTTTTTTCAATACAAATATAAAGATGGCAATTACTTCAAGTTTTCTCAAAATTAAGAGGGGAAGCTTGGTAGCCGGCGCATGCGCCTCTATTGCTTTTCGAGCTGCACTTTCTAATCTTACATTCAAAACATAGAAAGGTGTTGGATCGCAGGTGTAGGACAAATAGCCACTCCACTTTTTCGAAATCGCCAACGTTTCGAACTTTATTTTTAAGTCTTCCTCAGGGCTACAATAACAACATACGTAAGACAAAAAAACAATAGGCACAATGAACTTTCAATACACAGGAAAATTAACAGGAGAAATCATCCAATTGGTGCATCTTATACATTTTTTTCCCTCCATAAAAACTGTGCCTTATAATACAAAAAGAAAAATAAGTATGATTAACAATAAAAATAAAAATGACATGGACAATTTCCACAAGCAACAGACAAAAAATGAAACGCTACCTGAGGTGGTAATTAATTATAAATTATTAACAAAACAACAAAAAAACAAACAATAAACGAATGAACTTTTAGTCAGTTTTTCAGTCAGTGAAGAAACGTCACCAAAGTATATAGAGACCGTCATGGCAGTACATAAGTACATACATAACATTTATGTACTGCCATGACGGTCTCTATATACTTTGGTGACGTTCTTCACTGACTGAAAAAGGTAAGCTAAGTTCCTCCCGTGGCAGAATACATTCTAATATGTAACTGCCTTTACTCGTACATTGCGGTTATGGGGCGCCATTCAATTACTGAGTGATGCATGGCCATCAAGTTAAAAGTTCATTCGTTTTTTGTTTTTTTTTTTTGGTTGTTTTGTTAATAATTTATAATATATAAGTCTTCCAGGAAAGCAAATATTGCATCACTAGTGCTCCTCGCCCGTTGAAAGCCAAATTGATTTGGTGACAAAATACGGTTTCTAACAAGGAAAGACATCATCCTCCGCTTGACCAACTTCTCGATTACCTTGGAAAGGGTAGGAAGCAGAGCAATCGGCCTATAATTACTGGGAGAGTCCCGGTCCCCAGACTTAAATAAAGGGATAATTAGTGCAGACTTAAAAAGGTCAGGAAAATCGCCGCCAACAAAGGAGTTATTTATAGCCTCCGCCAGGACCCCCAATGCCTCAACGGGAAGCCCCCTAAGCACCCGGGCAGATATACCATCGTCTCCGGAGGCACGCACACTTCCAAACTCCGAAAACACCTCCGAGGTCTCGGCCGCGTCTGTAGGGGCAAGGAAAAACGTCTCCGCGGGCCCTATATGTCCCAAGTAATCTTTGTATTTATCAGGTTCCGCATTCGCCTCCGTGATACTCTCCGCAATTGTGCAATAAAAGTCGTTTAGCTTTTCTGGAGTAAACAGCTCTGTAGAAAAATGCAACGTAGTGCCACCTCTGAGCTTTCCCCTGAGTTCAATCACGATTTTCCACGACTCACCTGAACGATCGGAAGCGTCCCGCATTCTTGAGCGATAATATATGTTCTTAGCCGACCTAACAACCCGCCTGAAAACGGACCTGTACCTGTTAAAAGGCGCAAAAAATCTAAATTTCAATGAAAAAACCTTTTCAAATAATAAAGAAACCGCATGTTCTTTGAGAAGACTCTGATGCCCCTTGTCACCCATAACTTGATGGACCGACACCCCTTGTTGAACATATCTGAAACAATTTTCTAAAATTCTAGAACAGACACTGTGCCCCCAACGTCACCAAAGTATATAGAGACCGTCATGGCAGTACATAAATGTTATGTACTGCCATGACGGTCTGTATATACTTTGGTGACGTTCTTCACTGACTGAAAAAGGTAAGCTATGTTCCTCCCGTGGCAGAATACATTCTAATATGTAACTGCCTTTACTCGTACATTGCGGTTATGGGGCGCCATTCAATTACTGAGTGATGCATGGCCATCAAGTTAAAAGTTTATTCGTTTTTTGTTTTTTTTTTTTTGGTTGTTTTGTTAGTAATTTATAATTAATTACCACCTCAGGTAGCGTTTTTTTTTTGTCGGTTGCTTGTGGAAATTGTCCATGTCATTTTTATTTTTATTGCTAATCATACTTATTTATTTTTGTATTATAAGGCACAGTTTTTATGGAGGGAAAAAATGTATAAGATGCACCAATTGGGTGATGCTTTTCTCCTGTTAATTTTCCTGTATATTTAAAGCTCATTGTGCCTATTGTTTTTTGTCATACGTATGTTGTTATTGTCGCAGTACTAACCTGAGGAAGACCTAAAAATAAAGGTCAAAACGTTGGCGATTTCGAAAAAGTGAAGTGGCTATTTGTCCTACACATGCGATCCAACACCTTTCTAATTATTGATAGGACGCAAAGCCCAATATGATTCATAAAATATTCAATTGTTAATTATATGATTATGCCATAGCAGATTAAATAGTTAAGTTATAATGAAGTTAAATATGATTCCCAGAAAATGCCTTGACTACGAACTGGCTAAACGCAGAGTTACAGATGATATGAAAGAGAGATATGAAAAGCACCAAACAAGCTTAAGATACGTAATAGATACTAACCCTCTTCTATTATAGAACAAAGAGAGCTACACGCCATCGCACTTTTCTGGAAAAAAATGTCACTAAGCCACTGAATTTGTTCATACAAGTACTAGTACCAGTAACTCTGATCAACACTTAATGCTGTGCGTGTGCTATTGTTAGTACTGGCTACAAACTAAACTGCTCAACTTAAAGTTCGGCACAAGCAATTTTTCGTGTCATTTTCATTTAGCTGTAACTTTTTAAGCAATGAATTTTTTTAAATACAATGTGCACAGTCGGAAACCTCGTATCCTGTAGATTAAGGAAGCGGATAATTTTGAAAAAAAAACGACATTATCTTTATTATATAAATAAATAATTTATTGTGATAATTACCTATACACAAAAGGACAATATTCGCAGTGCGTTCTTCCATACCGCCTATAAATACTATACCAAATGATTAAATGAGGTTTGAAACTATAAAACTATTTTAATTTCCCAGTCAATCCTACCCAACTCATCCCTCCAACAAATAAAAATCCCTGAGGTACTTCCTTAAGGATTTCCCTGAGGAATTAACCATTTTGTCAAATAGGGAGGAGTTGAGACACCGGATTGCTTGATAGCAGAAACAGCTTCCGAACTTAGCTGAAGTGTGCTGATGAATATGAAATCTAACTACATTTCTTAAGACTAGTGCATGCAAATCTGCTCTACGTATGAAATAAACTGCTCAACAAAACAACGGCACAAGCAATTTTTCGTGTCATTTTCAATTAGCTGTAACTGTTTAAGCAATGAATTGTTTTAAATACAAGTTGCATGGTCTGAAATCTCATTTCCTCTAGTTTAAGGAAGCGGATAACTTTGAAAGAAAAACCGACATCTTTATTATATTGTCACAAAGAAGCAAAAAGACATAAAATTGCAGCGTCCTTAGAAATGGTCGGCCGATGACCGGTTTAGTAACCAAGGAATAGTTGACCCAAATTTATAAATCATAGATCGTAAATTTGTTCAATAACTGGGTACTTCGAACCGCTGATTGACGTCATGGAAAAGAACGTTGCAATGCATTGGAAAAAAGTGCTGACGAAAAGAGAAGTAAGCTCGAGGATTTTTGGGCGAGCGATGGGGACTTGCTCGGGGGCTTGCACGTAGGCAAGACCCCAAGATTTTTTGAAGTTCGGGTTGATCCTTTTGGGGGCGTTACGTCAGATAGACGAACGACCACCCGCCGAAGAGTAATTAAGTGTTTTCCCAAAATTTGTTATCGACGGAGTATAAAGAAGAAAGTTGTCCTAGAAGTCCTTGTTGTCCTAAGAGAAGCCACGGGTGCGCATAGGAGTACCCCTGAAGCACGTTAAATTGGTTGGCACGATACGGTCCTCCTCTACACTTGACCTAGGTAAGACCCTTTTGTTATAACGGTGTTTGTTTTCATATTAGTCATTTCAGTTAAGTAGTTAGGGTAATTTTAAGGCACAGAAAATAGAAGTTTACTTGAATCCCATCTTCCTATTTTAAATATATACCCCCATATTATTATTTTCGTGACATGGTGGAGAGCGCAAACCGAAGGCAAATATGCTGATTTGTTATTTTATTTGTGTTTTTATTAATTTAATACGAACCAGGGTCAAGTAACTTCTATGAACTACTGCCTTATAATTTAATTAGGTCAGATTTCCTCAGGTCAACATTCTTTGTAGAAATTTTGCGAACATTTTTAAAAGTCGTAAAAGGTGGTAATTTAATTTTTTTCTTTTGAGGCAGGCCTATTGTTTTAGTTATTGCGAAAAGCTACTAAGAACAGAGTAATCATACGCCACTTAGAATTTGGGTATTGAACAATAACGAGTTCTAAAGAAAATTCTTGGAATCCTATTAGAGGTGTCGTCTCGCTTTAGTACTTTTTTTATATAATATAGGAGGATAGAATTTTTTTATTGGTTGTAGGGCGTCAGCTAGATAACTCAGCTTTGCAAGGATAGGAATATTTTTTATTGAAAAGCGTACCAGTAATTATTATTAAAAGTTGCGCAATGTTATCAGTAAAGTAGTAGGAAGGAACACCATTGTTTCGGAAAACGAATTTAGAAAGAAAATTTTAGTGTGGTAAAGAGCGCGATATTTCGATACATTTTACCATCATTTTTGCTTTTGACTTGATTTTATGTAAATGAAGTATAACTGAAAGTCTCATTGTTTTAAACATTTTGCAAGTAAACTATTCTTTTTTCCTAAATTTTCTTGAGACTTTCAAATTAATATAAGTGTAAACTAATTTCGTTTGACACGACGAGAATTTTGATAAATTTATTTTGTTTTTGTTTGCCATTTTGAATCAAGCTAGTATACAGAGCGTTGCTTCTTAAACCACCAAGTAACTTTTGTTTAAAGCAGTGTTTGTCCTCTCGGAGCATTTTAGGGCAAAAGGTAGAAATATCCAGTTGTAAATTTGTGTTTTCCGTTATTCGACAGTAATTTTAAAAGGACCGAGTAATTTTGAAAGGGACCTAACCGCTAATTTACTCGCAAATTTTAAGAGTTTTACAAGAACTCGCCATTTTGATTGTTTTGTTTGTTTTCTGATGTCTTGCAAGTTGATATTTCTTTAGTACCATAACACGCTTATATATTTTTGGATTTACTATACGGATACTCACAATTAATTCAATGTCAAAAAATCTAAATTTGAAAATAAAACTAACACCGACGAAACTAGAAGAAACCGCGTTCAAGCGAACGCCAAAATTGTCGAGAACCCCGCCGGGAGAAAACACTGAATTTTCATTTGATACAGCGATGATAAAAAATCACCTAGAGACTAGAAAAGAGTCCACTAGTACCCCAAACGTAGACACACCAAGAAGAATAACGAGATCCCTGTCAAATCAACTGGAAACAAAAGATAAACAGAACGAACAAGAGATAGAGGAGGAAAACATAGCGAACGATCTAAGTATTCTAGAGGGAGAGAAGACAGTAGTAGAGATTGTAAAACTACCAACAGACACAAATCAAGAAGAAAACGATAAGAGAAAAACGAGCAGATTAATCGACACCCACAGAGAGAGTTCAGAATCAGAGGACGAGAAAGTATTTATAGGTAAAAGCGAGATGGACGCTACATTAGGAAAGTGCCAATCAGCACCGCAGGGCACAGTGCCGGCAGTTCCAAGTTTCATAAATCCAGAAACATTCAACCCAAGCACACAGTCGGGAGATAGTTTTATCAACAAGTTTGAGAGATGCGCAACCGCAAACGCCTGGCCAAACAAGCTGAAAATATTTTATTTTGGGACATTTTTGATGGGAGCCGCAGCCACATGGTACAAAATGTACGCGCGAGATGAAGAAAATAAAGACGACACATGGGACGACTTAAAGGCCGCATTTGTGAAAGAGTGGGGTGGAAAAAACTCTAAATGGGATGCCAAAAAAAGGCTAGAAAGTCGCAGGCAGGGCCCAACAGAGAAAACACTGGAGTATTACTACGAGATATTAGATTTATATTCACAGTACGATGAAGATATGGACATAGATTTGTTCTTAGACTATTTTCAGAATGGTCTTTCCGAGCAAGCGGCAACAGAGTATTATTATTTTACGAACCCGAATAGAAGACCAAGAACCTTAGAAGAAGCAAAACAGATTGCTAAAAGACGTAAATGATAGAAATACCAGTAAAATAGGATAAAAACTTTAAAAGAAAAAAAAAGCGAAGGGGTTCCGATAGAATAAGGATAGAAATAGCGATCGATAGACTTAGAAATAAAACGAGGAAAAACCTCGACCTGCACACAAAAGCTAAGAAAGAAGAATCTAAACTTTCATTTAACGCAGGGAAAATAAGGTATAGAGCAGGATCAAATTCAAAAACAGGTAAACTAGTGAAGGAAGAAAAGCGGGGATAGTATAGTAGTTGGGATAGTTATGAACTTTAAATTAGAAGATTAGCATATATAAAATAAAAAGGGGCTCCACAGGGAGATTTACATAGAGCTAGGCAAACAAAAGGAGCTAACACTGCGCTGAGTATAGCTTCAGGCGTCTATCGTAGAAGGTTAGGCTCAGGCTTATTAGTAGATAGATATTTAAGGAAAATAACTAAATTAGGAAAAAATAATTAATCGAGAGGACAAACAATTTGCTAAGTATAAGTTACGAAATCAAACGCCTCCAAAAAGAGAGCGCTGAAATAGGTTAAGGATATTATCAAAATGAATTCAGAAGCGAATCAGGGACCAGAAGTTAGAAAACAGAAGAAAAAGAGGTAACATTTTTTCTTAGAAATTATAGGGACACAGAAGGAAAAGCAAAGGGGCCACAGGAAGCACAGTTGGTGCTACAAACTGGAAAAAGGAAAAAAAAAAGGGGGAGGGGACCCTACCACTCAAACGTTGCCACAGTTCAACTGACTAACAGACATGATGGAGCTAACCGTACATTCGTAAATGGTACTAGAACTAAACTTACCATACCCCTACCTGAACGAAACGATACTCACTACGACAACCACACATCCCCAGACACCCCCCACCCCCGCTAAACAGACAAACATACAACAGACAGAACTATAAATTTTTTTTGGGAACAAAAGATGCCCGGGTTAAAGCAGAGAAAAAAAAAAGGGTGGCGTACGATCTAGTATTTTTCGACGTACAGCTGAAAGCGGTACGACGAACAATACAGGTACAATAATATCGTAAAAAGGAAGAAAAAGAAATTGGTTCAGCAAAGTAAATCTTATCGACACCATCAAGTTGGAGTTATAGTACGATAAATTCACATTCTAGAGCATAGTAAACCCTCTTAGAATTTAGTCAAATAACTGATGAGGCTGCATGTTTCGGGCGAGTCAAGCTAAAGAATTATTTTGCTAGGACTAAGTAGGTTAAATAACATGTTTAGTTTGCGTTAGAAAAAGGGGAGAGTAAAAATACATTGTTAGGATTTTTTTTTGTTAAAAGTAAAGGAAAATAAGTTAGATGTAAAATAGTATAAAAGATATTGAGCTAGAAACCATATACTAACACAGATCTTTTTGCATGTTCCCATGGACGCTATGATGTAAGCCACACAAACCACTACACCAAGAGCACCAGAGCTGGAACCCAAGCCACCCCCAAGACACAAACTTGTCAGAGCTACAACGGAGAGAGCTAGCCAAAGCCGAGGTCCTGGGCAGACGAACCAAAGAGCAGGTCCCTTTACAGTCAAAAACAAAGGGATGCTGGGCTCAATGGTCAACCCACCGATCGGCAATAGCTCAACTAGGCCGCGAGGTAGCAGCCGACATACCAGAAGAAGATCGATAGTTAAAACCGGTCTTGGAAGCAGCATCAACGATTAGGGGCAATCCAGGGATGCAGCTAGCGCAGATGGGGCAGTGTAAGTGTGAGCAAGCAATCGGATAATTGGACTAGTACTTGTGAGGGAACATGCAGGGTTATTAATTTAGATCGACAGTTTAGTAAATTTTGGTTAACACATTCTGAAAATCAAACTCTGTTAATTATTAGAGATACACTCTATTTAGTTCGATACTTCAAAATATTTTCATTATCTTATCTACATTTGGAATCGTTTTGTTTTTCGCAAAGGGTTAACGAATTTTAATTTTTTTTATAGATCGGTAGTTGAAGTTTTATGTATCTAAATAGGTATTTAGACTATATCTCATTTGATATCTTTTTTTTGAACTTTTATTAATTTGTTTTTTACTGTTTTGAAGTTGGTAATGACGATGAACATTTTGAGTTCTGGCGATTAAAATTGTTAGCTTTTAAGTTAGTTCAGGTAACTTAACAAGGTAGAGAAGGACCATATTTCGTTTAATTCAGGGACAGAAATTTTTTGGTGGATGGATTTTGAAAACTGGGGACCAGTTTTTTCTAAAAGGGGGGGATGTCACAAAGAAGCAAAAAGACATAAAATTGCAGCGTCCTTAGAAATGGTCGGCCGATGACCGGTTTAGTAACCAAGGAATAGTTGACCCAAATTTATAAATCATAGATCGTAAATTTGTTCAATAACTGGGTACTTCGAACCGCTGATTGACGTCATGGAAAAGAACGTTGCAATGCATTGGAAAAAAGTGCTGACGAAAAGAGAAGTAAGCTCGAGGATTTTTGGGCGAGCGATGGGGACTTGCTCGGGGGCTTGCACGTAGGCAAGACCCCAAGATTTTTTGAAGTTCGGGTTGATCCTTTTGGGGGCGTTACGTCAGATAGACGAACGACCACCCGCCGAAGAGTAATTAAGTGTTTTCCCAAAATTTGTTATCGACGGAGTATAAAGAAGAAAGTTGTCCTAGAAGTCCTTGTTGTCCTAAGAGAAGCCACGGGTACGCATAGGAGTACCCCTGAAGCACGTTAAATTGGTTGGCACGATACGGTCCTCCTCTACACTTGACCTAGGTAAGACCCTTTTGTTATAACGGTGTTTGTTTTCATATTAGTCATTTCAGTTAAGTAGTTAGGGTAATTTTAAGGCACAGAAAATAGAAGTTTACTTGAATCTCATTTTCTTATTTTAAATATAAACCCCCCATATTTTTGAAAAGCCCCCATTCAGTGAGAAAATCAGCATAGGACCCTTCGGGGGAGGTAACGACGACCCGGTACCCATTTAAAGATTAGAGATTTAAAGCGTAAATTAACGCCCAGTCCAAATATAGTAATTTTCACATAAATAAGTACGCTACTATAAATCCCATCTATCATCATCTTTTAAATACTTAACCCAACAGTCTACACAGTTATTATTTTCGTGACAATATAGGGTGTGAAACAAAGTGATGCAGAAATTTCAAAATTTTGATATTCTGCCATTTCGCATTAAGCTATTTTTTCCTTATCGCTTTCAGGTCAGGAGTAAGCCAACATCCATATCTCGGGACCTTTTCGCCAGATTTTTTATTAAAGCACTCTGAATTTTTATACAGTGCGAAACGTAAAATGTGTAAAATTCTTGTTGCTTATATTTTTAAATCGTCGTAGTTCGGAAAAACGGTAAAGAATCTTACTGTGTTTTCCCTCATTTGTTGACATATTGTCTGTGGATTGTACTCATTAAATTTTTTTTAAAATAAATGCCGTTTTTGCAAGTATACTAGCATTCAAAAAATATGATACCATTATTGATGATACTCGTGACTTATAATAGCAATATTAAATAAAATAACCTTTCTAGAGGCAAAGGGAAATTGAGTGATGCCGTCGCAGATAGCCAACATCAATATCTCTAGAAGTTTTTGTCATATTTTGTTTTTAAGGCATTAGAACTTATACAGAGGAAATCAAAATCAAAATTTCAATCAAATATTTTCTATGCTTTCGGAATAATCAATACATATGCATTTTGAAATTCTAATTTCAACACCCTGTAACTTTTTAACGAAGCTCGATAGGTAACACAATTGTATGACAGAATAGCCTTAAAATCGACCAAAGAATATGATATTTCATTTTCGACCACCCATTATGATTCACCCCGTATACTAATTTTGTCAAGTCCGGACTTGTAATTCAGTAATCACTTTTGGAAAACTCCCTTGTTGAGAAACAATTTGTAGATAATGTTGTCGATCCAAAGAATAAGAATAATAATCTGTCGACATGTCCGCGAATTGCAAAGATTTAAAAAAAAAACTAACGAAATTTGTAAGAATATTTTGATTCGTTCTGTATAAGTTCTGATGCCCTAAAAACAAAAAATGACAAAAACGTCTAGAGATATTGATGTTGGCTATCTGCGACGGCATCACTCAATTTCCCTTTTCCTCTAGAAAGGTTATTTCATGTAATATTGCTATTATAAGTCACGAGTATCAACAATAATGGTATCATATTTTTTGACTGCTAGTATACTAGAAAAAACGGCACTTATTTTAAAACTTTTTTAATGAGTAACAATCCACTGACAATATGTCAACAAATGAGGGAAACATAGTAAGTTTATTTGCCGCTTTTCCGAACTACGACCATTTAAAAATATCAGCAACAAGAATTTCACACATTTTACGTTTCGCTCTGTATAAAAATTCAGAGTTCTTTAATAAAAAATTTGGCGAAAAGGTCCCGAGATATGGATCTTGTCTTCCTACTTAACTGAAAACGATAAGGAAAAAAAGGGCTTATTGTGAAATGGCAGAACAGCAAAATTTTGAAATTTTTTGCGTCACTTTGTTTCACACCCTATATAATAAAGATAATGTCGTTTTTTTTTCAAAATTATCCGCTTTCTTAATCTAGAGGAAATGAGGTTTCAGACCGTGCAAATTGTATTTAAAACAATTCATTGCGTAAAAAGTTACAGCTGATTGAAAATGACACGAAAAATTGTTTGTGCCGAACTTTAAGTTGAGTAGTTTAGTTATACAAATATGGTGGCAGTCCAGTTACTAACATTTTTTGTACAAATAAGTGAAACTGCATTTCAACTCACTGATCGTACTTCAAAATTCTATTTTCTATGTATCCTGGTGTTATAGGGTGGAATTTATTTATTGCATATGCAAATCTTAGACATGAGTTCTGTACCTTCTGAAGTTTATTTTTATAAGTTTCAGTTAAGTAATGATAATAGACAACACTACAGTAATCCAGCTGCGCCAATAGTAATGACTCAATTAATCTAAGCTTTATGTCGCTGGGCAACAAGTACTTATATGGATACAGACGTTTTAACTTGATAGCAGTCATCTTGGGGCATTATGCAATTATTAACATGTAATACGCTGAAATTATACATAAAGAACTTGTATCTAATAATTTTTGAGCCAATAATGAGATATTTGCACTTTTAGACATTCAAGGTTGGGCCATTATCCAAAGACCAAGCGTATATGCCAGTTATATCCGCATTAATATTACTTATAGCTTGGTTAGCCATCTCAGGGAGGAACCCATATAGGAGTTGTGTATCATCGGCGTACATGTAAATTTTGCAGAATTTAATTAGTTGCAGCAGATTGGCAATGTACAGATTAAATAACAGCCGGCCGAGTATGCTGCCTTGCGGCACTCCACCGGTAACAGAGACCGTTCCCGACTTTTTGCCGTCCACCTCCACAAATTGCTGTCGCTCCCTAAGATAGCTTGCAAACCATCTACAAGCCCGTTCAGAAAAACCATAATACTTCAGTTTAACCAGAAGCACTGCATGCATCAAAGGCCTTACTAAAGTCAAGCAAAACCAGACAGCAGACATACGACGGATCCATATAACCCGAAACATCAGAGCATACTCCGCTGAGTGCAGTAGCCAGCTCGAAAGCCTGACTGTATCGGAGGTAGGATGTTACTATTCACGATAAACTCAGTCACGCGGCTTGACACAATAATCTCAAGCATCTTAGCAAGGATAGGTAGCTTACTGGTCGGTCGCAAGTCGTTCATAGATTCAATTTTCGCTTTTTTAGGGAATGGCTTTACAACTGAGATTTTCCAAAATTTTTATAAACTCGCCAGATTGCTGACATATATTAAATAACCTTGTTAACGTTGGCACAATATGTTCCAAACTGAATAACAGCATATCATGCGAAATGCTATCACTACCAGATGACTTTGATTTCAGTTTCCTAAAAGCCTTAAATACATCAGATTCAGAGATATCATTAAAAGAGAATTTTTCATGTTCTTCCATTCTTGTAAGATAATTATTACTAAAGAAATCAACAAGCAACTCATTTGAGTGCATGTCAGAATCACAAACACTGGCAAAATGGTCACTAATCTCATTGACATTTTTCATATGTGAGGGAAATTCGAATTCAGGCTTCCCATGGATATTCCACTTCCTCAGATTACACCAAAATTTTTTAGGGTCTTTTTTTGCTTTACTTAATTCATACTCCATATATGCCCTCTTCTCGCTCCTTAAGCAAATAACAAATCATTCTTAATGTCTAGGTGGTATAAATTTTTATGAGCCAAGGTATTAGATTTTAAATATGCTTTGTGTAATTTGTTTTTCAATTTAATTATTTCTTTGATTGTGTCAGTTATGTAAGGCTTGTAAGGATGCTTAATGCAACTAGTCTTAGCTGGGGCATGTTTATCAAATACTTCATGTAGTACCACAGTCAGACTCTCCACTATGGAGTCGGGGGTGCCATGACATACCAAATTAAAGTGGACATTTAACATATCAGAATTGAAATCTTTCAAGATGAAGTGTTTAAAGTCCCTGAAAGTGACCATTTTTCCTGCTGTTTGATGAGCTGCTAGTTTGATATTAGCATACACTAACCTATGGTCTGTCAAATTAAACATTTCCATAGTACCTACTGTATTAACCTCAAGCTTCCTGTCAACAAAGATAACATCAATCAAACTATCACTAGTTCTTGTTAAGCGCGTTGGTTCATTAATTACTTGATTTAAATTAAACATTCTTGCTAGATTTGAACGTTTGGATAGCAGGTGTAGGACAAGAAGCTACTTCACTTTTTTGAAATTGCCAACGTTTCGACCTTTATTTGAGGTCTTCCTCAGGGCTAAAATACAATAATTGTATGTACATTGGCGATAAAAACACTAATTACAAAGATAAACGACCAACAAAAGTACACAGACTAAAACACAATACATGAGTAAAAATAAATTCTCCTAATCTATTATATGGGATCCGTGCATACTGTGGATATATAAGAAAGAATGTGTCGAGCTTACCTTTTTCCTTCTTACCTCCAAAAAGGTAAGACAGACCTCAAATAAAGGTCGAAACGTTGGCAATTTCAAAAAAGTGAAGTAGCTTCTTGTCCTACACCTGCTATTCAAACGTTCAAATTAATAAATAAAGTACGCTAAGCACAGATGAAGTCATTCTTGCTAGATATATCAAATATATAGACTCTGGATTATCTCTTAATAAATTGATATTTAAGTCACCAAGCAAGCAGATGAAATCATCTGATGGGGACAACTCAAACATTATGTTTTCTAAATTCTTATAACCTATTAAAGGAGGTTTATATACCGGGTGTCCAGCAGAACCCTGGACATAAGAGATTAACATGGCAAATCGGTTTTTATTTTTTTGCGCCTGTACGGTTGATTTGATTGAAAAACTTTTAAGAGTAAAATTGTAGGGCTTATAGTCAGTTATCATGCTGTAATTTTTTCAATACCTTAGTTTTGGCTGTTTTTTGGAAAAACGCCTCGAAAAGTGCAAGAATTTGAATTTGGCGCGTCACCCCCGCCATGCATGTGCAGTGTCGCCATCATAATAATTTCTTATGTAAGAGTCAGAGCCGATTTTCCTTTCTTATTTATTTTGAGGGACTATCATGTAGTAATTAACGTGATTAGGCAATGAAAATATGTTGGCGATACTGCACATGCATAGTGAGGGTGACGCGCCAAATTCAAATTTTTGCACTTTTCGAGGCGTTTTTTCAAAAAAACGGCCAAAACTGGGGTATTGAAAAAATTACAGGATGATAGCTGACCATAAGCTCTACAACTTTACTATTAAAAGTTTTTTAATAATTTCAACTGTACAGGCGCAAAAAAATAAAAACCGATTTTTCATGTTATCCTCCTATGTCTAGGGTTGTGCTGGACACCCGGTATTACACCGACTAATATTTTTAATCCTTTGACATGTACCTCACACCAAAGATACTCCACTCTAGCAACATTTTCAGTTTTATCTAAAACAGTTGTCTTCAGCTGAAAACACTTAATAGAGTTCACTACATAGAGCGCCACTCCACCTCCTCTAGTCTTTCTATCATTTCGAAACAAGTGGTAGCCGTTTATATTAATGGAAGAATCTGGGCAGTCCTCAGACACCACGTTTCCGTTAAAACAAGAACATGAAATTTCTCCGAGAGAGCTAAGTCTTTTATGTCGCCAAAAGAAGAAACTAGCGACCTGATATTGACGTGAGCTAACAAAAAAAATTTCTCACCTGACTTTGACAGCGAATGAGCTTGGTGCATTTCTTCTAGGTTCGGCGGTAAATTATCCCTTGCACTGTTTGTTATTCTTGGCCAAAAAAAAGAACCACCGGCCGATTGCAAGAACTGTTTATGTTTATCAAACCTAAATCTGCCAACACCAACAAATCTCGGCCAGAAGGCAACATTATACCTTTTATCCTTCTTATGGAAGGGCGCAAGTACTAAAAACCTCTTAAGAGAACCCGGCTCTGAGGGAGTTTTCCTTACAGTGATGGCAACTCCTCCATATCCATCCTTTTTCTTAATATAAGTTAGGAACATTTTTTCGGTACAATCTCGTTTTACTCTATTAATATATAGCCAGGCGAGCCTATTTCCCGCGACAAACTGACTGCCAGCAGCAGGTTGAGCGTTACCCGCTGAAACATGCATCCAATTATTGTTCCGGAGGAGATATCCAGAAATCACCCAGATAACGGAAAACTTTGGCGTTCTGGAAAAGCAGCGGAAAGATCAGCAAATATTTGAAAGACTGACGGAACTAAAGGAAGAGACTCAAGAGGAGGAGTGGGTTGCCATCCACTCCATTCGAGGTTTAAATCTGGATAAATTGCGAAAAATGGTCGAAATTATATATCATGAAACAAAAACCAAGGTCGTCATTTATACCACAAAAAGTCTCTCTTTATACCACAAAAAAAAATCTCCTTTGCTTCTTGAACCCTCTCTTATTAGGAAAGACAAATGGGGACTCACCCTCGCTTGTCTCAGATTTATCCTCAAATGTTTGCCTGAGGGTTGGTTTCCCCTTTTCTGCAAAACCTGGAGGCTTTAGGAGATTTAGATAGGGATTTTTGTAACTTGTAGGGCCCTGATCCTTACGAATATAAGGTCTGTCAACATTCAAAGAGGTATATGGGTTATCATTTGTGAATCGATGAAGTGGCTCAGACTTTTCACCTGTTGCGGCAACCCTGCTCGTCTCCGAAATCATGTTTGCGTCCGTAGAATCCAATTCTATTGTGTTTAGTATTGGTATGTTTATATTGGTAGTTTTTTGCCGTCCGATTTCCGAACCATTGCTCTCAAGGACTTGAAGCAATAATCTTTGTTTCGTTTTTTTTTTTTATTTAAATCACTTTCACTTTCCGATACAACATCGCTCGGTGCTGCCATGTTGCCGTTGTTCTGAGACCTCGTATATAGAGTGTGAAACAAAGTGATGCAAAAATTAAAAAAATTTGATGTTATGCCATTTCGCAATAAGCTATTTTTTTCTTATCGTTTTCAGGTCAGGAGTAAGCCAACATCCATATCTCGGGACCTTTTCACCAGATTTTTTATTAAAGCACTCTGAATTTTTATAGAGAGCGAAACGTAAAATGTGTGAAATTTTTGTTGCTGATATTTTTAAATCGTCGTAGTTCGGAAAAGCCGCAAATACTCTTATTATGTTTTCCCTCATTTTTGACATATTGTCTGCAGATTGTTAATCATTAAAAAAATTTTAAAATAAGTGACGTTTTTTTCTAGTATACGAGCTTTGAAAAAATATGATAACATTATTGTTGATACTCGTGAGTTATTATAGCAATATTGAATAAAATAACCTTTCTAGAGGCAAAGGGAAGTTGAGTGATGCCGTCGCAGATAGCCAGCATCAATATCTCTAGACGTTTTTGTCATTTTTTGTTTTTAATGCATTAGAACCTATACAGAGGGAATCAAAATATTCTTGAACATTTCGTTAGTTTTTTCAAATCGTCGGAATTCGCGGACCAGTTGACGGATTATTATTATTATTCTTTGAATCGACAGCACTATCTGCAAATTGTTTCTCATCAAGAAAGTTTTCCAAAAGTAATTACTGAATTACAGGTACGGACTTGACAAAATTAGTATACCTTTAATTAGAATCATAACGGGTTTTCGAAAATGAAATCTCATATTCCTTGGTCGATTTTAAGGGGGGTTTGCCATGCAATTGTGTTACCTATCGAGCTTCGTTAAAAAGGCAGGGTGTTGAAATCAGAATTTCAAAATGCATATGTAAGATTGAATTGCAATAAAGTCATTATTATTATTATTATTATTATTATATGCATTGATTATTCCGAAAGCGTAAGAGATATTTTATTGAAATTTTGTGGGCTTTGACTGCTATAAAAGGCGAACTTTTTCCAATAAATAATTATTTTTATTGACGACATATATATATATTAAACAGCACGTCGACATATGAAGGGTGTCAGGAGAAAACCTGGAATGTTCATTTTTTACCTAAAATTTCTTAAATATGTCATCCGCTTGCAAAATGTATGTAATTTACTCATGATTTAAGCAGATCAGGAGAAAACAAGTAGTGTCACATTCTGCAACGTTATTAAAAAATGCTTTATACGGAGGAAACAGGGATTGTCCAACCGAAAATGTAATAAACCGGGAATGTCCAATCAGAGCTATTCTAGTATATTAAGTAGTAAGAACAGTCACGATAGTTTACCGGTCGGCGACAATATTGGAGGAAACCGGTAAACTCCTTAATGTTCGAGAAACTTATATTATTTTTTGTGCGATCGGAATAGCGTTAATTGTAAAAATATGCAGTTTTTTGTTTAAAAATGTATTTTATTTTATCCCAAAATTGCACGACAAACTGGTCAGAATGTATGAAGTTGCTAAAAGGTTACGTCTACAATCGCACGAATTTGGAACGTTTTGTGAATGTAGAAGACTCAAGTGTACGGAAAAAGTGAATCCAAGTGACAGACAAGCTATTCTTAATTATTTTAATTCTCCGGAGTCCAACAATGACCAAAATTCCTATTTGTGCTCTCTGAGGTCAGTAACTACAATTCAACGTAGAAGGTCAAGGGCACCAGAACACTTGGCGAAGTATCATGATAGTAGCTATAAGTATCAGGTAAGAATTAAAGAATTAAAACAGAAGAACAAAAGATAAACGTGGAGGAAAAAATTACAAAAAAATGAAAAGAGATACTTTGGAATGTATTAAATAACATATTGCTTCGTTCAAGACAAGGCAAAGTCTTAGAACTTAACATTACAAAGATGTGCATGATATTCAAAGATCTTTACTCAAATTAAGAAGCATGTTATCAGTCCTATAGAAATATATTTCGGGATTATTTTAATATTGGATTTGGATATCCTAGATCCGATACTTGAACTCCGTGCGATCAGTTTTCAGTTAAAATAAAAGCTGCTAAAAAGGACCTCATAAGTGGCGCATAATTTACAAAGCTTAATGCTGAAAAAGAGCTTCACTTGCGCAAAGCGCAAACATTTTAAGATCGAAAAACTACCGCCCGCAATACAGATCGAAGAGACATAGAATTTGAAGCCATATCAATGGACTATCAGAAAAACATTTCTCTTCCGAACATAACTACAGTGTAATAAACTTACCCCAAACTCAACCCAAGCAGCACAAGGTTTTGAGTTTAAATTGCCTTCCCAATCTTATTTCGAACTGATACCTACAGATACAAAAAAACCTAAAGACCTCATCTCATTATTGAAATTTTGCCAGTGTGAGGAAGTAAAACCACTTTATGCCAGTCTTCCACATGCTGAAAAACAAATAAGAAAAGTTGTTAATCAAGCAGCTTCCTCTCAGGAACATGTAGACCAGTGTTCCAGATCATGAAACAATATCAGGTCGAAGTCTAACAAGAAGATCTGTTAATGTAGATCGTGCAGGCCCATCTCATGAACAAGATAAACAACTTTGTGCCTCTGTTCCATATGCTGCGAAATCCTCGTCATGCGGTTGTAAGCGTACAGGAAAATCTGTCAATCGTGTACGTATGTGTCTAACAATCAAACTGAAATTGGTCCAAGAAAGAAACTGAGAAAATGTACATCCAAGAAGAAGCTTACCACCCAATATATCTCTTAGGTAAGAAAAAAAAAGTGAAAAAAATGATAAATAAATTCTAAGATTATTTTTTGTACGACTTGTCTATTATGGCATGTTTACCGTGCCTGCTTTCGAAACAGTAAGGACAAGTTCCCAGTTGCTAAGGCTAACAAAACGGTAAGTGATTTACTTACTGTTCTAGAACGGTAACTAAAATGTGGGGTTAATCCGATATTTTAAAGGCTTTCAAGCATCAATTCAGCTACTCACACACTTTGACTTGACTTTTGCGGTATTAACGAAGAACGTCCTTCTTGCCATGCATTTTCAATATCTGATTCTTCCGATTCAGACATCTCGTCACACAAGGATTGCAGCTGACGCAAATTGATTAATATTTTGACATCAATAAAGAGAAGGATCATTCATATCCTTAGCAACCAAATAATGGGCACACATATGGCCACGCGTCTGGTGCTGGTTATGTCGATCTTAATAATATTGTCGTGTATTTTTCAAAGTTCCATTACTTAAAAAAAATTATTATGACTACGCAAAACTGGTCGTACAAAAAATAGTATAAGCATCACAAACAGTAATAGTTTTACCGGTCTCAGGCAAATAGGAGGCTTCGCTTTGCCCAGCCTCCAAACTTTGTCTTCAACCGGTAAAACTTCCTTACTGTTCTTGATACTTAATATACTATTTCGTTGTTACAGATACACAGACAGTCCCTGGTCTTTATCTAATAGACAAATACCCTGGAAAATGCTTTCTACTCAAGCAAGAAACAGTACAAAAATAAATGCTCAAACTCTAAGATTGATAAAACATTATTTTCTTATTACAGATACATACGATGGACAGTCCCCGTTTTCACGCAAAAAAGGCACACGTTACTCCATAAAATACAGCTTTTTTGACAGAAGTTTTATGTTTTAGTTTATTTTTCATTGTTTATTGATTTTTCATTAATATAAGATGTTTCTTAAACAAAAATCCGGGTATTGCCTCTTAATAAAATTAAGTTATGACGATTTTAAACTAAAAATGGTTATTACTCAAAACTTGGTCGCGTGGACATCCCTGGTTTTCACCTGACATGACACCCTTCATATATTATTTGAAAAAAAGTTCAACGTCACTGGTTTTTCGAAAAAATAAATTTAGATTTAAAATACAGATAAATAAATATAGATTTAAGATACACAAAATACATTTAGATTTAGAATTAAAATACTATTGGTATGAAACATGATTCAAGGCATAAATAAGCGAATATTTTAGATTTTTCATCAAAATGAAATTATTCGGGGCTTACTTACATGCATTGCAATGGTTTTTATTTATTTTCTCGAAAACGGTGCGTCGTGCTAAAAAAACCGAAGAGGGCTCGATTCTTTACAGTAAAATGGGTATTAAAAAATTAAGTTTCATTTTGCAAAAAATCAGTGATGTGCTACTTTTTTTTTCAAATAATGTAAATCGACGTGCTGATAAGAGCGCCACTGGCAAAAATAAAAATAATTTTTTATTGCAAAATGTGCGCCTTTTATAGCAGTCAAAACGAACAAAATTTTCATCAAATATCTCTTACGCTTTCGGAATAATCAATACATATGCATTTTGAAATTCTGATTTCAACACCCTGTAACTTTTGGTTGATATACCTGTGGCATAACTGTAGTACCTAACCCATTTCATGATAACCGCTGTTTAATTTATTGTTAATACAAATCCCTCCATTTATTGATTGATTGTAACTTATTTCACCCACGCCCACCTCCACTGAATGTAGCCGAGCTAATTAACAAGCAATTAAATCTGGTTTTCGTAAAACTCGTTTTGTTATCCGCCATTCTCACCCTTATAAAGGATAGAGTTTGGCGTAACAATTCTTTACCGCTTTTCCGAACTACGACGATTGAAAAATATCCGCAACAAGAATTTCACACATTTTACGTTTCGCTCTGTATAAAAATTCAGGGTGCTTTAATAAAAAATTTGGCGAAAAGGTCCCGAGATATGGATATTGGCTTACCCCTGACCTGAAAACGATAAGGAAAAAAGAGCTTATTGCAATATGGCAGAGCATCAAAATTTTGAATTTTTTCACTTTGTTTTCACACGTGTTTTTTTTCAAAATTATCCGCTTCCTTAATCTAGAGGAAATGAGGTTTCAGACCGTGCAAATTGTATTTAAAACAATTCATTGCTTAAAAAGTTACAGCTGATTGAAAATGACACGAAAAATTGTTTGTGCCGAACTTTAAGTTGAGCAGTTTATAAAACGCTTACTCATTACCTCAAATAGCGAATAAGTGGTGTTTCTGGAGGCCTCGTTTTCTTTAAAGGAACTCCGCTTGGCATTCCCCGCGGCAACAATCTTGCCCGAATGTCTGCGCATCTTGCTCCCTCTCTCTAATGATGCGCGCGACTTCCGCTTCTGAGTTGCCAGTGGAAGCGTGGGCATAGTCACCTTGATCTTCGGGATTGTAAGGGGGGTTTTTCCTGGAAGAAGAGGCTGAAGTTTGCTTTAAGGTGATAAATTTGATATATTTTCAGTTTTCTCACATTATAATTCTTTGCAATAGATATATTAGTAGACTGCTATGCCATACCAAATAACATAATGAGGCCCTATGTTATGGTTGTTATAGGAGAAAAAATTACATCAATGTTGGATGTAAAATGCTTAGTAAAAAGGATGGGGGTAAGTGCAAAGTGTCATCGACCTTCAGTACTTGACTTTTTCTGTCAAAAGTTGACGTAGTTAGACAGAGTATTTCCATCCTTTCTTTTCGCAATAAGAATGTAAGGATGGGAATACTCTCAGAGCCCTTGTGTAACTAGTCGTACAAGAGGCAAATTTTTTTCTTAAAAACTTAATGTTTCTGTTTTTTTTTCATATTGAAAAAAAGGCAAATTTATAAGCTACACCCAAATAAAAAGTCAACGTTTCAATGTTAAAAGCGAGCTAAAATATATCAAATTTAGAGCTCAACGTAGGGCACAAAAAGTTTGATGTATCACATTCCTTTCAAGCAAACCTGATCGTTGGATGTTACGAACGCAGTTCTTTTCCTTCTAAGAATGTTCTAGGCTTTTCTATATTTTTAGGATTTTGTATAAAAGGCGAATAGCGCAGCCGTTAGAGTAGTCTTATTTAATCGAGCTATAAATAAGCTAAAGTACCAAACAATAATAGAAGGCTACAAAGTGTTAAGTAGTGAGTTATTTAGTAGTCGAATTGTACTTGTGTGTTTTTGTGGGATAAATAAATAGTGTTTTCGTGTTAAACGTTACACTGGAATTATTGAACCCTGAGTTCGCAACAATATCATATTTTTAGCGTTAACATAAAAGCATTTTGATACATTAAGTCGTCAAAACGCGTGTAGTAGAGAAAGTAAAAAATCAGAAAATTTAATTTAAGATCAATTATTTTTTATAATTAGTATAAATGAGAGGTTGCAAAATAATTAAAAATATCTCGGCGCATTGATTTGTATAAACTGTCTCCTCTACATTTACAGTAAATTTGCCTTGGTACTAAGATTTTAGTCCATTATTTGCGACAATTTTCTGTAAAATCTGTAATCAAACTATTGAGAATATATCCACACAAAACAATCAGTCATGTCATGTCGGCATTTTGAATCTCCATTCACAGTTCGTTTGCTAGATATCAAAATTTAGGAACATTTTTAGTCATAAAAGCTATTTTTTATCACTAAAATTTTATCTATTAACTCTATAAAATCTACCATATTTTGCTGAAATATGGCCAAAATGCTGGCCTAAATATTGGTCAGAAAAACCGAGTAATGACGAAATAAAAGTTCCTCATTTTCGCCAAGGTGCCGTAATAATTTCGTAATAGATTGGCTTTTTTGGCAACTGTTTTAACCAAAGTTACCAAGGATTACAGAATAATCGTCAAATTATGGCTTAGAACACAGTATAAAGAATAATACATTATACCAGTATCGTCAGTTCGTGTCGGCACTTTTGATATTCCCAAAACTAAAGCGTGCCGCGCGCACCTGCACCCGGCAATTTTCTCGAGTAGTTATAGGGGACTTGTATACGGCTCAAGCATAAGCGATGCACTGCCAAAACCAGCCAAAAACCGGTTTGATGGTGCACCGCCGGCGGCCGGGCGGACGGGGCAAGGGGAGGGGAGTTTCAATTTTTCAACCGACTGACGTTACTGATAAAATGTATTATTCTTTATACTGTGCTTAGAAGGCTACTTGGGACTGTGATTGAGTAAAAGTGATTGTTCTTTATTTCTTTCTCACGTAGGATTAGACCAGGAGAAAATATACCAATTTGGGGTACCAAAGCAATTTTTTGGCCAAAAATCGAAATTGTGTGTTTTTACGTTCGACCACTTTAAGATTTAGGGTGGAATTATTCAAGTTTCTATCACTATTTTAAAAGGAGTTGCTATAAAAAAAAAAGTTTGGGCTAAGAATAGCAACCAGACTTGGATAATTCGGCCTAAGTTGGAACAACTGTTATTTTCCTAACAAGTGCGCAAAGTAACACTTTCGCGCACGCGACTGCCTTTGTATACGTACATAACTCCGCTTCGCGTCGTTCGGGCAGCAGTGAGGCGCGCGAAAGACACTTTGCGCAAGAAAAAGGAACAACATTTTTTCTGCAACCGTATAAAAAAAGCGCCAGGACAATCCAAGTGTATTCCTTAAGCTATAAAACTTTACAAGGGAATGCAATTTACAAATGAGTCCACCTGCCAGTAATTTGGGTCATCTTTAACGATTTTATAAATGATTAAGCTTCGCAGTTCTTTTCTGCTACCCCTGTATTGACTGCGTGCGAGAAAGACTTTTTTCTACAACCGTCAAAACATGACACGGTTCGCGCATTACTGACAGTATGCAAACTGATACATATTTTCATTGTTATTTTTCTCGCACGTCGCCCATAGCAGCGTAAAAAAAAATTAATGGTTGCCATAGGACACGTGCGACAAAATCTTACGTTATAATGTAAATAGGGTGTATCTGTAAGTGCATCTTATGTCAATTATTATTTATATGATAGAAACTCCCGATTTATAAATCGCGACACCGCAACCACGTGACCTGGAGGGGGCACGGCGTTACATGGCATCCCTGGTGGGAAACTCGAGTAATGTAAATTACCCTCGCAATGAAGCGAGTACAGAATATGCGAGACCGGACCCAATCATCGAAAGAAGAACGCCTCTCGAAAGGACCCATAATATTGAGGACAATAACCGCCGACAATACAGCCCTTTTATAGGGAGTCACAATATTGGCATGGAGAACAATACTGGAGCTTTGCAAGTCATAGACGTTTTCTCCAACGCTATGAACCAAATTGTGCAACGCATGGCAGTCATGCGCACAGTGTCAGGACAATTGAGAGGACAAGCACAACAATGGTACAGCCCAATTCGAGAGTACCCAATTTCTTTTGAAGAATTTGGAAGGATGCTCATAAACCGATTTGATAGCAATGAGCTTGTAAACCCAATTGAGGCTTGTAAAACGCAGCTCTATGGAAAAGCCCCAACAACTCAGTCGGCAGAAGAATTTATTCAGGCCAAATGAGCCGTTTTATAGAATATTTCCCCAAGGAATAGAAAGTGAGTTAGTAAATCTAACTGTTGCGGCCTTATGCCCCGAACTTAGATTACCAATAAGATTCATGGCCATAGATAACATAGAAAGGCTCATTACCGTAGCCTCCGCAATCGAAGCAGATTTAGCTGAAATGAGCAGAGGCAATAGGCAAAATATTAACAGGCCCCCAGAGCGCCAGAGCCGGTCTGTAAATCAGAGGTCTCTTAACACCACCCAGGCAGGCAGAACCAATTATTCAAATAATAGAAATGTGAGAGCTATAGAAGCGCCCCAGGCCCAATCGACCCCGAGGCAGGTGACAGAGTCAAGACCCCCCAGGAAAAATCGGCCGTGCCGCCACTGTCGCGGTGCTCACATGCACTATGAGTGCCCCTCACGCCAATCAATGCCCCGTAGGAATTTAAATCACGAAGACCGACGTGAAGCTACCTCCACCAGGCCGGCAAGACCGCTCCTAGCTCTATGCGAAGTACCCCATGAGGAGCAGTCGGGCCCCGAAAGCCCCAACGCTCTCCAGCTCCAACAAGAGACCAGACTCCAACAAGCCACAACAAGAGACTCACAGGCAACCGCGCCGACCGCGCGGCCTCGTCAGCGGACCAACAGGGCTTAGAAACCATAGAATCATCGGCCCCTGTTGGTCACCAAAGCAATAAATCCCTCCAGGCCCAGGCCACCCAGAATATAACAACCCGAACAGGAGAAAGTGAGACCGGAAAAGCTTAAGAAATGCGGGCAAACACTGCACAAGTGAACAGCGCCGTTAGAGTACGCCCGGTAGTCGCAATTAACATAAGTGACTCCAGATTGAGAGCTCTATTAGACTCCGGTGCAGACGTCAATTTAATTTCAGCTGAGTGCGCCCCCGATTATTACACCTCAAGAGAAATCGAAATTCAACTTGCGGTCAACAATACGAGGGTAACGACCTTAGGCGTCATCGTAGTACGGTTACAAATCAATAATGCCACTTTTACTCTACCCTGTCAGATAGTTCCCAATTTAGGGCATGCCGTTATATTAGGAACCTCTTTTTTAAGAGCGGAGAAAGTGGTGATAGATTTGGAGCGAGATTGCGCCTATATTGGGACTACAGATAGGCTAACCGTCTTCTGGAAAAATCAACCGGAAAAGCCCGCTAATTTAATAATTTTGCCGGAGTTAGCCTATGATGTTGCGAACGAGTTGCCCCATCTGGTACAAGAATTTTCAAAACTTTTTGAAACCGGACTTCAACAGCCAACCACTCGGACCACCAAGCACCGGATAATTTTGAAAGAAGAAAAGGTGGTAAATAAAAGGTGTTACTCTTTAGCACCTGAAAAGAAAAAGATCTTAAACGCACAGGTAGCAGAAATGCAAAAAAACGGTGTAATAGAGCCCTCTAACTCGGCATATTCTTCACCACCTGTGTTGGTGATGCAACCCAATAAAACCCCGAGATTCTGTGTAGATTACCGCGATCTGAACTCGCTCACAGTTGATGAATCTGCCAATTTACCCCGGATTACCGGCGCCGTTAAGTCCTTGGCCGAAGCCAAAATATTTAGCGTGCTAGATTTAAAGAGCGGCTATTGGCAATGATGAAAGAAAGCGACAAAACGCGGAGGTTTATAACAGGCAGGTAGATTACCAGCGGCGCAATTATCATAACGACATTCCGCCCCCTGTTGAATTTCGAATGGGAGACCAAATTAACGTTCGTGCTCGGGCCCAAGGTGCTTTTGCAATCCCCTGGACTGGCCCCCATAAAATAGCCCAAACAAGAGCCACCACATATGACGTGCTCATAAATGGAAAAGGAACCAATGTCCACGTCGATGACATGCGACCAGCTCGCCTTGGCAATGACATGGACCTTTACAGTGAAGAAAATGATCTGGGATCTGAATATTCAAGCGAAAATGAGCATTATGAATTCCCGGAAAACCTAGAGCGAGTAGTAAGGAACGAAGTTGAGCTAGCGCAACAAGCATTACAAGAGCCAACTAACCCCGAAGAAGCTCAGAAAACTCCGGAGTCAGAAAGCACCGAAAACGCTGAATTCAGAACGTTAACCCATTCACGCGAAATTTCAGAACCCGAAATTTCAGCATTAAGTCAGATCGATGATATGAGAGCCACTATAACAGCCCTCAAACTTGAAGCAACTGAGTTTTCCGGGCACTTCACAGGAGTTCAAAAAAATCAATGAGAATATAACTCAGGCTTTCCTGGCATTAGACCAAATAGAAAATCCTGGCAGCTCCCTAGTACGGGATATGCGTAAGCAATTATTGACAGAATTACACCGCACCCAAATCGTTTTAGAAGAACAATCTTATTAATTAATTGATTGAGAGGTAAAAATCCCTCTTTTGAGGGATTGGGAAAAATGGGATTGGAAATAAGAAATAATAAAAATAATGACAGTAGCCGAGTTCGGTAATTCCATCCGAGTGCTTCGGACACAGACCATCTCCAAAAATCTTAACAAGCTAGAGTGACATAGACTGATATCCCGAGCGCTCGGGATTTGGCAATAATTTGACGTAAGACGTCATGACGTCACCGAGACGTCCCTACCGGCAGATATCGTCACCAATTTAAAGGTTTCCACTGCTAAAAAGGAGGGTCAAAACTGTAAAACAGGAGGGGGTCGCCAGATGAACTCGATAGTGAAAAGTGATGAAATTTTCAAATGACAGGTGGCAGCACTTCCAATTGACCATTCCAGAATTACGTCATTTGACGTCTGCCCCTCAAGACAATATGGTTGACCAACCTTATGTTTGATTTAATAATTTTGTGATATATTATCCGAACGCCAATGAAGATGTAAAGCCGAGTGTCTGGAGCGATTTGGGTTGTATATATGTATTTGGTATTTTTTTGCTTCTAACGCTTATAACTCTTAAACTATTAATTTGTCGGGATTTCGCTCACAAAGGCGTAAGTACAGAAATGAAAAGGGTTTCCAAAAATGTGGTCGGTTTGGAGGTATGTGCGGGAGAGGGGGCCGACCAGTGGCGGACCAAAGTAAAAAATGCGGCTTTATCGTTATACAAATTAGTCGTAACTCCGAGGCTATGTGGAGAATTAGGTTCTCCATGAGTAGAACTCCATATATGTGCAGATGATAAATTTTGAAGGTCTAATTTCGATTTCTTCAGTTTAACCGTACCTCCTGAACATATTCAAATTCAAAATTGCGACTATCGGTTAATTCTTTCTGATTCTATTAATACAAACAATTTTCGTAGTTCAGTTTTATTCAGTCAGAATTCAGAATGTAAAACTTAAAAAAAATGAGGATTAATGTCAGTTTCGTGGGTCACCCTGTACATCTAAAGAGACATGGCTCTGGTTCTCAGATGACTACGTCCAATTCCAAATTGTTGTAATGCTCATTGAATAGGAGAGATGTTTTTTTATGGTCTTGAAATGTTAAACTTTGATTGAAAAAGATATAAAGAAGGACAGAAAAAGGTCCCGAGGTATCATTAATAGCTGCAATAAACAGGAAACGGAATTCCAAATTCATCCATATATTTTATTCCATATCACTTAATTGTGGACATTCAATTATCACTTGGATACTTGATATCCAATGTTACTTTCTGTTCGCTACTGTAGATGTGTCAAACTTTGCAGCCATTACGCCTGTACGTCTAGCTTACCCTATGTATAGTGTTTTTAATCCATATGATATTTTTATTAATATTTGTATTATGGGGCAAATTGGAGCCCCAATGTTAAATGATACCTCTTTTATAGAAAAAACTAAATATCTATGGAACAAGCCAAAATATCCAAAAAACCTCAAATATGACCCAAGGTATGACGCGTCTCCTCATACTCCCGTAGCAAAAAATTTTCGGAAATTTTTTTCCGCAAAGTTATCTGCTCAAAAAGTTTTTACAAAAATGCATCAAGTTTTGTTGAACAATGTATCAGGAAACCTGCAAAACATATAACCGAGTACATAACCAATTAAAGCAGTCTATACATGAATCTTACCAAAATGGCATCGCCAACGAAAATCGGTTGAGTGGCTTTAGAGATAGACAGTTTTAAATTTCTTTCAAAATTTGGGGTTTATCGTTTCAATTGATTCTTAGTTTAGATGCATAAGTGTACTTATCTGATTTTATTGTATTTCGACTGGGAACAATTTGTGGTTTAAGTGTAGAGGGATGTAATGTATGAGATTTAAGGTATTTAAATGTCACGCCACTAATGTAACCGCAAGGTATAAGACTAGTCATATTCGCGCACAGGCTCAGGTTCAATCCTACACAGAAGGTCACTTCCCTTCCATACCGCTATCGATACGGTTCGTCTCTAATTAATGTTCCCTATTTTTGTCTTTTTACAATAAGTGTTAAAAGTATTGTTGCAAACTCAGGGTTCAATAATTCCAGTGTAACGATTTAACACGAAAACACTATTTATTTGTCCCACAAATACACACAGGTAAAATTCGACTACTAAATTACTAACTACTAAACACTTTATAGCCTTCTAATATCGTTTGGTACTTTAGCTTACTTATAGCTCGATTAAAATAAGACTACTACTATTACCCGCGGCGCTATTCGCCTTTTATACAAACTCCTAAAAATATAGAAAACCCTAGAACGTTCTTGATGAGAATTCTTGAATATTCTCACATAAAAGAAAGGTTGTAAATAACTGCGTTCTAGATAAACAAAGCAATAAATCACTCGTGTCACCCATGACGCAGCGCGGATAGGTCGCGAAGGTCCCACCTACAACGTTGCTCCGCCTCCCGGCGCGGCGTCGCTGCGTACCGTAACATTGCCCTCCTCCTAAGGCTGTGCGTCCCGAACAGATAGAGTTCCATGGTATCGTGCTAATCGATCCAGATGAATATCTTTGACCTGGCGGTCCCCTATGCCATTCATTAATCCACGTCATTAATTTTCTTAATGATTGTATAAGGCCCTTCCCAATTTTGGCTAAGTTTAGGCGACTTCCCCACCTTTCGCCGCGGATTGTACAGCCACACCAAATGACCATCCTGCAAGCCGCGGAAGTTAGCCAGTAAGTCATATCTTGCTTTGGCTCGGTCACTGGAGATCAGCAGTTTATTCCTGACTTGTTCGTGAACATTGTTAAGCCTCTCCTTGAGCTCCTCCACAAAATTCTCAAGGGTTGAGAGAATCTTTTTCTGATGTTCCGTACATCAAATCCGCAAGAAGTCTCATTTCCCTTCCGAATATGACTTTCGCCGGAGTATAACGAGTGGCTTCCTGCTTAGAAACTTGATGTGCCATCAACATGAGAGGTAGATGTTGGTCCCAATCACGCTGATGATCTGCCACCACTTTAGACAGGTGATGTTCCATGTTCCGATTAAATCTCTCCACCATCCCATCCGACTGTGGATGCAAAGGTTGTCCTAGTCTTGCGAATTCCGAGAAGTTCCATGACCTTCTGGAAAACAACCGATTCAAAATTTCGGCCCTGATCAGAATGAAGTTCGAGAGGGACTCCAAATCTGCAGAACATTTCATTTAATAGCACCGTTGCCACAGTCGTTGCTTCCTGATTAGGCAGGGCGTACGCTTCAGACCATTTAGCGAAATTCCTCCATGGCGACAAGGATGTATTTGTTGCCTGACTCAGTCTCAGGAAATGGTCCCGCGACATCAATTGCTACCCTCTCGAATGAAGCCCCAACAGTGTACTGCACAATTCGGCCCCGTGATCTTGTTCGAGGTCCTTTTGTGGCACAACAAACTTCACACTTGCGGCACCAAGATTCGACGTCTTCATGATAATTCACCCAGTAGAACCGCTCTTTAATTTTGGCCAAGGTTTTATTGACCCCAAAATGACCTCCACTGGTTCCGTCGTGCATTTCCTGTAGTACATCCGATTTTCTGCTACCAGGAACAACCAACTGACTGACTACGGTCTTGCCACTCGGACTCTCCCACGCTCTCTTCAGTAATCCATTTTCTATTCTAAGAGAGTGCCACTGGGCCCATAGCGCCTTCAGGTTTGGACTTTTACCAGCAATTTCTTGCCACTCTGGTCTCTTGTCGTCAGTCTTTGCCAAGAGTATGGGCCCAATATCTGAATCATTCATTTGTTCGTCTCGAAGCGCTTGTGTGGTCCAGCCATCATTTATTTCCACCGACGTTCTTCTTACAGAAGGAAGTCCCTCACGCTGCTCAGTTCTTTGACAATGCCGACAATCTTCTTTACACGGCCGTCTAGACAATGCACCGGCATTTTCGTGAGATCTCCCTGGTCGATGTTCAATTTGGAAACCGTACTGCTGCAAGCGCTCTATCTGTAATAATCATTTCAAGGCTCCATGGTCAGTTCTAATCAGGAACCTTTTTCCATGTAAGTAGCGATGGTAATGTTCGACTGCTTTAACTATGGCCAACAGCTCCTTTCTAGTGACGCAATAGTTTCTTGCTGGCTTACTTAAAGTCTTACTGTAGTACTCAATGGCCTTCTCTTGTCCGTTTTGTCTTTGAGAGAGTACTGCACCTAGACCACAGTTACTTGCATCCGTGTCCAAAATAAAGAGCCCTCTTTTATAGGTTAAGCCAAGATTGGACTAAAACAGAAGGCAGCTTTAAGCCTTGCAAACGCCTGACTGCAATCGTAGTTCCACAAGAACGGTGTTTTCTTTTCCGTTAATTTGTGCAGCGGATTTGCGATGTCGGCAAATCCCTCTACAAATCTCCTGTAGTAAGTACATGTCCCAAAAAACTTCTTACTTCGTGTTTGTCTCGGGGAACTGGACAATCTTTAATGGCAGATATTTTACTTTCGCTAGTTTTAATGCCTTGTTCTGAGATAGTATGCCCCAAGTACTCGACTTGTTTTTGGAATAGGCTGCATTTCTTGTAGTTTAACTTCAGGTGAGCATTCCGTAACTTGTTGAAGATTTCTCTTAAATTCTTCAAATGCTCATTAAAATTAAATCCCATGACATTTATGGCATCTAAGTATACCAGGCAAGTTTTCCAAGTCCGCCCCCTCAAGTTCCATTAGTCGCTCGAAAGTTAATGAAGCATTGCACAATCCAAAAGGTATAACAGTGAATTGGTACAGTAAAGAAACCAGTAGAAAATGCAGTCTTTTCTTTGTCTTCGGGAGCAATCTTTACTTGCCAGTATCCACTTTTTAAATCTAGAGTGGAAAACCACTTTGATCCCGATAAAGTTGCTAAGGTGTCTATACGTGGTGTCTATACGTGGAAATGGGTAGCTATCTTTCTTGGTCACATCAATAATTTTCTTCTAGTGAACACAGAACCGCGTTGAACCATCTTTCTTCTTAACAAGAACCACAGGCGACTACCATGGACTCGATGATTCTTCTATGACGCCCTCTTTTAACATTTCAATCAGCAAACTGTTAACTTCTTGTTGTTTAGCCAGAGGCATCCTTCGTGGGTGTCTCCTGTGTTGATCTTATGGACAACTAAATCAGTGTGACTGTCGTTGCTCTAGCAGCTCTCGCAGCTAAACATATCAGATTCATCCATAGCAAATTTTATGGCAGACTGAAGTTGTTCCTTTGACAGATGACTCCAATGTCGTTTGAAAGCATCAATAACCTCTGGGGAAGCTTGGTTAGAAGATTTAATTGTGGATGTCTCCGCTTCGACACAATTGCATACCCATTGCACAGGTTCATAATTGGCAAGAACTGTTCCTTCTTTGAGCTTGCTGGTCCTTTCTCCAATATTTGCAACTCGTACTGGCATAGTCTTCTTCGTGTCGGTCAAGGTTCGGGCTACCATGATTGCAGTCGTCAAATCCCGTCTATAAGGCAAGACTCTCCAGTGACTGATTTTGACAAAATAGGGTTGGGCAATAGTTGTATGGTATATCCGACAAGTTTATCTGGCCTTACAATGGTCACCTCTGCTCCTGTATCGATGGTAATCTGGATTTTCTGTCCTTTAATGCGCCCGGCCACTGTAAGACTTTGGCACCCAAATTATTGACTTTAAAGATCGTGGGGGTCTTAACGGGCCCGGTCAATTATCTCCTTGCATTGACCGGAATTAGTTTTCCTGCGACCTAGGGCGGTCTTGGTCGCCGCTCGGTCTTCTAAATGACGGGGACAGACTTCTTACCCTATTACGGCAGTTACTCTTGATGTGACCCAGTCTGCCGCAGTTAAAACATTTTATGCCCCGATTGTCTGTTGATCGAGGAGTTCTTCCCAACAGGACTTGCATATTGACTGCCATATCTTTCATCGCTTTATGTGAACTGGCCATGGATTCAGCCATAGACGTATTCTCCTCTTCATCGCAAGTTGCCATTCTTACACGTGGAGATGAATTAGATGACACTCGTAACGCCTCGAATTCCAGGGCCCGAACTAGTGCCTCGCTGATATTCCTGGGTCTTAGACGTAACTGGTATCTCAGGTCACTATCGCGAACTCCCTCAATGAACCTTTCGGTGGCAAATTGCGTTTGAAAACATTCAGGGGCTGATGGGTATGCCAGGTGAATTAGTCGGTCTATGTCCGCCTTAAATTCTTGTAAGGATTCACCTGACTTTTGCTGTCTCATCCTCAGTTGGGCCTGGAACACGGTTTCTTTGTGCTCGTTTCCAAATCGTAGTTGTAGAGAGTGTACTAAAGCTGCATAATTACTTTGATCAGGTACCGACAGAGATTGGAATAATTCAGCCGGTTTTCCACGAAGTGCTACCACTAATGATGTAGCTTTCTGGGGCTCGGACCAGCCATTAGCTTTTGCAGCTGCCTCAAATTGGGTTTTATAAATTTCCTAGGCCGTAGTACCGTCATAATCGGGAGGCTTAATTTTAGCGTTGGCTGTGCTAAAACTCTCTGTAGACACGTTGTCGTCCTCCAGTTGTTCCCGGAATTTCTTTTCTAGCTCGAGAACCTTCTGGTTGACAGCTTTGAGTCCTTCGTTAACCGATTGCATTATTCTTTCTTTCAATTTTTGCTCCCTAGCTGCGAGATGGTTCACTAATTCTTCTTTAAACCGTTTCTGTTCTTCCTTTTGTTCTAGATAATGGTTTTCCTGCTCATCCTTCTGTAGCAGATAACGTTTTTCCTGCTCTTCCTTCTGTTGTTGATAACGTCGCTCCTGTACATCACGTCTTTCTTGCTCCTCTTTTTGTTCGTTATAACGTTTCTCCTGTTCTAGATAACGTCGCTCCTGTACTTGATCACGTTTTTCCAGCTCTTCCTTCTGTTCTAGATAACGTCGCTCCTGTACTTGATCACGTTTTCCTGCTCTTCCCCCTGTTGTTGCATAAGGGAGAGTAGTGTGGCTAGTTGATCCTCCATCGCTTGATGCTGACTTCTGGTCACTGGCATAAACACGTAATGTCCGGCAATGAAGAACTCACTTACAGTTCAGCGATATTAGTCCTCAAATTCCCACTGGATTCCCACTTCTGACACCAAATGTTGGGAACTCAGGGTTCAATAATTCCAGTGTAACGATTTAACACGAAAACGCTATTTATTTGTCCCCCAATTACACACAGGTACAATTCGACTACTCACTACTTAATACTTTATAGCCTTCTATTATCGTTTGGTACTTTAGCTTACTTATAGCTAGATTAAAATAAGACTACTCTAACCGCGGCGCTATTCGCCTTTTATACAAAATCCTAAAAATACAAAAAAAAAACCTAGAACGTTATTGATCAGAATTCTTGAATATTCTCACGTAGAAAGAAGGTCGTAAATAACTGCGTTCTAGATAAACAGAGCAATAAATCACTCGTGTCACACAGAGCAATAAATCACTCGTGTCACACAGGGCTTACACAGAAGGCCACTTGCCTTCCATACCGCGATCGAGACGGTTCGTCTCTAATTAATGTTCCCTATTTTTGTCTTTTTACAATAAGTGTTAAAAGTATCATAATGTCGACGATTTCGGTTGGTGAATAAATATTAGTTGATACAGTTGCTAGATGTAGCGTCCTCGAAACTATACTCCAAAGGTTATCGGGAACAGGACAAAAGAAAATTTCCTCAAATTAAGCAGAAACTGGCTATTCTACAACTAGAGTGGAAATCGTGTCATAAACTCATACTCAACAGCCATCAGCACAGGCGAGGAAGAGTAGGCAATGCGGAGTACACAAGGCGACATAAAACTGGTGTAACTGGCGACAAAAAAGAAGGGTGTTTATTAACGGACGTACTAGTCACCAAGAGACCACCAGTACGAATATTCGTACATCGAGTTAGTTACTACTAACCTTTGGAGTATTAGTTGATACCTACAGTCGATGTTTGACAGAATGTTTGAAGACATACCTAATCTAACGAAAAGTACCAAAATAGAAACACTTACTGGATTTTCCAAGTTGATTCATCGGGGTACGCCCTTTTGGACGTTTGGAGTTATTTTCGGTAAGCGGAGTTCCCAGTATTCTCCTCTTTCTTGGGCTTAACTGCGTTGGGGTCACTGCGCGGCTGGTCGAAGGGATCGGGTCTGAATTCAAGTTCTGATCACGTTTTATTTTTCGAGCACTTAGCTTCAATTTTTTTTGCTGTTAAAAATAATTTGAAATAAATTTATGGCTTCAATAACGGTCTCTTCCTTACATTCTCCCTCTCCGCTTCCAAGTCAGAAAAGTATTCTAGCACCGTCTTCCCGAACGTTAAAAATGCTCGCCCATTACTCTCTAAAAACTTATCTGCCAGGTCGAAAATTATCTCCTGATTTTTAGGAAGCGCACTGGACAACTTATTGCGTTCCTTTTCTTCCTGAAGCAGTTTTCCACCCCTGTTCTTGTATCTGTCGGCGACGCTCGAATGTTCATCCAATTCCCGCACCCTCTGCCACATTTCCTGGTACCGTTCTAAGCGGCTTAAAAGCTGTTTATTCGCCTCATAGTACTTTTCCCACTTTTGAATTTCCAGTTCGTGCAGGGCCAGCAGATCTTCTGTGTAGCAATCGTCGTAGAAGTACTTGAATTGATTTCGGTCGGCTGCCGAGCAGTGGCATTTTTTCCAGGTGTCTTCGAGTTTAGTCCTAAGTTTACTAACAAAGTGCTGCAAAAAAAACAAAAAAAACATTACGTTTTTCGACACAGCTGGCTATGGAAATCTGACAGTTCAACCCCTGTATGATTTTCGAACAGTGTCAATGTTATTGGTTACGTTATGAAAACCGTAAAGCAAAGATTCCGTCAAAAATTCGACATACGAGTTCCATAATAAACTGCTCAACTTAAAGTTCGGCACAAGCAATTTTTAGTGTCATTTTCAATCAGCTGTAACTTTTTAAGCAATGAATTTTTTTAAATACGAATTGCATGGTCTGAAACCTCATTTCCTCCAGATGAAGCGGATAATTTTGAAAAAAAAACGACACTATCTTTATTATATAGGGTGTGAAACAAAGTGATGCAAAAATTGCAAAATTTTTATGTTCTGCCACTTCGCAATAAGTTATTTTTTGCTTATCGTTTTCAGGTAAGGAGTAAGCCAACATCTATATCTCAGGACCTTTTCGCGAGATTTTTTATTGAAGCAGTCTGAATTTTTATACAGAGCGAAACGTAAAATGTGTGAAATTCTTGTTGCTGATATTTTTAAATCGTAGTAGTTCGGAAAAGCGGTAAAGAATTTTACTGTGTTTTCCTCATTTGTTGACATATTGTCTGAGGATTGTTACTTATTCAAAAACTTTTAAAATAGGTGTGGTTTTTTCTAGTATACTAGCTTTCAAAAAATATGATACCATTATTGTTGATACTCGTGACTTATAATAACAATGTTAAATAAACGAACCTTTCTAGAGGTAAAGGGAAATTGAGTGATGTCGCAGATAGCCAACATCAATATCTCTAGACGTTTTTGTCATTTTTTGTTTTTAAAGGATTAGAACCTATACAGAGGGAATCAAAATATTCTTGAACATTTCGTTAGTAGTTTTTTCAAATCGTCGTAATTCGCGGAAAAGTTGAGGGATTATTATCTTTATTCTTTCATCGACAGCATTATCTACAGATTGTTTCTCATCAAGAGAGTTTTCCAAAAGTGATTACTAAATTACAGGTACGGACTTGACAAAATAAGTACACGGGGTGAATCATAATTGGTGTTCGAAAATGAAATCTCATATTCTTTAGTCGATTTTAAGGGCGGTTTGTCATACAATTGTGTTACCTATCGAGCTTCGTTAAAAAGTTACAGGGTGTTGAATTTAGAATTTCAAAATGCATATGTAATGATTATTCCGAAAGCGTAAGAGATATTTTATTGAAATTTTGTACGTTTTGACTTCTACGGGAGGTGCACATTTTGCAATAAAAAATTATTTTTATTACACAGGAATTACTAGCCAAGCGATAACCCTGTTTAAAAGAATGCTAACATTTTGAAATTGTGGGGGTGAATATTGTAGCTCAGTACCTACAAATTGGACATAAGTATGACTAATTTACGTTATCGGTTTCACCGTAAGTGACGTCACTTTCATTATTACAAATGGAACACCCTGTATGTTTGTCAATTTTCGGATTCGACGTCGATTTCTAGGTTATTAACATGCCACATACTGTATGCCTGGCTCTTACCGTTTTCGAGAAAATCGCGCCCGAACGTTCCATATCATCAATAATAAATGTGGATTTTTATGAAAACAAATGAATATCAATTAGCCTCGATATCACGGATGACTATTTTTTTCGGTTCTTTACCAACCAACATTAAAAAAAAAAGTTTTTCCAAGGCGTCATGGAAAAAGTGAAAAATTGATTTTTTCAAGACATTTATCTCCACTTCCAATAGAAACACCTATTTGAATTCTAACATTTGGATTCCTTATTCAATTTTAAACATTATTTCTTAAAGTGTATGAGTCGTTTTCGATAAATTCTACCACAAATAAATGGTCTAAACGTCCAAATGTTAGGAATAAAATTAGGTGTTTTCATTGGAAGTTATGGAGATAAATGTCTTCAAAAATCAAATCTCCATTTTTTCCATAACATCTTGAAAATACTTTTTTTAATGTTGGTAGGTAGAGACCTAAAAAAATAATAGTCATCTGTGCAATCGAGGCTGATTGATATTCATTTGTGTGCATAAAAATCAACATTAATTATTGCTGTTATGGAAAGTTTAGGCGCGATTTGCTCAAAAACGGTAAGAGCTAGACATACACTATGTCCATGTTAATAACTTTTTCGAACCGAGAATCCGACCTAGAATCGACCTAGAATTCGACCTAGAATCCGAAAATGGATAAATATACAGGGTGTTCTATTTGAAATAATAAAAGTGACGTCACTTTTATTATTTCAAATTCAACACCCAATCAATATATTCATCCACAAAATTTCAAATTATTAGCATTCTTTTAACAAGAGTTATCGCTTGACTAGTAATTCTTGTGTCACCCGGTATGTCGACGTGCTCTTAACCCCGTGTACTTATTTTGTCAAGTCCGTACCTGTAATTTAGTAATCACTTTTGGAAAACTCTCTTGCTGAGAAACAATCTGCAGAAAATGCTGTCGATCCAAAGAATAATAATAATAATCCGTCAACTTGTCTGTGAATTACGACGATTTGAAAAAACTACTAACGAAATTTTCAAGAATATTTTGTTCCCTCTGTATAGGTTCTATTCCTTTAAAAACAAAAAATTACAAAAACGTCTAGAGACATTGATGTTGGCTATCTGCCATGGCATCACTCAGTTTCCCTTTACCTCTAGAAAGGTTATTTTATTTAATATTGCTATTATAAGTAACGAGTATCAACAATAATGGTATCATATTTGGCACTTGTTTTTAAATTTTTTGAATGGGTAACAATCCTCAGACAATATGTCAACAAATGAGGGAAAACGCAGTAAGATTGTTAACGGCTTTTCCGAACTACGACGATTTAAAAATATCAGCAACAAGAATTTCTTGTCCTACGTTCTACGTAATATTCCTGTCGTACGTGTTTGCAAAGTCATAATTTTGCGTACTCATTTGCGTGCGCAAAATTCAATTTTGCGCACGCTTACCCTTGGTTGTTTTGCACACAATTTCATACACGGATTTTAATTAGAACCGTTGTTGAAATAAACAAATCACCAGTTATTGAAATCGTAGTTAGGCTGCTTGCTATAAAATTTTGAAAAGCCGTCACTGTCAAACGCTTAAATTATGGGTGTCATTTGCTGGCAGTTTTACAGGTTGGCAGTACATACATTAAAGAAACGTAGAAAAAATATTGTTCCTTACTCTTGCGAAAAGTGTGTGTTGATTTTGTCCAGGTAGGACCAGGTAGCAGTTTTGTCAGTAGAAAATAAGCTGTTGCTATGACATTTTTCCTGTGTAAAATGCTCTACTGAAATAGTCAAAATAAACACTTTTTCAGCAACTAATTTTAACGGATTTTTTTAATCTCCAATCATGCCTACCAATCTTTAGCGATATCAGAGGTTAAAAGCTACATATAGGAAAAAAATTAATAAAAAATATTTTGAGTGACAGTATAATAGAATTTATGAATAATAATAAAAGTGATTTCCTCAATAGACAAAATAGTATAAGATACACGTTCATAAGGGTCTTTTTAGCACAAATCCATTACAAAGTCTAAACTTGGACTGGAGGGAAACGAGCGCGCCGATGAATCGGCCTAGCGTGGTTCCCAGACGTGCTTTACTGGACAGGAGCCACGTCAAACAGTAAGCAATAGGTACGTCTCACACTCGAAATCAGAAGGCATGGGAGAGTATAAGGAGAAACTGGACACAGACAGGAATATGTAGACAGACCAAGGAAATCTACCCTAACCGGATAGTACTGTTACGCCCGACTGTCGCACAGTGGTCTGAATGTAATAATTACGGGGACATTAAGTGACAAACTTTTCTTCAAGGAATATCAATAATGTGTATGGTTTTATAAACAGAACAGATTCCACCTTAAGTGCGTATAAAAGTTTTTTTGTTTGATGGATCGGAATGCGATAAAATTGAGGACAACGTAAACAAAACTTAAAATGTTTATTTATATAATAATTGTTCTCGATAATTTTGGAGTTCGTTTCGGTAGTTGTGTTGAGTTTATAATGTGTTTTTTATAGTATTCAGAGGTGTTTGCTCATTCGTTACGTGGGTTTAGTTACTTCCTTCGTAGCACTAATTTTGATATAATTAATTTTCAAAGTAGCATTCGCACTTTTATTAAAGTTTCGAGAATGGAAGACTCAGAAACAAAAATGACTCTTTTCGTCACCGTGAAAGTCAATCTATTTTAAAGGTGGTACTTCTGCCTAACTTGAACCGGCATATTGAGCTGCAGAGAGCTGCAGTCTTGTGAGATTTTTCTTATTTTTTTCTTTAAGTAATGTTTCGGGCGCGACTCGAAAATAATTATTTGGGCTTCTAAATGAAAATGGCTGGATGGGAAGTGGCAATTCTTTAGTAGGCTAGTTAAGAAGTGCTAGTTCTTTAGTAAACTGCCTAAAGGAAATGAAAAAAAAATATATATACAGGGTGTCCAAGATAAAGATGTCTAGTATAGGGATGTCGTAGAGGGAAGGAAATAGGATTTCGGTTAAATGAAAGAAAAATTTGGCATTTGGAGCTAAGTAAGATGATGTTTTAAAAATTGCGATATTTTGAGTCGTTCCGAACAGCAAATTTTAACGATTTTGTTTTTAACAAATAGTAACGTTATGGTTAATGTTACATAAGAAATAAGAACATCTCAAATAGGCACTTTTTAACAGTCTTTTATACTTATATATTTTGTTGATTTAAATGGTACACATTTTATAGGTAAATATTGTAAATATTTAAAAAAGTAAATACAAAAATTAATAATTTAAGTATTTTCTATTATGGGATTGGGGCGTGGACCCTAATAAACGCCATGTGTAAAAAGTGGGAAGCTTTGGAAATTTGGAATGTAGCCGGATGTTAAAGATGTGGATGTGCTTGCAGGAATGTCAAAAGATCTCGAGGTCATCCCACTTATAAAACGAAAGTTGGAAAACTTTGGACACATTCTCAGAAACGAAAAATTCCGACCTTTCAAATAGGGTCGTTCGGTACAAAACAATTCACGACTAATTTACTTATATTCTAAAAGTACTTAGTAAAATAGAACTATGTTAAAAATCCTACACGTCAAAGTTCAATAGTTTTTAAACTAGAGAGATTTAAACTTTACGGCGCGGGAAAACGTCGCGACATTATGCGGTGACGTCACAACACGGAAGAGGCGACGGTTGCCAGATTTGTTTACACGGGCAAGCAAGTCGTTTCTCGGTTATTTAAATTATTTGGTAGAGTTTAATTTGTATCTGTACTCTTGTAATTTAAGCTGACATATAATAGATAAAGTGTAAGCGTATAAATAAATATGGCACATTTGAGGACACATTTGAAACAAGGATTTTCTAAAGGAGACTCGAATAACCTTCCAGAAGTGAATATGTTTATGGTCATGGACTATTTCTCTAAGAATAATGACTATATAAGTAGTGAAATGAGAGGTGTTAAACTTCAAAGGTATGTATGTGAGCACTTCATTAAGTTACAAACCAAACCCAAACAAGGACATTGCTGATACATAAAAAAATAATAACTTTATATTAATTTTGGAGGGCCCAATTAATGAAAGCTTAGCCTTATCTAATTTACGAGCTGCTTAATGGCGCTGTTGATTTTCTAATTTAGAAGATTTATAGGAAGCCCTGTTGGATTATTTTCTTAGCTTATAGGAAATATGATATTTTGTGTTATGGTTAAGGATTTTTTAATAGGTGATGGGAATGTAAGCAACTCGAATGGGACACTTCTCAGCTTGTATTAACGAAATCAAATTTTATTATTATTATGACCTTATTATTTTATTGGAAAATAATAAAAATAAAAGACTTACTTATAAAAGAGTTACGAGATAATTAGTTTTTATTTTCTTGCATATATTTTAGATAAAGGGTATCAACGGAGAACCTAGCAGGGCTTTGATAATTACTACATTGTTCTAGATCGTTAAAACAATTAGATAGATATAAAGTAAAATTGTTATTGAGGATTCTAATTATTTCTAATTTTTTCGGGTCTTCAAGACTTAGTTATGGGGACAATGCTATTGGTTACGTGCAAGTAATGCAACAACAATCAATTTGTACCGTAGAAGCAAGAGTTACCCCTGAACACAAAATAAAAAATAAAAACTACGCTGTCTCTTGCAAGATTAACACAACTGAAAATATTGTGTTAGAAGTGCAATGTCACGACTGCCCCGCATCCGAGGGGGGGTGTAAGCATGCAGTAGCTTTGCTAATGTGGCTTCATCGTCGAAGTGAAAATCCGTCTCCTACGGAGTCAATATGCTATTGGAAAAAGTCTCTTCTTTCCGAGGCCTCCATCAGTGGAAAATTTTTAACCCTCATGGATTTTGGAAAAAAAGAAATTACTTATGAAAAAGATGATTCCTTTCTAGAAGCTTACATCCAGAGAGCAAAAACATTTCAACTGGAAAATACACTTCTTCGATATTATGTTCCTCAGAAATTTGATCGCCTTTCCATTCATCAACTTTCAATGAATTTTATGTAAAACCTATATTTTTTTACTCAAGTATTCTTTAAATATTTCAATATTTTTCTATTTTTATAAACTTAATTACTACTTTTATATTCCCATTAATTCGCTTATAATCAATATACAACTTTTGCTTACTCTAGCTGTTTTAATAACCTAATTCAGTCAGGCCTACGTCTCAAGATAATTAAATACTGGTTAAAGTGAAATGGTAAAACTGGAGACCAAAGTCGATAAGAGGAATAAGGGACACATGCCTAGAATACAGGGGGGGCTCTGGAATGTAGGAGGGAAGAGAGGGTGAATGTTGGATGTGTGCGAGATTGAGCGAAAAAGACGAGAATGGTGCCGGCATCGAAAGGGAGTGGTTCCGTGAAAGTAGCGGTGTGTGATAAGTAGTTGGGGGCCCAACCGAAGGGGGGTGTTAAGTTGGTAAGACCTAGGCAAAGTTGTTTTTGTTGTTGATAATGTATATGCATATACTGATGAGGAAAAACCCCGGCGACACCCCGAGGGGTGGGGATAGTACTATGCTTCTGGGGTTGCCGATACATAAGAGTTTTGGGGGTATCGCTTATGCTCCCCAGTCGACACTAGCGGGTATGTAGTGTCAGCCTGATGACCGTACCTGCTGGTTAGAGATACTCACTGCTTAGCGGCTTCTGAGTTCTCGGGTGCGAGCCTCAACTCGTTTACTAATCAATTTTAGGGGGGCACTAGCTAGTTGTCGAAGATCAGAAGGTAACAAAGTAATTGGTGACTTATATTGAGAGCATTTATATTATTTATTTTTACATTTCCCTGATCCATGTTACGAGTGTATATTAGTACTAGAGAGTACATGGATTGATGGAGTTAGTAGGGCAAGAGAGGCCCGAGGCGGGGGTACTTCGGACCCCTTGTGAGTAGTATGATTTATTGCTATTTTGATGCAGAACAGTAACTGTTTCATTATTTTCATGTGCATATTCCCGAGCCTTCTCTATCGACGTCTCTATTTGAATTATACTAAAACCACCGATTGATGGCATCGTTATGACCCACAGAAGCATCAAAAAGTAAGTTTATCGTGTTTGTTATGATTTTTATTGAAATCACTTGCTGTTTATACTATTAATCGGTCACATGCTCCCGGGCTAAAATAGCCAGAAAAGACCGAACTTTACATTTAATAAAAGTGACGAAGATAAAACTCCAGAAAATTTTATAAAATTTTGCAAGTCACAAATGGATGATACATTGATCGCTGACGCAGAAAAAGATACAAGAGGTCAGAGTCATAGTACATTATGGTAAGAAATGCGATTTGGTAGGGTCACTGCATCAAAAGCATATCAAGTTGTGCGATGCAAAACTCAAGGCGGATCCCTCGTAGAAAGCCTTTGTAGGTGGAAGAGTTTCCGGCAATGGGTGCTTCGCCAGATGCTATTAATAATGATTTCGTGATTGAAATTAAAAGCCCTTCGTCTGAAAATACATTTTTAAACTACCTAGGAGCAGATGGAAAAATTAAACCAAAATTCATTTATCAGATGCAAACTCAAATGTATTTCGCTAAAAAGAGACAAGCTTTGTTCGTTGTAGCAGATCCGGCCTTTGAAATCTCAAAGAAAATTACTGTAAAAGAGTGTTTATATGATCAACATTTATTTAATGACATGACGCTTAACATAATGAATTTTTGGAATAGGCAGATATATAATAAAATTAAGTAAGCTAAGCTTAATATTTTATTAAATAGGCTTGAATATTAATTAAAGCACATACAATTTGTACAATAAAATCCAAATATTTAATTAAACTTGGATGGATATGAGCATGTGGCTGAAGAATCGAATACTCCCGAATCCTGGATATTACGCGCTCCACATGTATTCTTAAGCTTGCGATCCTTTTAGTTTCCTTTACTTCTCGGTTAGTATTCTTTTGTCCTGTTATTGCCGAAGGCGGTCTTACCAGTTGAGCGTTTTTGGCGGCTAATTCCTGCTCTAAAGCTTTAAAGCCCCTGTCAGCCATTACTTGTACTTCACATTCCAACAGCTCCAGAAAATTTGACTCTTTTACCACAATTATATCGCTGGCTCTCCCTCCAAGTCCGTTTGATATAGAAGAAATGGTCCCATCCGGTCTACAGCTGATCAAATATTTTATAGTATTGCAACCTTTATATTGGGACCATGTGAGTGATTGCAATATAGGATTACTAGGTTTTTGTATTGAAATTTAAAAACAGTCTATAATGCATTGTACATTCTTATATCTGTGTCGAAAGGAAATGGGAAGGTATTTTTTAATTTCTTCCATCGATTTCCACTGAATAAATGGTTTTAAATATCGCGCCATCTTGGGCGTTGTTTTCTGGATAAGGTACATATTGTGGTCGTTGAAAGTGAAAAATTATCAGCTAAAATTCTATAGGGTAAATCGAGCTTGATTTTCTTTAAGACTACATAAATATGAAGGTTTGGTACTGCGCATTTTTCAGCCAACATTTCAACAATAAATAAAGATTCGAATGGAATACCCAAAGAGAGCTTAGGTTTCTTCTCAATAACGTATATAGTTTTTTCAAGTACGTTATAATTTCCTTATTACCTGTCTGCAAATCAACTGTCCAACTAGATGTTGAAAAATTTGACGTTGAACCGCTACAAGAAACCGACAAACTCGAGGAATGATTAGATTTTTCATCATCTTCATTTTTGAACAGTTTGCTTTTTTTCGAAATTTGTTGATCCGATGAACCTGATGGCACACCCAAAGTAAAATGTTTTCTTTTTGCAGCGGGTTTGCCTACTGTCGCATTTTCAAGTAGCAAACACTGGGTAGCTTTTGATCTTACAGTGGCAGATTTTAAATTCACCTGGATCCCCTTGTTTTGGTAGTTTTCATAAACGGGTTCCTCTTCTTGTATAAAATTTAAACTCTCACTGTCATAACTAGTTGTCGCATCATGGTCTTCTATATTGCTGATTATTTGCTTTTGTTTCATTTTTTCAACAAGCTTCCTAGGTGTTGAACTATGCTTAGATGTTCGGTTTTTCTGACAATCAAAAATATGTCGTATGATTCCAGGTTTTACCCTAATTTTTCCTTCGCCCATCATTTTAAGATACAAGTAATTTTCGATATCTTTCTCTCTCTAACAATCACAAAATAATATATCTCACTTACATCAAAATGATCCTGACAGCAATATCTTGTACCTTTATCCGATACAAAAGTAGCACGACGCATAGCGATTGGCCATTGCTTTCTTAATTTTACATCAGCCGGTAAAGAAATAAAAAGCTTATCTGGTGCACTATTCGATGTGTTTTTGCAATTTGGTACTACACATTTTTTGAAAATTGGTTTCCTCTTAGAACTCATTGCGAAATTGGAGTTAAATTAGGTTTCTTAGCAGGCACGATACCTTTGAAACTAAGATGTGAATACTAAACAACGCGTAAGCCCATGCATTACCGGCCGGGCGCCAGGACCGTTCCGTGGTGTTACGTCACGCATAGACACGCCCACTTTCTCCGCGTTACCGCTTTCAATGACGAATTTAAACTACTATAAAACGACGGAAAAATTTTTTTTTTTTGGAAATTAGGTCTATTTTATTAAAACTTTTCAATTATGAAATTTAAAAAAAAATCTGAACGACCCTATAGAATATCGTGGCTAAAGAATATGCCAAATTTTTCTTTCATTTAGCCGAAATCTCTTACCCTTTACGAGATCCCTACGCTGGACATCTTTATTTTGGACACCCTGTATATATATATATATTTTCATTTCCTTTAGGCAGCTCATCTTGTGCAACATAATATATTTTAAGAGAAGGTTTGACTGAACACTGAACCACTGAACCACTGAACACTGAAGGAACACTGAACCACTAAAAGCTCTTATTCCTGGAATCATAAAATCTTTTTATTCAAAGTATCTTTGCAGTTATCTGCTCACTGTATATGAGCTCTTTTACAAAACATTAATATTTCATCACTGTAGAAATCTACAAAAAGGGAGGGACATACTCATGCTATGAAACAAGAGGCACATAAAATGCATTCATACCGCCGTCAAAATTTGACCAGGAACAGTGTTTATCTGCACTTCGGATATGGTAGGTACAACGCTCTGCATCAGAACAGATTAGTCTTTTCTCCAAGAGGTAGTTCGACAGAGAAATTAAAACAGTTCTTCTTGAATGTGCTAGCTACTGAGTGATTTTGAGAAAATTTATAAGCTGATAAAAACTTTTTATAATATAATGCGAGCATCGTCGAGGAAATTAATTTGATTTACTCAAAGTCAAACTGATGGCAGATATTAAAGTAAAACTACATTAAACCATCATAACGAAGTTATTTTTGGCATTTACCTTCACCTGCTTTTAATTTACTGGTTAAAATTTTGTCAATCACATTTTTGGCAAATCAGTTTATGGATAACTAGTATGTCGCAGTTTGGCGGTATCTTTCCTTTATGGTTTTTATAACAACTTTACGTCAATAACATTGACACAGTTCAAAAATTATATAGGGGTCATTCAAATAATAGTCTTTGGAAGAAAACTTTATGGAACGCTTTATAGTTTATACGCTTTATAGTTAATTGACGATAAATTATTTGAACCCGTATCCCGTAACAGTACCAAGGCCTCGTGGCTACTTGGGAGAAGTCGGCAATGCCTGAAATTTCTTATAGGAATCCTCACTGGCCACTGCAGACTAAACAGACACATGCACCTCATATGAATGGTGGACAGATCACTCTACACCCACTGTGGAGCAGGGGATGAGTCGTAATACCACTCTCTGAGAGTGTGTTATACGTGGAGCTTCCGACTCTGAGATGGGACGGGATACTCTCCTTCATTAGAGGGACGGGTCGACTCGTGGAGGGAATCAGGGTCAAATCGTTTATCGCCTTTAAGGCCTAGTCGCAAGGCTTGATTGAAAAATAAGTACCGTCTTTTCTAGTAAAAGAGGTTTCAAAAAATATGATAACATTATTGTTGATACTCGTGACTTATAATAGCAGTATTAAATAAAATAACATTTCTAGAGGTAAAGGGAAATTGAGTGATGCCGTCGCAGATAGCCAACATCAATATCTCTAGACGTTATTGTCATTTTTTGTTTTTAATATATTAGAACCTATGCAGGGGGAATCAAAACATTCCTGAACATTTCATTAGTAGTTTTTTAAAATCGTCGTAATTCGCGGACCAGTTGACGGATTATTATTATTATTCTTTGGATCGACACCATTATCTGCAAATTGTTTCGCACCAAGAGGGTTTTTCCAAAAGTGGTTACTGAATTACAGGTGCGGACTTGACAAAATAAATATGCGGGGCGGGTCATAATGGGTGGTCGAAAATGAAATCTCATATTCTTTGGTCGATTTTAAAGAGGGTCTGTCATACAATTGTGTTACCTATCGAGCTTCATTAAAAAGTTACAGAGTGTTGTAACGAAGTTACTAATTTACAAGACCGTGTTATTAATCTTTTTTTAACATAAACAAATTGACCGTCGTACCGAGCCTTCAGCTAGTAACAGTGCACGCAAAATCTCCCACTCCGCTTCCTACGACACGCTCGGCCCTTCAAAGGCAGTCTACGACTCTACGGTGAGCTCGCCTAACCAAGCCATTACACCGCGCAGCCAATCCGACCCCGACACTGACGCCGACGCAACCGTAAGGTAGAAAACTGTAGGTAAAGGTGGTATCCGTCCGAACTTATCCCTCGGTTGAACCAAGAGGATGTTGTATTAACCGTTGGATAAGAGGACCGTGCAAGCCATAGGAGGATTTTGTGGCTTGTCCGGGCCGTTTGTGATTTCTTGCTACTAGGGCCCTTATCCTCGTCTCAAACTCCGAATAGGGTGTAGGTATGCCGGACTAGTCGTAGGCGGATTTTGCGACTTGCTCGGAGCCTCGCCTGAACCGTGTGCGCCCATCCACCAGTTAAGTTCAGGCGGATGTTGAGAAGTTTCGATAGGCCCCGCTACTTTTGGGTATTATCTAAACTTCATACTTCTCTGTTGCTACAGTGTATTGTCCGTGATTCTTATTTGTATCATATTTGTGTGCTACCGGATTAGGATGTAAATGTGCCGTACAAAATATAGTGTACTTTAACCTTGTTCCGAGTTTTATTTAGAGCGGCTCACAGAACAGCGAACCCTACTCCACTGTTAAAAGCTACCCAAGCGCAAGAGGTCCCCTTGCCTCGTTAAAACCAACGGGTGGCGCCCGAGAAATAAATCAGCAGAGAAAAAGCGTCGACAGTGTTGAAATTAGATCTTCAAAATTCATATGTATCGATTATTCCGAAAGCGTAAGAGATATTTTATTGAAATATTGTATGTTTTGACTGCTATATAAAGCGCACTTTTTGCAATAAATAATTATTTTTATTTCCGCCATTGGCGCGCTTAACAGCACGTTGACATATATTATTTGAAAAAAAGGAGGACGTCACTGGTTTTCCGAAAAATTAAATTTAGTTTTTGAATGCCCATTAAAATACTATTGGTTTGCAACATAATTCAAGCCATAAATAATCGAATATTTTATAATTTTCATCAAAATGAAATTATTCGCGCCTTACTTACATTACAATGGTTTTTATTTATTTACTCGAAAACGGTGCGCCGTACTAAAAAAGAAGAAGAGGGCTCTTTTCTTTACAGTAGAATGGGTATTAAAAAACTAAGTTTCATTTTGCAAAAAAATCAGTGACATGCTTCTTTTTTTTCAAATAATGTTAATCGACGTGCTGGTAAGCGCGCCACTGGCGGAAATAAAAAATAATTTTTATTGCAAAATGTGCGCCTTTCATAGCAGTCAAAACGTACACAATTCCAATCAAATAACTCTTACACTTTCGGAATAATCAATACATATGCATTTTGAAATTCTAATTTCCACACCCTTTAACTTTTTAACGAAGCTCGATAAGTAACACAATTGTATGACAGAACACCCTTAAAATCGACCCAAGCATATAAGATTTCACTTTCGACCACCCATTATGGTTCACTCCACATACTAATTTTGTCAAGTCCGTACCTGTAATTCAGTAATCACTTCTGGAAAACACCCTTGTTGAGAAACTATTTGTAGATAATGCTGTCGATCCAAAGAATAAAAATAATAATCCCTCAACTTGTCCGCGAATTACGACGATTTAAAAAAAATACTAACGAAATTTGTAAGAATATTTTGATTCGCTCTGTATAAGTGGTGATTATGAGGAAAACACCCCAAGATTCTTTACCGCTTTTCCGAACTACGACGTTATCAGCAACAAGAATTTCACACATTTTAAGTTTCGCTCTGTATAAAAATTCAGAGTGTTTTAATAAAAAATCTGGCGAAAAGGCCCCGAGATATGGAGGTTGGCTTGCTCCTTACCTGGAAATAAGAAGGAAAAAAGAGCTTATTGCGAAATGGCAGAACATCCAAATTTTGAATTGATATTTGCATCACTTTGTTTCACACCCTATATAATAAAGCTATTGTCGGTTTTTTTTTAAATTATCCGCCTCCTTAATCTAGAGGAAATGAGGGTTCAGACCGTGCAAATTGTATTTTAAAGAATTCATTGCTTAAAAAGTTACATCTGATTGAAAATGACACAAAAAATTGTTTGTGCCGAATTTTAAGTTGAGCAGTTTATTTCTTTAATTCAATGACACAGTTTTAGATACAGAAAGAAATAAAATAGTAGTAACAAACCAATTTTAAACAGTTTGTACCTTAATCTTTAGGGATTAATAATTTTTTTTTAACACACTTTGCAGGTTTTATTTTCAGTAAGGTCTGCCACGAACATTTTTGTAAAGGATAGTATTTTGTAACCTTTAAATTTTGGAAATGTAACAAAAAAACACTAACACCATTCAAATTTTATACAAGAGGTAATTGGTCAGATTTCCTTAAGACTCATACTCAGACTTAATGAAAACCTTTATATGTATCTGAATTCCGCATCTGGTTAAGGCTTGATACATCTAAAACTTACCTGAATGTTAGTCTTCTTAATTTCGTCACATCTCTGTACCTCCATCCTCAACGCCTCAAGAGTATCTAATGAATTACCAGTATACTGCGAGCGAAACTCATCTTGGTCTTTCAGTTCTTCCTCCAACATTTTCCATAATTCCTCAATTCTCAACCTCAGCTGACTTATCTCCTCCATAGTAGATTTTTTGATTTCCTTGATATGGCTTGCAAACAGCTCTAACTTTTCCATATTAAATGTAGTAACTTTAAAGTCTGTATCCGCAGATAGAACCTACACAATGACAAAAATTATAGAATAGAATTGGTTCTAACATTTATGAACTTGTCGAGAAGGTACAGTGTAAGTAATTTAAACCACACTTGAAACCACAATTTTTTAAAATGACATGATATAAGAAAAAACAAAACTACTATTTTTTCTTATTAAACTTACTATTTGCACCAATCAAATATTCGTGCATGTAAAATATTTTTGTTCTGTTCAAAATCACTTTACAACATTAGTTAACAAAATAACACTAAAAAACATTACCATACGCTCAAAATCATCAAAAGGCTTATACTTCAGGACAGCAACGTTTTGCATGAGTTCATGTTGTAGCTCAAAAAATCTTTCTGACCTCTCAAACTTCAAATTTTCAAGAGTCTCAATGTGCTTATGGAACTGTGCAAGTTGTTCAGCAGTAGGAAGTGGTGAATACTCCAAATGAAACTGCTGGACCTCGCCCAGTTCCTTAATCAAGCTTGCCTGCTTGTTGTTCAGAAGCTCCAGCTCCTGCTTCTTTTCAGTCAGGACTTGTTGAAATCTACAAGTTCAAGTACGTAACACAGCTGTAAATGTTTATAGTATGACTAACTTGTCAAGTTCTTTTTGAAGATTCTGCTGCATATCATATAAACATAGCTCGCTGTCAGAGATGATGCGAGGTACAGGCATGTGTAACTGTTCACAAATGTCATACAAAGTTTGTAAAAGACCCTCTACGTTTGCAGCGGTTTTTCTTTTAACGCGAAGCATGTCTTCCAAAAGGTCACATAAGAATTCATCTGAAGAAATCAAAAAGGTGAGTGTGACAAAATAAAAATGCGTCCTCTTCACTACCCATAGCTTTGGCGTAGCTGTCTTGCCAGTTTTTTGTGCTAATGCCGTTGGTACCTGCTATGTCCTTGACAGTCTTGCACCAGAAAAGAAAAGCCTTATTTAATAGGGCATGGAGTTTCTTCTGGAAAGGTTGAGCCCAAAGCATGTCGGCCAGAATGCTAGGTGAAAAGATGAGATTCATATGTTACAAAAAAAACTTAACACTATTTCATAAAGATAAACAAAAAACACCAAATGAATTTGATAAGAATACCAGGGTGTCCATAAACTCCCTGGCTTTTGGTATACTTAGTCAGCTTAAAAAAGTGCCTTTTAATTTTGAAATCAAACAGGAGCAAAAGAAAAGAGGTTAAAGCCTTACTTGCCCTAATGCATCTTGCAGAATGATATGCATTACATTAAAAATAATATTCAAGAACATTTTTATAGACAGATACTCCAGGGGAAGTTTCATTACCGCATTGAGATTTTATTTATCTCAACGCTATGCATCTCGATACATAACATCCTGTGGACAGTAATAAAACACTTCAATCTCGAATTGTAATATACTATTATTAAAGCTTTTCCACATGATCCATATTTAGCAGGAAAGCAAAACTGGTACACTTTTTTTACAAACAGGTATATACAGAGTGTATAAAAGCTATTGATTAATTACTTGCAAGATATAATCCATTGTACTGAAAACTGAAATCTGAGCCTAATGGAAAGAATGACAATTGACAATATTGGTATGACCAGCCAAGGCTGCACCACACAGAATCTGAGCAACCATTAAATTGCATGTCCAATTAAAGAGTGTAAAGCCCAGTGCAGACGATGCAATTTATCATGGGGATTTCATCCCTGCAACAAAAGTTGCAGGAATTTTTTCATTCAGACGGTGCAAGTTAGTTGCTGCAATTAATTGCGTAGCAATAGAAGTTGTTCTATTTTCCATGCGATTTGTCGTGGGGATTTGGTTACATTTCTAGTGCCTTTTCAGCGAAAACTTAAAATTTTAGGTTGAACAAAAAATTGTGGTTAGGTGAACACTCTGAATCATCAGCTTTTTCAAACTCCTCATTAATTAATCGAAAGGCCCCCCCCAAAATCTCTTTTTAACACCCAGGGCCTCACCCATCAACTTTTAGGCATAGAGATAGTTTACAAAAATAATAAGACAGAATGGATTTTTTTTTGATAAGTTGGTAGCAGTCTAGTAAAGTTTCTAAAAAAGTGCATAAAAAAAATTGCACTGTCTGAACGCAAATGCAAGAAAATGCAGGGATTAAAATTGCTGCAACTTTGCCCCCGCGATAAGTTGCATCGTCTGCACTGGGCTGAAGACACAGGGGACTCAAAAGGTTTCTTTCTGGGTGCATGAGAGTAAATACTCATGATGGGATTAATTTATTTGTGTCTTGTGCACCTGAACACCACACAAAACCACCTGAATGTGGGTTGTATTTGTGGAAGTGCAGGAGGTCAGTAATCAGTATACTAGTAACTATCAAAATAGTATCAAATACTAGATGTTTGAGCTCCAGAAGTTCAATTTTTGTTTAGTTGATCAGTTTTGCCCTTGTTAATGTAGTATAAAATGTGAGATGCAAACTTACACATTCTCGTCCAAATCGTCCAACGATTCGATGGTAAATTTTCTTGGGCTTCTTGGGCCCTCTTCTGAGACAGACTCATCAAATCCACTTGAGCCGTTCATAACTATTGGCATACTTAAGTAGATATACAGTTAATAAATGCACAAATATTTCTCATAAAATTAAAACTTTGTTAATCAAATTCAACAACACGTGAACTCGGACACGAATTACAAGAATTAGGCTGCAACGCGAGCAAAAATCATCGTAAATAGGCAGGTATGCAAAGCAAAAAAACACAAGACAAGATTTAAATTCAAAACATTCAACGGAAAAAGTATAAATAGGAAGTTGAGAAAAAAAACCGCAAGGTCTGTCGAATCAAATGTCACTAATGTCAGCAAATATTCAAATCCTATAGATAAAAATTTGAACTACCTGGGGTGTTGTCATAAAGATCTGAAAGATCTTTAAAAGAGTGTGTATCTATTGTCGCGCAGTGTCCCCCCAGCCGATAATAATAATAATCCGTATTAATCCGTTTAATCGGTGGTCGTTGCGTGGGGGCGGCTGTGTTCGCGGCTGCTGCCGTGTTGCCGCCGTGTCTGCGGAGGAGATTCGACTACGTGGATGTTCTAAGTCCAACGTATCTTCTTGCGCCAAATCTCTTTTACCACGCTGCAAGGGGGACCCAACTCTTGGAAAGGATCTATTGTCCCTTAGGTCGCTAATTTAAATAATGTAAAAGTTTATTGTTTTAGAGATGCCAGCAAGGTTTTATGGTTTAAGACAAAAACCTGCAAAAAGCCAAAAAAAAAAAAACTAATTGAATAGTAATTAAGGAAGAATAAAATTAAAAATTAAAAAAGACAATTTTTAGTTTTCTCCAGAATCTGAAATAAAATAGCGGCGGACGTGAACTTTTTGCAAACAAGCTCAGTGGTCCCCAGAAACGTGTTTGACGGGTACACGAGTTCTTACTAAATTGGAAAAACACAACAAAGAAAACTAAACTAACGACGCAGTGTAGAAGAGAACAGAATTCTGCCAGTAACTGGGATCCTCGATATTATGGAGAGCACAACACTACTATAATATACTAAAAGTTTCAACTTCTACAACTACTCTACAAATACTTAATTGCCGGTAGTCTCCTGCGTCTGCAAAGTATCCGCTAGCTGCAAGAAAATGGCCTATTCAGGAAAAGGGCAGAGGTGGGTTGACACTATATGGCACAACCGAAAAACACTCCACGAAACTTTTCGTAGGCGAGCAATAGCCGAATTAATTATTTTGACACTAATTAAAAATACAAATAATTAGCGCGGCGGACGAAAACGGGATTCAAAAAGGGGAAAAAAAATACGAATTGGCGATAATCAGAACGGCGGAGCCAAGGACTTTTCTCGCGGTAAAATTCGAAATTTTTCGTCTTCCCGGTTGGATCGTCGTTTTTAGATCGTAACTCTATCGAGTTCAAATCGCGTCATTTTTCTTCGAGTGTCGAAGATCCTCTCTCTTTCGCCACCCCCTCGGTACGTCTCATCCCCGAGAAGGTACTGCCGAAAAAATCGATACCACCCTGACCAGTGGCGATTATATGACGCTTCGTATAGCACGGGTATAAATTTAGAAAATGAGCTTTTCTGGAAAATGTGCTGGAAAAAGAAAATTGAAAATGTGATCATTAAACAGAATAAAGTATGCTCCTTCAAATGACATATCACATGACATAGTTTAATTGACAATTAAAGCTTTTTATTTAAATTGACCGTTAATTACCTGGCCCAGTCAATTAAGACATAAATTGCTCGAATCTAGATTCAAAAGATAAGAAATTAAAAGCTCTATCTAATGAGATAATAAGATTTTAATTTCAATTAACGATATTTGCAAAAACGCTTTAATTACCAAACTATTGTTCGGGTCACGTACAGGTCTGAAATTCTTTCAAGGGCCATAAATCATTAAAAGGGCGCCTTCGCCGGGTAAAGAAGAAGGGCAATTGTAGGGTTTCATGTTTTATGGCCGGAATTCCCAAGAAATTGTGAAAGTGCCTGTCCAACACTAACAAAAGAAATGCTCTTGACGAAAATAAAAATTATTGCAAACATATGTGCATTTAGGGCCTCATGGGTCTGGTTTATTTAGAAAACCGAAAAATAGAAAAAACTTCCATAAGGTGAAAGCTTAAAAGCTTCGAAAAATGGCTTACAGAGTTGCCATGCTTCCACACATGAACTCATATGCAAACAGTGAGGTCAGTTTGCATAACACTATAAAAGAGTGTGTATCTATAAAGATCTCAGAAAATAAGTGTGGCGGTGGGGCCCGTCGTTAAAACTTTAAACTCTCTGTTAAGGCCCGATTGTACAAGTCACCCTTAAAGGCGGGTTCAGCTAAACTCGACTGGTACTTGAACCCGCTGTAACGCCGTGCCCCCTCTGGGTCACGTGGTTGCGGTGTTGCGTTTTGGGAATCGGGAGTTTCTACGTCCCTGGTAGGAACCATATCGCCTTCTATCGACGAGGGGCGCACTTCTCCCGAATAGGACCGTCTTTCCTCATTGTCCCTGAGGTCGCTAAATATGGGGATAATATGGGGGGCGGAATGCCGCCTATTGGTTCGGGGGGTTTCGTCTACGACGTCGAACAATCCGTCCATAATTCCGAGATTATAGAGGGTTTAAGTTAGGAAATAAGATTTTCTAAATAATCGTTATTAATAATATTAATAATTAAAAATCTGTTGTTCAAAATTAATGAATGTCGGGATGCCAGCAAGTTATTAAATTATAGCAAATTTAAAGGAAACTTGCAAACCGTCTGATAAAAAAAAAAACAATTTTAATGGACTTTAAAAAATTGTTGGGTTTGTCAGTGTTCGCTCAGGAACCTGAAATAAAAAACGGCGGACGTGAACTCTTCGCGACAAGCTCAGTGGTCCCCAGAAACGTGCTTAACGGGTACACGATTTCTTACTAAAAAATAGAAATAAAAATCTAAACTACTCCGGTTAGGAGTGGAAGGAAAACTGCCGCGAGATAACCTGGTCCTATTATTCTCGATCTTATGGCGAATAAAAAGTACTATACAAACACTATAAAATTCAACCTCTACAAGTGGGTACTACACTACAGATACCACCAAATTTCCGGGAATTTTCCAAAGTCGTCCGTAGGATCAGCTAATTGCACTAAATGGCCTAGTTGTAGGAAAAGGGCAGAGGTGGGTCCACACTACAGGGCGCAACCGAAGACACTCGTGCGAAGCTCTTCCGTAGGCTAGCAAAATAGCGAATTAAGGCACTAATTAAAACACACGTAATTAGCGCGGCGGTTCGAACGTATAGAAAAACTCGGAGGCAAAAATGTGCGGTCAAAAAAAAAAAAGTAAATCAGAGCGCGACGATCTGAATTACAACGGGTTCAGCAAGCGACTTCCTAAACCCACTTTCCCCTCGTCATTCCCGACCTTTTGGTACCGCCCTTGTACCATGCGAAGAAGGGTGCATCGTGCCATTATTGGCTAGAAGACGAACGATAAATTACCTCCAGAAAGGCTCACGTTTTTGAACGAAATTTACGAAATTAACTTTTTCGGAAAATACTCAATATCTAAGAAAAAGAAATTTTGGAAAATCGGATAATTGTATAGAGCAATTTATGCTCTTCAAAATGACACCTCACATGACATACTTAAGTTAGCAAATAAAGTTTTTGATTTAACTTCGCCGTTAATTTCCTGGGCAGTCATTTATATTCAATGGAGGAGAAATTAAAAGCTCTATCTGATGAGATGATAAGATTTTAATTTCAATCAACGATATTCGCTAAATCGCTCTAATTACTATCCTGTTGCCTGGGTACCTCCCAGGAAGAAAAAAGACCGTTGAAGTCATAAATATCACTCAAAACAGTTGACGCTTTAATGGGCGGCTTTGAAGAGTCAGTAAGCGGACAATAAGTGTCATGTTTCCCTAAAATTGCGGGAGTCTATGTTTTTTGGACTAGAATTCCCAAGAATGGCTGAAAGTGCCTGCCAAAACTCACAAAGGAAATGCATGGTCCCTTTGACAAAAATTAAGAATATTGGAACCAGATGTGCTTTATTGCCTGGCTGGTTTATTTAGAAAACAGAAAACTTTCCTAAACTTTAATCGTAAACGCTTAAAAAAAAAAGGCATACAGAGCTGCCTTGGGCCACACATGAACTTATATGCAAATAGAGAGTTCAGTTTGCACAACACCGCCAATAAGAATAGCACTGCTGTCAAATTAATTTCATTTCTGACACTTGGTGACAACAATGCTTTTCTTATGGGCGTGTTCAAGTACCAGTCGAGTTTAGCTAAACCCGACTTTGAGGGTGACTTCTACAATCGCACCTGTGTGTTTATAATTGTTATAGTTATTTACATAACAAGCTAAGAAAGTATAACTCGCGTGATTGCACCCTCGCCTGCGGCTCGGGCGCAACATTTCACGCTTGTGTGTTAAGGGACTTTGCGAGTTGTGTACAGTATTTTTCCCATGACCAGGTGTCATATACAGGGTGAGCAACTAAAGCAAAAAGCACGGCTGTACTTCAAAAACTATAAATCGTAGCTGCTTGCTTAACACACAAATCTAATTAAGGAAGTTGACCAAGAAAAACGCTTTATAATAGTATATTAATAAACGAGCTTTTTATGATAGTGTCGCGCCGTGTCCCCCCAGCCGCTAATGATAATCCGTAATCCGTTTAATCGGTGGTTGCGTGGGGGCGGCTGTGTTCGCGGCTGCTGCCGTGTTGCCGTTGCCGCCGTGTCTGCGGAGGTTCAACTACGTGGATGTTCTAAGTCCAACGTATCTTCGTGTGTCAAATCTCTTTTACCACGCTGCAAGGGGGACCCAACTCTTGGAAAGGATCTATTGTCCCTTAGGTCGCTAATTCAAATAATGTAAAATTTAATATCTTTGGGATGCCAGCAAGGTTTTATTGTTTAACACAAAACCTGCAAAATGCCAAAAAAAACTCATTGAATAGTAATTAAAGAAGATAAAAAAAGACAATTCTTAGTTTTCTCAAGAATCTGAAATAAAATAGCGGCGGACGTGAACTTTTCGCGATAAGCTCAGTGGTCCCCAGAAACGTGCTTGACGGGTACACGATTTCTTACTAAATTGGAAAAACTACAACAAAGAAAACTAAACTAACGACGCAGTGTAGAAGAGAACAAAATTCTGCCAGTAGCTGGGATCCTCGATATTATGGTGAGCAAAACCCTACTATAATATACTAAATGATTCAACTTCTACAACTACTCTACAAATACTTAATTGCCGGTAGTCTCCTGCGTCTGCAAAGTATCCGCTATCTGCAAGAATTTGGCCTATTCAGGAAAAGGGCAGAGGTGGGCTGACACTATATGGCACAACCGAGAAAACACTCCACGAAACTTTTCGTAGGCGAGCAATAGCCGAATTAATTGTTGTGGCACTAATTAAAAATACAAATAATTAGCGCGGATTTCGAAAGCGAGATTCAAAAAAGGGGGAAAAATTACGAATTGGCGATAATCAGAACGGCGGAGCCAAGGACTTTTCTCGCGGTAAAATTCGAAATTTTCCGTCTTAGCGGTTAGGTAATCACTCTCTCGAGTTCAAAAACCGTCTTTCTTTTTCGAGTGTCGAAGATCATCTCTCTTTCGCCACCCCCTCGGTACCTCTCATCCCCAAAAGGGTACTGCCGAAAAAATCGATACCACCCTGACCAGTGGCGATTATATGGCGCTTCGGACAGCGCGGGCATAAATTTAGTAAATGAGCATTTCTGAAAAATCTGCTAGTAGAAGAAAATGTGATAATTAAATAGAATAAATTATGCTCTTTAAAATGACACCTCACATGACATAGTTTAATTGACAATTAAACCTTTTTATTTAAATTGACCGTTAATTTCCTGGCCCAGTCAATTAAGGCGTAAATTGCTCGAATCTAGATTCAAAAGATAAGAAATTAAAAGCTCTATCTGATGAGAGAATAAGATTTTAATTTCAATTAACGATATTCGAAAAATCGCTTTAATTACCAAACTCTTGTCCTGGTCCCGTACAGGTCTGAAATTCTTTCAAGGTCCATAAACCATTAAAAGGGCGCCTTTGCCGGGTACAGAAGAAGGGCAAGCGTAGGGTATCATTTTTTATGGCCGGAATTCCCAAGAAATTGTGAAAGTGCCTGTCCAACACTAACAAAAGAAATGCTCTTGACGAAAATAAAAATTATTGCAAACATATGTGCATTTAGGGCCTCATGGGTCTGGTTTATTTAGAAAACCGAAAAATAGAAAAAACTTCCATAAGATTAAAGCTTAAAAGCTTCGAAAAATTACTTACAGAGTTGCCACGTTTCCACACATGAACTCATATGCAAACAGAGAGGTCAGTTTGCATAACAATAGCCATGCGCAAGTCTCCCGTGGGAATAATGGCTATAAAAAGCGAGTATAGTACTATACTTTGTCCACGGCCATTGTCTAATAATAATTACAAATTATAAAATCTATAGGTATGTAGTGTAAATAAAATTATTGAAATGTCAAAGTGACACTCGCGTTTGACGGCAAAACCGGTGCCACCAGTGCATTTTTTACGCTGCGGCATTTGATATTGCATTGTTGCCTACTCCTACTGGTTGCCAAGTCAATATTATATCTAATCTATCGAATCCAGCATTTATATGGCCTCTTTCCGATTCTGGCAAATCCTGCTTAGGACAAATTTGCAGGTGCCTCACCATTTATGGTAATTTGCACTTTTTCTCGGAATTGTTATTATTTGGTTGAACGACAAAATATTTTTGTATTATTGCCCAAATTTGCCAGGCCTCCCAATTATTACTATATCATACACTTTTACTTCACTACTAAAAAATTAAGCCAGTTATATGTCATTCAAGTCATATGTCATTTTCCTACAGCGTTGTCTACTCTTCACAGTGTTGCCAGTAATTTGTATAAAATGAAGAGGTTAAATACATACCGTATTAAACGGTATAATACATTTGTATTATACTCTTTCACTTCACTATTGCCAAGGCAACAAGGCAACATATGCTTAAATGGCGAGCGGGAATAATGATATTATTCCCGCTGTTTCAACTCATATATCCCTCTGACGCTATATGAGCCCTATTTAACTTTTGTCAACAAGCTGAATATCAGTATATTATTAAGTGGTCGTGGACAAAAATATGTTTTGATCCAGCGTTGCCAGTTCTACCCGAAAGTAGGACGTTATCGAAATTTGGAAGGACAACTTTTACCCCTGGCCCTAATGCAATTTTTGGATGCAGGTTTAATACCTAAGCTATTCTTGATAGAAATTTTTAGCTTTTTTGCAGGAAACTCTAGTTTAAAATATGCAAAAAGGCAATAATATTTACTAATTGGAAATTGAAAACTTATAAAATATGTCGGCGCGGCGCGTTCAGTTTGTTTGTATTTTTAAAGAATAAGGACCGTTCTATTAGTTAAGTGTTATTGATACGTTTCTAGGAGTCAGCCGAAATATGAGTTAAGGGCGGCTGACTGATTTATATGTTATGTCTAGGTTAAGATAAAGAATCAATCCGGCGTGGGAAATACGATCGGGTTGGATGGAACGGGGCCAAGGATAAGGTGACAAGAACAGGGCCAGGGATAAGATGACACTGTTGATTGAGTATTTAACGAGGCATCCAAATCTCCAATAAAATATAGGGTGTTCCATTGAAAAAAATTAAGTTTACGTCAAAAAGTACGTTTTTGCTTCACCCTGTACATATTAGTAAATTGTCATTGAAAGCCCCTTTCCAAGCAATGAACTTTTTATCTGAAACTTTTTTCTCTGAAACGTACAGGAGCGGAGATATTTAATGTCTAAATAGAGTTGGGACACCCTGTATATTGCGGCAACACTGTGCGATTTGCTTGGTAAACTTAGCTGCTGGATAAAAACTTACTCTATGAAATGTAAATAATTATTGGGCCAGCTTCATATAGGTGTCCCAACATGAATACCATCTATATATGGACTGAAAATGTGTCATACGAAATTGTTGAAAATGTAAGTTTTTCCTTATATTATGCCAAATTTACGTAAAATATCTTCAACATTCTTGTACTTCCGGTTTTACCAGAAGCCGGCGCCATCTTTGTTTTTCAAATAAAGCTACCCAATATTTTTGTGGCAAATATTGATCTATTAGTGAGTTCTAAATATAGATGGGCGAAGGGAAAATTCCCAAAAAACCTTTGAGCCCAATTTTGGGTTTTTTCCCGGGTTTTTTCTCATCTTGTTTTGAAAGCACCCGGCAGTTTCAAGATTTAAGGTTAGATTTTAGATTAGAATTAAAAAAATCCAGATTCTGGTTGGTTTTTTGATAAACTAAACACTGGTCAATTGATTAAAAGCTTAGATTAAAAACTCCTTGCTGGGCATTGGAGATTGAAAACTCATTTTTAAGTTCTCTACGTAGCGTCCTATTACCTAGTAGATGGTGACTTTTCGCAAAAATTTAAATAAAATGAGTAACACGATTCTTAGAACTAAAAATATTTAATTAGTAAACAAAACAAAACTTGAGCTATGCTACGACGCTGTCTGAATTCTGACTGCAGTGGCAGTGACTGCCACTGCCGATCAGCTGATTAAATTTTTCCAAGGATTTTTAAGGTTAGATTTTAGATTAGAATTCGATAATTCCAGATTCTGGTTTGTTTTTTGATAAACTAAACACGGGTTAGTTGATCAAAAGCCTCAAAATGCACAAACCGACAAATTATTGCTTAATCGGTAAGTGTTAGGCGTATTGAAAATAGAAAAGTAAGTTAAATTTAGAGGTTATAATGGAATAAACCCGGAATTTTCCCGGGATTGTCCAGGGAATAAACCCTCAAAAAAGAAAAAACCGGGTGAAAACCCATCTCTAGTTCTAAGTCATTTTTGTCAAATGAACCATGCTAAAGTTAATAGTTTTCGAGAGAATGCAACCTGACAGGGTTTTTTAAGTTTTAAAAAGCTGTTAAACTTAAACAATTGAAGTTATTACAAACGGCTTGCACCTTTCTCTCCTATTTTTTTACAGGTTCTTCGCTGGTGGTTGTCTTTTTTTATTTTGAAGATTTTTTGCCGGTGTCAAATTTGGGTCGTTTGCCAAGATTAAAGAAAAGTATAGTTGGCACCATTGAAGAGCCTATGCAAGATTAAGATAAGAAAGTTCAAACTGTTATGCTATCGCTAGCAGCTTTCTAAAATTTTAAAAATGTCTTTTTAAGTTGCATTTTCTCGTTGACGAAGTTGACGTTAGCAGCATGATTTATTTGACAAAAATTACTTAAAATTGACAGAGAAATTAGAATTTCGCGGTAAAAATTGGAGAGTTCCGTTGCAAAAACAAACGTATGACGCTGGCTTCCGGTATAATCCAAAGTACTGGAATCTTGTGAATATTTTACCTACATTGGGCATAACCACTTATTAAAATACTTAAGTTTGCAAAAGTTTCCTAGGGTAACATTTTCGTATACAGGGTGTTCCAGATTAAAGTACAATTTTTTTAGCCATATATTAGATTCTACTATTAAAATGAACAAACACCTATTTTTTTTTTGTTCAAAAGTCCGTTGTTTAAGCTCTAGAGTTTAGATATTAATACTAATTTTTGAAAAACCTTAACGGATTTTTTTTTTTAAATTGGCGTTATGATATTTTTTTTTCTACAAACGTCAAATATTGACGCATTTTACGCTTTCATTAGACAAACGAAAACCTAACCTTTTTTGAGGATCAGAATGTGAGTGTACTTTTCCGCGCGTTGCCCAGGACAGCAAGCGAAAGAGTTATTTATGTATTAAGCGCGAAAAGTACAACTTTTTTGCTCGGAGAGTGAAGTTTGCCGCTCGACGCGAAGCGGAGAGCGGCAATCACTCGATAGCAAAAAAGTTACTTTTGCTCGTAATGCATACAACGTTTTTTCTGCAAACGATCAATTTCAAATAATGTGAATCACAACTGAGCATAACTGAAGACACAATCTGAAATTTTAAATCAAAGTGACAATGACGTTTTAAATATTTGGTTGAGTGGTAATAGTTGCTATTGACAACAAGCGAAAAAAATTTGTCCGCTTGTTGTCGCTCGCGCGCGTTGCGTCGTTCGTGCATCGGCAGACAGCGTGCGGGAAAGTATCACTTTCCGCACTAGTTAGAAAAATATCTATTTTCGCTTGCTGTCGTGGGCAACGCGCCGAAAAGTAAACTCACATTCTGATCGAGTGATTGCCGCTCTCCGCTTCGCATCGAGCGGCAAACTTCACTCTTCGAGCAAAAAAGTTGTACTTTTCGCGCTTAATACATAAATAACTATTATAACAGCAAGCCCCTTACGTAAATAAATACGTTTATTATTATTCATTTCATTTATTTAACCCTTAAATATGTTAATCGAGCGGTTACAATACCTGCTTTTTTCTTTTGTTTAGACTCTTTTTCATTAGTTCGTAATTTTTTGTATAATTCAGCGTTTTATTGTACTAGTAATTTCAAATTTTACAGCTTTTCATTGCAGGAAGGTTGATAATATTATTGTTTTGCAGTTTTACGGAAATTGACAGCTTTCCTCCTCAACGAAAAGAAAATCATAATGTTAGGAGTAGATGTTGAGCATGATCAAAATATTCAACGGGCAAATAAATGAGGGCCTCTATCCTCATAACCAGACCCTTATATTTATGTTGCGGCATAGCTGGGTTTTTTGTATAGATGGGCCAAGGGAAAATTCCCAAAAAACCTTTAAACCCAATTTAGGGTTTTTACCTGGGTTTTTTCCCATCTTTTCTTGAAAGCACCCGGCAGTTTCAAGATTTAAGGTTAGATTTTAGATTAGAATTCAATAAATCCAGATTCTGGTTTGTTTTTTGATAAACTAAACACTGGTTAATTGATTAAAGGCTTCAAGCTGCACAAACCAACTAATTATTGCTTAATTGGTAAGAGTTAAGCGTATTGAAAAAGTTTAATTTAGAGGTTATAATGGAATAAACCCGGAATTTTCCCGGATGTGTGCAGGGAATGAACCCTCAAAAATGAAAAAACCGGGTGAAAACCCATCTCTAGTTTTTTGTTTTATCATTTTTGAATTTCTAAAAGTCTAAAATTAAAAAATGTTGGTACACCTAATTTCATAGTAGTCCCGAGTCCGTTGAATTTGGTAACCATTGGTTGTTCCTAAATACCGAAGAGCCGTAGACCATAAACGACAGGCTTTTGAACATAACGAGAAAAATAGCAATATATTAAAAGGCAAAAAAAATATATTAAAATGAATTAGTAAAATAATAAAAAATAACTGCTAAAAAGCAAAAATATTAAGCTTTGTAAATTGAAGTGCCAGTTTACTAAAAAACTGGCACTTCTTAAGTAGCCTACTAAAGAACTGCCACTTTCCATCCAGCCATTTTCATTTAGAAGCCCAAATAATTATTTTCGAGTCGCGCCCGAAGTAGTACTTAAAGAAAAAAATAAGAAAAATCTCACAGGACTGCACCTATCTGCAGCTCAATATGCCAGTTCAAGTTAGGCAGAAGCGCTACCTTTAAAATAGATTGAGTTTCACGGTGATGAAAAGAGTTTTTTTTCCATTCTTGAAACTTTAATAAAAGTGCGAATACTACTTTGAAAATTAATTATATCAAAATTAGTGCTACGAAAGAAGTAACTAAAACCACGTAACAAATGAGTAAACTCTTCTGAATACTACAAAGAAAACACGACATTATAAACTCAACACAACTATCGAAACGAACTCCAAAATTATCAAGAACAATTCCAATTAATTTAAATAAACATTTTAATTTTTGTTTACGTGGTCTTCGATTTTATGCATTCTGATCCATCAAACAAAAACCTTTTATACGCACTTAATAACTGTCTTGTGTATGTATCGTCTGTGATACATGTAAAGAAATGACATATTTGCATTTAATTTAATTTTTTTTCAATCATCTTTAATCGAATGAAACTTAAATTTTGCTGGAGGTCTTCTAGAATCATTATTCTTGATAGTGAATAGGTGGAATGAATAAGTGGCAAGGATGGAATATTTTGTGGACTAGACCTACCACCAAGTACCACCAACTGTTTGAAATACGAAACCGTTATAATTCCAAATTGTTGGAAACTGTGACAAATTGTGGCTCATTGAATAGGAGATTTGTTTTTTTATGGTCTTGAAATGTTACACTTTCAGAAAAAACCCATTTTTGTTTAAACTAATGAAGATATAAAGAAGGACAGAAAAAGGTCCCGAGGTATCATTAATTGCTGCAATAAACAGGAAGCGGAATTCCAAATTCATCCATACATTTTGTTCCACATCACTTAATTCTGGACATTCAATTATCACTTGGATATTTGATAAAATTTTACTTTCTGTTCGCTACTGTAGATGTGTCAAACTTTATAGCCATTACGCCTGTACGTCTAGTTTGCTCTATGTATAGTCTTTATATTCCATATGAAATTTTTATTAATATTTGTAGTATGGGGCAAATTGGAGACCCAATGTTAAATGATACCTCTTTTACAGAAAAACCTAAATATCTATGGAACCAGGCAAAATATCCAAAAAACCTCAAATACGTCCCGAGGTACGACGCGTCTCCACATACTCCCAAAGCAAAAAATGTTCTGCAATTTTTTTCCGCAACGTTATCTGCTCAAAAAGTTTTTACAAAAATGCATCAAGTTTTGTTGAACCCTGTATTAGGAAACCTGCAAAACATATAACCGAATACATAACCAATTAAAACAATCTATACATGAATCTTACCAAAATGACATCGCCAACGAAAATCGGTTGAGTGGCTTGAGAGATAGACAGTTTTAAAGTTCATTCAAAATTTGGGGTGTATCGTTTCAATTGATTCTTAGTTTACTTTGTGTCACAGTTTTTGACCGGACACAGTTGCTTCCAATCTTATCTGTTGCGAATTGGAAAAGTAGGTAACGAAGGCTGTGTCTATTGCCGTGCAGCAAAGGACGAATGGAGCAAATGAGAAGGGAAATGAAGGACGATATTACAGTATAAGGAATAATACATTATATCTTGAAAAATTGAAACTCCCCTCCTCTTGCCCCGTCTGCCCGGCCGCCGGCCGGTGCACCACCAAACCGGTTTTGGCAATGCTTTGGCAGTGCATCGCATGTGTTTGTCCCCTCGTAACTACTCGAGAAAATTGCCGGGCGCGGCTCGCTTTAGTTTTGGAAATATGAAAAGTGCCGACACGAACTGACGATACTGATATAATGTATTATTCCTTATACTGTGACGATATATCCCAGGCAAGCAGCGTGTCTCAAATGATTAAGAACAAAGAGAACTGGTCCTCAATTTACACATTCACTAAAACGGTCATACAAAGAAAGGAAAAGAATTTGATAAAAAAGAAAAAGAAAAGGAAAGGCGCTAAATGGTCTTCCCCGAAGTAATGCCCCATGGCGGTTCCGGAAAGAGAGGGAAGGAGTTTTAATCGCTCGGTGGTCTTACCCAAGTGGCACTGTATGACCAAATAGCATTAATGGCCAAAAGTCAGTCATAAAGTAGTAAAAATATCCAGAGGATTTGGTTGCTATTTGGCCATTTATGTAAGATAAATTTTGGCCAAAAAAATTTGCCAAAAGAGCGCATCTATGGCCAAGATTTGATCATAAAGTAGCATTTTTCGTGATGGCAATAACTTAGCCAAAACTTTGGTAAACATTACATTTTATTGCCTGGTTAAAACTTCAGAATATTTACTAGATAAAATATCTGTTTTATTGCAGTCAATTTGTGGCTTTTCTGACCAGAAGTATAGCCAAAACTTGTGTTAGCCAAAATGACTACAAAATTCGCAAATAATATCTAATTTATAAGGGCACAGAATATTGACATAAGATAGCCATAAAGTAGCCAATTTAACTTTAGTCAAAGCTATACTTATTTAAAAACTTTAACCTTAAAAATTGAGTTCTATTCCAGTAATTCCAGAAACCAGTACATTTTATCTTTCTTCCTGGAACTATATTAACATGGGTAAAAGGAAATATAAATATTTTGTAACCAAAAACATTCAAGACGTAACAACATGGCTTTACATTTTACTTCGTTGAGTACCACCAAGGGGCGTAAAATAAACGACGGCCGAAATTGCTATTTTTTCGCCACTAATTGATTTTTATGGCGGAACGGTTACGTGAGCCTCTTGTTGTACGATCGTTGTAGCCTCGATGAATATCTGCAACAATCCAGCGGCCATGATTTTTATTAAGGCCTATTTATAGTTCCGTAAGAGTAACGCGTAAGAAGTAAGAGTAAGCAGTAAGAAATGTGAAACATTGGAATTCAATTTCGTTTATAGTTTGTCCGTAAGACTTTAGCAGTAAGAAGTAAGACGAGCGTTCGGTTACCTCCGGCTGTCATTGTCATTTGTTTTGGTGAACAGCTGATTACACTGTTGCCAAACAGCCAAACTCGAATCAAATGATGTAACCTACAAACAAATTTATCGATCGATGCACATGTTTATGTTTCAGGTATATAAAAAGCTGTGCGATCACGTTCATTTTTTCTTGAAAATACCTTGAAAAAAGGCGGAAATTTAACATGACAAATCAAATGACCAAATAACCATCAAACAAACGCTGCTCAATCTGGCAACATAAAAATTATAAAATTGAACTGCGCTTGCGTACAATAGGCACACGTTACTTCTTGCGGAATCTATAAAATAATCGCCATTTTAAGTCTTACGACTTTACTTCTTACGTCTTACTGATACGGAACTATAAATCCAGCTTTAGACTTAAATTTTCTAATTTAGCAGCTATTTGTAAAGTAATAAAATAGTATACATATATGCACTATTGAATATTTCATATTTTTATCGTTAATATAAAAGCATTCTGATATATTTAGTCGTCAAATGAATGTTTTCGGGAAAGTATTAAAAAAATCAGAAAAATCTAGTTCAAGGTCAATTATTTTTGATTATTATTGTAAAGTACAGATTGCAAAATAAATCCCTTTGGCGCTTTGAAATATACTAAGTATCTCCTCTAAATTCACAGTAAATTTGCCTTGGCACTAAGATTTTACTCCATTATTTGAAGCAATTCGATATAATCTGCAACCACTATTTAGAACATGATATACTTATCCACACGAGACAATCAGTTGTGTCATGTTCGGCATTTTGATTTTCCATAGCAACATTTTTAGTCATAAAAGCTATTTTTTAGCCCCAAAATTTTAGCGATTATATCTATAAAATCTAGCATTCATTGCTAAAATATGGCCAAAATACTGGTCTAAATATTGGTCAGAAAAGCCGAGTAGTGACGAAATAAAAGTTCCCCATTTTCGCCAAGAAGCCGTATAATAAGTTTCGTAATAGATTGGTTTTTTTGGCAACTTCTTTAACCAAATGGACACCAATTTTAGCAAGAATTACGAAACAATCGCCAAATTATGACTCATAATGCTACTTGGGAGATAGACACCAACCCGACACTACGTGGGCAAGCTAGACCGCTCTGAGCCCAGCCCACGTGTCTGGAAACAGATTTCTCTAACCCTCTATAAAAAAACAGGTTGCCAATCTACTGGTACAGGGTGTGCTGGCGCCCATTTTAAACCAAACCTTTTCTCTTCCCAGCTGCCGTTATTTGAACGCTGTCCTTACCACTGCCTTCCTCTCTCTGTAATTTGTTATTCCTCAATAATAATTTAAAAAATATATAATCTTGTCCATTAATTTTAGGTTCAAATACTTTCTTTTTTTGTTTTTTTTTAGCATTCGAATCTTTCTGCATTGTCAGAAGAGGAGTGTGGCAGTGGTTAATAGTGTTACGATTCGCAGCAACGCCGCATGGGAGGCGGGGCAACGCATGGGAGCGTGTTGGTTGGTGGAGCTTCGCGACCTATCCGCGCTGCGTTATGGCTGACACGAGTGATTTATTGCTCGTCTGGCTTAATCTAGAAGGCAGTTGTTTACAACCGTTTTTTTTTATGAGAGATTATTCAAGAATTCTTATAATGAACTTTCTAGGTTTTTCTGTAATTTTCGGATTGTATATAAAAGGCGCATAAAGCGGCGGTTAAGGAATAGTCGTATTTTAATCGAGCTATAAGTAAGCTAAAGTTACGAAGCGATAATAGAAGGCTATAAAGTGTTAAGTAGTGAGTTATTTAGTAGTCGTGTGTATTTGTGGAGTTAATAAATAGTGTTTTCGTATTAAATCGTTACACTGGAATTATTGAACCCCGAGTTCGCAACAATTGGTGTCAGAAGTGCGATTCCAGTGGGAACTTGAAAACTAATATTGCTGAACTGTAAGTGAGTGCTTCATTGCCGGACATTACGTGTTTATGCCAGTGACCAGAAGCCAGCATCAAGCGATGGAGGATCAACTTGCCGCCCTGCTGTCCCTTATGCAACAACAGAAGGAAGAGCAAGAAAGACGTTATGTAGAACAAAAAGAGGAGCAGGAAAAACGTTATAAAGAACAAAAAGAAGAACAAGAAAGACGTGATCAAGTACAGGAGCGACTTTTACAACAACAGAGGGAAGAACAGGAAAAACGTGATCAAATACAGGAGCGACGTTATCTAGAACAGGAGAAACGTTATAATGAACAAAAAAAGGAACAAGAAAGACGTGATCAAGTACAGGAGCAACGTCATCAACAATTCAAAGAAGAATTAATGAACCATCTCGCAGCTAGGGAGCAACAATTGGAAGAAAGAATAATGCAATGCGTTAACGAATCCGTTAACGGCGTGAACGAATCCATTAACGGCGTTAACGAAGGACTCGAAGCTGTCAACCAGAGGGTTCTCGAACTAGAAAAGAAATTCCGGGAACAACTTGAGGACGACAACGTGTCTACAGAGAGTTTTAGCACATCCAACGCTAAAATTAAGCCTCCCGATTATGACGGTACTACGGCCTGGGAAATTTATAAAACACAATTTGAGGCAGCTGCAAAAGCTAATGGCTGGTCCGAGCCCCAGAAAGCTACATCATTAGTGGTAGCACTTCGTGGAAAAGCGGCTGAACTACTCCAATCTCTGTCGCCAGCTGATCAAAGTAATTATGCAGTTTTAGTACACTCTCTGCAACTACGATTTGGAAACGAGCACAAAGAAACCGTGTTCCAAGCCCAGCTGAGGATGAGACAGCAGAAGTCAGGTGAATCCTTACAAGAATTTGAGGCGGACATAGACAGACTAATTCACCTGGCATACCCATCAGCCCCTGAATGTTTTCAAACGCAATTTGCCGCCGAAAGGTTCATTGAGGGAGTTCGAGATAGTGACATGAGATACCACTTACGTCTAGTAAGGCCCAGGAATATCAGCGAGGCACTAGTTCGGGCCCTGGAATTCGAGGCGTCACGAGTGTCATCTAGTTCTTCTCCACGTGTAAGAATGGCAACTTGCGATGACGAGGAGGATACGTCAAGGACTGAATCCATGGCCAGTTTACATAAAACGATTAAGGATATGGCAGTCAATATACAAGCCCTGTTGGGAAGGACGCCTCGATCAACAGACAATCGGGGCATAAAATGTTTTAACTGCGGCAGACTGGGTCACATCAAGAGTAACTGCCGTAATAGGGCAAGAAGTCCGTCGCCGTCGTTTAGAAGACCGAGCGGCGACCAAGAACGCCCTAGGTCCCAGGAAAACTAATTCCGGTCAATGCAAGGGGGCAATTGACCGGGCCCGTTAAGACCCCCAGGATCTTTAAAGTCAATAATTTGGGTGGCAAAAGTCTTACAGTGGCCGGACGCATTAAGGGACAGAAAATCCAGATTACCATCGATACAGGAGCAGATGTGACCATTGTAAGGCCAGACAAACTTGTCGGATATACCATACAACCATTGCCCAATCCTATTATGTTAAAATCAGTCACTGGAGAGTCTTGCCCTATAGACGGAGAAGCCGATGTCACCATCATTATTGGAGAAAGACTCGAAGTTCGGCATAAAGTGTTGGTTGCCAGGATCAAAGACGAGTTTATTTTGGGAATGGATCTCATTAGGAAACATGGATTCTCCTATGATCACAAACGGAATATTCTCACATTTGGAGATGAGGAGTTCGCATTAACCAATGGAAATGTGGAAACTAGTGTCCGCCTACTGGTGGTAGAAGATGTGAAAATTCCTCCAAATTCAGAACAAATTATCAAAGTGACCTCTGAAAATGATCCTGGGTGGTCCATAGGACTTATAGAACCTAACCTGGATTTGACGACTGAAATCATGGTAGCACGAACTTTGACCGACACGAAGAAGACTATGCCAGTACGAGTTGCAAATATTGGAGAAAAGACCATCAAGCTCAAAGAAGGAACAGTTCTTGCCAATTATGAGCCTGTGCAATGGGTATGCAATTGTGTCGAAGCAGAGACATCCAAAGTTAAATCTTCTAATCAAGCTTCCCCAGAGGTTATTGATGCTTTCAAACGACATTGGAGTCATCTGTCAAGGGAACAACTTCAATCTGCCATAAAATTTGCTATGGATGAATCTGATATGTTCAACTTCAAGAGCAACGACAGTCAAACTGATTTAGTTGTCCATAAGATCAACACAGGAGATGCCCAGCCAATACGACAACACCCACGAAGGGTCCCTCTGGCTAAACAACAAGAAGTTAACAGTTTGCTGAGTGAAATGTTAAAGGAGGGCGTCATAGAAGAATTATCTAGTCCATGGTCGTCGCCGGTGGTTCTTGTTAAGAAGAAAGATGGTTCAACGCGGTTCTGTGTTGACTACAGGAAACTTAATGACGTGACCAAGAAGGACAGCTACCCATTGCCACGTATAGACGACACCTTAGCAACTTTATCGGGATCAAAGTGGTTTTCCACTCTAGATTTAAAAAGTGGGTACTGGCAAGTAAAGATTGCTCCCGAAGACAAAGAAAAGACTGCATTTTCTACTGGTTCTGGACTATACCAATTCACTGTTATGCCTTTTGGGTTGTGCAATGCTCCATCAACTTTCGAGCGACTAATGGAACTTGTTTTGAGGGGGCTGACTTGGAAAACTTGCCTGGTATACTTGGATGACATAATTGTCATGGGACGTAATTTTGACGAGCATTTGAAGAATTTAAGAGAAATCTTCAGCAAGTTACGGAATGCTCACCTGAAGTTAAACTACAAGAAATGCAGCCTATTCCAAAAGCAAGTCGAGTACTTGGGGCATACTATCTCAGAACAAGGCATTAAAACTAGCCAAAGTAAAATATCTGCCATTAAAGATTGGCCAGTTCCCCGAGACAAACACGAAGTAAGGAGCTTTTTGGGACTATGTACTTACTACAGGAGATTTGTAGAAGGATTCGCCGACATCGCTAAACCGCTGCACAAATTAACAGAAAAGAAAACACCGTTCTTGTGGAACCATGATTGCAGTCAGGCGTTTGCAAGGCTTAAAGCTGCCCTCTGTTCTAGTCCAATCTTGGCTTACCCGATAAAGGACGGACTGTTTATTCTGGACACGGATGCAAGTAACTGTGGTCTAGGTGCAGTACTCTCTCAAAGACAAAACGGGCAAGAGAAGGTCATTGAGTACTACAGTAAGACTTTAAGTAAGCCAGAAAGAAACTATTGCGTCACTAGAAAGGAGCTGTTGGCCATCGTTAAAGCAGTCGAACATTACCATCGCTACTTATATGGAAAAAGGTTCCTGATTAGAACTGACCATGGAGCCTTGAAATGGTTATTACAGATGAAAAACTCTGAAGGTCAAATAGCCAGATGGATAGAGCGCCTGCAGCAGTACGATTTTCAAATTGAGCATCGACCAGGAAGGTCTCACGGAAATGCCGATGCATTGTCTAGACGGCCATGTAAAGAAGATTGTCGGCATTGTCAAAGAACTGAGCAGCGTGAGGGACTTCCTTCTGTAAGAAGAACGTCGGTGGAAGTAAACGATGGCTGGACCACACAGACGCTTCGAGAAGAACAGTTGAATGATTCAGATATTGGACCCATTCTCTCTGCAAAGACTGACGACAAGAGACCAGAATGGCAAGAAATCGCTGGTAAAAGTCCAAACCTGAAGGCGCTATGGGCCCAGTGGCACTCTCTCAAAATAGAAAATGGACTACTGAAGAGAGCGTGGGAGAGTCCGGATGGCAAGTCCGTAGTCAGTCAGCTGGTTGTTCCTGGTAGCAGAAAATCAGATGTACTACAGGAAATGCACAACGGAACAAGCGGAGGCCATTTTGGGGTCAATAAAACATTGGCCAAAATTAAAGAGCGGTATTATTGGGTGAACTATCATGAAGACGTCGAATCTTGGTGCCGCAAGTGCGAAGTTTGTTGTGCCACAAAAGGACCTCGAACAAGATCACGGGGCCGAATGGTGCAGTACACTGTAGGTGCTCCATTCGAGAGGGTAGCAATTGATGTCGCGGGACCATTTCCTCAGACTGAGTCGGGCAACAAATACATCTTGGTCGCCATGGATTACTTCACTAAATGGCCTGAAGCATACGCCCTACCTAATCAAGAAGCAACGACTGTGGCAACGGTGCTAGTAAATGAAATGTTCTGCAGATTTGGGGTCCCTCTCGAACTCCATTCTGATCAGGGCCGAAATTTTGAATCGGCTGTTTTCCAGAAGGTCATGGAACTTCTCGGAATTCGCAAGACCAGGACAACTCCTTTGCATCCACAGTCGGATGGGATGGTAGAGAGGTTTAATCGGACCATGGAACATTACCTGTCTAAAATGGTGGCAGATTATCAGCGTGATTGGGACCAACATCTACCTCTCATGTTGATGGCATACCGAGGCTCTACGCATGAAGCCACTGGTTATACTCCGGCGAAAGTGATGTTCGGAAGGGAAATGAGGCTTCCTGCAGATTTGATGTATGGAACACCAGAAAAAGACTCACTCAACTCTGAGAATTTTGTGGAGGAGCTTAAGGAGAGGCTGGACAATGTTCATGAACAAGTCAGGAATAAGCTGCGGATATCCAGTGATCGAGCCAAAGCAAGATATGACTTACTAGCTAACTCCCGCGGCTTTCAGGATGGTGATTTGGTGTGGTTATACAATCCGAGGCGAAAGGTGGGGAAGTCGCCCAAACTTAGCCAAAATTGGGAAGGACCTTATACAATTATAAAGAAGATTAATGATGTGGTGTATAGGATCCAGCGGACCCCTAGGTCAAAGATGAAGGTCGTTCATTTGGATCGATTAGCACGATACCATGGAACTCTATCTGCTCGGGACGAACAGCCTTAGGAGGAGGGCAATGTTACGATTCGCAGCAACGCCGCATGGGAGGCGGGGCAACGCATGGGAGCGTGTTGGTTGGTGGAGCTTCGCGACCTATCCGCGCTGCGTTATGGCTGACACGAGTGATTTATTGCTCGTCTGGCTTAATCTAGAAGGCAGTTGTTTACAACCGTTTTTTTTTATGAGAGATTATTCAAGAATTCTTATAATGAACTTTCTAGGTTTTTCTGTAATTTTCGGATTGTATATAAAAGGCGCATAGAGCGGCGGTTAAGGAATAGTCGTATTTTAATCGAGCTATAAGTAAGCTAAAGTTACGAAGCGATAATAGAAGGCTATAAAGTGTTAAGTAGTGAGTTATTTAGTAGTCGTGTGTATTTGTGGAGTTAATAAATAGTGTTTTCGTATTAAATCGTTACACTGGAATTATTGAACCCCGAGTTCGCAACAATAGTATATAAGTAAACGGATTGTATTTGTATTTGTAAATAAATAGTGTTTTTAATTTAAGATTGTTACACTGGAAATATTCGAACCCTGAGTTCGCCACAATATCTTTGAATTCAAAATATTTACTGTTAGTTTTTTTATTACGTGCCATTTTCATACTGAAATAAACTTCATTCAATGATTAAAAATCAGGAAATTATTTGAGATGACGTTTATTTTGGGGCATTTGTGCAAAAATCATGGACTATGACTAGTGAAAAAGATCTAATCACAATTTTCGCTTAAAACATCGCAAATTATGAACAAATATTATACATAGAACAGTTTTTTTTTTCAATTTTGGGAGAAACTTACTATGTAGGGCATGCAAAAAATGCAACGCAATACATATCAATTGCTTAGAAAACAAAATATTTGGGGCGCTTTAATAAACAATTTACCTACATGTAAATTGCATGCATATGTATGTGTACCTAAACGATAAATTGCACTAATAAATGTTGTTAAAGGGAATATATACAGTGTAATGTATTATTTAAAAACATTAAGTAGGTGAAACTAGAAAAGTGAATAATTCCATCTTCTGTAAAGTTTACTCACAGAGCGGCCAAAGAGTCAAAATTACTCCTAGAAATTTCAAATTTTGTTAGCTGGAATACACGTTTCTGGTTTCAGCTACGATAATCAGTCTTTGGTATAATTCTATAAGCTTTCACAACTCAATAATGTAAAAATTACATTTTTCTTACGAACTTACAACTTAGACTAATACAATAAACAATAGTGTAGTAAATCTGAATATAGTCATAATCATTTAGCAGCCTAAAGGCGCTCGCACAAACATTATGTAAAAATGATTGTTGCGTTTCAAAAACGTTGAAAGCACCATTTTTTTAACAAAAATTTATAAAATGTTCTTGTTACTATGTTATTTTGTCCACGGCTGTACAATAAAATGGTCATCATACGTGAAGTTGTAAACGCTTAAAAAGGTATGTTGTATGCTGGCCTTTAGGCCAGCATACAACTCGCCCGCAAAGTCGGGTTCAGCTAAACTCGACTGGTACTTGAACTCGCCCATAAGAATTACATTCCTGTCAAATTAATTTCATTTGTGACATTTGGTGACAGTAATGCTTTTCTTATGGGCGAATTCAAGTACCAGTCGAGTTTAGCTGAACCCGACTTTGAGGGTGACTTGTACAATCAAGCCTTAGTGTTACTTAACAAGGTAGGTTCAAACTGTTACGGCCGCACTTATGACATGATGGTTTTAACGTCATCTCGACTTTGACAATCAAAACTCGTGTTATGCCAGATTTATACCTCTAAATTAAGAATTAAACGAATTTTAATTTACACTAAATAAACACTTGTCAAAGTTAAATGTCAACTTTTAGTTCGACCCGTTTATACTTCCATTTAATAATTAATCATGAAAGTCTTAACAGATCTACCTATAGGTACACATTTAACTTTGGCAAGTGTTAATTTAGTTTAAATAAAAATTAGTTCAATTCTTAATTTAGAGGTATAAACTAGGCATAACCACTTGATTATTATGTAAATTAAGCCCTGGACGAAGTATAGTATAGTATCCAACTTGCATATTGTCACAAAGGAGCAAAAAGACATAAAAATTGCAGCATTCTTAGAAATGGTTGGCCGAAGACCGGTTTAGTAACTAAGCACTAGTTGACCTAAATTTAAAAATCAAACCTTGCAGATTTGTTCGACGTGTGGATACATCGAACCGCTGATTAACCTCATGGAAAAGAAGGTTGCAATCGATTGGGAAAAATTTGTTGACGATAAAGAAAGTTAGCACGAGCTTCATAAACGTTTTGCGTCCTTTAATCAGGTCGATAGAAGTGAAAATAGCGGGTGTAGGACAGACATAACTACTTTTGTGAAAGAGCCAACGTTTTGACCTTTATTGAGGTCTTCCTCAGGGCTTCTTCAATTGAAAGGCCAGATTTCAACCTAGCTGTAGCTCAGCCATCGCTAATGTGTGTGTCGTCCTATATGGTGCTCGTTTGCTCGTTTTTTCCTGAAACTGGAGATGTTTTATATTCAGCGGAATGTTGTTCCTAGTTGACAAACCTCGCTTATTGAAAAAGCCCTGAGGAAGACCTCAATAAAGGTCGAAACGTTGGCTCTTTCACAAATGTGAAGTAGTTATTTCTATCCTACACCCGCTATTTTCACTTCTATCGTTATCACGAGCGTTTTTGAGAGAGAAGCGTGGGGGACTAAGGAGGAGTCGTGCGGGGAGCCGCGTTCGGGCTGGTTGGTTGGATGCCGGAAGAACGAACGGCCACCATCAGGTACCAATCCACTGGTTAAAAGTTGAAAAAAGAGTGCGATTTTGGGGGACTCACGAGAAGGGTCGTTTTGGAGAATTGGTGAAAAGGGGCCGAGTAGGAGTGTCGTTACGCCGTAAGGATGAACGATCACCAATAGAAAAATATAGCCAAGTTTGGTTTTCAAAGTAAAGAGAAGGGAGGAAGCACCCGGTTGTTCCCATAAGTCCTTCCGCCTACGAGGTCTGTTGACTGGCAAGATATGATCCGGGTCTATCTAAAAATTAGGTAGGAACTACTCTGTTTTTATTTGCGTTGTTTTGGAGTTATTTTCGTTGTCGCAAATTTGCTAGAGTAGGCTACTTTTAAGTTCATAGGAAGTAGAAGTTTACGTAGACTCTCATCTAGTTATTTCTAACGCTAGCCCAAACCGTAAAAGTTCAGTAAAGTTAATACATACCATTTTAAGTATACCAAATTCGCGTATTTAAATAATTGGCTTATTTTAATACGTGAGACACTCATTCGTGACAAAATAATAGGCATCATTTCTTCAGATAAATTGAAAAATGAAAAACAACAGCTTCAAGCACGATGGTCTTCATTACATACTTGTTGGATAATATACGATTCATCACACATTTTCGTAATATCATGAAGGTGATAAGCCAGTTGCAAGATAATTAATACACCATAATGTCACGAACCGTACATTCGTAAATGGTACTAGAAGTAAACTTACCATACCCCTACCTTAACGAAACGATACTCACTACGACAACCACACATCCCCAGACACCCCCCCCCCCCTCCCCCCCGCTAAACATACAGGATAGAAATAGCGATCGTTAGGCTTAGGCTTAGGACTAGATAGAAATTTAAGGAAAAAAATAAGTAATCGAGAGGACAAACAGTTTGCTAAGTATAAATTACAAAATCAAACCCCACCAAAAAGAGAGCGCTGAAATAGGTTAAAGATATTATCAAAATTACTTCAGAGGCGAATCAGGGACCAGAAGTTAGAAAACAGAAGAAAAAGAGGTAACATTTTTTCTTAGAAATTATAGGGACACAGAAGGAAAAGCAAAGGGGCCACAGGAAGCACAGTTGGTGCTACAAACTGGAAGAAGGAAAAAAAAGGGGAGGGGACCCTACCACTCAAACGTTGCCACAGTTCAACTGACTAACAGACATGATGGAGCTAATCGTACATGGTACTAGAACTCAACTTACCTTACCCCACAACTTCTACCTGAACGAATCGATACTCACTACGACAACCACAAAGCCCTAGACCCCCCCCCCCCCCCCGCTAAACAGACAAACATACAACAGACAGAACTATAAATTTTTTTTGGGAACAAAAAATGTCCGGGTTAAAGCAGAGAAAAAAAAGGGTGTCGTACGATCTAGTATTTTTCGACGTACAGCTGAAAGCGGTACGACGAACAATACAGGTACAATAATATCGTAATAAGGAAGAAAAAGAAATCGGTTCAGCAAAGTAAATCTTATCGACACCATCAAGTTGGAGTCATAGTACGATAAATTCACATTCTAGAGCGTAGTAAACCCTCTTAGAATTTAGTAAAATAACTGATGAGGCTGCATATTTCGGGCGAGTCAAGCGAAAGAATTATTTTGCTAAGACTAAATAGGTTAAATAACATGTTTAGTTTGCGTTAGGAAAAAGGAAGAGTAAAAATACATTGTTAGGATTTTTTTTTGTTAAAAGTAAAGGAAAATAAGTTAGATGTAAAATAGTATAAAAGATATTGAGCTAGAAACCATATACTAATACAGATCTTTTTGCATGTTCCCATGGACGCTATGATGTAAGCCACACAAACCACTGCACCAAGAGCACCAGAGCTGGAACCCAAGCCACCCCCAAGACACAAACTTGTCAGAGCTACAACGGAGAGAGCTAGCCAAAGCCGAGGTCCTGGGCAGACGAACCAAAGAGCAGGTCCCTTTACAGTCAAAAACAAAGGGATGCTGGGCTCAATGGTCAACCCATCGATCGGCAATAGCTCAACTAGGCCGCGAGGTAGCAGCCGACATACCAGAAGAAGACCGATAGTTAAAACCGGTCTTGGAAGCAGCATCAACGATTAGGGGCAATCCAGGGATGCAGCTAGCGCAGATGGGGCGGTGTAAGTGTGAGCAAGCAATCGGACAATTGGACTAGTATTTGTGAGGGAACATGCAGGGTTATTAATTTAGATCGACAGTTTAGTAAATTTTGGTTAACACATTCTGAAAATCAAACTCTGTTAATTATTAGAGATACACTCTATTTAGTTCGATACTTCAAAATATTTTCATTATCTTATCTACATTTGGAATCGTTTTTTTATAGATCGGTAGTTGAAGTTTTATGTATCTAAATAGGTATTTAGACTATATCTCATTTGATATCTTTTTTTTGAACTTTTATTAATTTGTTTTTTACTGTTTTGAAGTTGGTAATGACGATGAACATTTTGAGTTCTGGCGATTAAAATTGTTAGCTTTTAAGTTAGTTCAGGTAACTTAACAAGGTAGAGAAGGACCATATTTCGTTTAATTCAGGGAAAGAATTTTTTTGGTGGATCGATTTTGAAAACTGGGGACCAGTTTTTTCTAAAAGGGGGGGATGTCACAAAGAAGCAAAAAGACATAAAATTGCAGCGTCCTTAGAAATGGTCGGCCGATGACCGGTTTAGTAACCAAGGAATAGTTGACCCAAATTTATAAATCATAGATCGTAAATTTGTTCAACAACTGGGTACTTCGAACCGCTGATTGACGTCATCGAAAAGAACGTTGCAATGTATTGGAAAAAAGTGCTGACGAAAAGAGAAGTAAGCTCGAGGATTTTTGGGCTAGCGATGAGGACTTGCTCGGTGGCTTGCACGTAGGCAAGACTCCAAGATTCTTTGGAAGTTCGGGTTGATCCTTTTTGGGGGCGTTACGTCAGATAGACGAACGACCACCCGTCGAAGAGTAATTAAGTGTTTTCCCAAAATTTGTTATCGACGGAGTACAAAGAAGAAAGTTGTCCTAGAAGTCCTTGTTGTCCTAAGAGAAGCCACGGGTACGCATAGGAGTACCCCTAAAGTACGTTAAATTGGTTGGCACGATACGGTCCTTCTCTACACTTGACCTAGGTAAGACCCTTTTGTTATAACGGTGTTTGTTTTCATATTAGTCATTTCAGTTAAGTAGTAGGGTAATTTTAAGGCACAGAAAATAGAAGTTTACTTGAATCCCATCTTCTTATTTTAAATATAAACCCCCCATATCCTTGAAAAGCCCCCGTTCAGTGAGAAAATCAGCATAGGACCCTTCGGGGGAGGTAACGACGACCCGGTACCCATTTAAAGATTAGAGATTTAAAGCGTAAATTAACGCCCAGTCGAAATAAAGTAGTATTCTACAATAAATGAATGCCCATCTATCATCATCTTTTAAATAATTAACCCAACAGTTTAAACATATTTCGTGACAATAAATAAGTTGCAAATCCCAGTAGTACCTCAAATTGGTATGTTTTAGCCTGATCTAGTGCAATGAGAAGAAAGAACAATTAAATAAATTATTGTGCCAAATGCGAACATGTGGTTCGTCTGCTAAATGATTTTGCCTTATACCTATACTTCACAATTGTACCTTCTACTACTGTGCGAAAAAATAACATATGACTACATCAAACTTAAGATTAGTTCAAAATGCGAATATAATGTTCTGCTTTGAATGTACTAATTATTTATAATTATGTATACAGGGTGCAATGACTTTTTTTTAATTTCATTTCAATGCTTGAAGGGGAATATTGATCGAATCCCAATTTTAAAGTCGTTTCAAATAACTTTGGATAGACTTAGTTTTGAACCAATCTAAGGTTTTCTCATAAAAAAGTTCCTTAAGTGGCTAATTGTTATGGCATTATGGCTCATTTATGGCGTGGTTTATACATAGCGAGCTAAAGTCAGCTGTCAGCGCATTGCCAGCCTCAGGTAACACAAGAAAAGATATGTAGTAGCTATAGTTTCTGAATCTCAAAATTATAGATTGTATTATAATAGTGTTAAGAATTAGCCACGCGGCTTCGAGAGTATTCCCGCGGCAACCGTTAACCATAAAGCACCAAGCCAAAGAGGTAAATAAATCAAATATGGCGGGTTTGAAGCCCCATTATATGGCATTTTTTAGATGTATGAGACCTCAGTGTCATATCCTACATGGCCAAGTACGCTTGACAATTTGTCAAAGCTCAATCGATCAATGTCAATGCCAGTTTATTGTCAAACTCGATTTCAAACTCCAAGACGGAAGAAGCATCAGTCTATCTCACTCGCCTTTGGGAATAAAATGGCACGGAATGAAAGAAAAGAGAAACTAAAAAAATTTCATAAATTCAATAAAAGCTAATAATTTCATCATAAGTGAGTTTTGCTTCGTTTTTCTTTGTTGTTATGGTTATGGTTTGTGTTTGTTACTAACATAATTTCGTAACTTGTGTAACTAAAATTTATAAAAAAACTCAAAAACTCAAAGCAGCAACACAAAAAGCTTAACTACTTCAATGTTGGATATTGGTACGTTTTACTCTTGAGGGCAGCTTCAGCAAAAAGAACAAAAAAAGTAGTTAGCAATGGCGTTTATCAGATAAAAAAAAACAGACAAAAACAACCTTTAAGACTGCAACTTCGCTAAATGTTGCTAGCAATCACGCTTTTGATTTCGAGAATTGCAAAATTTTGGACGTTGAGACCATTACCGTAAAGGCTTGTAAGTGAAATGATACTCATTTCCTTGAATAATACGGTGAATTGCAGGACTGACACACAGTTGTTATTGTAGCCCTGAGGAAGACCTAAAAATAAAGGTCGAAACGTTGGCGATTTCGAGAAAGTGAAGTGGCTATTTGTCCTACACCTACGATCCAACACCTTTCTAATTATTGATAGGACGCAAAACGCAATATAACTACATGCTAAGTTAATAAAAATAAATGAGTATTGATGCCGGTTTTCTGAAATGTATGTATTTTTACAAAAAAAATGTTTTTTGTCTCCATACTGTGTTTTGGAAATGAATGTTGAGAAGTTGACTAAGCCTCGTATCAGGAATTAGGTAAGAGATCTAGATATTCTTGTCCAATCATTTACATATCGAGTGCTAATTGGTGTTGTTTATTGTTGTTTTATATTTACATCATCTGATTTAACATCATATTTATTCTATTGCGCCTTCCATATATTAATATTTGTTCTAGCCTTGATAAAGAGTCAAATAGAGATGGAAACGTCGGCAAATTTGCAATCTTATAGGTTGTTTTTTTGTCACCACTATCATCTGTAATGTGAACGTGTAAACGTGTAAAAAAAAAGTGAAGGGGGGCAGCGGGCAGCTTCGACAAAAAATAGTAAAAGTACGTATATGTGGCACTGGCAAAGTGGTTAGCATGGATGTGGTCTATCCGTCTAGGGGCAAGGCTATAGGAGTTCATGGCAGAACTGGGGCTAATCTCGTGTCTCATGAAATGCGTAAACTATGATACTATGATCTATGATCCCTGAGAATATGCATTTAGCTCCAACTCCAGAGCTTGCTTAAGTAGTGGGTGCAAGCTATTCCACAAAATGGTACGTAATCTGTGTGTGTATGTGTCTTGTAATTTATTAACCATATCATCTGCTAGTGTTACAAAAATTTGAGAATCCACTAATTTGAGTTTGTAACGCGAGGATTTATTGTACAGTCCATCTCTGCCCATTTACTTGCTCCGGTCCTGCTGTTTTATTTGCAACACTAACCGTGGTGCTGCGCCGCTTTGACGCAGGGGGAAAAACGTCACGACGAGAAGAGAGAGAAAAAAAGGAATTCTCCCGTACACACTTCGGTTTAGTAGTTAAAATGTTTGATTTTTTTTATTAAATGTTTGGATCAATAAAGTTACTTCGTAATATGTTGTAGCCTGTTTTCATGCTTCATACTTTCTTCTCACCCATCAGCCCTTAATGAAAGCTGTTTATGGTTTCCACTAATTTGTGATCTTTACTAAAGCATATGCTTCTAAACATATACCCTATGGTTACTGTTAAACTTTTTAGTACCTCGATATTTACCATAGTTTGTACTGATATCTTTTAAAAGAGAAAACTAGTCTTGATGTCAAAGTGTAAGCTTTGATCAAGAGTTTACTGCTACCTACATTTTGGAATTTATTTAATTCCTCCCTCAGGAGAATGGCTAAATTGAGTGCAAGCCCTTGTAGAAAGATCAACTCATTGATCATCAGACAAACGGGACTCTAAAATTCAATCAAAAGACCCCTTTAAAATTTAATTTTAATCAAAACTAACTGCCGTATTAGGGCCCAAAGTCAGTCGCCGCCATTTTGAAGAGCAGCGGCGACCAAAACCGAAGCCGGCCCAAGAAAAACTAATTCCGGTCAATATAAGGGGGTAATTGACCGGGCCCATTAAGAACTCCAGGATCGTTAAAGTCAATAATTTGAGAAGCAAAAGTCTCTCTAGCTCTAGGCGGACGCATTAAGGAACAGAATATCCAGATCATCACCGATACAGGAGCAGACGTGACCACTGTAAGGCCAGATAAACTTATAGGTTATACCATACGACCATTGCCCAACAGAATTTATTTATCTTGGAAACGGATCTCATCCGGAAACATGGAACCTCCTATGATCATAAACGAGATATTCTCACATCTGGGTATGAAAAGTTCGCATTAACCAATGGAAATGCGGGAACCAGCGAACGGCTACTGATATCTCGAAACTCAGAACAGATTATTACAGTGACCCCTAAAATGATCCTGGGTGCTCCATTGGACTTGTAAACCTAACCTGGATTTGAGAACTGAAATCATGGTGGCACACGAATAAAGCGATGCCAGTTCGAGTGGCAAATACTGGAGAAAAGAACATTAGGCTGTGTGTGTGTGGGAGCAGAAACATTGTTGATGCTTTCAAACGCCATTGGAGTCACATCTCAAAGGAGCAGCTCGAAATAGACATTAAATTTGTTATGACTGAATCTGATATTTTTAATATCAATGGCAACCACACTCAAACTGATTTAGTTGTCCAAAAGATTAACACGGAGAATGCTCAGCCAATACGTCAACATCCACCAAGGGTTCCTCTGGCCAAACAACAGGAAGTCAGCAATTTGCTGAATGAAATGCTGGAAGGGGGCGTCACAGAGGAATTATCTAGTCCATGGTCATCGCCTGTGGTTCATGTTAATAAGAAAGATGGTTCGACAAGGGTTCTGAGTCGACTACAGGAAGCTTAATGATGTGACCAAGAAAGACAGCTACCATTGCAACGTATAGATGATACTAGCAACTTTATCAGGATCAAAGTAGGTTCTCTACTTTAGATTTAAAAAGTGGATATGAAGGTGGTAACTGAAGATTGCTCCTGAAAAAGGTTCCTGATTAGAACTAAACATGGAGCATTGAAATGGCTATTACAAATGAAAAACTGAAGGTCAAATAGTCGGATGGAAGAGGCAACTACCGTTCTTGGATCTCCTAATTACACGATACCCATTAGATATAATTTTCGAGGTGTACAGAAAACCCTCCTTTACAGACAGCCCTTTTAATCCTCCGTATACAGATATGGCTTTTAACTCGCTTTTCTATAGGCTCTTCAACCTTCCTCAGAACAAATCGGCTTTCAACAAAGAACTAGATGTAATCAAATATATTGCGTCGAGTAAGGGTTTCCCGATTAAACAATTAACAAACTATATTTTAAATTCCTTAACAAGTACCAGTTAACATAACATTTTGCACAACAAGTCGAGAAACCAAGAGCATAAGTTTAAACGTCTTACTTTCTTTGGTGCCATTTCTTTGCGTCTTGCAAATCTTCTTAAAACCGCAGACGTCTCTATTGCTTTTGAGATTAAAGACAAGGCTCTCAAAATCTGGAGTGTAATGTTTGAGAGGTACTGATTGCCCAGCTGTGTATGTGGGCCAATCGGAGAGAAAGATATCAACAAGGGTTAGAGAACATAAACGATGTTATAAAAAACATAAAAACTCAGACATCGAAACTAACTCGGCATTTGCTAACAATTTGATCTCTTCTGGGCATGAATTTCCGGGACCTACAGGAGTTGACATTTTGCATGTGTGTTTTAAGGGCAAAAAACTTGACCTTCTTGAGAAAATGGACATTGGCAGAGCAAAATGGAAATTGGGACAATTGCATTAACGATGTTTTTAACTTTGAGTCTCATCAACGTTTTCAATAATTTAAAAGGCGAAACCAATGAAAAGGCACTCTTTATATATAAAAACTTTAAATACATTTTAATAATACCTCCATTTACAAATAAACATTCCAGCGCCCTATTTATGACATGAAAAAGAAGTGCCGTAGTTTTAACGTAGCCAAGTAAGTTTTAATCTGTTTTATTCATGTAAGTATACTTAAGCGGTTGTTTTGGTTGTTTTCTGTAGCTGACTTGACGTCTGGTGATGCTTCACGGCGAAAATCGAGTCGCGTAATATACTACTTCCCACATAACATTAAAAGAATATTCACGTTCCTATCACATTCCCTCAAGCTACCCAAAAAGAACATTCTTTAAGTAATATGAAGGTATCATGATTGTAGTGTTCTCTGGAAGAATGTCCAAAAAGTACGTTTTTTGTCATGACCCCACATATCACGTACTTTTCGGTATGATAATATCACATGACAAGGAGGTTACTGAAAAGAAGTTCTAATGAATAATATGGTAAGAACGTTCTTTAAAAGAACTTAGTCAATTAAGTAAAATATTCATATCCCGTTTATTAAATTACCAATAAATAAAAAATAATAGTGATAATTGTGTGAAGTGAATTTTAAGTATGAAATAAATTTTAAAAGTTGCGTTTCCTACGTGTGTTCTGTAAAAAGTTCATTCCACACACATTTTATTGTGAAAGTAGAGCGCTTTACGGATTATAACTAGAACGTCCTGAGTACTTGTAAGCTCTGAATGATAATATTTCACCTGAATATCACATGTGCTTCTCCTGTAAGGCTTATTCTTCTCAGGTACTAGAAATGTCCTAAAGTTTCATAGATGGTCCAGATTTATCATATCACAAAAGAATGTGTTTATCACGTAACAGTGAGAAAGATGTCGCGGGACACGTTCTCCTGTGATATTCAAGTTTCAAATGATAATTTTTCACCGAATATCACATTCCATCTCCTCGAAGGCATATTCTTGTCAGATGATAAGAATGTAAAATTGCTAAGTGGGTTATTACCCATTCACTTATTTTTTGTCATCTAGTTACCTTTGAAACCCTCATTTTTTATATCCTCATTTATATATAATATATATATAAATGACTGATGATATATAATAATAACTGAATGGCTTATAAACTGCTCAATTTAAAGTTCGGCGCAAACAATTTTTCGTGTCATTTTCAATCAGCTGTAACGGCACAAACAATTTTTCGTGTCATTTTCAATCAGCTGTAACTTTTTAAGCAATGAATTGTTTTAAATACAATTTGCACGGTCTGAAACCTCATTTCCTCTAGATTAAGAAAGTGGATAATTTAGAAATAAAAACGGACAAAGGCGCACATTTTGCAATAATTTTTTTTTTATTTTCGCCATTGGCGCGCTTACCAGCACGTCGACATATATTATTTGAAAAAAGTAGCACGTCACTGATTTTTTGCAAAAGGAAACTTAGTTTTTTAATACCCATTCTACTGTAAAGAAAATAGCCCTCTTTGGTTTTTTTAGTACGACGCACCGTTTTCTAGTAAATAAATAAAAATCTCTCGTGGAAATGTGCGCCGTTCATAGTAGTCAAAACGTACAAAATTTCAATCAAATATCTCTTACGCTTTCGGAATAATCAATACATATGTATTTTGAGATTCTAATTTCAACACCCTGTAACTTTTTAACGAAGCTCGATAGGTAACACAATTGTATGACAGAACACCCTTAAAATCGACCAAAGAATATGAGATTTCATTTTCGACCACCCATTATGATTCACCCCGTATACTAATTTTGTCAAGTCCGTACCTGTAATTCAGTAATCACTTTTAGAAAACTCCCTTCTTGAGGAACAATTTGTAGATAATGCTGTCGATCCAAAGCATAAAAATGATAATCCGTCAACTTGTCCGCGAATTACGACGATTTAAAAAAAATACTAACGAAATTTTTAAGAATATTTTGATTCCCTCTGTATAAGTTCTAATACCTTAAAAACAAAAAATGACAAAAACGTCTAGAGATATTGATGTTGGCTATCTGCGACGGCATCACTCAATTTCCCTTTACGTCTAGAAAGGTTATTTTATTTAATATTGTAATTATAAGTCACGAGTATCAACAATAATGGCATCATATTTTTTGAATGCTAGTATACTAGAAAAAACGGCATTTATTTTTTAGTTTTTTGAATGAGTAACAATCCGCAGACAATATGTCAACAAATGAGGGAAACACAGTAAGATTCTTTACCGCTTTTTCGAACTACGACGATTTAAAAAGATCAGCAACAAGAATTTCACACATTTTACGTTTCGCTCTGTATAAAAATTCAGAGTGCTTTAATAAAAAATCTGGCGAAAAGGTCCCGAGATATGGATGTTGGCTTACTCCTAACCTGAAAACGATAAGGAAAAAATAGCTTATTGCGAAATGGCAAAACATCAAAATTTTGAAATTTTTTATCACTTTGTTTCACAGCCTATATAATAAAGATAATGTCGGCTTTTTTTTAAAATTATCCGCTTCTTTAATCTAGACGAAATGAGGTTTCAGACCGTGCGAATTGTTTTTAAAACAATTCATTGCTTAAAAAGTTACAGCTGATTGAAAATGACACGAAAAATTGTTTGTGCCGAACTTTAATTTGAACAGTTTATTTGCCTAGACTTTGACACTAAACTCTCACATTTAGATAGATAGGGGTAGTACTACGATTTTCAAATTGAGCATCGCCCATACGAAAACGCTCATGGATTGTCTAGAAGACCGTGTAAAAGAAACTCGGAGTTGTCAAAGGGCAGAGCAGCGTGAAGGATTTCCTTCTGTGAGGAGAACATCATTACACGCATAATTTTAGCAAAAATGACTAATAAGCCGGAGTGGCGAGAAATTTCTGACAAGAGTACAAATTTGAAGGAATTATGGGCATCGTGGGACTCAATTAGAATAGAAAATGGATTACTGAAGAGTAAAATGTATATCAGATTTTAGATCTTTATAGCACGGTAACAAATTCGCACAGAGAAAGTTATATGTTATTGGAAAGCTTATAGCCCGCTTACCCTTCCATTGTGTCAGCAATACTATATTTTCAGTTCCAATTGTAGGACTCTAATGGAAAGACACTAAAAACCTAAAAAAAAACTAAATGTTTCCATTAATTTCCATTAATAGAGAAAAGGTATCGCCATTATATCCATGAAGATGTATGGATTCAGTCATGCCAAACTCATTATGGGGCCATAGATTTCTGTGCATCTCCGAACTAACGAAAATAGGAAATTTCGAAATAATGGCCATATTTGATTTCAAAACTTATGTTACTCTACATCCTGCATACATATTTAATCTTTCTAGATATGGATTTCGATTTCTGCTCATAAATACTACTATGTCTTGATCGATACTTCTTATAAATTCTAATATGCATGCCTACAGATCAATGAAATAAACTGTCTACCAACCTGCTTGAATAGCCTCTTAAAAACTGAATGGCTTTTCATCACTTGATTGAACTACCCTATGTAATAATTTAATCATTTGCACCAACTACCTTTTGATCTTAATAAAATATTCTTTAGAAAAACACATCAATAATAAAAATTATGCACCTCATCTGTTATTTCGGTCCAAAGCCTGTTTTCAGACAATTGTAATCAAATGCTTTGAAAAAAATTCTATACATATGTATACATGATGTCCGTTTTACGAACTCAACCATGGGGATCTCGGTTATTTGAAGAGAAAAGAAGTCAGTTAAATTAGGACAAAGTTGCGCATTTTTGAGCTTTGTAAGATGCCGTTTTAAAAACCGATAAAAAATTCCGATTACTTCCGGAAATAACCGGAAAAAAGCAAAATTTCGAGAAAACGTTTTAATTTTTTTTTTGGACTTATTTGAAGAGAAAATTGAAAATGGCTGGCACATTGTCATAACCACTTTTTAGCCTCTATAACATGGCGGAGTTAAATTTGAATTCCGACGTTACGATTTTCCGGAACCATTATCAATTTTGTTTTCTCTTATGGGCGCCATCTTGGATTTTCACATATTTAAATTCAGCTCTTTTTTCTGGTTACGATGATGTATCACATGTTAAGATTAGGACTAGCAGTTTGATGGAAATATGAAAAATAGTTTTTTGGCGAAGAGTCCTTGTAAATAATATACGGGGTGTTCATTATAAAACTTCATCTAGTTGGCTGTGAAATGTCAAAAGAAAAGGACAGAGAAACAAAAGTCCATTTATTTTTATTATATCATCCTTTTCTGTCTAAATTTCATAGCCTGCCAGATGAAGTTTTATAATGAACACCCCGTACATGCCTTTGCTTTGATAAACAAATGATTCGATATTCCGACTGGGTGTCGCTTAACGTCACCTACATTTACAAATTTACAATGACAATGTGCCAGCCATTTTCAATTATCTCCTCAAATAAGTCCAGGAAAAAATAAAAAATGTTAAGGTGAATGGTTTGGTTTGGATCAATAAAACGGCTACGGGATGTGAACCGTTATAATTATCGACGTTTCGGCTCTAAAACAGAGCTATCCTCAGGACAATATAACACTTGCCACTCCCTGTGCGTCAGACTCAAAATAGTTATTGTAGGACATCTTATGTAGAGGGTGTCCCGTAAGCACATGATCAAAAGGGTACTACGACATTCTTTAGGTCAAAAGATGACAATTTGACCTAACTGTCATTAGGAAAATGTGTCTGGTTCCGGTGCTATTGATGGTCAAAGTTCTTGAACAAGAAAATGTTTTCTGTAATATCTGAAAAACGTTTCGATGTGAAAACTTGCTGTGGATTTATTTCTAAGCAAGGCTCATGTTTTGATGAAACAACCACGTCTATCCGCCTTCGGCAAGTGGTAAGTTCTTCAGTATCTTGATTCAAAAATTACTAAATCTTTTTATTTCGCTGTTGGAATCAGTTACTTTTTTTAATGTGGCGCATGGTCCTTTTTCGAGACTTTAGTGCTCTTGGTAAAATCTTGTAACATTCATGGTTTTTACGCAAAACATTAACCAGTTAACTTAGTTCGCTGATGACTGTTTGGGAGTCGTCTCATCGGACTCTGTGACCGCCTTGGATGCCATGACCAACACGGCGCTTTCGCGGCTCAATGACTGGTTTGGAGCGAACGAGCTATATTTGAATGTTCAGAAGACCAATGTCATGGTGTTCCACTGCTCGCGGAGCAGACGCGATCTTAATATTAAGGTTAGATCGGACGGGAAAATTGTTGAAACTCGGAAGCACCTTAAATTTTTGGGCCTCGACCTGGACGAGACTCTCGCAGCAGCGCTCAGCAGTCAGCTGGGAGTTTCAGTGCCGGTCGCTCTCCTCAAGGTTGAATGGGGTCTGCTTTCTTGATAGAAATTTGAGAAAAATTTTAATGCTCAACGGATTTGTTATTAACTTTTATTACGCGCAAGTTCACTCTAGAATGCTCTACGGTATTCTGTTTTGGGGAAACTCACCTCATATAATATCGGTATTTAGATCACAAAAAAGGATTGTAAAGTGCATCTCTGGGGTATCGCCTGGTGTTTCCTGCAGGCCACTGTTCAGGAAATTGAGAATATTGCCTTTGCCATGTGAGTACCTTCTGGAGGTGAGCCTCTGGGTATATAAGAATAGAAATAATTTGCAAAAAAATTACGATTTTCATAGTTATGAAGCACGAAACAGGGACTGTCTCATTTTAGAGAAAAGGAAATTAGAACTTTCAAGGAAATATTTTACTCATACGGGGGTCAGAATTTTTAATAAACTTCCTCATGACAAGGAATGAATACGCTAGCAGTGGGATTTTTTAAAACAAACTGGAGACGTTTCTTCTCGACGGGTGCTTTTATGACCTGAACGAGTATCTTTTGAGTTGAATGGCCTTGGTTGGGTTTCTCGGATATCGACTTTGTAAAAATTTAATTTTTTGTTTCATTCTTTTGTATTTAATGTTATGTAATATTTTGTGGATACGTTCCCATGTTGCACTACGTATAAGTTTCTTTCTGTTATATGTATAAACAGAATTAGCAAATAGAGGATGCTCTTGTGTCAAGAGCAATACCGGTTTACGTGACAAAATCCATAATACATTGTGTATTCTAAGTTGTGGGATAATAAATATATTATTATTATTATTATTATTAATGCGAATATCGTAGTAATCGGTGATTGGAAAATAAGTTTAATGTCAATAGAAATCTGCGACGACAGTATAATTTTGTTTTATTAAATAATTTCTCTTTAAGTCTGGGTTTATCCAACATCCTGGACCCCAGCCAGCGGGCGATTCTAAGAAAATGGAAATTACAACAAATGTTCGATATGGCCGCCATTTTCACGAATGCATAGCTGGATCCTTCGAATGAAATTGAATTGAACCCTCCTCAACATTTCTGAATCATCCCGAATTACGTTCGCCTCGTTCTGAATCCTACGTAATAACTCTTCCTCGGAGTCCACTGGAGTAGCATACACTTTACTCTTTAAGTCACCCCATAAAAAAAAATCTAATGGTGTTAGGTCGGGAGACCTAGGAGGCCATTCGATGGGAACATCTCTCCCTCTTCATCCGAACCATTTGTGCGGGAAAGTATAATTTAAATGTGTAGTTACATTTCTACTAAAGTGTGGAGGAGCACCATCGTGCATGAACCACATCTGAGCACGGAAATTGAGAGGGACGTCCTCCATTAGAACCGGCGAAGTATTCCCTAAGAATTCGAGATAATTTTCACCATTTAAGCGGCGAGGCACGATATAAGGACCCAGAAGAATGTCTCCGACAATTCCTCCCCCACCCACACATTTATTCGAAATTCCAGCTGAAAGTGGTTAATACGCCTCGCATGAGGGTTTTCTTCTGCGTAATGATGGAAATTAGGTGAATAATTAAAAACACCACTTCTGGTAAATCCAGCTTCATCAGTGAATAAAATATTCCCGGTAAAATTTGGGTCAAGCGCCCGCGCACCTTAAATAAAGTGGCAAAATTGAAGTCTTCTATCAAAGTCGGGTGGTAGAAGCTCCTGAACAGGCGTCGCATGGTATGAAGGAGGTGCCGTCTTATGATGCGATTATCTGCACTTTTTGGTACGCCAAATTCCAGTGCCAAACGGCGAGTACTAATACTTGGATCTACAGCGACCCTATTTAATTAAAATGTCCTCTTCAACAGCCGCATTATGAACTTCAGCAGGACCCACACGGTCAACGCCTCGAACACCAAATTGCCCTGTCTCTCGCAAACTCCGTTCAATCCTCGCAAATATCCGGTAATCTGGAATACATCGATTTTGATATCGCGCAGCGTAGATGCGAACACTCTCACGCAAGTTCTCTTCGCAAAACCCTAAGACTTTGACCATGTTGGTCATTTCTTCAATAGAAAACACATTTTTTCAAACTCTCAGGCCAACGTCAAAATCTTGATAGTTACCTCATAATTATCAAGTTAACTAGTGACTAAGTTATTTGAAATAAATGTGTAAAATGGCAAATAGCAGGAAGACATAACATGAATGAAAAACTATGAATGTTTTACCAAGAACACTAAAGTCTCGAAAAAGGACCAGTGCATCACATTAAAAAAAGTAACTGATTTCAACAACATAAAAAGTTCTAGTAATTTTTGAACCAAGACACTGAAGAACTTACCACTTGCCGAAGGAGGATAGACGTGTTGTTAGATCAAAACATGATCTCTGCTTAGAAACAAATTCACAGCAAGTTTAATTAAAATCCATCGAAACGTTCTTCAGATATTACAGAAAACATTTTCTTGTTCAAGAACTTTGACCATTAATAGCACCGGAACCAGACACTTTTTCCTAATGACAGTTAGGTCAAATTGTCATCTCTCGATCTAAAGAATGTCGTAGTACGCTTTTGATAATGTTCTTACGGGACACCCTGTATAAAGTGAATACTGATATTTCCACTATAGTTTGTTAGTGTAGTTTGGAAGACGGAGAAGACGTGTGTGTAAATAGTGTCACAGCTAAAGCAGAATGTGCTTTAGCTGAGATACTATCTACATCTGTGATCACCAATAACTGCTGCTCAAAAATAAAAAAAAGTTTTCTCGAAATTTCGCTTTTTTGACGATTATTTCCGGAAGTAATCGCAACTTTGTAATTTTTAAACCGGCACCTTACAAAGCTCAAAAATGCGCAACTTTGCCCTAATTTAACCGACCCCGCATCTCTTAAAATAATCGAGATCCCATGGTTGAGCTCGTAAAACGGACACCCTGTATAAAATAACGAGGACAAACACTCATCTGGGTACTAAGGAATCAAGGACAGTTGCAACTCTGGCGACTACTACATTAAACTTCACGCAGCTCTTGACAAAGTTAACAGCAGTGTTGTAAACTTTGTTTGTTTGTTGTTTGCTTGTTTTCTAAATGGCTCTGCTCCAGATGGGCAATTTGCCAGCTCATTCTTGGAATTTCGAGTTGTAAACTTTCTTTTCAATCGCTTTTTTGTTCTAGGTTTTGTCACTCACTAATACACTAAATGCTTAGTAAAGTCTATCGTTTTGAGTATTACCGTTACGCAATCAATATAAATTCAATAAGTAAACGTTTTTTTTTGTTACCTAACATATACCCCTATCACACATTTTTGGATATTACTAATTAGTAATTATAATTATTGTGATCAGTGGTTTGCACACAACGTCTATTCGCCTCAATCACTGTACCTGCAAGTGTTACCTTTCCAAGATTCACTGCACATTATGTTATTTTCGGTCCATATCCGAATTGTCGTCCAATTTATCCCAATCAAACGCTGAAAGATTAATCTTCCCATTCAACACTCCCAAATTCTTAAATCGCACCTCGAAATCACTGTCCCTAGACTTCAGTTTTTCGAACCTAGCTAGAAGTAGTTTTTTGGCAAAGTCGTACAGTTCAATATCCAAATTGTTTAGTTCTGCTATTTTGGCGCTCTGCCTGGGTGTTAGTGATGTTATAGTGGAGCTGGACACGGTCGTGTTATTCTGCTCAAATGGAATGGCGAATCGAAGATTGAAAGTTTCCTCGAATATATATTGGGAGATCTTCTGGTATTCGGTTAAGCCGAAAAAGGCCATCGATTGAAGGTTTTTCTTGGCGCTGGCCAACATTATACGATCTCTGTCCGCTTTCGGCAAGTAGTCTCTATTGTAACATCCTGAAAGAAATTAAAAATTGACTATGAATATTAATTGAAAACTACCAATTTTTCAGTTTTATCGCCACTTGCAAAATAAAGAAATTACAACGTAACAAAGACATCAACACAATGTAGACAACAAAAGTCATTCATAAAATTACAAAAATACTGTTACGATGAGCAGGAGCCTTCACGTCTCGCGCCCTAGCCGGGCGCTGCAGCATGGGAGTGTCACGAGTTATTTATTGCTCTGTTTGTTTAGAACGCAGTTATTTACGACCTTTTTTTTATGTGTCTCGTTTTAATTAGTTTCTTCTAAGGATATTCTAGGCTGTTCTGTATTTTTAGGATTTTGAATAAAAGGCGAATAGCGCCGCAGTTAGAGTAGTCTTATTTTAATCGAGCTATAAGTATGCTAAAGTATCAAACGATAATAGAAGGTTATAAAGTGTTAAGTAGTGAGTTATTTAGTAGTCGAATTGTACCTGTGTGTATTTGTGGGATAAATAAATAGTGTTTTCGTGTTACTGGAATTATTGAACCCTGAGTTCGCAACAATTGGTGTCAGAAGTGCGATTCCAGTGGGATTTGACTACTAATAGTACTGAACTGTAAGTGAGTGCTTCATTGCCGGACATTACGTGTTTATGCCAGTGACTAGAAGCCAGCATCAAGCAATGCAGGATCAACTTGCCACCCTGCACTTCCTCATTCAACAACAGAAGGAGGAGCAGGAAAAACGTTATAAGCAACAAAAAGAGGAACAAGAAAGACGTGATCAAGTACAGGAGCGCGTCAACAATAGAAGGAAGAGCAAGAAAAACGTGATCAAGTACACAGGAGCGACGTCATCAACAACAGAAGGAAGAGCAGGAAAAACGTTATCTAGAACAAAAGGAAGAACAGAAACGGTTCAAAGAAGAATTAGTGAACCATCTCGCAGCTAGGGAGCAACAATTGGAAAAAAGAATAATGCAAAGGACTCGAAGCTGTCAACCAGAGGGTTCTCGAGCTAGAAAAGAAATTCCGGGAAGAACTTGAGAGCGACAACGTGTCTACAGAGAGTTTTAGCAGAGCCAACGCTAAAATTAAGCCTCCCGATTATGACGGTACTTCGGCCTGGGAAATTTATAAAACCCAATTTGAGGCAGCTGCAAAAGCTAATGGCTGGTCCGAGCGCCAGAAAGCTACATCATTAGTGGTAGCACTTCGTGGAAAAACGGCTGAATTACTCCAATCCCTGTCGGCAGCTGATCAAAGTAATTATGCAGTTTTAGTACACTCTCTGCAACTACGATTTGGAAATGAGCACAAAGAAACCGTGTTCCAGGCCCCGCTGAGGATGAGACAGCAAAAGTCAGGTGAATCCTTACAAGAATTTGAGGCAGACATAGACAGACTAATTCACCTGGCATACCCATCAGCCCCTGAAAGTTTCCAAACGCAATTTGCCGCTGAAAGGTTCATTGAGGGATTTTGCGATGGTGACATGAGATACCACTTACGTCTAGTAAGGCCTAAGGATATCAGCGAGGCACTAGTTCGGGCCCTGGAATTCGAGGCGTCACGAGTGTCATCTAGTTCTTCTCCATGTGTAAGAATAGCAACTTGCGATGACGAGGAGGATACGTGTATGGCCGAATCCCTGGCAAGTTTACATAAAGCGATGAAGGATATGGCTGTCAATATGCAAGCCTTGTTGGAAAGTTCTCCTCGATCAACACACAATCGGGGCATAAATCGTTTTAACTGCGTAAGACTGGGTCACATCAAGAGTAACTGCCGTAATAGGGCAAAAAGTCCGTCGCCGTCGTTTAGAAGACCGAGCGGCGACCAAGATCGCCCTAGATCCCAGGTAAACTAATTCCGGTCAATGCAAGGGGGCAATTGACCGGGCCCGTTAAGACCCCCAAGATCTTTAAAGTCAATAATTTGGGTGGCAAAAGTCTTACAGAGGCCGGACGCGTTAAGGAACAGAAGATCCAAATTGAACATCGACCAGGAAGGTCTCACGGAAATGCCGATGTCTAGACGGCCATGTAAGGATAGTCGGCATTGTCAAAGAACTGAGCAGCGTGAGGAACTTCGTTCTGCAAGGAGAACTTCGGTAGAAATAAACGATGGTTGGACCACGCAGATGCTTCAAGAAAAACAAATGAATGATCCTGATATTGGACCCATACTCTTGGCAAAGACTGACGACAAGAGACCAGAGTGGCAATAAATTGCTGGTAAAAGTTCAAACCTGTGGGCGCTATGGGCCCAGTGGCACTGTCTTAGAATAGAAAATGGATTACTGAAGAGAGCATGGGAGAGTCCGGATGGCAAGACCGTAGTCAGTCGGTTGTTCCTCGTAGCAGAAAATCGGATGTACTACAGGAAATGCAAGACGGAACCAGTGGAGGTCATTTTGGGGTCAATAAAACCTTGTCCAAAATTAAAGAGCGGTTCTACTGGGTGAATTATAATGAAGACGTCGAATCTTGGTGCCGCAAGTGCGAAATTTGTTGCGCTACAAAAGGACCTCGAACAAGATCACGGGCCGAATGGTGCAGTACACTGTAGGTGCTCCATTCGAGAGGGTAGCAATTGATGTAGCGGGACCATTTCCTCAGACTGAGTCAGGCCATAAATACATCTTCGTCGCCATGGATTATTTCACTAAATGGCCTGAAGCGTACGCCCTGCCTAATCAGGAAGCAGTGACTGTGGCAACGGTGCTAGGAAATGAAACGTTCTGCAGATTTGGAGTCCCTCTCAAACTTCATTCTGATCAGGGCCGAAATTTTGAATCGGCTGTTTTCCAGAAGGTCATGGAACTTCTCGGAATTCGCAATACCAGGACAACTCCTTTGCATCCACAGTCGTCGGATGGGATGGTGGAGAGGTTTAATCGAACCATGGAACATTAATTGTCTAAAATGGTGGCAGATCATCAGCGTGATTGGGACCAACATCTACCTCTCATGTTGATGGCATATCGAGGCTCTACGCATGAAGCCACTGGTTATACTCCGGCGAAAGTGATGTTCGGAAGGGAAATAAGGCTTTTTGCGGATTTGATGTATGGAACACCAGAAAAAGAGTCGCTCAACTCTGAGAATTTTGTGTAGGAGCTCAAGGAGAGGCTTAACCATGTTCATGAACAAGTCAGAAATAAACTGCGGATCTCCAGTGATCGAGCCAAAGCAAGATATGACTTACTGGCTAACTCCCGCGGCTTCCAGGATGGTGATTTGGTGTGGCTGTACAATCCGCGGCGAAAGGTGGGGAAGTCGTCCAAACTTAGCCAAAATTGGGAAGGGCCTTATACAATTATAAAGAAGATTAATGACGTGATGTATAGGATCCAGCGGACCCCCAGGTCAAAGATGAAGGTTGTTCATCTGGATCGATTAGCATGTTACGATATGCAGCGACGCCGCGCCGGGAGGCGGAGCAACATTGGAGATGGGACCTTCGCGACCTATCCGGGCGCCACGTCATGGGTAACTCGAGTGATTTATTGCTCTGTTTATATAGAACGCAGTTATTTACGACCTTTTTTTTATGACCTTATGTGAGAATGTTCAAAAGTTCTTATCAAGATTCTTCTAGGCTTTTCTGTATTTTTAGAATTTTGTATAAAAGGCGAATGGCGCCGCGTTGTAGTAGTCTTATTTTAATCGAGCTGTACCAAACGATAATAGAAGGCTATAAAGTGTGAAGTAGTGAGTTATTTAGTAGGCGAATTGTACTTGTGTGTATTTGTGGGAAAAATAAATAGCGTTTTCGAGTTAAATCGCTACACTGGAATTATTGAACCCTGAGTTCGCAACAATACTTAAAAACGGCATGAGGAAAAATAAATGGCAATAAGCTAACACTACACGAAAACAATGACGAATCCATCCGAGCAGCGAAATTGGACCTCCAAACCACTCCCTATTCAAGCGATCAAACTCCATTAATCGATGCATAGACCACCAACCAACAATGCAGTTGCGAAGCAAGAAGCACGCAAGAAGTAGAAGCACCAAGTAAATTGCAAAGCTCAAGAGACACCTAAAAGAAAGGACTATAAAAGCACAGTTTGAACTACACACCAGTCCTACCAACATATCACTCACTCAATGAATGCAATAGTGGCACAACTCAAAAAAGTCGAAATTCTAGATAACAAAATGTCCGAACTAGAAATTCCAATCTCTACCTAGAACAAAAGTGGCAAAAAATTATTTCCTTTTTTTATCGTATTATACATAATTCATTTTGAAGTCAAAACAGTGTGCTATACAGTGTGGTCCAAATTGGTAATGCATGTATGTGGAATTTGCTTATCTTGATGAGATACGGGTTCAGGTAAATGGGGAAAGTTGTAGAGAATTTAATGAGAAACTCGCACCCGGTTTGCACATTGGAGTATCTCTTACCGTTTTCTGGAAAAATAGAAAAATGTGTGCAACACTGCATTTTTAACTTTGTCCTGTAGCTTCTAAACCGAGCCAAAGGTAGTTTTGCAAATAAAACATTATTAAGGTACTTTTTCACGCACAATATAATGACGTATTCGGAAAAAATCTATCGTCATCCATTTTCGAGTTAAGTATAACTTCGTAAATTCTTATGGACGCCATCTTGTTTTTTTGTACCATAGGAAAGAGCTTAAAAATCCCTTTTCAACGATATATCCATTGATATGATTAACGTATTCCTAGGTGTAAAAATTGAGTTTTTTATTTCTTCTCAAAGTAGGCCTTGGAAAGTTTCGTCGCCATCATGAAAAACAAAAGATCATGGTAGCGCTACGCGTCAAAGTCAAACTGATGCAGTTCATGCTATTAAATATAACACATTTTTTGTTGCATCGTATTTCCTTTTAATCTTACAAAAAATGGCTGTAAATTACGACAATATGGAAAAGTTTGACATGTTGGAGTGCTTTATTAAAACTAACCGAAATCCTGATCTTGCCGTACATACTTATCATGAAAATTATCCAGAAAGGAGACAACCCAATAAGAGGTATTTCTCCAAACTTGTTACAAATTTACGTATGTATGGCAGTTTTGAAGTTTCCCGACGTTAAATTTATGAAAAGGCCCATGTAAACCGTAACCAACCAATTGCAAATTATTTTGATATTAACCCGAAATCTTCCACACGAAAATGCAGCCGTGAGCTTGATGTTCCTAGAACCAGCGTTTTAAGAACGTTAATAAGTCAAAAACATCATCCTTATAAAGCAACTATTGTGCAAGGGCTTCACGAAGGTGATTTGCCAAGAGTTGAATTTTGCAATTGGTACATTGCCAAATGTGGAGAAGATGAGAACTTCAGCGGTAAAATCGTATGGACTGATGAAACATTTATAAGCAGCTGCGGTGCATTTAATAAGGACAATTATCACCAATGGGCTACCGAAAATCCTTTGTTACGTGCCCAGCGCAGCTTGCAGACACGAATTGGTACTAATGTTTGGTGTGGAATTTATGGTAAAATTTTTTTCTCAATGCCTACATATTTATTTACACAGGTATACAAGCGCAGGCCTTTCGTTTCCTATTGACTGCCGTTGAGATTTGCATTGATGTTATTTTATTTTTCATAATAGGTTCATTTCTTTATCACCAATCCCTGAACGGCGAGAGATATTTGGATATGCTAAGAAATTTCTTAGCATTCTTCCTGCAATTAGAGAAGTTGTACCCGAAAACGATTTCCATAACATATGGTTTCAGCAAGATGGTTGTCCCGCTCACAACTTCGGTAGGGTGATAGAATTTTTAAGGGAAAATTTTGGGAATCGTTTAATTTCAAATGGCGGCGCTATATCTTGGCCTGCGCGGTTCTCGGATATTACACCTCTGGATATTTTTCTCTGGGGAGACTTAAAAAATAAATTGTATGAGCTTGAAGTTCCCCAAAACTTGGTAATTTTGGAAACGCGAGCCAGAGAATTATTAAATAGTATTGACAGAAATACAATTAGGATTGTTACTAACAGCGTATTTCAAAGGTGTCAGAAATGTATAGCCAGAAATGGGCAGCATTTTGAAAGATAACCTTTTTCTGTAAGAGTTGAAAGAAATTTATTTTCTGCAAAGTATGTTAGTGATCGAAATTTTTGGCTTTTTCGCAGTAAACTCTAGTTTAAAATGTGCAGAAAGGCAATATTTACTAATTGGAAATTGAAAACGTATCTGCTTCCAAAAAAATATATATTTTTTTGCTTTATAAAATGAGCTTTGAAACAAACAGTGTAATTCAATTGCGGTAGGGGTATTAGCTCTCGGAGTGGTTGTTTCTGATTGTTTCGTTCTTAACAGCTGCAATATTTTTGGAAATATTGAAAGCAGATAAGTTTTCAATTTCCAATTAGTAAATATTGCCTTTTTTGCATATTTTAAACTAGGGTTTTCTGCGAAAAAGCTAAAAATTTCTTTTCCTTTTTTATGTTTAATCGTTTATTGGTGTTGTACGTATTTGATGTTAGTAATAGCTAAGTGTTGATATGCAATTTGTTAATGATATGGTAATAAAAGGTATAATAAATACCTACCCGTAAATCTTGTTTTAGGAACGAATAAATTGAAAGAAATTGTTTCTTTAACAGGATTTGCGAGGGTTATGATTTTATTGCCTTAATGCGACTTAAACTCGCTCTGAGTTTTTCCGAATTAAATGATTCGGGTATACCGCTATGTAAGATTTGATGTACTAAAGTGACTTCTGCGCGACGAGTTTTTGCTGCAGGCTGGGCCCACTTAAATGTTGCCGGCTGCAGGCGTAGTCTTCTATCAATCCACGTAAATAACTAGTCCACATACCGAGTGTTCATTATAAAATTTCATCTAACAGGCTATGAAATTTTGACAAAAAACGATGACATAATCAAAATAATTGGACTTTTGTTTCTCCATCCTTTTCTTTTAACGTTTCACAGCCAACTAGATGAAGTTTTATAATGAACACCCCGTAGATACGGTATTCACAACTTTGACACTTACCACAACCATTATCTTTTGTTTTTCGTGATTGCAACGAAACCTTCCAAGGCCTACTTTGCGAAGAAATAAAGAAACTCCATTTTTACACTTTGGAAACATGTTAGTGGCATCAACGGATACATCGTTGAAAAGGAATTTTAAGGCCCTTTCCTATGATACAAAAAAACAAGAAGGCGTCCATAAGAATTAAGGAAGTTATTAAATATAACTCGAGAACAGTTGATGATAGATTTTTTTGAATACGTCATTGTATGGTACGTAAAAAAGTACCTTAATAATGTTTTATTTTTCTACAAACGTCAAATAATGACGCATTTTACGCTTTCATTAGACAAACGAAAACCTAACCATTTTTGAGGATCAGAATGTGAGTTTACTTTTCCGCGCGTTGCCCAGGACAGCAAGCGAAAAAGATTTTATCGCTTGCTGTCAACAGCAACTACCACCACTCAACCAATCATTTAAAACGTCATTGTCACTTTGATTTAAATTTTCAGATTGTGACTTCAGTTATGCTCAGTTGTGATTCACATTATTTGAAATTGATCGTATGCAGAAAAAACGTTGTATGCATTACGAGCAAAAAGTAACTTTTTTGCTCTCGAGTGATTGCCGCTCTCCGCTTTGCGTCGAGCGGCAAACTTCACTCTCCGAGCAAAAAAGTTGTACTTTTCGCTCTTAATACATAAATAACTATTTCAAAACTACCTCTGGCTTCGTTTAGAAACAACGGGGCAAAGTCAAAAATACAGTAAAATCGTAGAAAACCTTGAGACTGTTGACTTAGAGTTAACTAATTTCAAACTTGAAAAATGCAGTGTTGCACATTTTCCCATTTTTCCAGATAACGGTAAGAGATACTCCAATTTGGAAACCGGGTACGAATTTCTCATTAATTTCTCTACAACTTTCCTCATTTAACCGATCCCGTATCTATTAAGATAAGTAAAATCCCCAAGCACCACCAATTTGCACCACACTGTATATAACCCAAATCTTAATTCTTGATTTTCTCAAAACTATGTTTTTTGAGTTGCGTCACTATTGCATTCAGTGAGCGATATGTACTTACTCAAACACCCAGAAGATATCAAGTAGACATGCACAAGAGTAGACCACCAAATACAATCAACCCCACTATAACAGCAAATGAAAAAAATTATCGGAACTGAGCACGCAGTGTTGAAGTTATCCTATGGAGATAGATGATACTAGAACGAATCAAGCCCGTGAACCCAGGTCCAGAAAGCATTACCAGCTAACGGCGATGTCAATAACATAGGACATTGCCCATTGATATAGTACCAGGTAGCAGATCTAAAAGGCTTTCACTTCATATGCGGTAACAAGAGAAGACCGAACGAAGCGCGCGAGTGCAGCAGGCAACTACGACGCCGCATGAATAAATAACGTAAGAGTACCTGAAGGCGGCAAAGACTTTCAAAAGGGTGCCACATTATCAACCCACACAACCAAAATTTTAAGACCTAGAACAGTGCCTAATAACCACAAAGAGCTACGATAACTATTATAACCCACACAAATTCGACAGGGCCAAAACAGATGTTTCAAAATATCTCCAAAACCTGAGAGGTTAGAGTTACTAATATAATTGTTTAGAATTTTCTCCATTTAACCGACTTTGTAGCTTATATAGTTTTCGAGAGCCCAACACTTGGAAGCCCAATTTGAGACACACTGTAGAACAGTGGGAATTTAATGCATCCATAATTCTAATGAAAAAACGTTCGAAAAATGATTTTGACAAACTTTTAACCAATCACACGTTCTGTCAAATTTGGAGACATCGGACTTTTACGTTAGACTGACGGATGCCTGGGATTCCAACTTTTAAACCTTCCTTAAAATATTAAATCGACATTGCTACTATTGACATTGACAAATATAGGGGGTGTTCATTTGAAAACGTCATTTAGTTAACTATAAAATGTCAAACGAAAAGGATGAAGGAAAAAAGTCCATAAACATGGATAATGTCATACTTTTCTGTCAAAAATGTATAGTCTTCTAGATGACGTTTTCTAATGAACACCTCGTTCTTTACTGGCACCATCGTGTATAATAAAGTGTGAAGTCCCTTCCTTCTCACTAACATTCGACTCAAAACAACTAACAATTTAATTGTGCAAAAAGAGGTAATTTGATAAGTAGAACTAATCAGGGGCTTTCGCAGCGCAATTGATTGAACAATAGACCTGCAATCTTTTTTCAACTCTGCAGCAATTTGTTCACTCTTTTTTTTTAATTAATGACCAATTTGCATCAATCGTAAGATTTAGAGATTTATAAACTGTAAATAATTTTGTAACATTTAATATGCAGTATTAACTAATAGAGGACTTACCAACTAATTCTAAATCGGCCAACATCCTGGTCTGTCTGTTGGCAGCTAAATTACTATCACAATTAATAAATTCATCCAACTCCACCCCTTCCCAGTTCTGTCCCTCGTAACAGGGAGGGATTTCGGCTAAGGTTGCCTGTCGTCCTTTGCAAAAATGCCGGGAACCTTTCCAAGTCGCTCCTCTTTGGACATGTCTAAATTCTGACAAATATCTGAAAGATACGTGAACAGAATTTAGGGGGCGTTTCATTAGAAAACATCGAGTTGGGTGGGAAATGTCTTGAAACTTGATGACTTTTTCTAACAAAAAGCTCGTTCCATTAAAAAAAAACAATTAATTATAGAAATTAACTTATCGCAACAATATGTAAGTTTGTCGCACACACAAACACTCTTCGTGGGTTTGTTAATATGTGGGAATGAGAGTTCCAATTAACTTAACAATTTTTTTTAATGAGCGAGAAAAGTTTTTTATACTTTCTGTAAATTTAATTAAATCGTTTTTAAGCTTTACGCACCGGTTTCAGCATTCAGGCTATCAGTGCCAAATTTTACAGGAAGATAACTGCCAAGGCCTAAAGTTCAAAGCGTTAAACGCCTTTTTAACTGGCAGTTTCTAAAAAGTCAGCTCGGAACTAAACATTCGCTAGAACCCCACATCATTACAAAAGAAATATTTACCCATTGTTTAAACACAACAAACAAGGTTTTAACTAAACTGCTCAACTTAAAGATCGGCACAAGCAATTTTCCGTGTCATTTTCTTTTAGCTGTAACTTTTTAAGCAATGAATTTTTTTAAATACAATTTGAACGGTCGGAAACCTCGTTTCCTCTAGATTAAGGAAGCGGATAATTTTGAAAGAAAAACGACATTATCTTTATTATATAGGGTGTGGAACAAAGTGATGCAAAAATTTCAAAATTTTGATGTTATGCCATTTTACAATAAGCTATTTTTTCCTTATCGTTTTCAGGTCAGGAGTAAGCCAACATCCATATCTCGGGACCTTTTCGCCAGATTTTTTATTAAAGCACTCTGACTTTTTATACAGAGCGAAACGTCAAATGTGTGAAATTCTTGTTGCTGATATTTTTAAATCAACGTCGTTCGGAAAAACCGTAAAGACTCTTACTGTGTTTTTCTTCATTTTTGACATATTGTTTGCGGATTGTTAATCATTAAAAAAAGTGACGTTTTTTTCTAGTATACGAGCTTTCAAAAAATATGATAACATTATTGTTGATACTAGTGACTTATAATAGCAATATTAAATAAAATAACCTTTCTAGAGACAAAGGGAAGTTGAGTGATGCCGTCGCAGATACCCAACATCAATATCTCTAGACGTTTTTATCATTTTTTGTTTTTAATGCATTAAAACCTGTACAGAGGGAATCAAAATATTTTTGAACATTTCGTTAGTAGTTTTTTCAAATCGTCGTAATTCGCGGATCAGTTGACGGATTATTATTATTATTCTTTGGATCGACAGCATTGCGTTACCTTACTTCTAATAAGGCTCAACCCCAAAATTCGAAATTTACAGGACAAGCATAAAACTTCCAGTTTTCATACAATTGACATAAAATGGTTTGAATTTTTCTAAAATATAATTAATTATGCTTCTTTATGATTTTATTCATAGATATTTGTACGGGGTGTTCATTATAAAACTTCATCTAGTTGGCTGTGAAATGTCAAAAGAAAAGAATGGAGAAACAAAAGTCCATTTATTTTGATTTTGTCATCCTTTTCAGTCAAAATTTCATACTTCCAGTTGGACCCATTTGGCGACATTTGGCTCTCTCTGCGTTGTGCCTTACAACTCCGTTTTTACTTCTTGTATAACCGATGTACTGTTGACCTAGCATTCTTTTCTTTTTATTTACATTTTTATCCCACTCTTCTGGATTGGCCAATTTTCTTCTTTTTGGTTTTCTTTTGTTGTCCATACTTTCTCCAACAGTGGCGTTTTTATTATGTTTCAGAATTTTCTTCGTGCTAGTGGTTAATGTCCGGGTCGTCATAGTCCGAGTCGATGTCCTCATCTTCTTCCGTATGTGTTTTAAAATATTCCTGGGGCACAAAATCTGGATCGTCGTTGACACTGTCTTCAGCTCCTTCTCTATCGATTTCTCCATTTCCCTTAAGCATAACGTCGGGATTATTGATGTTATTGTCTGCTTCTTCTTGTGCTTCATTATCTCTATCGTGTATAAAATCAGATTCAGTAAGGTCATAATTAAGGAAAGTTAAAAGAAAGTTATTTTCTGCGAAATATGTTAGTGAACGAAATTTTTAGCTTTTTCGCAGAAAACTCTAGTTTAAAATATGCAAAAAAGCAATATTTACTAATTGGAAATTGAAAACTTATCTGCTTTCAATATTTCCAAAAATATTGCAGCGTTAAAGAGGGAAACAACCAGAAACAATTTATATAGTATTAGCCCTCGGAGTAGTGTGGCTATCTGCGACGGCATCACTCAATTTGCCTTTACCTCTAGAAAGGTTATTTTATATAATATTGCTACTGTAGGTTACGAGTATCAACAATAATGGTATCATATTTTTCGAATGCTAGTATACTAGAAAAAACGGCACTTATTTTTAAATTTTTTGAATGAGTAACAATCCGCAGACAATATGTCAATAAATGAGGGAAAACACAGTAAAATTGTTTACCGCTCCGAACTACGACGATTTAAAAATATCAGCAACAAGAATTTCACACATTTTGCGTTTCGCTCTGTATAACAATTCAGAGTGCTTTAATAAAAAATCTGACGAAAAGTTCCCGAGATATGGATATTGGCTTACTTCTTACCTGAAAACGATAAGGAAAAAAGAGCTTATTGCGAAATGGCAGTGCATCAAAATTTTGAATTTTTTGCATCACTTTCTTTCACACACTCTATAATAAAGATAATGTCGTTTTTTCTCAAAAGTATCCGCTTCCTTAATCTAGAGGAAATGAGGTTTCAGACCGTGCAAATTGTATTTAAAACAATTCATTGCTTAAAAAGTTACAGCTGATTGAAAATTACACGAAAAATTGTTTGTGCCGAACTTTAAGTTGAACAGTTTATTTGGACAAATTTCAATTGCATTCGTGTTTGGACAAGACTTTACAGGGTCGTGTCCTAACGGATTTGTTGTGTTCCAAGGGTAGTTTTGGCCGTTTGTGAATCGTTTTAGATTCGAAAACAACAAATATACAAAACAATATAAGGAACAATATAATAATAAAAATATATATGCTGAAGTCCTTATACGAACGACAGTAAGCTGACCCTAAACATACCTTGCTATTGGTTCTCGCAATAACGTAATATAAAAATATCGTCTCTTTACAACGTCTTCCAGTTCATCAAGTTTTTCGTCCACGCAACTGGTTAACTCTGTCCAATCGGCGTGTAGTCCGCATTTCCAGCCCGTCGTGTACCGACTGAACAGCCAGCTCTGATTTGAATGAGGTCGAAAACAATAACAACGTTTCCTCGTCAAGGGACACTTGCATGGCCTCTTCAGGTCTAAGTCGTGGACCAAATGTTTCCCAAATGACGTTCCGCCTAGGCCAAATCAAAGATTAATAGTTACTTGCGCAACAAGGGAGGAAAGTGGAACTTTTGCTCCCGAAAACAATTTGAGGTCCGACGCGAAGCGGAAAGTCCGAGGGTGAAGAAATCACTTTACTCCCGAGGTGTGCGTGCGCTGTGCATATGCTTTTTTCTATGACGTTCCTTCTATTTTTGGAAAAAAGGAGAGGCAATTTAAAGTCAGACCGAAGTACCTATACTATAACATCTAGGTCTACATAAATGTTTTATGTAGTTTTGTAGTTGCCAAGGATATGTTTATAGATTTTTGATTTTTTCAATATTTGTCAAGTAAGTGTCACGCATCCAATTTAGTATCTATTGAACCACGCAAAATAGCCAAAAAAACACCAATTACATCCCGAGGTAAGAGAGAGTTGTTCTAATTTTTTTCCGAACAATTATATGCTCGAAAAGTTTTAACAAAAATACATCAACTATTGTTGAACCCTGTAATAGCAAACCTGCAAAACATATAACTCAGTACATAACCCAATGACCTAGCAGATATGTCGTCAACACACGTCATAGAAGCGTCATATCATAGCTTAAATCCGGACCAGATATTGATTGTCGATTATTTTTGTTTGTTGTTCGGTTAGAAGTTAAGTTTTAAAAAAACCTTCGAGCTAGTTCAGCTAAAGGCTAAAAGCCTTAGCGCTCTAGCTAGGGAATGGATATAAGTTCGATATTCGATTGTACTGGAAATAAAAATAATGACAGTGACAATTGTTTTGCATTAATTTGACGTAAGACGTCATGATGTCACCGAGACGTCACTCCCGTGGGATATCGCCGCTATTTTTAAGGTTCCTACTGCTAAAAAGGGGGACCAAAACTGTAAAACCGGAGGGGGTCTCCAGATTAGCTCGTTGACCTAACCTCTAAAAGATTCGTGATTTCAAAGCCAACAAAGTTTAGCTCTTATGTAGAAACGGTCAAATATTTTTTGGTAAGGAGGCAAGACCAAACCTTTTTATAAAACTCCCCCTTTGTATAACTTCGCTGATCTATTCTTATTATTACTAATAACTGTATAGGAGCCACCCCTGACCGGGAGCTAACACTACTTCCATTGTACTAAACATTAGCCTACAATCCTCAAATAATGGCAGCCTAAATAATTTTTGTTGCCAATTATATGGAGATTACCCCCCCCCCCCCCCAAAAAAAATTACAACTGCTTCAGAAGATAATAAAATAATTGCAAAACCTATTTTTAAAGGTTACAAAGCCTAGGAGCTTTAAGTACAAAAAAAAAGTCTGATGAGGCGCGTACTAAATGAGCGTAATTCTTACCAGTTTTTTGCATGTGAAGGAATACCATTACGTCATGTGAATCCATGTCAAAGGCAAAGTCGTCATGTAACATATCATCATAGCTGAGACCAATCTTATTGTTTTCTAGGATAATCGGCTTTCCCATGTTGTCTATCTGTGAAACTACGTCTCTAGATGACAATGCACATACCTGAAACAAAAATGAAGACTTTCTACATCAAGCTGAAATTGGAAAATTAAATGCAGTTGGATTCGACCATAATTAACAAATTTTCCCTTTCATAGTTTACACAGGTTAGTTGTTGAACTAAATTGTATGTTAAGCTGAATTTTAATGACGATTAATCCGGTTTGACAATATTTGCATTGATCAAAGAGAACTTAAAAAAAGTAATTTTTGTGGACCGTGACCCAAACTTACTTGCAGAAGAAGAAATGTTTTAATAACCAAATTCTTGCTTTTTTTACTACTTTATGACTAACTTTTGGCCATTAATGCTATTTGGTTATACAATGCTACTTGGGCTGTATGAGAGCGTGCGCAATGTGCACTTTGCGCACGCTCTCCCTCATTCTCATGCATTAATTTCATCACTTACATACAAATTAAAAACTATCTTTTACGAATCACGTAACGAAAAGCTTCTGTGTAACGTATGCAAATGTCAGTTTAATCTCGAATTCAGTAGTTTTTGTAGTTTTTTTTTTGACAGAAAAATCAAGAGTAGTGTGTTAGTTTCACCAGAGTAATGTCTTCATCAGAGAACACAGCTAAATGTTTAAATACCACTAAAAGTCGCGTAAACAATGTAATAAAATTCGCGAAAAGTCCAACAGTTGCCCGGGAACAAACGACGACCAATTCTTAACATTGCACCCCTCGTAAGACAACTTATTCCAAACAGTCAGAGTTCCTGTCTTCTTTATAAATGTGTAAGGGCCGTCGCAATTTTGGCTAAGTTTAGGCGCCTTTCTCACCTTCTCAATTGATTGTAGACATTAATATTTTTTTGGTATGCATTGCTTCTTGTTTATTATGTGGTTTTCCTCATTCTACTTTTTACTTAGTGAATTTGTCTTATTCCTGATAATCTTGCTACGGATTCACTTTGACAATGCTACATCAAATCAACATGTTTGATAAAAGGGGATTTTTTTCGACACGTCCGTAGCATTTATGGGGAAAGCGCTATTAAGACTATTAAGACTCTAAAAGCTTGGACCAATTTGAATGCGAAATTGGCGTCATCATAGTCATCATAAAAAATAGAAGAATATTTCTTCTTCAATGCCGGACAAAGGAAATAATTCCCAGCCATAGTGCAAATTACAATGAATGTTTACACCCTTTACGAAGCGAAAACCATCCTTATCTGCATATTGTTGATAAAACGTTATTCAGATTTGAAAAATTCGTCTTAAACATTGAAATTAAAATAACTGTGTGGAAGATTAAAACTGTAGAGGTGAACTGAACTTGAAAAGGTTAAATGTGATGGTCGTTTTTTGGTGCCGCTTGATATGTTCACTACTTTTCGCCATTTAACTAATAAACATTATAAAAGTATATTTCGTTCTATTAAGAATAAGAAGAGATTGTGCGAAAGGCAGGTGAATTGTGAATTAGAAATACAAGATAATTTTCCGTATGCAGTATTAATGCTAGAAGTAAAACAAATTCTCTGTTCGGCGCCTAAAATCTGCGTTACCTATGGGTTGTAACAATCTCCCCTTACCCTAGTATTATTAAGGATTTGCAATATTGTCTAAAGGCTATACAGCCAGTTGAAAAGAGTCGAAATGATGTTAGAGATGATCATTTTTACTACTTATTTATGGGCATTACGCCCCAATGCATTTTTTTATTTAATATAATTTAATACAAAGTTTCTTTTGCATTAACGACAATACTAATTTGCCCTGAAAAGGGCTAGGACCGAACATTAACTAGGTGTTTAATCCGAGTTGCCTTCTTCAGAACTACTACATACTTCAAAAATGGTGAATTTAAAATGTTACCTGTTTAATTAATCAATAATCGTGAGTTGAGAGTAGTTCATAATGTTGGAGATTTCGGAAAGTCGTTTGGCTTATTGACATAAAATGTCATTTGATATGAATTGTCATTACCTTGAGGACTCTGTTTAAAATAAATTGTTAATCTATTTTTTAGTACCCAATACAACCTATTCTATTGGTGTATTAGGCCATATAAGTATTATCTATGTTACCTGAGCAAAAAGCCACACACACACAGTGGTGTTTATTTAGTAATAGATATGCTCTTTCTTTAATTTTACGCTTCTTTGATAATGGTTCCTTGGATATGATACTAGCATTGTTTCATTTTATTCTATGACCACTATCAAAGGCGTGTTGGCATATATTTTATCTTTCAAACTTTCTATTTCTTTAATATTTAAAATTATTTTTGTGTTTTTTTCGAGTAGTGTAAATTTGTCTTTTTTTTTCAGTTGGATCTTTGTTAAGTTTTCTGTAACTTCCATTGTTTAAAAGGCTCTCAATTTTTTGTTCATAAGAATTACAGTTCATTATAACTGTGGCCTTTATCAGTTCGAATAATTTTAATATTGTTACGATTCGCAGAGACGCCGCAACGGAGGCGGGGCAACGCATGTGGTTGGTGGAGCTTCGCGACCTATCCGCGCTGCGTCATAGCTGACACGAGTGATTTATTGCTCTGTTTATCTAGAAGGCAGTTGTTTACAACCTTTTTTTATGTGAGATTATTCAAGAATTCTTATCAAGAACTTTCTAGGTTTTTCTGTAATTTTAGGATTGTGTATAAAAGGCGCATAGCTCGTACGGTGAAGAGTAGTCTTATTTACGAAGTTATAAGTAAGCTAAAGTACGCAGCGATAATAGAAGGTTATAAAGTGTTAAGTAGAGAGTTATTTACTAGTCGAATTGTACCTGTGTGTATTTGTGGAATAAAAAAATAGTGTTTTCGTGTTAAATCGTTACACTGGAATTATTGAACCCTGAGTTCGCAACAATTGGTGTCAGAAGTGCGGTTCCAGTGGAAATTTGAGGACCAATGTTACTGAACTGTAAGTGAGTGCTTCATTGCCGGATATTACGTGTTTATGCCAGTGACCAGAAGCCAGCATCAAGCGATGGAGGATCAACCTGCCGCCCTGCTGTCCCTTATTCAACAACAGAGGGAAGAACAGGAAAAACGTGATCAAGTACAGGAGCGACGTTACCTAGAACAGGAGAAACGTTATAACGAACAGAAAGAGGAGCAGGAAAAACGTTATAAGGAACAAAAAGAGGAACAAGAAAGACGTGATCAAGTACAGGAGCGACGTTATCAACACCAGAAGGAAGAGCAGGAAAGCCGTTATCTAGAACAGAAGGAAGAGCAGGAAAGACGTTATCTAGAACAGAAGGAAGAGCAGGAAAAACGTCATCTAGAACAAAAGGAAGAACCGAAACGGTTCAAAGAAGAATTAGTGCACCATCTCGCAGCTAGGGAGCAACAATTGGAAGAAAAAAAAATGCAATACGTCAACCAGAAGATTCTCAAGCTAGAAAAGTAATTCCGGAAACAATTTGGGGACGACAACGGTTCTACAGAGAGTGTTAGCACAGCCAACGCTAAAATTAAGCCTCCCGATTATGACAATACTACGGCCTGGGAAATTTATAAAACCCAATTTGAGGCAGCTGCAAAAGCTAATGGCTGGTCCGAGCCCCAGAAAGCTACATCACTAGTGGTAGCACTTCGTGGAAAAGATGCTGAATTACTCCAATCTCTGTCGGCAGCTGATCAAAGTAATTATGCAGCTTTAGTACACTCTCTACAACTACGATTCGGAAATCAGCACAAAGAAACCGTGTTCCAGGCCCAGCTGAGGATGAGACAGCAAGAGTCAGCTGAATCCTTACAAGAATTTGAGGCGGACATAGACAGACTAATTCACCTGGCATACCCATCAGCCCCTGAATGTTTTCGAACGCAATTGGCCGCCGAAAGGTTCATTGAGGGAATTCGCGATAGTGACATGAGATACCACCTACGTCTAGTAAGGCCCAAGGATATCAGCGAGGCACTAGTTCGGGCCCTGGAATTCGAGGCGTCACGAGTGTTATCTAGTTCTTCTCCACGTGTAAGAATGGCAACTTGCGATGACGAGGAGTATACGTCTAGAGCTGAATCAATGGCAACTTTACATAAAGCGTTGAAGGCTCTGGCAGTCAATATCCAAGCCTTGTTAGAAAGAACTCCCCGATTAACAGGCAATCGGGGCATAAAATGTTTTAACTGCGGTAAACTGGGCCACGTCAAGAGTAACTGCCGTAAGAGGGCAAGAAGTCCGTCGCCGTTGTTTAGAAGACCGAGCGGCAACCAAGACCGCCCTAGAATTCAGGAAAATCCAATTCCTGTCAATGTAAGGGGGAAATTGACCAAGGCCGTTAAGACCCCCAGGATCAGTCAAGTCAATCAATCAAGTCAAGCCAATAATTTGGGTGGCAAAAGTGTTGCAGAGACCGGACGCATTAAAGGACAGAAGATCCAAACTGAACATCGACCAGGAAGGTCTGACGGAAATGCCGATGCATTGTCTAGACGGCCATGTAAAGAAGATAGTCAGCATTGTCGGAGAACTCACCAACGTGAGGTACATCCTTCTGTAAGGAGAACGTCGGTAGAAATAAACGAAGGCTGGACCACACAAGCGGTTCGAAAAGAACAAGTGACCGATCCAGATATTGGACCCATCCTCTCTGCAAAGACTGACGACAAGAGACCAGAATGGCAAGAAATTGCTGGTAAAAGTCCACACCGGGAGAGTCCGGATGGCAAGACCGTAGTCAGTCAGTTGGTTGTTCCTGGTAGCAGAAAATCGGATGTACTACAGCAAATGCATGACGGAGCCAGTGGAGGTCATTTTGGGGTCAATAAAACCTTGGGCAAAATTAAAGAGCGGTTCTACTGGGTGAATTATCATGAAGACGTCGAATCTTGGTGCCGCAAGTGCGAAGTTTGTTGTGCCACAAAAGGATCTCGAACAAGATCACGAGGCCGAATGGTGCAGTACACTGTAGGTGCTCCATTCGAGAGGGTAGCAATTGATGTCGCGGGACCATTTCCTCAGACTGAGTCAGGCAATAAATACATCTTGGTCGCCATGGATTACTTCACTAAATGGCCTGAAGCGTACGCCCTGCCTAACCAGGAAGCAACGACTGTGGCAACGGTGCTAGTAAATTAAATGTTCTGCAGATTTGGAGTCCCTCTCGAACTTCATTCTGATCAGGGCCGAAATTTTGAATCGGCTGTTTTCCAGAAGGTCATGGAACTTCTCGGAATTCGCAAGACCAGGACAACTCCTTTGCATCCACAGTCGGATGGGAGGTAGGGAAATTTAATCGGACCATGGAACATTACCTTTCTAAAATGGTGGCAGATCATCAGCGTGATTGGGACCAACATCTACCTCTCATGTTGATGGCATATCGAGGCTCTACGCATGAAGCCACTGGTTATACTCCGGCCAGAGTAATGTTCGGAAGGGAAATGAGGCTTCCTGCGGATTTGATGTATGGAATACCAGAAAAAGTCGCTCAGCTCTGAGAATTTTGTGGAGGAGCTTAAGGAGACGCTGAACAATGGTCATGAACAAGTCAGGAATAAACTACGGATATCCAGTGATCGAGCCAAAGCAAGATATGACTTACTAGCTAACTCCCGCGGCTTCCAGGATGGTGATTTGGTGTGGCTATACAATCCGCGGCGAAAGGTGGGGAAGTCGAAACTTAGCCAAAATTGGGAAGGACCTTATACAATTATAAAGAAGATTAATGACGTGGTGTATAGGATCCAGCGGACCCCCAGGTCAAAGATGAAGGTTGTTGATCTAGATCGATTAGCACGATACCATGGAAGTCTATCTGTTCGGGACGAACAGCCTTAGGAGGAGGGCAATGTTAGGATTGGCAGAGACGCCGCAACGGAGGCGGGGCAACGCGTGTGGTTGGTGGAGCTTCGCGACCTATCCGCGCTGCGTCATGGCTGACACGAGTGATTTATTGCTCTGTTTATCTAGAAGGCAGTTGTTTACAACCTTTTTTATGTGAGATTATTCAAGAATTCTTATCAAGAACTTTCTAGGTTTTTCTGTAATTTTAGGATTGTGAATAAAAGGCGCATAGCTCGCGCAGTGAAGAGTAGTCTTATTTAAGCGAGCTATAAGTAAGCTAAAGTACGAAGCGATAATAGAAGGCTATAAAGTGTTAAGTAGTGAGTTATTTACTAGTCGAATTGTACCTGTGTGTATTTGTGGAATAAATAAATAGTGTTTTCGTGTTAAATCGTTACACTGGAATTATTGAACCCTGAGTTCGCAACAATATTATCTGAATTATAATAAGAATATATATAAGAATTGAGTGTCTTTTGCTTTATAGGATTTAAATTTTGTGTGATTTCAAAAGGTTTATCTAATACTGCTGATTCTAAACTCTTGATGGTGTTCTTGTGGTTTCGACCTGTTTCTTCAATTGCTGAAATGAAATCAAGCTTAGAAACATTTTTTGGTGTTATGCAAAAATTTAAGCCATTAGAGAGTACAAGGTTTTTAGCTTTTGTGAGGTTTCTGTTTGATAGGTTTATTACTATCTTAGTGATTACGTTGTTGTATCTTATGTACCTAAACTCTTTGTTAATTTTGTGACTAATTAGCGTTATACAATTTTTTAACTTATTTAAATAACTTTTTTTTTAGTTGTATTTGTTTATGTTTGTTAAATTTAGTGAAAAAGCTACTTTGAATACAATCCCACATATGATTAAAATCAACACACAAAAATAAACTGTCTTTCATTATGTTAATATCATTTTCTAAAACCATTTTTTTACGTCTGTGAAATAATATTTCGTTTCTAATTAGGGATTAAGTTTATTATTTTAGGTAGTAGTTCGGAAGAAGGCAACAGATAAGTTGCCGAAACGTCAACTGTATGTTTTCTCCAAGCCTTTTTCAGGATAAATTAGTATTCTCAGTAATTTTACTGGGAATAGTGCGAAACTTGGTTTCCAACAACGAAACAAACACCAAAAAAATTGTATCGGGGCGTAATACCCATATGTGAGTAGTTAAAAATGTATAATCTGCCTCAAAGATTTAGGAATTATCTAGAGGTGATCTATAAACACTATCACCAACTTTGTAAAGTACAACAAGTACAGCGCTGGTAATCGGAGTTTCGTGTATCGAGATTTTAGAGCTAGTTCCAATTTTCTTCTATCGAATCCGGACTTAATTGTGATGCGGTCAGATAAGGACAATTCAACTGTAGTTGGTGTAAGTGTGACTATTTGGAAGAAATGACGATGATCTGTTTTGAGTGATGGTGTTCAAAAGAAAAAAACATAACTGAGCTAACTTAATCAAAGGAAAAACAGAACTGAACTCACCTGAACCACAGTATAAGGAATAATGCATTATCAGTAGCGTCAGTCGGTCGAAAAATCAAAACTCCTTTCCCCCTGCCCCGTCCGCCCGGCCGCCGACGGTGCACCACAAAACCGGTTTTGGCAGTGCATCGATGGTGCTTGAGTGATACCTACACAGTGTGCTCAGCTCGGCGGTAAATTTAATTTGCGCGGATATTACACAGTCTTTTAAAAATGTCAGGAAAAAAATTGTGTTCAGTGGATCGCTGCGAAAGTCGTTTAAGAGAAGGAATGACATTTTTTAGATGTCCACAGGATCAAGAAAGGGAGATATGTATTAAATTGTATAAATCCAAAATAATATAACACAGAAAGTGATGTATTACAAAAATGGTCTCCTAATAAACCTATTATTTATTACATTATTTATGTAGAAATATTCCAAAGGTAAAATTATCCATAAACAAAGAAATAAAATTTCGTTTAAAAAAGACCCCGTAGCACACTCCTAGAAAGATTCCATCCTGCTAGATTCCACCCAGCTAGATCGCATTTACAGTTCCCTCCTAAAACAGCACGAGAAAACTGCCGGGTGCAAGTGCGCGCAGCACGCTTTAATTTTGGAAACATCAAAGTGCCGACACGTACTGACGGTACTGATATAATGTATTATTCCTTATACTGTACCTGAACCAACTTAACCAAAAGCAAAAAAAAACTGAAGTAGAGTTTTACTTTGCCTTTGAGGCACCTGAACTTTATGGTCATTTTGGGTAATGATCAGTCCATGCTCTTAACACCATTGTCCCCACATAACATACGGGGTGTTCATTATAAAACTTCATCTAGCAGGCTCTGAAATTTTGACAGAAAAGGATGACATAATCAAAATAAATGGACTTTTGTTTCACCATCCTTTTCTTTTGACATTTCACAGCCAACTAGATGAAGTTTTATAACGAAAACGCCATATGCAATTGTCAAATAAACATAAAAATAAGCACAGTTGTGATGAGATACCAACCAGCAGTGAAGACCTGCTTTTCCTTGGCAATAAACACATATTTTCTAATTTTGACATATAAAGTGGCACTTTTCAATACTGATAATAGTGACGTAACATCCTAATTTTCGTAACTAGTTACATAAAGTAAAATCTTTCGTAACTGGTGATGAAAAGTTTGTTTCATCACCATAGAAACAAATAGGTTTCGGTTGTGGCACACCTTTGCTACAGTTTTAGGGTATTAAGTAGATACAAAGTGGTTTAAAAGTAAATATTGAAGTTTAATAATAATAACTCTCTCTCCAAGTAGGTATTTGAAGTCAAAATTAGAAAAAATCTTGTATGAAACATGTGACGAAAAGCGTTTTTTTTTGTATCTCACTCAAATTGCGGGAACTTGCTGTGCTCATCCCACAAATATTCATTCCTTACACAAAATCGGACTTTTCGTAACTGGTTACATAAATAGCTATAATTATTATTATCAAGAAAGTCGTTTGCTATTTGATAAATAGGCACACACACAACGGCAAATCAATCGATGGTGGTATAATGGGTAAAATGAAGAAAATTGTTAGTGCATATTTATTACCTACATAGAGGGAGGAAAAATAAAAAGTTAAGGAGGATGTCCTGAATTAATCCAATATTAGAAGTAAGGACATCTATGGGATTGTTCTATACATTCATTCCCAAATTAAGAGAGGATGAAAGTAAATTTTTCAATTATTTTCGAATGTCGATAGATTCTTTTGATTTTTATTAAATAAGTTACGATTACACATTAAAAAAAAGAGGACACTAACATGCCTCAGGCCATCAGAAGAAAAGCTGGCAGAACAGTGTAAATAAATCCATTTTAACAGAGGAAGAAATAGGCCCTTACTAGAGTCGGCCTTGGAATTTGGGCGTTTAGGAATCAAAATCGACGTTCGTGTGACTTTCCTTGCACTGAAGTAAACCTACCCTCGAAAGCACCGACCGGTGACCGCTGTGTCGCGGCTCAAATTTGGAACTTCGACGGCAACCGATCGTTTTTTTGCCGTGGCCGCTCTTGTCTAAAAGGTCCCATATAGAGTAATGCAATAGAATATTTTGGTCGTTTTTTTTACCGAGCGATATTTTGCCGGTTGATTTTAAAACGTTTGTGTGAAAGAGGCCTAACTCTTTTAAGACAGGAATAGTTCCAAGGCAGCTCAAGACTGCTTTAATTCAACCACTTTTAAAAAAAGGGCAACCATGGGTTAATGGAAAATTACAGGCCTATCAGTATTTTACCAGCATTATCAAAATCATTTGAATTAGCTATGTGCGATCAATTGCTGAACTGTAGGGATGCACGATACTATCCGATTTTCTGGAATATTGATATGTCACCTCTCAATACCCGATATTTTGTATCGATACTGTAAGGGCGACACATTCATGGTATTGATACGATTTGTTCGGTAACAATACTTCGATACTTTGCATAGCGCCCTCCAGTGATCAATAATGAAAATACTAATAGATGAATCTGAAAAATATGCAGAACCTGTAGCGTTTAGGCTTTAGGGTTGCTGATCTAGTGCATCTTTCCTATTCACCTGTACCTGCTTAATCAAAAGGAAATAAAACTAAAACTTAAGCTTGGATTATTATGGGGAGTCCGAAGTGCAACTTTTCTCTAATTTAATCGACTTCATATCCTTGCGAAGCTAGAGTTGTCACGCCAGAGATGGCTTTTGGGGGAATCCATCACTAGATTGTGGACAAAACCAAATTTCTGGGCATATATTTGGATGAATATTTGGACTGGTCATTTAACGGTACAGTGAGAAAAGTTTGCGAACTCTCTATTGTGCTAATTTTGAATCCACAATGAAATATGGAATTATTCTTTGGGGGTCCCCTAAACTAAATAAAAAGGTATTTTTAGTTCAGAAGAGAGTAGTAGGGATAATCTGTAAAATGAGATTTATTGAGAGCTGTAGGGAAATGCTTAAGAGAAATAGATTTTTAATTTTTTACGGACTACATACTTATGAATGTTTAATATTTTATGTTCAAAAACCGCAGTAAACTTGGTTTACAGGTTATACATTTGTATAACACTAAAACACAAAATAAATAAATAAATAAATAAATAAATAAAATCTTTATTGCACAAACATGTACAAAAGGTGGAAAGTACCAGCTACACCGTGTTTTAATAACCACCCGATTCCTGGCGTCACCTAGGCATATTGTATACGTATTTACAATAAGAAATTATGTTCATGCACAAATTGAGAAATGTTAATTTTTGCAGTTGTTATACTATTATACGACTTGAGTGTTCGCGGTAACAAATTATATACATATGGACCAGTATATGCAAAACACCTTTTAAAAAACTGAGTTCTATGATGGGGAATAGTAATGTCATCCAAGTAACGAACGTTAACATTGTGAGCTAAAGCTCTAATTGGGATAAATTCTAACAGATAGCAAGGCTCCCGCGTTAATAGGATTTTACATACTAATACAGCTAAGTGCACAAAACGCCTCTGTGCCATATTAATGTCGAATATATGTCTAACGTGCTGACTGACATGATCGCTTCTTCTCAAATTGTTAACAAACCTAGCACAGGTGTTTTGGATTTTCTGAATGCGGTATTTATCGTAACTTGTTAAATAAGGACCATATACTACATCAAGAAAATTTGGAATAGACAGTACTAAGCTATCTACAAGGATCTTTTTAATTGAATGCGGTAAGACTTGTCTATATTCATAAAGCGTCTTTAATTTCAAATAAGTTTTCTGACATACACTATTTACATGATTATTAAAAGTAAGTCCGCCGTCCATAAACAATCCTAGATTTTTCACTACATTCGTCCATTCAACTGTAACCCCATTTAATCTTATAGCCATCTCAGGGCTGACAACAATTTCTGACCTAGAATACAGTATCGCTTGGGTTTTCTTTGGATTGATAACCAAGGAATTGCTCTGCGACCAGATGGCAATATTATTCAGATCCTGATTAATGAGATTAATTGTTTCTGGTAGACACACACGAGATGTCGGCAAGTAAATTTGTAAATCATCCGCGTACATGTGGTATTTTGAATACTGAATGCAGCTGGTGAGATCAGACACAAAAAAAGTGAAAAGAAGTGGCCCAAGGACTGATCCCTGGGGGACACCTCTCTCAATCACTCTCCAGTCCGATACCTGTGCCTCACCACAATCATCAATCAAGCGAACCGCCTGCTGTCTATTAGTGAGGTAACTTGTAATCCACTTGTTGGCATCCAATTTGTGACACTGTGCCTTCGCCAACAGCAAATTAATGTTAAGACTGTCAAAAGCTTTTATCATGTCTATCAACACCGAAGGGCATACATTGCCCTCATCAAAAGCTACAGTTATATCGCTGGTGATTTTTAAGAGTGCTGTGGTGCAACTATGCAACTTTCGGAAGCCAGATTGATGATCTGGTAAAATTTTATTATGACAGAAAAAATCAAATAACTGTTTTCTAACTACTTTTTCTAGGATTTTTGATGAGGCAGGCAATATAGATATGGGACGAATATTGCCCACATCAACAGGATTGCTGACCTTAGGCAGCGGCGTCACAAGTGCCATTTTCCACAGCACAGGAACACACCCAGTGTCCAATGAACTATTAATTATATGTACCAATGGCCCAAGACAATACGGCAGACTTAGTTTTAACATTCGAATAGATATTCCATCTATACCTGTAGCATTACTTTTTATTGACTGAATACAGGCTATAACATCCTTTTCTGTTACAAAGGTGAACGCAAATGCCTCCCGATCAATGACATTATTTAGGTAATTGTTAATCGTTTCCGGTGCAATTGGCAGTTTGGGGACATTTTCCAACAATGAAATATTTAAATTATCCGGTTCTCTCAGACAATCAGGAAGGCATTCAGGCGTGTTATTTACGATTTTCCACCTCGAAATTTTATCCCATATGTTCTTACTCTTATTTACTCTAGGACAATTTCTTATCTCAGCGCTATAATAAGCTTTTTTCTCTGCTTTAACAGCCGATGAGATGTAGTTTTTTAATTGTATATAATAGCTTGGGTCATTCAGAGATTTAGTTTTTTGAAATTTTCGAAAAGCTGTATGTTTTAAGTCTATCATTTTTCTTAAGTTAAACGTTAACCATGGTGGCTTGGTCTTTTTTTGTTTGCACTGCCTAATTGGACACAATAAGTCAAAAACTCCTAATAAAGTACTATTAAAGTAATTCACCTTACCATCTATATCTTCATTATAATAGAGATCATGCCAGTCAACGCTCTTCAAACAATCTCGGAATACTTCACTTGTCACCATACTAAAGTCCCTATATTTTAATCCAGTCTCTCTAGGACGCGAGTACATGCAGCTCACATTACAGAATACAGCTTCATGATCAGTTTGTATTGGATCACATGGAAAAACTCCAGAGTTAGTAATTAAACCTGGTTTGTTCACTAATATCACATCAAGTAAGGACTCACTACTCATTGTAACTCTAGAAGGTTCCTTCACCACTTGATCAAGATTAAACGATGTTATAATGTCTTTTAAGAACTTACTTTCCGCCGAATTTTGACTGAGGAAATTAATATTTAAATCTCCTGTACAAATAAATATATCACAGTCCCATATATACTCCGGATGACGTCATATAACAACTCGAGCTCATTAAAGTGCACAGAGGGTGGGCGATATACAATACCCAACAAGATACCTAATTTGTTATATTTAAGTCTAAACCACAGTTGGTCTATACCATTATTCATTTCCAGACTTCTAAAGTTTAGAACTTTGATTCTCGATGATATGTAGGCTGCAACACCGCCTCCCCTGCCATCCCGGTCCTTGCGATACAGCGTATAGTTTTTTATTCCATATAAGTCCGATGACAGTTCAGCTGTTAGCCAGGTTTCTGAGATTGCGACTATGTCATACTGTCCATTTTCAATAAAGGTTCTTACATCTGCAAATTTATTACACATAGACCACGGGTTTATGTGTGTAACCTGTAGACAGTCTGACTGTGAAAGATCAGTGTCGGAATTATGTGAGGAGATATCGTCTCTACAATCCACATACGTGGAGCTATCATCATTATCTATAAAAAATTTCTTCCTAGGGCAAAGTCAAAGCGCTCATAACACACGCCTGATGGCCAGAAATCTTCACTATATAGCAAATCAGATAATGTGGTATTGACCCCAACCATGAAGCTTCTATATTTAGCTCTATCATTTTTTTTAACCAGACACTCCTTGACCGCAATGTCATCAGAATTTACAGCAGCCTTCTTCTTTATGTAATCACTGACAATATCTTCAGTAATTGTTTGCTTGACTCTAGTTAGGAACAACCATATTTTTTTATCTTTGGTCTCTTTGCCTGGTTCAAAAGTACCATAGTCTTTATTCGTTCCTGTCTTTCTTTGGGCCTTTTTCTTCTTCACTAGCTTCCTCCATTTCTTCTGAGATCCTCTTCCCGATTGCTCAATATCTTTTTTTTCTTTCTGATCATTCTCTATCTGCCTCAATAATGGATTTCTATTCCAGCCATTTTTCTTCTGTGCTTGAAAATCGCTGTCCATATTTGGGAGGTCCGCTTGTTTATTTTGCTCGTACATCTCATTCAGATCGACAATCGTCTCCTGCATTTTTTGCGGTACAATTGATTCTCTCCATTTTTTCCCCAGCCGGTCGGAATTGTTTACCGCATGTGAGTTATCAATAACATCTCTGGTTTCCAGCATAATTATCTTTTGCTTTAACAAGTCGCAATTTTCTTGTAGTGTATTATTGCGACTTTCCATCTCATTCAGTAAGCGTCTTAGAAGTGCGTTTTCCAACATCAAGTTATCAGCAGACTTGGATTCCTGTTGTTGCTTAGAGTTCCCGCCAGCAACATCGACTGCAATATTATGCTTGCACACTGCATTCTTGCTTTTGGCTGCCTGTTCTAGACACGATGGATGAAAATTCTGGTCACAATAGATGCAAGTAACACTATTAACTACACCTTTTTTGCAATGAAAACAATCGTTTCTATCACCGCGAGCGAAAACACACAGCACAAAATGTCACTTATCCAATACAGAGGCTAGATTTAACAGAGAGAAGCCCATCATATATATGTTTCTCAAACTATTTAATCATTTACCAGATAACATCAAATGCTTGAATACACAAAAACACTTTATTTGCATGTATAAAACAATTACTGATGGATCTTGAGCCACATTTGATGGATGACTTTTTCAATATGAATATTTAAGATGTCTGCATTGGCCATGTCAGGCATTATATATATAACAAATAATGTATCCTCTGACACTATTTACTTTGTCTCAGTATATTTTCATGTATATGAGGTGTATTGAATATTGGAAATAAAGTTTATTATTATTATTATTTTGGGATTCCATACATACTTAACTAACTGCTTCTGAAAAGGCCTAGTTTCTGGAGAGTGCCAGATGACTTTCTTGTAATATCAAGTTTTGAGACTTACTATATTTACATAATCAAAAAAAATAATAAATTTCAGTGAAAGACCTTTATGGAACTAGGTAGGTATAACAAAAAAAAAACTTAAAAATTGAGATGTCAACATAGACTTTACAAGCCCACCAAAATGCTTACCTTCTCTGGGCAAAAATATCCAAATCCAAAGATACCAAACAGACACAAAATCAAGCAAAGAAGGCAAATCTGCTTCAGCTTAGAAGACTTTGCCTCCATTTGTTTAACTTCATTAACACCATTAGGCAAAAGAAGGGCTATATCACTGTCCAGTACTTGAATGGATACGCTTTTTGAGTTCTTCATTATTTACTCCATAGAAAGTGGTGTTTTCCTGGATTTTAGATTACTGAACTCTCTTATCATTTTTAAGTTGAAGTGGTCAAATGCAAGTAAAGGTCTGTGCTGTTTCTCAAAACAGAAACATTTAAATTGATCCGGAAACCTAATTTACATCATTTAGGTACAGTAGAAACATGAAAGATGAAAGAAAAACAAACCGATCAAGTTAAAAACTAAAGTAAATATCCACAACTGTCCACAACACAATTCAATTTACGATAATTAGGAATCAAGAATAATCATCCAATATAACATAAGAAGGGGCATTATTCTATAGGAAAGAGTGAAAGTGAAAGTGAGAATTTTGACAACCTTGATTGGTCAAAAAATTCTGTTGGCGAATTCCATTGGCCAGCAATTCTCACTTTCACTTTCACTCTTTCCTATAGAATAAGCGTCCAGATAACAGGGAAACAATAATAAAAAAATACACATATATAAATAAAAATAGAAAAAGAGCTAGTATATTGTATGCAGATACCGTCGTCTGTTACAGTTTTGTCCCATTTTTTAGCAACGGGTCACACAAAAATGGCGGCGTAAACGGCAAGAAGTGATGTCACTGATCGTCTTACATCAATTAAATGACGAAGAATGGCTGCGGTATTGCCGTTCTTAGAATTTTTTCTTATCTTTAATTTATTTCAGTGTTATTATAAGTTATACCGGGTGTCCAGCAGAACCCTGGACATAGGAGATTAACATGGAAAATCGGTTTTTATTTTTTTGCGCCTGGACGGTTGATTTGATTGATAAACTTTTAAGAGTAAAGTTGTAGAGCTTATGATCAGCTATCATCCTGTATTTTTTTCAATACCTCAGTTTTGGCTATTTTTTGGAAAAACGCTCCGAAAAGTGCAAGAATTTGAATTTGGCGCGTCACCCCCGACATGCATGTGTAGTGTTGCCAACATAATAATTTCTAATGTCAGAGTCAGAGCCAATTTTCCTTTCTTATTTATTTTGAGGGACTATCATGTAGTAATTAACTTAATTATGCAGTGAAAATATGTTGGCGACACTGCACATGCAAGGCGGGGGTGAGGCGCAAAATTCAAATTTTTGCACTTTTCGAGGCGTTTTTTCAAAAAACAGCCAAAACTGAGGTTTTGAAAATATACAGGATGACACCTGATCATGCGCTCTACAACTTTACTCTTAAAAGTTTTTAAATCAATTCAACCGTACAGGCGCAAAAAAATAAAAACCGATTTCCCATGTTAATCTCCTATGTCCAGGGTTGTACTGGACACCCGGTATAAGGGTAACAAAAATGTAATGAAATGCTAATAACAGAAAAACATTGTTATAATGGAGAGGATTCTTTTTTATCATTTCCGTATAAACACAGAAAATTCGGTATGTTTGATTACACTGTTTGTATGCCCCTGAAAAAATAAAAATACATTCATTCCCAAATGTCAAAATCAGCTGTTCTGGAAATTGTTGTGCAAACTGAACTCTTTATTTACATATGAGTTCATGTGTGTCATCATGGCAACTCTGTAAGCCATTTTTCGAAGCTTTTAAGCTTTAACCTTATGGAAGATTTTTCTATTTTTCGGTTTTCTAAATAAACCAGACCCATGAGGCCATAAATGCACATATGTTTGCAATATTTTTTATTTTCGTCAAGAGCATTTCCTTTGTTAGTGTTGGACAGGCACTTTCACAATTTCTTGGGAATTCCGGCCATAAAACATGATACCCAACAATTGCCCTTCTTCTGTAACCGGCAAAAGCGCCCTTTTAATGATTCATGGCCCTTGAAAGAATTTCAGACCTGTACGTGACCCGAACAATAGTTTAGTAATTAAAGCGATTTTGCGAATATCGTTAATTGAAATTAAAATCTTATTATCTCATCAGATAGAGCTTTTAATTTCTTATCTTTTGAATCTAGATTCGAGCAATTTATGTCTTTATGACTGGGCCAGGAAATTAACGGTCAATTTAAGTAAAAAGCTTTAATTGTCAATTAAACTATGTCATGTGAGGTGTCATTTTAAAGTTAAAGAGCATAATTTATTCTATCTAATGATCACATTTTCAATTTTCTTCTACTAGCAGATTTTTCAGAAAAACTCATTTTTTAAATTTATGCCCGCGCTGTCCAAAGCGCCAAATAATCGCCACTGGTCAGGGTGGTATTTTTTTTGTTCTACAGTACCTTTCGGGAATGAGAAGTACCGAGAGGGTGTTTAAGGGAGATGATCTTCGAGACTCGAAGAAAAAAGACGCGTTTTGAACTCAATAGAGTTACGATCAAAAAGCGACGATTAACCGGGAAGACAAAAAAGTTCGAATTTTACCGCGAGAAAAGTCCTTGGCTCCGCCGTTCTGATTATCTCCAATGAGTAATTTTTCCCCCTTTTTTGAATCTCGCTTTAGAAATGCACGCTAATTATTTGTATTTTTAATTAGTGCCACAACAATTAATTCGGCTATTGCTCGCCTACGAAAAGTTTCGTGGAGTGTTTTTTCGGTTGTGCCATATAGTGTCAACCCACCTCTACCCTTTTCCTGAATAGGCCATTTTCTTGCAGATAGCGGATACTTTGCAGACGCAGGAGACTACCGGCAATTAAGTAGGGGGTGTTCATTAAAAAAACTTCGTCTAGCAGGCTATGAAATTTTGACAGAAAAGGATGACATAATCAAAATAAATGAACTTTTGGTTCTCCATCCTTTTCTTTTGACATACTAGAGGAAATTTTATAATAAACACCCCGTATTTGTAGAGTAGTTGTAGAAGTTAAAGCATTTAGTATATTATAGTAGTGTTTTGCTCACCATAATATCGAGGATCCCAGCTACTAGCAGAATTCTGTTCTCTTCTACACTGCGTCGTTAGTTTAGTTTTCTTTGTTGTAGTTTTTCCAATTTAGTAAGGAATCGTGTACCCGTCAAACACGTTTCTGGGGACCACTGAGCTTATCGCGAAAAGTTCACGTCCGCCGCTATTTTATTTCAGATTCCTGAGAAAACTAAGAATTGTCTTTTTAATTTTATTCTTCCTTAATTACTGTTCAATTAGTTTTTTTTTTGAGTTTTGCAGGTTTTGTCGTAAACAATAAAACCTTGCTGGCATCCCCAAATTATTAAATTTTACATTATTTAAATTAGCGACCTAAGGGACAATAGATCCCTTCCAAGAGTTGGGTCCCCCTTGCAGCGTGGTAAAAGAGATTTGGCGTAAGAAGATACGTTGGACTTAGAACATCCACGTAGTCGAATCTCCTCCGCAGACACGGCGGTGACGGCAACACGGCAGCAGCCGCGAACACAGCCGCCCCCACGCAACCACCGATTAAACGGATTACGATCATTAGCGGGGGGGACACTGCGCGACAAAATGTATAACGCCATGGCCCCTCTGGGTCACGTGGTTGCGATTTGTAAATTGGGACTTGCTACGACCCTTGTAGGCAGGGATAGCCCGGGATGGGTAAATAAGTCAATTAGGATTTATTTACATTTATCTACGTAAATAAATACTTTTACGCGTAAAAAATGTAAATAAAATGTAGATAAATAAGAATGACAGTAATGACAATTCGGAACGTCAGTTTTGGCATTTGTCGAGTGGCAAATGACACCGATCTTTTTTATAATCATATTGTTATTTCAAATTTCAAAACTAATAAAGCAAATTTTCGCGAGATCCCGGTGAACTAGCGGGAAGCATATTTTACTTCCCGACGTATTTTGGCGACACAACAGTAATAGGGGAATACAAGAATGACGTTGCAAAATTACGTCATCAATAGTTCAACGGGAACTGATTTGGTTCCCGCCCTATGGACCAGAGTAACTGGCGGTTACGTCAAATAATTAACGATCAAACGAACTTACCTGTGTGAAGTTCGATCGTAATTATATTACGAAGGCGCTTCGTTCTCGAGATTCTTAACTTGGTAGTATCGCTAGAGCTACATGATGTTGCACAACTTTTAAAGTATGAAAAAAGAAAACCCCTACTGTCACTTGTCAACTCTCTCGCATGTCGACGTCATTATTTTAAAGCAATAAAAAATTATTGTCGCCCACCAAAAATTATATTTTAAATAAGGGTGGGCGGGTTTTTTATGGGGATGGAATCTCGAGAACGAAGCGCCTTCGTAATATAATTACGATCGAACTTCACACAGGTAAGTTCGTTTGATCGTTAATTATATATCCTCGGCGCTTCGTTCTCGAGATTCTTAACTTGGTAGATGTTCAAAGTTTCGGCGACAATAATTTCTAAGTAAATATGAAATACCTACTTCCACATACTGATATATTAATACGTGTATTGATGAATTAGAAACACATAGATTGTAATAAAAACAATCAAAACAAAACTTCAAATGAAGTTAAGAGAGGATAGTCTTGGCATATTCATGGCCTGTGTCCACTGGTCGATTATAAAACCTATTGAAAAACATTAGAGGTTTCGGTCCATCCTGCGGCTCGTCGTATTACTTCAATAGGAAGCCCTCGTTTGAAGGCTGTGGACACAGAAACATGCTTTACTGAGTAGGCAGTAAATATGTTCAAATCAATTCCGGCCTTTTGGAGAATCCCGCGAATCCACCTACTAATTGTTGGGGAAGAAGCCTTATTATATGGTGGCCTTGTAGTTACCAGTAGATATTCTTCGGAATGCTTTCTTAATAATGCAGTTTTTTCAATATAAGTTATTAATGCAGAGGCTACACATAACTCAGGTTTTGTGGTAAGAAAACCTAGCTTCAAGCAAGGTTGCAATTTTCCTGGAGATGAAGTTTTTAGAAAGTCGCTAATGAAAATTTGAATTCCCCATTGATTAATTACAATATTTTGTACTTTAGTCGCTGACAAGGTTTGTAAGCGTTGACTTGTTGCCAACATTAGCAATGTGACTAATTTTGCAGTTAGCTTGTTAAGTGGTAACTCTTCATTAGGGCCAAAACTTTCCAAAAAACTAAGCACCTTCTGAGGGTCCCAAAGAAAACTATACCTTGGTCGCTGCGGTCGCAAACGAGCAATCCCCTTTAAAAATTCTTCTTACCTCCAAATTTGAGCTTATGTCCACTGTTAACACCAATGACAAAGCTGATCGGCAACAATTAAAAAAGAATCATATTTCATGTTTGAATTCTTAAGCAAATGCTGCAGAAAACATATAACATCTGGGATGGAGGCTGTATATGGATTTGTGGTCCTTTCTGTGCAGAATTTCCACCACAGCTTTAATGATGAATTATATTGCTTCCTAGTGTTTTTTTGCCAGTGACTGCAAAAAGCTTCCATGCAGTCTTCCGGCATTTTCTTCATTCTAAGCGCTTGCCGGAGAGCCTCGTCGCAACCAGGGAAAGTGAGGACGCTAATGGATGAGTTTTCCTAAAAGGAGAAATCAACAAATCGAGGTTTGGACCTAGTATTAGTGGTTCCCCCACAATCATTTGTTGAAGTAAAGGAAACCATGGCTGAGATGGCCAGTTGGGAACCAATATTATCCCTTCTGCCTTTTCAGATCTAATTTTATTAAGGACTCTGAGGATCAGTGAGAATGGCGGAAAAGCGTAGAAATTTAACTCTGACCACGGTACTGTAAAAGCATCCACAGCTATAGAGTCAGGATCCTTGTGCCAAGAAATATATGTTTTACATTTTTTGTTTGATACAGATGCAAACAAGTCAATAGTAGGCTTTCCAAACTATTTTTTGATTTTTCTGAAGTTCATTTGAGAAATCTCCCATTCAGTTTCTAAAGAAATTACATGAGAGCCTGCATCTGCCTTATTCTGTTTGGATGGTATGTATGAGGCATATACAAATATATTCCTCGCTTCACACCACTCCCAGATTTTTCGAGTTATTTTGTTTAGTTTAACATATTGGACGCTACCCATCTTGTTAATACAAGCTATAGCAGTGGCATTATCTACATGCAATAACAAATTACAGTTTTTTAAATTTTGACAAAAAGATTTCAGTATTATAAGGCCGCTTTTAACTCAAGAAAATTTATGTGCTCTGCCTGATCTGCTGCGTTCCACCACCCATAGGTTTCCTGCATATTGCAATATGCGCACCATCCAGTAGTGGAGCTGTCTGTAAACAATTCCAATGCAAACTTATCTTGTCTTATTTCATTTACAGATGTTAAAATCCGGTTTTCCCACCAGTCAAGATCCTCATCGATCTTTTCATGGTTGACTGTCATTTTTTCTTCATAATTTTGAGAATTTAAATGTAAAGCTAAACACTTTTCTTTTCCTAGACTCTTCAAATGTAAGGGGCTATACTTTATTGCTGGTGCAACTGATACCAAAGTGCCTATAAAGCTTGCAAATTCCTTTATTTTGCAAATGGGTGCTGATTTAAATTTTGTGACCAGTTGAAAAACTTTCTTTCTTTTTTCCTCTGGTAACTCAATAATCATTTTTTCACTATTAAAAACATAACCAAGATATTTACAGACTCTTGAAGGTTCAAGGCAACTCTTTTCCATGTTAATAACAAAACCTAATTTTTGAAGTACTGAAATGACTAATTTTAAATGGTTAGCACAAACCTCTTTTGAGTTAGCAATGATGATGATGTCATCTAAATAACAGACACAAGTAATACCTCTATTACGAAACCAGGTGATAACAGGTTTTAACATCTTTGTGAAAACAAATGGTATTGGTGACAGACCGAAAGGGCAGCATAAAAATTCAAACAATTCTCCATTATACTGAAACCTCAAAAATTTCCTGTGGTCCTTATGTATGGCAATTAGAAAATATGCATCTTTTAAATCCAATTTTACCATAAAAGCATTATTGTATAACAGCTTTGACACTGTGCGGAAATCCTCCATTTTGAAATAGGGTGCTTCCAAAAAAGCATTTAAACCTTTCAAATTTAAAATGAAATGAAAACTGCCATCAGGTTTTTGACGTAAAAAATAAGGTGACAAAAATTGATCAGTACATGGAGAGCATTTTTTAATTGCTCCTTTCCCAATTAATTCTGCAATAGCAGTGTCTAATTTTCCATTAAACTTATGCATGGAATGAGTGTTAAAGAGGTACTGTTTAAAAATGATGTTTTCATTATTAAAAGGCAGCCTATAACCCTTTAACCAGGATAAAATAATATGGTTTGGTTTTAATGAGAAGAAAATTTCCCACACCTAAGCAAATTGTTTTAATCTGCCAACTACCCTTACCTCATTTCCTACTTTTTGGCTGGGCGTTTGTAATGCTGTTGACTCTTGTGAGTCCAGTCTGAGTTCTGACGGCTTGGCCCCTGATATCTCGAGTCCCGCTTCTCTCGAGATGGCCCTTCCAGTTTAAAGAACTGCTTTTAACCTCCTTTCTAGCTTTAGGAGCATTGTAGCTGCTTTTTCCAGCTGCCATATGCTTTGTGGACTGTTCAAGTCGTTTGGCTTGTTCCCATTTGGCACCAAAGTCTGGCCCAAAAAGAAAAGTGTCTACAGGACAGGCCCTGGCCACTGTCATGGCTGATGAACTCAACTTAGGTAAAACAAAACTCCTCCTTTGCTTAGAAAGATTATAAAATAAATCTAGCAGCAGCTTTCCTGCATCACGCACTTCTGGAAAGAACATTTTTGACCCAACATCTTTGTTAGTGATAATTTTATTAAGGACTGTCCCTAAAGAGGTCAAAGCCACCCCAAGTTGGGCTTGCATATCAGACTGGAATTTGTCTTTTCTAATAGACTGAGGCCCTAAGACCTGAATGATTTCTTAATTCAAACCAGGCACAGCCAGTTTTGGAAAATTTGAAGGTAAAGGATATTTTGATAATAATGCCTCTCGATCTTCCTTAGAAAAGACCCTTTTCCAAAATGTTGGACCATTAACCAACGGATTAACCAAGGATTCATGAAAGTTAGGAGTTTCCACCTTACCTTTCTCAGGATCCTCTCCCAAGTATGTGTTGATTTCCTTTTCCATGTCCTCGTGATCCAAAATCATTACATCCGGAGAAAGAGGTTTTTTGTCGCCTCTGTGTGGAGGAGGTGAATCTTCCCTGTAAGATTCATTAGGGGGGCTGAAACCCCCAGAGCATTTTTGTGTGGGGGGGCTGAAACCCCCCGAGCAGTTTTTCTGGAGAGGCTGGTACTCTCAGAGCATGCCCAATAGCGGGCTGATCTTCCGGATTCAGATGTAGCTGATGAATAATCAGTACGAGAGTCTTGTGAACGTGATTTTAATAATTTTATTTCCTTCTCAAGCTCTTTTTCTGGCCATCATATCTGCCTCCCCCCTTCGTTTTTTTTACCTACGACTTTTTTCAGCGCCATCGTCTGAATGTCGCCTTTTTTTTCCCTGATGTTTTTCCCATGATTTCTGTAAAGATGACGCTAAAAATAAAAGATTATATTAAAAATTTTGAGAACACGAAAAATTTTGTTGTTTGCAACACCATGCACAAAAACGTAATGACGTCGACATGCGAGAGAGTTGACAAGTGACAGTAGGGGTTTTCTTTTTTCATACTTTAAAAGTTGTGCAACATCATGTAGCTCTAGCGATACTACCAAGTTAAGAATCTCGAGAACGAAGCGCCGAGGATATATAATTCGAAGCAAAAAAACGTTAGAATTGATAACTTTTTTTTTTGTGTTGTAACAGAGGTTTAGGAGCGTTACAGCTGACGGTTGATAAATAAGGAACTTTTGAGTCTGATTTTTGTAAAAAATAGCAAAAACTAATATTAAAAATTATGGAGAGCGAATCAGAAGAAGTAGAACTTGTATTAAATAACGAGAGAGAAGACTTCCGTTTCATCAAACCACTCTGAATATGTCTCTCATGATCACTTTCGGGCCACTTTGTATAAATGTGTTTTAATTTGCCAATAATATTAGAAAAGTATTATAATTCGCATCGTTGAGGCAACACTTCCAAATCTGCAGTAATATGGTTTTTTTAATGTTGATTCCTTTTCAAATGCAAACTTGTGCACAGATCAAGTATAATCGGAAATAACCACAAAAGATGTTAAATCAAATATTTCCTCTCTTAAGCTTAAAAGTACAGCTTTTTCATTTTGTTAATTTTTGTCTGTGAACTGTAAACATAAACATCTATAAACGAATTGATAACCGCAGACATTTTCGCGACCATTGGAACGGGATTAAAATTGTTGGGGTGGGGTTATAACCGCTCACTAACCGGTTTCCTCCCGCCGTGAACAATCGTGATCTCGCGAAAAATTGCTTGTATTTTTCACTGTGAAAACTAGTTCGCAGTGAGTGTATTTCTCTTCATTGCCAATTCAACCAAAATATAAAGACGGAAATAAACTCGGTGCGCACTAGTGCAGCCAGTTCAAAGTGCTAAAAAGTCTTGATTTCAATTAACAGACTGTGGTTTATAAAATTTAAATAAAGTAATTTTGCTAGCTGTAGCCCCCTGCACCTGGTATGCGACAGCGATAGGCAAATAAATACATTGTTAGTCTAAATAGGTTCCAGAGACTTCCAGAGGGACAAGAACAACGCTACTGTTGGGACTGGTGAGAGAAATGATAGGTTGAGAATTCAGTTTAGAAGAAATGTATGGTAATTGTAAAGCAAATAACCTAAAAAAGTCATTAATCCATTAAATTTTTTTTATATTTTTTTACTTTCTCTACGCGACCTTCTACAAACGCACCTGTAAAAACATAATTATCTACGCGTAGAAAAATATTTGTTTACTAGCTAATTATCTACGCTTCCATCCCTGCTTGTAGGAATCAAATCGACTTCTTTTATCCACGAGGAGCGCTCTTCTCCCGAATAGAACCGCCTTTCCTCATCGTCCCTGAGGTCGCTAAATATGGGGGACGGAATGCCGCCTATTGGTTCTGGGGGTTTCGTCCAAGATGTCGAAAAATCCGTCCATTGTTTACGTGATTATAGATGGTTTAATTTAGATAATAAGATTTTCTAATTAATAGGTAATGTTAATAATAAAAAATCTGATAATATTAGAAGTTAATCAATGTCAGAAAGTTATTTTAAATTTAGAGAAAACTTGCAAACCATCTGTGATGAACCGAAAATCAGTGACTTTAAAATGAGACATTTTCGTAAAATAATACAATAATAAATACGTAATAGAAACGCAAGATCAAAACAATCATAAAACATCTCTCGTCCGAATTTCCAAGAAAAGGTTCAATAAGCAAAGACGTATTAAATCCATGAGTCAACGCACATGGCAATGACACAACCTTGCTCTAAGAGAAAACAAATATCATCTCTTTCTCTCTTACACGGTTTCCACCTGCTAATAATTAATAATCGAAGATTATTTGGTAGTGTTTAGGTAAAAAGCAGTATGAGAACAAACGCGATGTGTCAAGATCTATCTAAAAATAGAAGATAGCAGATCAGGCACGTGTGCGCGTAACTCCAGTTACAATATGTTAGAACAGTAGTTACTTCCGAGAATTGAAAGGAGTAACAAAGAGATCAATAAAAATGAAATTTGCTTGTATGATGCATGACCTAGAAATTGGGTCACAGGTGTTCGATGAGTAACCTCTGGTAAGGAGATTTCGTCACTTGTAGACAAAGGAATTGTGCGAGTATAAAAGAAGAGCTTTGAGGTACGGAGAGACATTCTTAATTCTTCATTGGTATTCAGATCCTTAAATCACATTCTTATTCAGATGCTGATTCTGATTCTTATTATTCGCGAAGCATAGTGTTAATTTAGCAGTCAACATGTAGTACTTCCGTCTTCCGTCATTTACGTTGACCAGTAACAAAGGATTGAATAGGTCAAGTACTTCATTTTCGTTGATGTTCCAAGATGGAACTTAGAGTAAAGGTTAGTCAATGTTTTAAGTTTTAAGTTAAAAGCCTGTTTGTTATTGTAAATGTGTTGTGTTTTTGTGCATGGTTAAGTCACACTATGGTAATCAGGATGCTATATATATTTTATTGACTTATAGTGGTATTTGCATGAATATTTTTAAACAGACTTTAGATTTGAAATGAAAAACCGGGCGTAACGTTTATTCGCATGTAGTAAGCGAGTGTATGTAATTTTATTGAAGATTAATAGAAACGAAAATGTAATTTAACTTGGGTCTCTTTATTTGAAAAGGTTAGCAGTTGAGTTTGATATTGTAACATTTTGAATTTGGATTTAATGACATTGCAAATTAAAAGGACGTGTATATTATAGATACTTAAATACAAAAGCCTCGGAGGAAAAACGCATTCAAGGCGCTTTTGCCTTGTAGTGGGATAAAGTTTGGTCTTTGGCAAGTAGCATTTAGTAGGTACTGACCTAATGGAATACTGTTAGGTATTGATGCATTCGACTGATACCTTGTGTCTTATTCTTGGTGATATCTTTTGCTCCCTTTCTAAAATTCACTCAAAGATGGACGGTTTCAAGAGTTGAAATGTATCAAGGGCAGGTTAAACACTGGTACTGCGAACCCCCATAAGGTAAGTGACGTCGTGGCCGCGGATAATGAGGCTAAATGAATGAGATAAGGCGGCGCGAACGTTACACATCTGATAAAAAAAAAACACTTTTAATTAATTGACTTTAAAAATTCGATTTGTCAGTGTTCGCTCAGCAACCTGAAATAAAAAAGCGGCGGACGTGAACGCCAGTCAATTTCGGCATAAATTACTTGAATTTACATTAAACGGATGTGAAATTAAAAGCTGTATCTGATGAGAGGATAAGATTTTAAATTAAATTAAAGTTATTCGCGAAATTCGCTTTAATTACTATCCTATTGTTTGGGTCACTACCAGAAAGAAAAAGACCGTTGAAGTCATAAACATCACTCAAAAAAGTTGACGCTTTAAATGCGCGGCTTTGAAGAGTCAAGAAAACGGGGCAATAAGTGTTGGGTTTCCCTAAAATTGCGGAGTTCCATGTTGTAAGACTGGAATTCCCAAGGAATGGTTGAAAGTGCCTGCCAAAAGTAACAGAGGAAATGCATGGTCTTTTTGACGAAAAATAAAAATATTGCAACCAGATGGGTTTTTTGCCTGAGACTAGTTTATTTAAAAAAGAGAAAAACTTTCCTAAACTTTAAGCTTAAACGCTTCGAAGAAAAATGGCCTTCAGAGTTGCCTTGTGCCACACATGAACTCATATGTAAATAGAGAGTTCAGTTTGCCCAAAAAATGGTCATTCGCGAAACAATCACGAAACCAATTTTAGGAAAATGCAACTTCTATTAGCACTTGGTAGGCTGTAGACCCAAACATGGCGATACAACTTGTTGTCAAAGTATTGTCAACGACGTAATTCATTTTACTATCTCTTTCCTCTTCTACAACTTTGATATTTTATCTCTACCATCGACACCGGGCCGATCAAACGACATCAAGGATGACATAAGAAAACATTGCGTCAAGCGATTGCGTCTTTGTTTTGATCAAAGACGATAATTTTGATAAAAGAAAAGGTAAAATATTCCACAAGAGGGGTTACCTTAGAAAAGGTAAACCAGTAGTAAACTAGTAGGATACGACGCCGGCGTCTGTTACCAGTTTGCTCCAATCTGTCAACTGTGAAAATGCCAGTGACGGAGCATTGGTATTGTAGTACATAAGAAAATATTTTATTAAAAATAATAATGGAACTAAATTACTATTTGTAACATTAGTAATATTATCCGTTATATTATTAGCAAACATCGACGTACTATTAAATAAATAAAAATAATTGTGAATTAATAGTCGTTAATAATCCTGGGATTACATCTCCTGCGCCACTGGAAAAACTGCTCAAAAATTAAAAAAGAAATCTGTCTATAAATTACAGGATTAGAAAAATATTTCCCAAAATAGCATTATTGACTTCACAGCGGTATATACTAAATCATATTTCGAAGATTTGGGTGTAAAATAACTGGTTTTAGAGTTATTTGAAATAATTTACTTGTTACTGAAAAATGCCATTATCTGTTTACCAGTGAGACGTAATTCCAGGCTCCTTTCTATGGCCGCTGCTTTTACAACCGTAATCTGCACATCCCACCATTGTAAACAACACAATTATTTATAATATTAAAGTCTTGCAAAATGCAATTTATTGCAGAAAAACCCTAGCCAACAAAATGTTTGGTTTTCGCCTTAGACATCTCATCGTTTTATCATTTTTGGTAACAGCTGTCAATATAGCGGAGAATTGTGCGAGTGGATTCCATTAGTTTACATATTCTGAGGGGATTACCTCATCCGAAATTGTAAGAGTCATTTTCGTTTCGCACGGGTTCTGGTTGTCAAACAGTTGCCACTGTGATAATGTTTATTGCTCTTACTTCCAATTCAATCGAATATCGAACTTCTATTCATCTCCCAGCTAGAGTGCTAAGGGTGTCCTAGCCATTAGCTGACCTAGCTCTAAGGTTTCCTAAAACTTAACTTTCTACCTAACAGAAACCAAAAACAATCGACACAATTGTGGGTTGCGTTGATACTGTCCAAGTGAGTTATACGACAAAAAAACGACAAATAGAGTTTTTATTGAAAACAATTATGAAAATGGTTAACATACAATTGGAACGACTTGCCAGTTGATATACAAAACCGAGACTGGTGGTCGTCCGAAAAAAGGATCAAACTTATACCTACCTTACCTAATAGTTAAACCCAATGTCTCCTATTTACAACACTGTGACTACTTAATTAGGAAAATAGCACTTTTGCGGATCCGTCTAATAAAGTCAGAGACGCCGACTTGGCTGTTCTTAAATACCTCACGTAATTCAAATTCGGGGGAACTCCTAATTTGCTGACCCATAAGAAATCCATTTATTACGGAAAATTTTGCTGACCCGTCAAAAATTGTTGCTGACCGCTATGCTGGGTGAGAGCTGAGAGTGTCCTACATATTATATACGAATTTAGTAAACATCGGGCCGAAAATCACTTAGTTACGGCCCTGGAAAACTTTAAAAGTGGGATTTTTTTGCTGACCCGTTAGACATTTTTGCTGACCGGTATACAGGGTGATACCTGAGAGTGTCCCACATATTATATGCGAATTTAGTAAACATCGGGTCGAAAATCACTTAGTTACGGCCCTAGAAAACTTTGAAAGTGTGATTTCTTTGCTCACCCGTTAGAAATTCTTTCTGACCGGTATACAGGGAGATACCTGAGAGTGTCCTACATATTATATACGAATTTAGTAAACATCGGGCCGAAAATCACTTAGTTACGGCCCTGGAAAACTTTAAAAGTGAGATTTTTTTGCTGACTTGTTAGAAACTCTTGCTGACCGGTATACAGGGTGATACCTGAGAGTGTCCTACATATTATACACGAATTCAGTAAACATCGGGCCGAAAATCGCTTAGTTACGGCCCTGGAAAACATTAAAAGTAGGATTTCTTTGCTGACCCGTTAGAAATTCTTGCTGACCGGTATACAGGGTGATACCTGAGAGTGTCCTACATATTATATACGAATTTAGTAAACATCGGGCCGAAAATCACTTAGTTATTAAAATTTCCAACAATGTGTAATAAGGTGTCAGCTATCAGCCTGCATACCGCTTGGCCAGAATTTGTAACGGATCAGCAAAAAAATCTCACTTTTTATGTTTTCCAGCGCCGTAACTAAGTGATTTTTTGGCCCGATGTTTACTAAATTCGTATATAATATGTAGGACACTCTCAGGTATCACCCTGTATACCGGTCAGCAAAAATTTCTAACGGGTCATCAAAGAAATCTCACTTTCAAAGTTTTCCAGGGCCGTAACTAAGTGATTCTCTGCCCGATGTTTATGAAATTCTACATAATGTGTGATTGAGTTTCAGCTATCTCCCTGTATACGGGTCAGCAAGAATTTGTAACGGGTCAGCAAAAAAATCTCACTTTCAAAGTTTTCCAGGGGTGTAATTAAGCGATTTTCGACCAGATGTTTACTAAATTCGTATATTATATGTAAGACACTCTCATCTATCACCCTGCGTAGCGGTCAGCAAGAATTTCTAAGGAGTCAGCAAAAAAATCTCACTTTCAAAGTTTTCCAGGGCCGTAACTAAGTGATTTTCAGTCCGATGTTTACTAAATTCGTATATAATATGTAGGACACTCTCAGGTATCACCCTGTATACTGGTCAGCAAGAATTTCTAACGGGTCAGCAAAGAAATCTCACATTCAAAGTTTTCCAGGGCCGTAACTAAGTGATTTTCGACCCGATATTTACTAAATTCGTATATAATATGTAGGACACTCTCAGGTATCACCCTGTATACGGGTCAGCAAGAATTTCTAACGGGTCAGCAAAGAAATCTCACATTCAAAGTTTTCCAGGGCCGTAACGAAGTGATTTTCGACCCGATGTTTACTAAATTCGCATATAATATGTGGGACACTCTCAGGTATCACCTTGTGTACCGGTCAGCAAGAATTTCTAACGGGTCAGCAAAAAAGTCTCACTTTTAAAGTTTTCCAGGGCCGCAACTAAGTGATTTTCGGCCCGATGTTTACTAAATTCGTATATAATATGTAGGACACCCTCAGCTATCACCCAGCATAGCGGCCAGCAAGAATTTTTGACGGGTCGGCAATATTTTCCGTAATAAATGGATTTCTTATGGGTCAGCAAATTAGGGATACCCCAAATTCAGCACGTATTTGTGGCGTTGGAACTCGCCGCCTATTATTGCTATGGGCGCCACAACAATCAATATCCGGTCGGGCTTTAAGTTGGAATGACGCTTGTATGACGTGCGCAGACGACACGCGTATGTATGTCACGGTAACCTTAAGAGTGCCAGATATCCAGCAAAAAACGGGACCATTTTGCACGGACAGCACCCGGCAGTTTCAAGATTTAAGGTTAGATTTTAGATTAGAATTCAATAAATCCAGATTCTGGTTTGTTTTTTGATAAACACTTGTCAATTGATCAAAAGCTTCAAGCTGCACAAACCAACAAATTATTGCGTAATTGGTAAGAGTTAGGCGTATTGAAAAAGTTAAATTTAGAGGTTATAATGGAATAAACCCTGAATTTTCCCGGATGTGTGCAGGGAATAAACCCTCAAAAATGAAAAAACCGGGTGAAAACCCATCTCTAGGTCTACTGTGGGTCAGATCCAAGGACGGTAAACCGAATAGGACGGTCCACTTCCATTTAAACAACGTGGGCCCAAAATCGTGACGTCAGCATAGTGCGGACTTGGGAGCGATAATGACGTTATTATTTCCAGAGCCCCGTGGCCATCATCGGCGCTGCAATTACGGCTGTCAATAATGTCATTGCTGACGTTATCAGAGCCGCTTTCCATGGGAATAGCTCGGAGCAATTCCGAAGCGTGAAGTTCGTTTTTCTAGCTTTCCAGCACCTTGGTACTTCATGCACTTGAAGCGCTCCAATCTTTCGCCCCCGTTACCCTTGGAGTACCTACCGATATTTTGGTGTTTGAAGTACTTTTGACAAGTATGAAAAGCTGTTCCAGCTCGAGTCTTTAAAATCCGTATGGACTTAAAGCTCCGAGAGCTTCACGCTCAAATCCTTTATTGCAGCTGGAAAGCGGCTCAGTAATTTTTTAATATGGTTTTCGGGTGGCCGCTCTAAAGCGCTCTGAGACTATTCCCCCCATTTGTTTTCTTAATAAGAATGTAAGGACGGAAATAGTCTCAGTGCGCTCTAGAGTGGTCACCCCGAAAACGCTGTGAATATTTGATTTGACATCTCGATGATTATTCGCGGGCGCGGGTTATTCGTTTTTTTTTTTTTTATTATCGTATTTTAATTTTTGACTCTTTCCGTTATTGCTGTTGTGTTGTGATTTAGTAAAATTACGAGTACATACAATGGTCAGACGTCAGTACGTACAATGGTCAGATTTGTGCTATTGTTGTGCTGTTGCTGATTGTAAAAGCAACAAATTAAAGTGGAAGAAAGAAGGTACACAAATATCCTTTAATTTTTCCACAAAAAGAAAAGTTGCTCTTTCACTTAAAATAAGAAGCAAGTGGATTCGGCATTGCCAACGAACTGATACATTCAATCCATCAGATACATCGGCAATATGCTATTTGCATTGTTACGGCAAATGATTATGAAAGAGACTTTCGAGATAACCTTTTGAATAAATATTACATTCAGTATTAAGTACCTACATTGCTTCTAAGGCGGCTGGCTCTTGGCTACTAGCAATTAGCAACGGACCACGAGCAATTTTTATTGCACGCCGCTTTTGCATTGAATTATCAGGACTCAAGAGACGCAAGATACGAAAATTTAAATAAATTGTTAATAAAATAGATTCTGTTATCAAGTGTTTTCTCCGGTCTGGGTCCATGAGGCTTGCAGGCTGATATAAATAACGAAGTCAGCAGTAGTAGACCACTCTACTATAGAGGAGCAAGAAAGTCACGATATCCTTTTCAAAGAAGTGGATTATCCGACACTAAGCAATGAAGTCACTGAGATCTTCAAGCACGAGAACAATATTATTCAATATATTCAGAAAATGTTTCGTAGTATCTAGACATCAAGACAATGTTACGGTACATTAATATGCTAAGTAAAATGGTAAGTATCCGACACTAGCTTGTGAAGTATTAGAAATATTGAATATAGTTGCTTGCAACTCGCTTTTTAGGTCTGCATCAACGAAGTAAACCTACCTTTGAAACCATTAACTATTCGTATTGTAACGGTGAGTGTTACGCTCCGCGACAAAGGAGCTAGAACCTTCGCGTCTGGCGTCGTCCGGGCGCTTCAGCATGGGACCGTCACGAGTGATTTAGTGCTCTGTTTATTTAAAACGTAGTTATTTACGACCTTTTTTTTATGTGTCTCGTATTAATTATTTTTCTTCTAAAATATTCTAGGCTTTTCTGTACTTTTAGGATTGTGTATAAAAGGCGAATTTGCCGCCGTTAGCAGTAGTCGTATTTTAATGGAGCTATAAGTAAGCTAAAGTACCAAACGATAATAGAAGGCTATAAAGTGTTAAGTAGTGAGTTATTTAATAGGCGTATTGTACCTGTGTGTATTTGTGGGACAAATAAATAACAGTCAAACTGATTTAGTTGTCCATAAGATCAACACAGGAAATGCCCAGCCAATACGACAACACCCACGGAGGGTCCCTCTGCCTAAACAACAAGAAGTTAACAGTTTGCTGAATGAAATGTTAAAGGAGGGCGTCATAGAAGAATCATCTAGGCCATGGTCGTCGCCTGTGGTTCTTGTTAAGAAGAAAGATGGTTCAACGCGGTTCTGTGTTGACTAGAGGAAACTTAAGTATGAGGCTAAGAAAGACAGCTACCCCTTGCCACGTATAGACGACACCTTAGCGACTTTATCGAGATCAAAGTGATTTTCCACTCTAAATTTAAAAAGTGGGTACTGGCAAGTAAAGATTGCTCCCGAAGACAAAGAAAAAAGCATTTTCTCCTGGTTCTGGGCTATACCAATTCACTGTTATGCCTTTTGGATTGTGCAATGCTCCATCAACTTTCGAGCGACTAATGGAACTTGTCTTGAGGGGGCTGACTTGGAAAACTGGCCTGGTATACTTAGATGACATAATTGTCATGGGACGTAATTTTGACGAACATTTGAAGAATGTAAGAGAAATTTTCAACAAGTTACGGAATGCTCACCTGAAGTTAAACTACAAGAAATGCAGCCTATTCCAAAAGCAAGTCGAGTACTTGGGGCATACTATCTCAGAATAAGGCATTAAAACTAGCCAAAATAAAATATCTGCCATTAAAGATTAGCCAGTTCCTCGAGACAAACACGAAGTAAGAAGCTTTTTGAGACTATGTACTTACTACAGGAAATTTGTAGAGGAATTTGCCGACATCGCAAAACCGCTGCACAAATTAACGGAAAAGAAAACACCGTTCCTGTGGAACCACGATTGCAGTCAGGCGTTTGCAAGGCTTAAAGCTGCCCTCTGTTCTAGTCCAATCTTGACTTACCCTATAAAAGACGGACTCTTTATTTTGGACACGGATGCAAGTAACTTTGGTCTAGGTGCAGTACTCTCTCAAAGACAAAACGGGCAAGAGAAGGTCATTGAGTACTACAGTAAGATTTTAAGTAAGCCAGAAAGAAACTATTGCGTCACTAGAAAGGAGTTGTTGGCCATCGTTAAAGCAGTCGAACATCACCATCGCTACTTATATGGAAAAAAGTTCCTGATTAGAACTGACCATGGAGCCTTGAAATGGCTATTACAGATGAAAAACTCTGAAGGCCAAATAGCCAGATGGATAGAGCGCTTGCAGCAGTACGATTTCCATAATGAGCATCAACCAGGGAGGTCTCACGGAAATGCCGATGCATTGTCTAGAAGGCCGTATAAAAAATTTTTTTGGCATTGTCAAAGAACTGAGCAGCGTGAGGGACTTCCTTCTGTAAGGAAAACGTCGGTGGAAATAAACGATGGCTGGACCACACAAGCGCTTCGAGACGAGCAAATGAATGATTCAGGTATTGGACCCATACTCTTGGCAAAGACTGACGACAAAAGACCAGAGTGGGATGGTGGGAAAAGGCTGTTCCAGAACCTCATGGCACTTCTCGGAATTCGCAAGACCAGGACAACTCCTTTGCATCCACAGTGGGATGAGATGGTGGGAGAGATTTAATCGGACAACATCTACCTCTCATGTTGATGGCATATCGAGGCTCTACGCATGACCACTGGTTATACTCCGGCGAAAGTGATGTTCGGAAGGGAAATGAAGCTTCCTGCGGATTTGATGTATGGAACACCAGAAAAAGACTCGCCCAAGTCTGAGAATTTTGTGGAGGAGCTCAAGGAGAGGCTTACCAATCATCATATTGCGCTTTGCGTCCTATCAATAATTAGAAAGGTGTTGGCCCGTGTGTTTCTTGCTTGTCTTTTACGTGCAGCGTCTGGATTTTAACAATTTTGGTTTTATGTACTGTCATGACGATTTGTATATGCTTTGGTGACGTTCTTCACTGACTGAAAAAGCCCTGAGGAAGACCTAAAAATAAAAGTCGAAACGTTGGCGATTTCGAGAAAGTGAAGTGGCTATTTGCCCTACACCTGCGATTCAACACCTTTCAGACTTAACAATGTTCATGAGCAAGTCAGGAATAAACTGCGGATCTCCAGTGATCGAGCCAAAGCAAGATATGACTTACTGACTAACTCCCGCGGCTTCCAACATGGTGATTTGGTGTGGCTTTACAATCCGCGGCGAAAGGTGGGGAAGTCGCCCAAACTTAGCCAAAATTATTAATGATGTGGTGTATAGGATCCAGCGGTCCCCCAGGTCAAAGATGTAGGTTGTTCATCTGGATCGATTAGCACGATACCATGGAACTCTATCTGTTCGGGACGAACAGCGTTAGGAGGAGTGACATGGGACTGTCACGAGTGATTTATTGCTTTGTTTTTTTTTTATTTAGAACGTAGTTGTTTACGTTTTTTTTTTATATGTCTCGCATTAATTAATTTTCTTCTAAAATATTCTAGGCTTTTCTGAATTTTTAATATTGTGTATAAAAGGCAAACTTGCCGCCGTTAGCAGTAGTCGTATTTTAATCGAGCTATAAGTAAGCTAAAGTACCAAACGATAATAGAAGGCTATAAAGTGCTAAGTAGTGAGTTATTTAATAGGCGTATTGTACCTGTGTGTATTTGTGGGACAAAATAAATAGTGTTTTCGTGTTAAGTCGTTACACTGGAATTATTGAACCCTGAGTTCGCAACAGTATTATTACTATTTTATAGACCCTTTCATACTTTTCAACACTTCTAAAATGTTATTTGAACCAATACAGTATAAACAGAAGCACAGCATATGTCAACAAAACTATGCGTCCGCGGAATAAACTCATAATGATATATCTCACCATTCTCACCAGAGCACAGTGTGACGTCACGCCGCGGGACAGAAAAAAAGGGAGTGGGTTTCGTGCAAGGACGGTAAACAAAACAGGACAGTCCACTGCCATTTAAACAACATGGGCCAAAAATCGTGACGTCAGCTTAGTGCAGACTTGGGAGCGATAATGACGTCATTATTTCCCGAGCCCCGTGGCAATGCCACCTAGACAATATAAGGCCTGGAAGCGACCGAGAGGGAGAGCGGTGACGTCATCATATGTGGTACGAAAATTTGCCGACCGTTTCAACGCTCAAAACCCGAAGGTTTTGGAAAGCTTTTTGGGTAAATACTTTGGTAATTGGGGTTTAGATTTTAGATGGACAAAAATAAAACCATTAGTAATATATATAAACAATACAAACGTAAATAAATAAACAATTTAACTATACCAGGGTACACTTAAATTAATATAATACTTAATACTGTATATTATTATACAGTGTAGTGGTTTACTAACAGTAATTTTTAATACTTCTGAAGAATAAGTATACCATTTTCTCTTTTTGGCTGAATTTGTTATATACAGAAGATTCTGAAATTAGCATACAATAATGTAACAGCCTAGGTATTTTAGAATAAAAAAGATAAAAAGTTTATATATAAAGACAGGTTTTCAAACGTTTCATTACAAAGATAGAGGGTATAAATAACTTTTTAAATGAAATTGTTTTTTTCCAAATAGATAGCTCCTTCATTTTCGAAGATGACTTCAAAATTGAAATGTGATAACTCGGATCATTATGCTCTACATAGATACTTACCATCTGATTTTCAAAGGTGCCTGCTTTGGTAATAGGGATTTAGATGAAAAAAATAAAATCATTTGATCATTTTAAAACATTATATTAAATTAAAAAAAAACAAATTAAATATACATGTGTACCTCAGAAAACACTATTTGGTTCATTGCACACACTACCTACACACTTTGTCTTATACTAGAGGAATTTCTTCTTTTGCAAACAGGAATTGGTTCATTTGATTCTCGATTTGATTACAACTAGGCCTAGGAAACAAATATAAAAATCTTTGATGGATTTGGATAACATATTTGTAACAAACTATAGCACAAACCCTACACAACAAAATGTTTAAAAAAAAGTCCTGCCTGGAATTAATCTCGGGACATCTAATAGTAACAGTAAAGCTTCTAAGGACTGGCCAGTTCTTTCACATGTAAGTATGTTACTTTCCTCTGAATTTCATGTGAATGAAAATGTAACTCGCATACCTAAAATAAAAAACCCCATAAATTCTGCTGATTTTTTGAATATGAGAGGTTTTTTCGGAATATGTTCCTATGCTTATGTAGTGTTGTATGAGGTTAGGTTAGGTAGACTTACCCTGCTATGTTTATTTGGTATAAAATTATCCCTTCTAATACCGTGATTCCACTTTTCTTTTAAAATAACATCTTCTGGAAATCGAAACACTGAATTTCGCGGACCAGTCTTGTAATTACTTTTGCATCTCTACACAGCAACCGTGAGGCATGGCAATGGTTTGCTAACTTTTGAAACTTTAATTCCGAGCTAATTCAGTTAATACTAAAATACACGTTGCTAGAAAAGACACAGAACTGTTAATTATACAAATCTAGGCAAAAAACAACTTGAATATGCACGAAAAATGCAAAACTAGGAGCAAAATACTACTAAATGCCATATGAAACAGCTGACCTGTCGTACCACGCTGGCGGCCATTAAAATATCGCTTCCAGGCCTTATGTCTAGGTGGCATTGCCCGTGGCCATAATCGGCGCTGCTATTACGGCTGTCAATAATGTCATAGCTGACATTGGCCGCTCTAAAGCGCTCTGAGACTATTCCCGTCATTTGTTTTCTTAATAAAAATATAAGGACGGAAGTAGTCTTAGAGCAGTCACGCGAAAAAGCTGTGAATATTTGATTTGACATCTCGATGATTATTCGCGGGCGCGGGATAAACTTTTTTTGAATCTTTCCTTTGTTGCTGTGATTGCGCCGGTTGTGTTGAGATTTAGTAAAATTACAAGTACACAATGCCTGGTCAGATTGGTGCTGTTGCTGAATATAAAAGCGTCAAATTTATGTGGAAGAAAGAAGTCGGACGAATATCCTTTCATTTTTTCACAAAAAGAAAAGATGCTCTATCACTTAAAATAAGAAATAAGTGGATTCAGCTTTGCCAACGAAGTGATACATTCAATCCATACCTCGGCAATATGCTCATTACATTTTACGGCAAATGATTATGAAAGAGACTTCCTAAATGAACTTTCGGGTGAGTAGTACATTCAGTATTAAGTACTTACATTGCTTCGCTCGTCCTGAAAAATTTCGCATTCGTGCCATAAAATTGCACCTTTAACACTTACATCATATAAATAGCTATTTTGAATGCATGATAACCCTTTAAACAATAAAACACATAATGGCTGGCCAAGCAATTTTGAAATATCCTGACTCCCTGACTACACCTTATGTAAGTACGTACAACCAATAAGTATTTGTACCTATTCAGAAAATGTTTCCTAGTATCTACAGACAGGATCAAGAAAATATGACGGTACATTAACATGCTAAGTATAAGTGTAAGTATCCCAAACTCGTAGTTGTTAATGGTGTATTGAATACAGTTGCTTGCAACCCGCTTTTTAGATCTGCATCAACGTACTACTAAACCTATCTTTGAAATCATAACTATTTGTATTATTACTATTTCATAGATCCTTTCATACTTATCGACACTTCTAAGATGTTATTGTTAACTGATGAACTTTGGTGGTTAACTGGTGATTATGTAAACAGAAGCACAGCATATGTCAAAAAACTATGCGTCCGCGGAATAAACTCTTAATGATATATCTCACCAGAGCACTAGTGTGACGTCACGCCGCGGGTACAGAAAAAGAGGTAATTGGGCCGTCCTGTTAGTCTAGCGTCCTTGGGTTTCGTGCACATGACGTAATTTTGGCAGAATTTTAGTAAATTTAACTTCACTTTAATAATTAATTATATAATGTATGCAATAAAATTGGTCGTTCTGCATTAATTTTAAATCCTACTAAGGCCTTTTTGGGGGATCCAAACTTTAAATTTAGTTATGTTGGTGCAGAAGCACACAAATACTATATATTTTTTGCTTTCAACCAATGTAGTGACGTGCCGCACGAAACCCATTGGGCCGTCCTGTCAGTCTAGCGTCCTTGGGTCAGTTCTACTTAGAGATGGGTTTTCACCCGGTTTTTTTTATTTTTGAGGGTTTATTCCCTGCACTCATCCAGGAAAATTCCGGGTTTATTCCATATTATACCTTTAAATTTAACTTTTTCAATACGCTTAACTCTTACCAATTAAGCAATAATTAGTTGTCTTGTGCAGCTTGAGGCTTTTAATCAATTGACCAGTGTTTAGTTTGTCAAAAAACAAACCAGAATCTGGATTTATTGAATTCTAATCTAAAATCTAACCTTAAATCTTGAAACTGCCGGGTGCTTTCAAGAAAAGATGGGAAAAAACCCGGGTAAAAACCCTAAATTGGGTTTAAAGTTTTTTAGGAATTTTCCTCTCGCCCATCTATAGTAACTATCATGGAATACTGGTGCAATCCCAATTGAACACGCATCAGGTGTTGTTATGTAAACTGACCTCTCTGTTTGCATATGAGTTCATGTGTGGAAGCATGGCAACTCTGTAAGCCACTTTTCGGAGCTTTTAAGCTTTAACCTTATGGAAGTTTTTTCTATTTTTCGGTTTTCTAAATAAACCAGCCCCACGATGCACATATGTTTGCAATATTTTTTATTTTCGTCAAGAGCATTTCTTTTGTTAGTGTTGGACAGGCTCTTTCACAATTTCTTGGGAATTCCGGCCATAAAACATAATACCCAACAATTGCCCTTCTTCTGTAACCGGTAAAGGCGCCCTTTTAATGGTTTATGGCCCTTGAAAGAATTTCAGACCTGTACGTGACCCGAAAAATAGTTTGGTATTTAAAGCGTTTTTGCGAATATCGTTAATTGAAATTAAAATCTTATTCTCTCATCAGATAGAGCTTTTAATTTGTTATCCTTTGTTTGCCAGGACTGAGCCAGGAAATTAACATTTAATTTCAATAAAAAGCTTTAATTGTCAATTAAACTATGTCATGTGAGGTGTCGTTTTGAAGAGCATCATTTCTTCTGTCCAATGATTACATTTTCAATTTTCTTTTTCCAGCACATTTTCCAGAAAAGCTCATTTTCTGAATTTATGCCCGCGCTGTCTGAAGCGCCATATAATCGCCACTGGTCAGGGTGGTATCGATTTTTTCGGAGTACCCTTTCGGGGCGCGGAAGTACCGAGGGGGTGTTCGAGAGAAGATCTTCGACACTCGAAAGAGAAAGACGGTTTTTGAACTCAATAGAGTTACGATCAAAAAGCGACAATTAACCGGGAAGGCAAAAAAGTTCGAATTTTACCGCGAGAAAATTCCTTGCCTCCGCCGTTCTGATTATCGCCAATTCGTAATTTTTTCCCCTTTTTTGAATCTCGCTTTAGAAATCCGCGCTAATTATTTGTATTTTTAATTAGTGCCACAACAATTAATTCGGCTATTGCTCGCCTGCGAAAAGTTTCGTGGAGGGTTTTTTCGGTTGTGCCATATAGTGTCAGCCCACCTCTGCCCTTTTCCTGAATAGGCCATTTTTTTGCAGATAGCGGATACTTTGCAGACGCAGGAGACTACCGGCAATTAAGTATTTGTAGAGTAGTTGTAGAAGTTGAATCATTTAGTATATTATAGTAGTGTTTTGCTCACCATAATATCGAGGATCCCAGCTACTGGCAGAATTCTGTTCTCTTCTACACTGCGTCGTTAGTTTAGTTTTCTTTGTTGTAGTTTTTCCAAATTAGTAAGAAATCGTGTACCCGTCAAACACATTTCTGGGGACCACTGAGCTTATCGCGAAAAGTTCACGTCCGCCGCTATTTTATTTCAGATTCCTTGCAGGGTGGTAAAAGAGATTTGACACACGAAGATACGTTGGACTTAGAACATCCACGTAGTCGAATCTCCGCAGACCATATACCTATTATTTAAATATACGGCGATCGTTAATCCCTCACAGTAAATCGAAAATGAAGCTCCTCAGTTGGCTATTAAAATCTCGCAGTTGGTCGACGAGATTTTACTGCGCATGTTTACTGCGCACCACGTGCTAGTTGAAAGATGAGTGACGTTTTGAAGCTGACGTCTACAAATTTTTAGGTTATGCCAATTGTGACATGTTTATTGGCGGGAACGAAAGTCGACAAAAATAAATAAATAGCGAAATTTTCCATTGCACTGATTCGAAGGCTCATTGCAAGATGTTTTAGATGTTTAGTATTTGGTACAAAGAAAGCGTAAAAAAAATTATTCACTTCACTTCAATTTATATAGCTACAGAAGTCACTTCTTGCTTCCGGCACGATTGACGACAACGAGTTTTGTTTTATTGCAGGAATTTCAGGAATTGCAGGAATTTGTTTTATTGCAGGAATTTCATGTGTTCAAAGGATTATATAAAGCCACTAAAATTTAAAAGGAAGATAAGGTATCTACATAATAACTAAGTAAGGGCCACATCGAAGGCTACATTCTGTTTTAAAGAACTATTCCACTTTCAGTTTGCACAAAGAAAAATCAAAAGCTTTAGGGTTATTGTAAAGATCCCACTGAGAATTTAAGTGTCTTTCATGGACCTACATACCTAGTTATAAGTACTACAACTTTATTTTGTTTTCAAAAGACATGGAATATTTAATAGGATAAGTAAAGCCATATGGAATTAAACACACAAAGATTAGTTAAAGCAAATAAAGTATAAGTACTTACTGAAAGAAACTTCTGGTAGTTGTGGCCTGGTAGGTATAGGTCTTGGTATGGGTAAAATAATATGGAACTCCTAAAGGATATTATCATTAGAGGAGGACTTGGATACAGGCAAAACCCCTGAACATCTGTTTAATTGCAAAACAAACCTACATACCTAGGTATGCTAAACAAATCTCAGTCAGAAATAGGAACAATCCTAAATCTGCAGGAGTAAACATAGCACAAAAGACGCCGCACCGGAATACCCAGCCAAGCAAAGTTGAATTAGATTAAACCAAACAGTATTTATGCAGACCGATTAATAATTTGAGTAAATTAAACTAAACAAACAATAAACTGATAGTTTAAATTTAGCAAAGAACGAACAAGATCAAGATGAAAACTTGAAAGCGTCTTCAAAAAGTAGGGTTAATTGCAAGGTTGACAGATGTAATTTCTGTTACCGTTTGTGAGTGTTAAAAAGTTCAATTTATTGTGAATTTTATCAATTTTATAATATCATATGGTCTGTTAGAATATAAGTAATATGTATCCTGCACTTAAAAATGCTAAAATGGTAATTATTGGTGATTTTAGTAAGATTTTACTAATTTATCTAATCGCGTGACGTCAGATGCGTCGACAAGTTGGCAACGTAGAACTTTCAAATAATTTTCAAATCTCGCGCATGCCCAGTTCATTTCCGTCGAGTAAAAAGGCATGTCGATCGTCAGCTGTTGTTGGCTTCGTTTTTAGGACTTACGTAATTTTTATAGAACTTCAAATTATTTGCCGCAGACACGGCGGCAACACGGCAGCAGCCGCGAACACAGCCGCCCCCACGCAACCACCGATTAAACGGATTATTACGATCATTAGCGGGGGGGACACTGCGCGACAGTGTCAACGTAACGGGTGCGGTACGAGCTTGAAGAGGTCGTGCCAAGAAGTTGGCACTCAGTTCAAAACGGGGCCAACCAGTTGGTCAATAGAACACACAAATACGCACGCGTTCTACCACAAGAACATACAATTCGCAACAGTGCAACACTAGTCATTAATTGGTCAAGGCAGGGGGGTAATCACTAATATGTCAGATTTTTATGGCCAACTATTTGGAAACACTTAATACAAAGCTTTATATATATAAGCCATTTAGTTATTATTGATATCAAGTAGTTGTTGGAAAACTTACTTTGACATTTGTATCGTATCTTCTCAACACGTAAAGAAAGTAAAGAAACACACAGAAATGAAAATTTTAAAGGTAAATTACTGACTTCGAGATGGCGAAAATAAGTGAATGAGTAATATATATAACCTATATAAGGTTACATAATTAAATTATCTTCATGAGTTCATGTGTGGTGTGTGTTGAATATTTACCTTAAATTAAAATTAAAATATAAAGCTGGACTAGAAACTACCATTGGATAGGTCTGGACTAGGAACTACCATTCGAGGCCTTTATCTTTTCAGTGCACTAGTGCAGTCTGCAGTATTATCTGACCACAATATTTACAAATTCACAATCACAGTGTTGATTTAGTTTCATTCCAGCCTGGTGCCCCATTTTTTTTAGGCTCTACAGGTAGGTACTATAAACTTACATTTTAGGTACCTACAGTGTACCAAATTGGCCTTTCATGTAGTGAGATCTTGGAAATTAGAGGAGCCTCAGCTACAAAGTTGATTTTAATTGGGAAAGTTCTAGGCAATTTTGTTAAAGCAGTAAAGCTGGATTTATAGTTCTGTATCAGTAAGATGAAAGAAGTAAGGGCCTAAAACTTAAAGATTGCGACAATGACAACCAGAGGCAACCAATTGCTCTCGACCACACCTGAGGCCATAAGAAGTAAAGTAAGAAATTAAATAATCTATTTCTTACATCTTACTTCTTACTGCTAAAGTTTTACAGACAAGCTATAAACAAAACTGTTGAATTTTCAATGTTTTATTTTTCTGGAATTAACTTGGAATAAACAGCTATTTATTTATTTATTTATATACTTACTACTTACTCTTACTTCTTACTCCTACTGATCTATAAATCAGCCTTAAGTCAAAACTGGTTTGGTTCTAACTCTTCTGGTACCTAACCAATATGGTGCATTTTAAAAAACCATTATGACTTTTATTTTTAAGAAAATTGAAATTTGTTAAAAATAAATAAAATAAATAAAAAAAAATAAATTACAAAATCAATGATCAAACCATATTTTATTTAGGTACAAGCTTAACTCTAGGACACACTTTTAAAAAATATATATTTCAAAAAACTTATAGCCAGCATTTAGGTGCAAATATCGCAAACAAAATATTCATTAGTAATAGCAGCACACAATTTGTGGGCCCATTGCTTGCAGATTAAGCACTGTATCATAGCTTCAACTATACACTTGTTACACAAGTGGCAGAACCACTCCTGCTCATTAATTTCTATGACTGGCTCAGTGCTCTTAATTGCTGCAGGTTTCCTTGAAGCAATTAGTTTTATATTCCAGATGTGCCTGGTAAGGATGAAGTTGTGTTTGGTAGAGATGAAAGTGACCCTAGTTTTCTTTTAACTGAAGATAGTTTATCTTTATTTATCGAAATAGATGCTCGAGATTCTAGTTCATCCTTGTATGGCACAGAGGTAATGACTTGCAACTTTTGTGCCTCTCCAGTCTTCCGCTTGTTCTTTCCCAATGGACTCGTGGGTGTGGGAGGGGAATAATGGTCTCGAACGAAATATTTTGTCGACGTGTTTTTGGATCTTTCTGCAAATTTCAGAAAGGGTAATATCACTATCCTCACTGTCGAATGCAGCAAAACTCTGGACTGGTTCATTATGCTCGATGGTTAGATTTGGAGTTACATTTGTTGTTAAAAAATCGAATGCAGCAAAATCTACATCACTAAACACATTGCGGTCAACAGGCCAGACTCCACATTTTTGGAAATCATTGATAGCATTCCCTATAGTTGCTGCCCTTCCGTACGCTTTGCCAAGAATTTGAGCCACCTAATACTAAGTCACAGCCAATCCTGGATATTCTCTCATCCATTTTTCAACGCTAATGGCTTAAACACCGCCACATCAAGGGGCTGAATTCGGTGGGTTGTGTGACCTGGTAACTGCAACATGATAACCCCATTTTCTCTAGCTAACATCACTGCTTTAAAGTTTTTAGAGTGGGTCTTTCTAGAGGGGGAAAAGAACTTATTATTTTCAGGTGATGGTTTAACCACATCAAAAAACTTCTGCAGCCACACCATGAACAAATCAGAATTAATGTAACCTGTGTCAGAAGTTACAACTAGACAGCCAGGTGGAGCACCAGTTGCAAGCTCAACCATCATTCGTTTTCTTTTGAAGATAATCATTCGTGCTACATAGTTTCCAGCAGCATTGGTGCAAATCACCATAGTTGTGTTCACACCCCTCTCTCCACTGGCTATGACTCCTACTTGGTGTTTTCCTTTTTTTGCTAGAATCTTTTGGCATTTTTTCTGTACTGTAGTAAAGCCACTTTTATCATCGTCAACATTAAAAATTTTTGTGGAATCTAGAAAATTTTTGTCAACAATTTTTTCTAACAGACCAAAAACCCGCTCACATTTTTCTTATTGAATCCTTTACTTCTTGAAATGGATGTAGCTTCTGGTTGATGTAAGGAAATATTGGGATGTCTCTTCATAAATTGGTAGAACCACTTTTCCCCTGCCATTCGCGATTTTTTATTAAAATTGTTTTTAATGCGGTTTTTTTCGGCAAAGTCAAATGCGGCCTTGCGAATATCTTTAATTTTGACACCATAAAAACACTCTTCCAGTTTTAAAATATGTTCTTCAAGTTGCTGCTCAGTCTCCGCACTAAATACAGTACAACGACCAAATTCTTTTACACCTTCTTTGGCTCTGATATTTGCTGACGTTAGATGTCTTTTAAAAGTAGGCTTTGGGAGACCATACATTTTACATATCTCATTTAATAGTTATTTATGTATTAAGAGCGAAAAGTACAACTTTTTTGCTCGGAGAGTGAAGTTTGCCGCTCGACGCGAAGCGGAGAGCAGCAATCACTCGAGAGCAAAAAAGTTACTTTTTGCTCGTAATGCATACAACGTTTTTTCTGCAAACGATCAATTTCAAATAATGTGAATCACAGCTGTGCATAACTGAAGTCACAATTTGAAAATTTAAATCAAACTGACAATGACGTTTTAAATATTTGGTTGAGTGGTGGTAGTTGCTATTGACAGCAAGCGATAACATCTTTTTCGCTTGCTGTCGTGGGCAACGCGCGGAAAAGTAAACTCACATTCTGATCCTCAATAATGCTTAGGTTTTCGTTTGTCTAATGAAAGCGTAAAATGCGTCATTATTTGACGTTTGTAGAAAAACTAAATTTTCTAGTCCTGAATTTTATTAAAGCTTCTTTCATGTCTCTTTCTGACCACTTGCCATATTTCATACCTTTTCGGCTCATTCTGAATAAAAAAAAAGAAGTTGCTTAAATTGGACCAGTACAAATTGAACAACCCGTGACTGGTACAAATTAGGAAACAGTCTCTCATTCTAATTGTTTACCAAATATGGATATAAATATTAGGTTAACTTACTAAAACATGCAGAGAAATAAACTAATAAGGATATTTTCTTAAAGGTTATAAAAAAACACACAAAACTTGCATCAGATATAGGGTAAACAAAGACCTTCACTATACGCTTCCCGCAGACGTTGTCAAGTGCGCGGTATATTACAAGGTTGCTGCAGACTGAACAAAGTATCGCATGCCTCTGCTAGGTGGCGTTTTATTTAACGAATTTAGGAAATATTGGGGTGGTACATTTTAGGAAGCGGTGCAATATAGGAGACTTTTCCCTAGTAGATTATGTCACTAGGAGTAAAAGTGGGTCTTTTCATACTGAGCCCAGAGTTTGATGGCCGAAGCAAAGTTGAGGCCTGCAAGTGGGCGAAGCACAAAAAACCTTTTAATCCGAGTAACAACAACCGAGAGACACTATTCTTTTTCAAGCATGCAGGAAATAAGAAGTCTATTTCAGAGTGATTCAGTTTTGCAATTTTCTGTCTTTCTCTTTAAGTGGGTCTAGGTACTTACCCAATTAGTGGTGTATATGATTTGTAAAATAAATAGAATGTGTTAGAAGGATGGTTTTCAATGTTCAATGTTTTTAATAGTATTAAATCATAACCAATGGTTTAGGTAAATTATGGTAAACTAAAAATTCATAGCACTGAGAGTATTCCTATCTTTTGTTTTTTCAATAAGAATGTAAAAATGGCAATACACTCAGATCGGTCTATCTAGTGTTCAAATAATTTTGGTGAATAAAAATGGTTTATCTATGCGCCACCATGACAGTAGCGGTGACTTTTGACTTTATTTTTACTGCCTAGGACTATACATATTACATTAAAACAGATTACAATACATTTATCACAATCTGCAGTCATCAACCAAAGTCCTTCAGCCATGGAATCCGATTATTACTTATAAAAGAACATGTATATGTAAGTATATTAAGTATGTCTATGGACTTTTTTGCTACTTTTTTGGTCTCAGGATTAGAAAGCCCACTTTAGGTGTGCCAAAATTCCATGAAGTCAGCAACTACAAATAAGTTAGAAATTCAGGACTTTATACAAAACATCTTTGGAGAATTAGATGCAATTACAACGCTAACAAACAAAAAAGTAAATGATATTCCATACATATCAAATCAAGTGGGGACCAGCTAGGAGTGACAAATGCGATAATGGCAATTTACAAAAGTGTTACAATGCTGACTCTAAAAATTGGAAAACTCGAACAAGATAACATGCTGATGCAACAGAAAATTGTTTGGCAAACACAACCAGAAATATCCAAAAAAACAATGGAATCTCGAGATAAATATGATATAGGAACGCTTGGGACAAAAACCTACGCGATGGCGACAAAGAGCTCTAAGCTGACAGAAACACCTAACAAGCCAAATGAAAACGATACATGGACAATGCCAAACACATAAAAAAAATAGAAACTATAATTAAGATTAACAATATCTCTGATCCTCAAGAAACAGTAACATACCTAAAAAAAGAAATGACAACAAAAAACATGGTTTTGGTTTCTAAAAATGTAAGATATCTAAAAAACGGAGCAATTGTTGTTGAAAGTTGCGATAAAAGTCAACAAGGATAACTAAAATCTTCACTCGGGGGTAACACAGAAATAAGCCTAAAGGAAAATCAGTGTATGAATCTGATGTTTCTACTCACAGGTATTTTGAAGGGAATGACTAATGCAGAGATTATTGAAGACCTGATAAAATTAAATGACGATCGATAGAAGTGAAAATAGCGGGTGTAGGACAGAAATAACTACTTCACATTTGTGAAAGAGCCAACGTTTCGACTCGTATTTATTGAGGTCTTCCTCAGGGCTAAAATAAAATTACATACATATAGCAAATACACAGTTACAAGTGCCTATAAACACACTGACCGAAAAAAGTCCATATTACATGTGTCTTAAAATTATTTAATCAGCTCCCAGATAATGTAAAACGTATCGCAAGCTTTGTAAAATTTAAACAGAATGTGAAGGAACTTGTAATCAATTTAGAACCTTACTCCGTTAACGATTTCTTTAGATAATAAGTAGTAAATTTAGGTAGAAGATTGTAAATTCTTTTAGTTGAAATCTTGTTTAAAGCTATAACTACTCTAATATTGTTCGACTATATTGTATTGTAACCCTTGTTGATTGTAACGCTATTTCCTTTGGGCTAGGGATTTATTTTCTAAGGCCTGATTTGAAATAAAGTTCGTCGGCTTCTAAAACATCTGCATTCATCTCGTCAAATAAGTTTAGAGATAGGTATGAAAGTTGATAGACTATGTATAAAGCGTTCCATAAAGTTTTTCCAAAGGCTATTATTTGAATGACCCCTATATAATTTTTGAACTGTGTCAATGTTAATGGTTATGTTATAAAAACCCTAAAGGAAAGATTCCGCAAAAAACGCGACATACTAGTTATGCATAAAATGAACCAGTAAATTAAAAGCAGGTGAAGGTAAATGCCAATAACAACTTCCCTACAAGTTGTTATGACGGTTTAATGTAGCTTTACTTTAATATTTAACATCAGTTTGACTTTAAGTAAATCAAATTAATTTTCTCGACGTTGTTCGCATTATTTAAAAAAAAGTTTTTATCAGCTTATAAATTTTCTCAAAATCACTCAGTAGCTAGCGCATTCAAAACGAACGGTTTTAATTTCTCTCCCGAACTACCCCTTGGAAAGAAGCCTAGTGTTCTGTGGCAGAGCATTGTACTTACCATATCTAAAGTGCAGATAAACTGTTCCTGGTCAAATTTGGACGGGGGTATGGATGCATTTTATGTGCACCTTGTTTTATAGCATGAGTATGTCCCTCCCTTTTTGTAAATTTCTACAGTGAAGAAATGTTAACGTTTTGTAAAAGAGCTCATATACAGTGAGTAGATAACTGCAAAGATACTTTTAATAGAAAGATTTTATGGTTCCAGGAATAAGAGCCCAGGGTGAGTACAACTCGATGTCCCAGCTCTAGTATAAGAAAATTTGTTGTCCTAAGAATTACTTCTGCCAAGTATTTGACTATTATTTTTGGTAAGTTCTGGCAACAACATTTTTTGTAATGACAGCATTTTATAACTTTTAAATTATGTCAATATAACCAACAAAACTGACAGTTCAAATATTACACGGGGGGAAATCTGTCAAATTTCCATGACCTACGTTTCCGAAAAATATAATGAAAAGCTTTATAGTTACAACCTTGCTTTAAAGGCACGTTTAAAGGTATGTTGAAAATGCGGTTCTAAACGTCAACCGATGACGTAAAAATTCCAAGACAAAAGGCCCCGTCATGACGTCATGTTGTTTAACCAGTTATAACCATTTCGCTTAAATATATTTGGTAATTATCGGTAATAACTGATTGTCGGGTTAAACGCAGCTAATGTTTCTAAATAAAGCAAAGAAATTGCAATGTCAAATAAATATAAACATTCAAATTGACAGTTAGTGTCTAATGTAATAGTCAAACCACATGCAGAAGGCCTGTGATGTAACTGCAACGCAGTTTTCTGTGTGTTGTTTTTGCTGTAATTTTGATGTAATGTTGTTTTCACTGTAAGTATTCAAAAACATCGCTCCTCATATGGACAATTTAACATAGGAGGAAAATATTCACAAATATTGCTCTTCTAATTTCCCTTGAATATTTTTTTTAATTTCTTTGCAAAAAAGATCTTTAAATTTCAGCTTGTTATCTGATTATTCGTAACCGATATTTTGAATCCAATTATAACATTCTGTATTCACTTGGCAAGAAAAGCTCCTTTTTTATTTCATAAGTTTATAATTTGACTTGAATTCTTTCCAATTAGGCTGACTAATCTCCAGGGTTTGGAGGATATATGAGTCATTCACAAGGAGAGTAGCCTCTCCAAGTCCAAGAACAGAGTTTTGAGACAATAGGCAATTAAAAACGGAGCAAAAATTAAAAACTTTTTAATGATATTTCATCCTTACCCCACAAAAAATGGTTGTAGAAATGTTTTCACAGGTTTTGATTTTCTTTTAACAAACCGATTTGGTTTTTCAAAAATTCTTCAAAAAGTTAAATGGTTAGAGAGTATAATTGTTGTGTCTGTTACCAACATAATTATCAGGAACTTTTTAACCAACTTTGCACCTCTTATAGTGTTTAAGATCCCAATACACGAATGAAAGGCCAATTAGGGACACACTGTTTGTAGGTATGCAGAAAATTTGTTCTTCATACATGAGTTGTCTTGTTTATTGCAGAAGAATTAAAGATGGGTGAAAAATGTAACATAGACAAGGAGGAACTGCGAAAGAGGCTCACGCCCTTGCAATTCCATGTTACACAGGAGAAGGGTACAGAAAGACCTTTTTCTGGTAAGAATTCAAATAAATGAAAGTTATGATGCACTCATAGTAGAGAATAGCAAGAATTTGTGTAATTTGAGCACAAAGTGATTTTGTCACTCTTGAGTCACTATCCTCACTTTGTTTTGCGTCTTGCGTTTATCTTTTCTCATCGAGCGGAAAAATATTCCTTTGCGCTCTTTATAGGCAAATAACTAATTTAAGAGTTCATACATTATTTTGCCTTTTGTTATTTTTGGCAGCATCCTGTTATTTATGACATTACCTTTCAGGACACAGGTTACACTTAAGTTTTTCCCATAAAACCGGAACAATTGTCAAGAGGTTTTTAGTAACAGTTTTTTGCTGTTTTTTTTGGTATCAAAGTCTTATTTCCTCATGTAAAGTTTGTCAAATGGCGCTTAACAAATTTTGCTTTTTTAGTTGTTACATTCTGCCTTTCCAGTTGTACATTTCTTTCAGACCTTGATGACAGAAAGTGGTGTCCCGTACTCTATGCACAATGCGCGTGTGCGTGGGTTGTTGCCAAATTCGAATTTATACGGTAGTTATGTACTTATAATCACATACTTGCCTGTCAATTGCGTCTAGTAACCCAAGTAACTCGTGAAAATATCGGCAACATTAGGTGTCCCGAATCATGAACTATAAGTGCCCTCAAACGCATAGAAGTTTGTGGGTCTAATTCTGCCAATTTGAAAAGGGCGTACAATTTTCGGCATGTGTAGAAATTGCAATGTACAGGGTGGCACCTTTTTGATGGATATATGGGGTATTTGCAAAACCGTAATAGATAGGCGAAATCTGATTACACGTTCTCAACTCTGATTTTCACGATAAATTGAATAGTATCATTATTTCCCGGCCTGATTCGTTTTTTCATATACATGATGTTTTTGAAAGAACTGTACTTTAGAAGCTCTGTATCTTGGTTATTATAGAAAATAGAACAAATAGTCATATTTTAGAGTTCATACTCTACTACTATTTTCATTTCATCATAGTTCTGAATTTTTTATTGATAGCGGTTTTCAAGTTTTGATAGAAAGTTATGTTTATTTAAATGGACACCCTAAATATTATTAGCTCATTTGATTGCCCGTTTTTAGCTGAATCGAATGATATAATGTTTTCTATCTTTATCTGTAGATGTGTTCACAGATTTAATAAAAAACTAATTTTTTTCCATAAAGAGTAATGTGTTAGAAAGAACCAGCACATCCAAAATCTAACAAAACAAAATGAGTACCGCTGTTTCTGTCTAACACATGACTTCTTATGGGAAAAATTAGTTTTTTATTATTTTTTTTGAAAACCACTAGAGATAAAGGCAGAAAACTTTATATCATTCGATTCAGCTTAAAAAGAGCAATCAAACGCACTAATAATGTGCCCATAGTGTCCCATTAAAAAAACCTAACTTTGTTGTTTATTAATTCTTCGAAAACTATTAGAGATAGAAGTATGAAATTATACTTCAATCGAATCAGGGCTACAAAACTAAAAAAAGGGCTACGAAACGATCCAGTAATATATAATTTAAAATCCTAACTTTATATCACAACTTCAAAATCGCTATGATATATAAAAATCACAAGTGCACCGATAAATTATGTACAAAAACTCCAAAACAACTATATTTCACTTTTTGTTCTATTTCCCATAATAAATAGTTGAGATGCAGCCCCATGTCAAAAGTGCACTTTTTCCTATATTCAGAAAACGATTCAAGCAGACCGGGAAATAATAAAACTGTTACGCCGGATCGTCTGTCCACAGAGATTCGGGCCGAATTTATCTATCCTATTAGGGTTTTACCAATACGCCATAAACCCTTCGAAAACGCGCCACCCTGTACAAATTACTGTGTTTCCATCCCCTCCTTTTGCAGTCCAAGGGCAGCAATGTAAAAGATACGTAATGTCTGGTATGTAATGGAAGCATGTGCATTTCTTGCCCAAGTTCGGATCAGGTCAAAACATGACTGGTAGTGGAACTATCACAATAATTGTTCTTATCAAGGTGATGTAAACTGTGAACCATTCACTTATTATTGCCGTCAAGTAGGCGTTGGAAATCTGACTGACATTTTTATCGTACCTTCTCAACATGTGCCGAAAAAAGATAGGTATAAAAAAAATGAGGATTCCAAAGGAAACGAGATGCCAAAAATAAGGTATAGGTTCAACTCTCGATTCTACCTTTGATTAAAGTTTAAGACAACTTGGTAGAAACCAACAGTTTATATCCATAGATATCATTAATTTCTCAAGTATCTTATGACAGGATTGTTCGGTTTAGTTTAGGTTTTAGTTTAGGGGGAATAGATGTGATTTTGATAATTGAGCAGTTTAAATACTTAATTTATAAAAGTTATTATATGTTACTTGTTAATTGAGCAGTTTAAATATCCGTGGCTTAAGCAGCTTGAATAAGTTTACCACATAAATGCACTCTACACTTTAATTCTATTTTAGTCCTTTCTTATACAGGTTGTTATAACAAGGTCTACGATGAAGGCCTTTATGTGTGCCTCGTTTGTGAACAACCCCTGTTTAGCTCTGATACAAAATATGATTCCAGTTGTGGGTGGCCTGCATTTAATGATGTCCTAGATCAGGGAAAAATAAAACTCACTCCAGATACCAGTGGAGGTAAGAAATTTTTATGTAGCTATGCCCTGTACAATATTAATAAAGAGCCAAAAGTTTACCATTTTGTACATCCTTAAAACCAAAGAGATTAAACCACAGGTTAGAGGAAATGATAGGGATATCTGTACGCCCCAGAATAGACTTTATTTCCAAAATGTCCAACAATCTCCTTTCCACTCATCTTTCTACATTGTGGCTTGTGATAAGGTTAGTTCTCTTATGGCATCACTGGCACCTTTTCCTCACCGACGTACGCTTGTCTTAATGTGTCGATAATTAAGATAAAATATCGGAGTTTTTGAAGAAGAAAGAGATGGCTAAACGAATTACGACGTTATTGGCTCGCGGATACTTCATATATTAGCAACGAGTAGTGTCGCCATACTGGGGTCTAATAGTATACAAATGCAGTCACTGGCTTCAATTTCCTTTTTGTTCGACTGAAAATTAATCAAGTAAATCCACAGTCCTGAGTCTTTATATGAAATTCAGTCTTTATATGAAATATACTCTGCATCCATGGAACCAATTGAGTTACATTTATTTCTAATTTTCTTAGATAGAAACGTATATCGAAAATACCACAAAACTTTGTGCTCGTAGGAAATGAAAGATTCATTTCCTACGAGCAACTTTACCCTTTAACTTTTCTCTCAGTCTTTTCAAATAAAGTGGCTCTAGTGGTGCTCGAATAAAAATCGAATATCTCAAGAACCTGGGATAGTAGAGAATTCACTTTTGTGTCATTTTAAAGAGCATATTTTCATTATCATGTGCAGCTAGGAACAGATCAATTTAATTTACACTCTCGTTCGCAGATTACGTTTTTTCAAAATTCTCGCTTTCTTTCGAGTTGTTTCGAAACAATTAAATACATTAGTATAGCTTTAGAAACACAATTCTGTATAGAATTTGATGCTCTACTGGTGTGTATACTACAGGACTCTTATCTCTTCTACAACCCGAAATATTAATGAAAATCTGCAAGGAAAGCAGCCATTTTTTTGGCCACGTTAACTATTAACTTTTTATTTTCACGATATCCTACAATGAAGTGTTTCGTATAGAAGCACCCCACTTAGAATGTGCTGTACGTAACCTTTTAGAAGTTAACAGTTTTATACAGTGTGGTCCAAATTGGTAACGTATGTATGGAAATTTTGTTTATCTCAATAGGTACGGGGTCGGTTAAGTGGGGAAAGTTTTAGAGAATTTAATGGGAAACTCGTACCCGGTTTCAAAATTGGAGTATCTCTTGCCGTTTTCAGGAAAAAAATTGAAAGTGTGCATCACAGCATTTTAGCCGTGAAGTTTCTAAACCAAGATAAAGGTAGTTTTGAAAATAAAACATAATTAAGGTACTTTTTTATGTACAATACAGTGACGTACCTATTAAGAAAAAAATCTACTGCTACTTGTTTTTGACTAATATATAATAACTTCGTTACTTCTTATGGATGCCATCTTGTTTTTTTTTTATCATAGATCATAGACATCATAGAAAAGAGAGATTAAAAATCCCTTTTCAACGATATATTCTTTGATACTATTAACATGTGTCCAAGGTGTCTTGTTTTTTCTTTTTTCTCAAAGTAGGCCTTGGAAGGTTTTGTAGCCATCGTAATAAACAAAAGATCATGGTGGAGCTAAGCATCAATGTCAAAGTGATGCACTCCGTGCTATTGAATATAACAAAACAAAAAGTTTTTTATTTCATTGTATTACTTTTTGGTATTATATATCTTACGAAAAATGGCTGTAAACTACGACAATACGGAAAAGTATTAAATGTTGCCGGCTGCAGGCGTAATCTTCTTTTTTCTATCCTCGAACCAGAAAATAACTATTCCATATGGTATTTCTATTTTTCATGATGGCAACGAAACCTCCCAAGGCCTACTTTGCGTAGAAGTAAATAAACACTTTAAGCGGATTGAGACGTTAACGTAAGCGTAGACCTAAACCCTACACAATTTAACGTCAAGGTAATCATTGTAGTTTTGTTTAAGTGCACGACGTTGTCGAAGTCGAAAACGTATGCGTCAACTGCACTTTATATGTCAAAGCTGTCAGTGTTTAAATAATTTTTAATTAGAGTTTTAAGTTAATCTGTTCTTTAAGTGTTCTAACGGAAATGCTTTTCACAGTTACTTGAATTAGATTTACTTGTATAATTTCCCATCTTTCTGCATCCTCATAGGGATTTTGTCCAACAACTTCTCTAGATAAAAGTAAGTTATACTCTTCAGTGAAGCGAAATCTGCTATTAAAGATTTGCTCGCTTTTTCGAAAAAGCGAGTTCCTCATTTTATTTATTTAATATTCAAGCAGCTTTAAAGGAAAACAACTGCAAAACAAAAATATGAACTGAAGTCAGCTGTTTGTGTTGTGACCAGTAAAGTCTGAAGTCAGAAACTTTCAGAGGCTTTCGTTAGTCGCCGACACTCGGAAGGAGTCGAAAGATTACGTTTCCGTTTAGTGCATACGTGTAAATACGCAACCTAACGTTCACCCGCAAATCGTTAACGTGAAGATTTTAATACTTCGCAAGCGCATCTCGAAAAATAGCGTTTACGTTAATGTTTCTTGTACAACTTGTGTCTTAATAACAAAATTTTTACACCTTGGAAACGTGTTAATGGTATCAAGGAATACATTGATGAAAAGGGATTTTTAAGCTCTTTCCTATGATGCGAAAAAACAAGATGGCGTCCATAACAATTAACAAAGTTATTATATTTAACTCGAAAACAGATGGCGATAGATTTTTTCTGAATGCGTCATTGTATTGTACTTAAGAAAGTGCCCTAACAATGTTTTATTTTTAGAACTACCTTTGGCTTGGTTTGGAAAATACAGAGCAGAGTTAAAAATGCAGTGTTGCACATTTTTCTATTGTTCCAGAAAACGGTAAGAAAAACTCCAATTTGGAAACCGGGAGAGAGTTTCTCATTAAATTCCCTATAACTTTCCCCATTTAACTGATCCTGTTTCTATTAAGATAAACAAAATATTCTTACAGGCATCACCAAATATTTTAGCATTCTGAGAAAGATAGAAGCACACGTCGGCTAGTGTGGTGGTGGCGAAGAAGCACTGTTCCGTTTCTTGTTTTTTGAGCTTATATGGTTCTCTAATAACCCTATTATATTTAAGTTTTGCTATGCATAGTTTTTGAGAAATTGACCACCAATTTTTTAATTTGTTTTTTCTTTAAAGTGCATTATTTTCCATTCTGCACAAATTGTCAAATGGACTGGCTTATCCAAAGAATTTTGTCTTTTAAGTTTTGTGACAAAGTATCTTTTACCTTTGCCAGTAGGCTAGTACAGAGAGAGACAGAGGGAGAGAGAAAGTTATTATAGAGAAATAAAAAAAGTTTACTTGTGTCTGGAACTATTAAGTTTCAACTTCTTGTCTAATGTGGGGTTTTCTATATACAGGGTGTGAAAAGATGTTGACTTTTATTTCATGCGGTAATTTCTTGTAACATTTTTTGAAAAATAATCATAATAAAAGTATGTTCCATCCTGCTTCGTTTTCTACTTGCAGAGTGTAGAAGTGGTTGCCTAGGTAGTGTAGTAGTAGTATTCCTAGGCAATGTAGTAGTAGTATTCCTAGGAGTTGCTTGTGGCTATTATTTAGTCGACAATGGCCTGTTAGGATGTGTACGAAGCCTTCCAGACTCTGCCGACCTCTCCTAAGTAGCCATGAGGCTTCGGTTCTATCTGAGTTGGGATAGATTTTCTTGATGTGTCTACATATTCCCGAGTGTGTCCAGTTTATCCATTTGTACTCTCTCATGCCCGTCTATTTAGTGTATGAGAGACGACCTTTTCCTTACATCTAAACGTGGTTCTGGTCCATTAAAGCGCGTTTCGAAGCCAATCTTGGCCGATTTATCGGCCCGCTCGTTTTCCTTGATGCCCCATGGCTAGGAACCCATCCCAGAGTTACCCTTTTTGTTTCTGCCAATGTCTCCAGAGCATACCTGCAGCATTCCTAAACGAGTCTTGAACACATCTTATTCCTGCACCATTTTTGATCGAGCCTTGAACTCATATTGTTCCTACAGATGACTCGCAGAGCAGCCTGACTGTCGAAATAGATATAAATCTCCCGTTCTGTTCCTTGTCTGACTTCCTGCTGTGTAGCCATTTTGTTGTAAAAATAATGCTCAGTTTGCTGCACTTTAACCGGTTTATAGAACAACCTATGTCGCTCTAAATACACTGTAATAGCATTATTGGATTACTCATTTAATAATTGGCCATAATTAAAACAGTTAAGTCCTCCATTTGATCCATTTTTATATGAAAACTTCTTTTTGGACCACAAAGCTTCATCCATATTCCTATTAAGATGCTTTCCATACTTGTCGTCCTGCAGTAACTTCGTTTCAATGAAATCGCTGCTTATTTGCATTCCTGAGCGTTCTATAGCCATGACCATCGGATCATATTCCGAAGGCAATCTACTTAATAGGATCTATGGCTGATTCATGTCTGCCGATTTCTGAGATAATGACAGGGCTTTACTGACATAGGCCTCCATAGAGTTAAATTTTTCCAATCTAATTCTTACTAGCTCTTTAATTAAGGACAATCTTCTAGTTAATTCTTTATATTCGTAGGCTTTCTCTAAATTCTCCCAAGCTTCTTTGGCTGACGCAGTATTCCTAATATGGGAATAGGTACCTGGATTCATCATAAGGCAAATTTTTGCAAAAGCCTTTTGATCCCAACGATGTCTATCACAATCTTTTGATTAGTCATCACTGGCAAAACTTACTATACACCTCCACAAATTTTCGTGGATAAGGGCCATCTTCATACGAAATTTCCAATTATTATAATGCCCACCGCCAGAGAGTTCCTCGAAACTCAGCTGCACACCTTCCGATTCCGCCATCTTATCGTTTCAACTCTCGATTTTGGCACACACGGCACAACTACTTCTCAAAACTGTATTAAAAAGACCTATTTATAGGAATTACCACTACGGTTGTGGCGTACTGGGCCACAAACTGTTGTAAAAATAATGCTCAGATTTTTAATTAGCTTTATTTAACGTGAAAATGTGGAATTACAAGGGTGACACTTTTATATCACCTATTTTTCTAGAGTGACAACTTACACAGTATCTTCTAGACCGCATAACAAAGTATGTAGGTCTTAGAACTGCTAGAGACACCTCTGTACAAAAATGGCAATTTACATAAAACGCCATCTTTATCAACTAGCTGGAACATAAGCAAACTATTGAAACATCAGAGTACTGAAAGTTTAACCCGTTTGTAGAACAACGGATGTCACTCTAAATATACTGTATTTAGAGCGACATCTGTTATTCTATATAAATAGATTAAATACTGTTGGATTTATAAAAAAAGAGATGATAAAATAGTTATTTATGTATTAAGAGCAAAAAGTACCACTTTTTTGCTCGGAGAGTGAAGTTTGCTGTTGCCTTATTGCATATTTCTCAACGTGACTTTCCAAGATCAGTCTGCTGTCGATGATCACTCTCTGGTCCTTGGCATCAGGCTTCAGCAGCAGTGATTTTCTCCTTCTGGTGTCTCCTTCCGTGTGTCTACACTATTTTGTTCTACTATTCTGCAAACTGATTGTCGTAACCAGTCAGTCATCTTCATAAGCTTGAGCATTGAACCTCTCGGTTTGGAGCCTTTCCTAAAGTTCATTAAGAGCTGAATCGAGGTAATAAGCATATGATAAGGAGTTACCCCTTGAAAGTAAAGTCGCCATTTATTTCACACTCTGCATATTTTCACATCTGTATAGTAAGACATCTATAAACTTTTCCATTAGAAGGAGACGAAAACAAATGGTGAGTCAATTTTCAAACACTATGAGTAGAAACACTTTTATACAGAGAAGGTTGTTAAAGGCTGACTTAGGTGCTAAAAAACAAGAGTCGGAACTGATGGCAACGGTCGTGAGGTAATTGTTATGACTCATTGTTTATAATAGATTTATAAACCATTTGAGTATATACAGGGTTTTCATTTAAAAACGAACCACCCCAAATATCTTTTAACCTTGTATAAAATTAAATAAAAGAAAACACGTCAATTCAGGTTTGAAGGGGAAAACTTTATTAGCCAAGTGACATAGTTTTTATAGTCACCCCCACATCTCCAGCTAATCTTTGTTGTATATATATATATATATATATATATAAATTTTGAAATATCAAGTGGCAACCTCCATCTTATGATACATCATTGGAAAGAGATGCATGAAATTCTCTATCCAATGGTGTTTAAAAAATTTTAATTCGATAACGCGTTACCAAATTACAAAGAAAAATATATGTCAAAAATATTAAAATTTAATCACGTAAAAAAATATTTTCAATTTAGCATTAGATGGGGTTGCCATTTGATATTTCAAAGTGAGGTTAGCTGGATAGGTGGGGGTAAGTATAAAAACTATGTCACTTGAGTAATAAAGTTTCCCCCTTCAAACCTAAATCGACGTGTTTTCTTTCTTTATTTAATTGTACACAGAGTTAAAAGATATTTGGGGTGGTTCGTTTTTAAATGAAGACCCTGTATATACTCAAATGGTTTATAACTAACCATTAGACCTTCGATAATTATTATTGATCATATATGTAGATTAAATTTTTTTCTCTAAGAGTCCTGTAAATTTAAACGTGTATTTCTACTTTTATTATTAAACCTAGTATCTTAAATTTTATTGCAAATCGGCAAATTTGATGAACAAAATAACAGCTTTCTGAATTTTCATGGACAAAATATGGTCGCTTATCCTAACATTTTATATCAGTTGCAGACTTTTGGCTCTTAAATAGTATTATACATTAATGCCTGCAATCCCTCATTTTTATGTTGTTAAAGTCCTTTATCACTTTATTGCATCTAATATATTAGCCTCTAATCTACTAATAAAGATAAATTTGCTTGGAGCTTTGTGTTCTTTCTATTTCCTGTCCTTATCGGTGATCTGCTTGCTCATAATTAATCGATTTTAGTTTATTATTTAACTTAAATCTCAGTGAACTTGACTGAGAAAAAAATGTTTCGTAGCTTCAAAGGTTTCAATATTATTAAACTCTTAATATACAGTAATCAATAATTGAAACGGAAACGGCAAAATTTTAGGTCAAATTCAAAATCAATTATCTCGTGAACCACAGCGCTGATTTCGGTGCCCTTTGAAGGTTTGGAGTGGGCAAAGATTTCTTTCATGTTAGCTCTGAGTGGCCGATAATAATGATTGACCCTTTAAAATACAGGGTGTTAAGTAAAATCCAGCAAAATTCTCAAATGTACATTTATATGCCCTTTATTAGATAAAAAGTATTTTTTCTACTTTGTGTAAATGGGTATGTCAATATTAACCGAACTACGAGTAATTTTATGAATTTAGGTTACTTCTTAATTCGCAATTCCTTATAATCCTATGAGTGGTGATACTTTTTTGGAGACCGCTAAACCGATTTCTGTTTGTACTTTTGTAACAATATGTGGTATGGTACCTGATGGTGGTCGTTCGTTCTTCCGGAGCAACGTTCCAGTTTCTGTTTCAAAAACGTCCATGCTAAATTTGTCTATCGTCAGCAAGTTTTTCCCAGTCGATTGCAGCTTTCTTTTACAGTTAAACAAAAGTATGGTTTTTAATTGTTAAATAAATAAAGTGTTAAATTTGGATCAACCACTATTTGGTTACTGAACCGGTCATCGGCCGACCATCTGTAAGAACGCTTCAATTTGTATGTCTTTTTGTGTCGTTATAAACGGTCGTTGTTATGCCGGGTCCGTGTGATAAATGCGACCACTGCCATTACGTTGGTAATGTAGAACGTAAAATGTATAGATCGAATGTAAAAAATGCTTTTTGATTGTAGGGAGTGTTCATTTGAAAACGTCATCTAGTTAGCTGTGCAATTTCAAAAGAAGAAGATGAAAAAACAATAGTCCATTTACTTTGATTATGTCATTTTTCTGTCAAAAATTCATAGCCTTCTAGATGACATTTTCTAATGAACACGGTATTAAATAAATAAAATATTGAAAAGAATTCTTAGATACCTGAAGAAAATCTTTTTTTACTTTTATTTTTATTTGACAAAATTGGCTACAACTAGGGAATAAATCCCTAATTCACTTCACTGGCTGAAGGCCTATTTTAATTTTAATTATTATTCTTCTGATGTCCGCTGAAGCTACTAAACATTAGGTTTAAATTTCTTACGGACGTTAAATATCTCATATAAATGTTATATAATTTTTTTACGACCATGTAAAAATAGGCAACTTTTGTCATATCTTGTCCCAGCCGAAAACGTAATTTTCGCCTCTAGTGAGAGAAAATCCCATAGCCTTAACTTTAGTCTCTAGTGACGAAAGTAAGTTGTTCTAATTTCACCTGTATATCGCCAACTAAATGCGATTCAACTGATCTAATCTTGAAAAACACCATAGGAAATGTTAGTGTTACACAAATCATATATATTTTGCCTTACCTGGCCTCAGAAAAGCAAATTAAGTGTTGAAAATTTGATCAAACTGAACTCAGTGACATTTTGATTCTGACAATGACGCGTTTTTTTTAAAAGAAATACTCTGTAGAGAATATTTTTAAAGTTAATGAGGATCTATTGTTTTTGCTTGGTCGAAGAAAAAGCATAGTGTTTTACTCGTCAAAAAAGCATTTTCTATCGCTCGAGACTCCTTTCTTGCGACAGAAATAGTATATTGTTACGATCGCAGCAACGCCGCATGGGAGGCGGGGCAACGCATGGGAGCGTGTTGGTTGGTGGAGCTTCGCGACCTATCCGCGCTGCGTCATGGCTGACACGAGTGATTTATTGCTGGGCTGGTTTAATCTAGAAGGCAGTTGTTTACAACCGTTTTTTTTATGTGAGATTATTCAAGAATTCTTATAAAGAACTTTCTAGGTTTTTCTGTAATTTTATGATTGTATATAAAGGCGCATAGAGCGGCGGTTAAAGATAGTCTTATTTTAAGCGAGCTATAAGTAAGTTAAAGTACGAAACGATATTAGAAGACTATAAAGTGTTAAAGTAGCGAGTTATTTAGTAATCGTGTGTATTTGTGGAATAAATAAATAGTGCTTTCGAGTTAAATCGTTACACTGGAATTATTGAACCCCGAGTTCGCAACAATTGGTGTCAGAAGTGCGATTCCAGTGGGAATTTGAGGACTAATATTGCTGAACTGTAAGTGAGTGCTTCATTGACGGACATTACGTGTTTATGCCAGTGACCAGAAGCCAGCATCAAGCAATGGAGGATCAACTTGCCGCCCTGCTGTCCCTTATGCAACAACAGAGGGAAGAACAGGAAAAACGTGATCAAATTCAGGAGCGCCGTTATAAAGAACAAAAAGAAGAGCAAGAAAAACGTGATCAAGTACAGGAGCGACGTTATCAACACCAGAAGGAAGAGCTGGAAAAACGTGATCAAATACAGGAAAGACGTTATCTAGAACAAAAGGAAGAGCAGGAAAAACGTGATCAAGTGCAGGAGCAACGTCATCAACAATTCAAAGAAGAATTAATGAACCACCTCGCAGCTAGGGAGCAACAATTGGAAGAAAGAATAATGCAATCCGTTAACGAATCCGTTAACGAATCCATTAACGGCGTCAACAAGGGACTCGAAGCTGTCAACCAGAGGGTTCTCGAGCTAGAAAAGAAATTCCGGGAACAAACTGAGGACGACAACGTATCTACAGAGAGTTTTAGCACACCCAACGCTAAAATTAAGCCTCCCGATTATGACGGTACTACGGCCTGGGAAATCTATAAAACCCAATTTGAGGCAGCTGCAAAAGCTAATGGTTGGTCCGAGCCCCAGAAAGCTACATCATTAGTGGTAGCACTTCGTGGAAAAGCGGCTGAGTTACTCCAATCTCTGTCGGCAGCGGATCAAAGTAAATATGCGGTTTTAGTACACACTCTGCAACTACGATTTGGAAATGAACACAAAGAAACCGTGTTCCAGGCCCAGCTGAGGATGAGACAGCAAAAGTCAGGTGAATCCTTACAAGAATTTGAGGCGGACATAGACAGACTCATTCACCTGGCATATCCATCGGCTCCTGAATCTTTTCAAATGCAATTTGCCGCCGAAAGGTTCATTGAGGGAGTTAGAGATAGTGACATGAGATACCACTTACGTCTAGTAAGGCCCAAGGATATCAGCGAGGCACTAGTTCGGGCCCTGGAATTCGAGGCGTCACGAGTGTCATCTAGTTCATCTCCACGTGTACGAATGGCAACTTGCGGTGAAGAGGAGAATACGTCTATGGCTGAATCCATGGCCAGTTTACATAAAGCGATGAAAGATATGGCAGTCAGTATGCAAGCCCTGTTAGAAAGAACTCCTCGATCAACAGACAATCGGGGCATAAAATGTTTTAACTGCGGCAGACTGGGTCACATCAAAAGTAACTGCCGTAGTAGGGCAAGAAGTCCGTCGCCGTCGTTTAGAAGACCGAGCGGCGACCAAGAACGCGCTAAGTCCCAGGAAAACTAATTCCGGTCAATGCAAGGGGGCAATTGACCGGGCCCGTTAAGACCCCCAGGATCTTTAAAGTCAATAATTTGGGTGGAAAAAGTCTCACAGTGGCCGGACGCATTAAAGGACAGAAGATCCAGATTACCATCGATACAGGAGCAGATGTGACCATTGCAAGGCCAGATAAACTTGTCGGATATACCATACAACCATTGCCCAATCCTATTATGTTAAAATCAGTCACTGGAGAGTCTTGCCCTATAGACGGAGAAGCCGATGTCACCATCATTATTGGAGAAAGACTCGAAGTTCGGCATAAAGTGTTGGTTGCCAGGATCAAAGACGAGTTTATTTTGGGAATGGATCTCATCAGGAAACATGGATTCTCCTATGATCACAAACGGAATATTCTCACATTTGGAGATGAGGAGTTTGCATTGACCAATGGAAATGTGGAAACTAGTGTCCGTCTACTGGTGGTGGAAGATGTGAAAATTCCTCCAAATTCAGAACAAATTATCACAGTGACTTCTGAAAATGATCCTGGGTGGTCCATAGGACTTATAGAACCTAACCTGGATTTGACGACTGAAATCATGGTAGCACGAAGTTTGACCGACACGAAGAAGACTATGCCAGTACGAGTTGCAAATATTGGAGAAAAGACCATCAAGCTCAAAAAAGGAACAGTTCTTGCCAATTATGAGCCTGTGCAATGGGTATGCAATTGTGTCGAAGCAGAGACATCCAAAGTTAAATCTTCTAACCAAGCTTCCCCAGAGGTTATTGATGCTTTCAAACGACATTGGAGTCATCTGTCAAGGGAACAACTTCAATCTGCCATAAAATTTGCTATGGATGAATCTGATATGTTCAACTTCAAGAGCAACGACAGTCAAACTGATTTAGTTGTCCATAAGATCAACACAGGAGATGCCCAGCCAATACGACAACACCCACGAAGGGTCCCTCTGGCTAAACAACAAGAAGTTAACAGTTTGCTGAATGAAATGTTAAAGGAGGGCGTCATAGAAGAATCATCTAGTCCATGGTCGTCGCCTGTGGTTCTTGTTAAGAAGAAAGATGGTTCAACGCGGTTCTGTGTTGACTACAGGAAACTTAATGACGTGACCAAGAAGGACAGCTACCCATTGCCACGTATAGACGACACCTTAGCAACTTTATCGGGATCAAAGTGGTTTTCCACTCTAGATTTAAAAAGTGGGTATTGGCAAGTAAAGATTGCTCCCGAAGACAAAGAGAAGACTGCATTTTCTACTGGTTCTGGGCTATACCAGTTCACTGTTATGCCTTTTGGATTGTGCAATGCTCCATCAACTTTCGAGCGACTAATGGAACTTGTTTTCAGGGGGCTGACTTGGAAAACTTGCCTGGTATACTTGGATGACATAATTGTCATGGGACGTAATTTTGACGAGCATTTGAAGAATTTAAGAGAAATCTTCAGCAAGTTACGGAATGCTCACCTGAAGTTAAACTACAAGAAATGCAGCCTATTCCAAAAGCAAGTCGAGTACTTGGGGCATACCATCTCAGAACAAGGCATTAAAACTAGCCAAAGTAAAATATCTGCCATTAAAGATTGGCCAGTTCCCCGAGACACACACGAAGTAAGGAGCTTTTTGGGACTATGTACTTACTACAGGAGATTCGTAGAGGGATTCGCCGACATCGCAAAACCGCTGCACAAATTAACAGAAAAGAAAACACCGTTCATGTGGAACCATGATTGCAGTCAGGCGTTTGCAAGGCTTAAAGCTGCCCTATGTTCTAGTCCAATCTTGGCTTACCCTATAAAGGACGGACTGTTTATTCTGGACACGGATGCAAGTAACTGTGGTCTAGGTGCAGTACTCTCTCAAAGACAAAACGGGCAAGAGAAGGTCATTGAGTACTACAGTAAGCCTTTAAGTAAGCCAGAAAGAAACTATTGCGTCACTAGAAAGGAGCTGTTGGCCATCGTTAAAGCAGTCGAACATTACCATCGCTACTTATATGGAAAAAGGTTCCTGATTAGAACTGACCATGGAGCCTTGAAATGGTTATTACAGATGAAAAACTCTGAAGGTCAAATAGCCAGATGGATAGAGCGCCTGCAGCAGTACGATTTCCAAATTGAACATCGACCAGGAAGGTCTCACGGAAATGCCGATGCATTGTCTAGACCAGGGGTGGGCAAATACTTTAAAGCGCGGGCCAAAATGAAATTTTCAAAATATCTCCCGGGCCGGAGGACTATACCGCGTATGCTTTGCACAAGCGGATGTTTTGGATGGAGTTTTTTCCCTGCCAATTTTTTTGACAAAAACACTAAGTATCATTTCAATTTGAATAAAATATGTCACGTAATTTTTAAAGAAATATTTTTATAAATAAATGCCTATTAGATAAACCAGTCAATGAAACATTTTATTTTGTTACTTATTTATGTCTTAATGATACAAATTATTTTATATTGACACATAGTTATTACAATTTAACATTTATATTGCATTTCGTAAATATAATAGTAAATAGAATTCAAAAAAGAAAAGAAAAACATCAAACGTTAAAATAAATATTTAAAGTTAATGCGAAACGTGAAATCTCGAATGTTCATCTGACATTATTTCTTCAAAATTGGGTTCCAAATCACTTGTAGCAATCCTTAATACCGAGTGTAGGTTTTCGTCAGTAATTTGTGATCGATATTTATTTTTCGTGGAAACCATTAAAGAAAAAGTTCTTTCACAAATATATGTCGAACCAAATAAAACAAGGTATTTTTGAACATAGTTCAAAAAATGTTTGAAATGTTCATTATTCAAAGCGCCATAGAAGGCACTCAATTCGTTTGAGTGAAAATTTTCTTTTAGTAAATTATTTGATTGTAAGTCAATTAGTTCTAGTTGAATTTCAACAGGGGCTTCTTGCACATCGAAATTGAAAGGTTGGCTAATTAATGATAAAGGTTTTTCAATAGCTTTGAAATCTTGAAATCTTCTTTGGAATTCAGAATGTAGGTCTTGTGTTATTGCACTATATTTAAAAAAATCTGTATTTTTCAATGATTCTCTCCGTGCTTGCAATGAGGGGAAATGATTTAATAATTTATTATTAAAGTTTTCAGCAAATAAATTTAGTTTTGTCATAAATGCTTTGACGTTTGAGTGCATATTGAAAGCGAATTGGTTTTTCCCTTGTAGATTTATATTTAGTTCATTCAAATATTTTACGATATCTACTGAAAATGAGAAATCGTTTAGCCAAGCTCTATTTTGCAATTCAGGAAAATCATGTAGTTTTTCTTTTATCGACAAGAAGGATACTATTTCATCAAGCAAATATTGAAATCTGTCCAAAACTTTACCAATGCTTAGCCATCTCACTTCAGTGTAATAAGGAATTTCGTAGAAGTCACTTTCAATTTCTTTCAAAAATTCAACAAACTGTCGATGGTTTACGGCACGTCCTCGGATAAAGATCACAACTTTGGTCACAACAGTAACGACGTGATTCAATTTTAAAACCTTTCTGCATAGCACTTCTTGATGAATAATGCAGTGCAAAAATAATATATCGTGTTCTGGTTGTAACTCTTTTACTTTGTCGCGAATTCGTTTAAGTAAGCCTACATTTTTCCCTGTTAAACTAGGACAACCATCCGTAGTGACGCTTACTATTTTATTCCAACTTAAACTTACTTTAACTAAACACTCTTCAACAGCGAGAAAGAAGTCTTCACCAGTAGTTGTATCTTTCATTGGATGCACACTAAGAAGTTCCTCGCTAATTTCACATTTCTTGTTAATGCCGCGAATAAATATTAATAATTGACTTGTATCAGTAATATCGCAGGACTCATCTAAAGCCAGAGAACAATAGGTAAAATCAGCAATTTTTGTTCTTAGCTGGTCAAGTAAGTTTCCTGAAATATTTTCAATCCGTCGTACTATTGTTCTTCTTGAAAGGCTTACATTTTCAAAAATATGTTTCTTTTCAGGACAACATATCTCCGACACTTGTACCATGCATTGTTTAACAAATTCTGCTTCAGAAAACGGCTTACATAACTTAGCAATTTTGTGTGCGACAACATAACTTGCTTTTGTGGTAGATTTCTCTATATTACTTTGTTTGGTAAAAATATTTTGTTGGTTATTCAAGTTTTTTGCTAAGTTTTCTGCTACAGTTTGAAGTTCTTTTAAAGAATGTGATGCATATTTTGGATGTTTTGTTGTAAAGTGCCTGTTTAAATTGTATTCTTTAAAAACAGCAATTGTTTCCTGACAAACCAAACAAATTGCTTTCTTATTTATGTTTGTAAAAAGATATTTTACCGTCCAAGCTTCATTGAAGTTTCTGCATTCCAAATCCACTTTTCTTTTTTTAGATTGACTCATTTTACAAAGGTCTACAAACCTATAATTTAATTAATACAATAAAATAAAACCAATGTTTTAAAATTTTACTTACAAAAAGTCCACTTTTTCAATTTTATATTTGCAAACTAATATTAGACTCGAACAAAAAAGAGTATGCGATCAGTACTAAATCAAAATTAACAATACGCGTGGTGCGACCTGTCGTCCCGCGAAAAGTGAAAGGAGTGCAGCATATGCCGTCATCACAGGCATTTCGAACCTAGCGCCATCTCCTTTGTGTTCTTCGAAAAAACCGCCCTGAGAGCGATCGTCGCGAGCGACCCGCGTGAGAATCACACGAGGATTGTTTCAAGCTCGCGACATCGTCCACACTAGTGTAGTTAGCCGACCGCCCATTTTATTAAGACTATTATATATATAGTACGCACACTAATAATGCTGATGTCAACAAAATCTCATAAAAGAGTTTAAAAAATTTTGTATGCGGAATTTTTCAACGGGCCGGATAAAATTAGCAAAAGGGCCGGATCCGGCCCGCGGGCCGGCTTTTGCCCACCCCTGGTCTAGACGGCCATGTAAAGAAGATTGTCGGCATTGTCAAAGAACTGAGCAGCGTGAGGGACTTCCTTCTGTACGGAGAACGTCGGTGGAAATAAACGATGGCTGGACCACACAGACCCTTCGAGAAGAACAAATGAATGATCCAGATATTGGACCCATCCTCTCTGCAAAGACTGACGACAAGAGACCAGAATGGCAAGAAATTGCTGGTAAAAGTCCAAACCTGAAGGCGCTATGGGCCCAGTGGCACTCTCTTAAAATAGAAAATGGATTACTGAAGAGAGCGTGGGAGAGTCCGGATGGCAAGACCGTAGTCAGTCAGTTGGTTGTTCCTGGTAGCAGAAAATCGGACGTACTACAGGAAATGCACGACGGAACCAGTGGAGGTCATTTTGGGGTCAATAAAACCTTGGCCAAAATTAAAGAGCGGTTCTATTGGGTGAACTATCATGAAGACGTCGAATCTTGGTGCCGCAAGTGTGAAGTTTGTTGTGCCACAAAAGGACCTCGAACAAGATCACGGGGCCGAATGGTGCAGTACACTGTAGGTGCTCCATTCGAGAGGGTAGCAATTGATGTCGCGGGACCGTTTCCTCAGACTGAGTCGGGCAATAAATACATCTTGGTCGCCATGGATTACTTCACTAAATGGCCTGAAGCATACGCCCTGCCTAATCAAGAAGCAACGACTGTGGCAACAGTGCTAGTAAATGAAATGTTCTGCAGATTTGGAGTCCCTCTCGAACTTCATTCTGATCAGGGCCGAAATTTTGAATCGGCTGTTTTCCAGAAGGTCATGGAACTTCTCGGAATTCGCAAGACCAGGACAACTCTTTTGCATCCACAGTCGGATGGGATGGTAGAGAGATTTAATCGGACCATGGAACATTACCTGTCTAAAATGGTGGCAGATCATCAGCGTGATTGGGACCAACATCTACCTCTCATGTTGATGGCATATCGAGGCTCTACGCATGAAGCCACTGGTTATACTCCGGCGAAAGTGATGTTCGGAAGGGAAATGAGGCTTCCTGCAGATTTGATGTATGGAACACCAGAAAAAGACTCACTCAACTCTGAGAATTTTGTGGAGGAACTTAAGGAGAGGCTGGACAATGTTCATGAACAAGTCAGGAATAAACTGCGGATATCCAGTGATCGAGCCAAAGCAAGATATGACTTACTAGCTAACTCCCGCGGCTTCCAGGATGGTGATTTGGTGTGGTTATACAATCCGAGGCGAAAGGTGGGGAAGTCGCCCAAACTTAGCCAAAATTGGGAAGGACTTTATACAATTATAAAGAAGATTAATGATGTGGTGTATAGGATCCAGCGGACCCCTAGGTCAAAGATGAAGGTCGTTCATTTGGATCGATTAGCACGATACCATGGAACTCTATCTGTTCGGGACGAACAGACTTAGGAGGAGGGCAATGTTACGATCGCAGCAACGCCGCATGGGAGGCGGGGCAACGCATGGGAGCGTGTTGGTTGGTGGAGCTTCGCGACCTATCCGCGCTGCGTCATGGCTGACACGAGTGATTTATTGCTCGTCTGGCTTAATCTAGAAGGCAGTTGTTTACAACCGTTTTTTTTTATGTGAGATTATTCAAGAATTCTTATAAAGAACTTTCTAGGTTTTTCTGTAATTTTAGGATTGTATATAAAAGGCGCATAGAGCGGCGGTTAGGAGATAGTCTTATTTTAAGCGAGCTATAAGTAAGTTAAAGTACGAAACGATATTAGAAGGCTATAAAGTGTTAAAGTAGCGAGTTATTTAGTAATCGTGTGCATTTGTGGAATAAATAAATAGTGCTTTCGAGTTAAATCGTTACACTGGAATTATTGAACCCCGAGTTCGCAACAATATTGTTTAACGAATGACGAAAATAGCATTTTCTCTTGCAAGACAACAGTTCTCGAGAGATAGAAATTCCTTTTTTGTCGAGTAAACACTATACTTTTTCTCCGACCATGCTACCATTAATCTCTACAGAGCAATTCTTTCAAAATTAAGGCGCGTCATTTAAGCTCCAGTCTAAACTCCAAGGCAGTTTAGTCACCATTTTCCATAGTGTTTTACAATATTAGACCAGTTGAATCGCATTTAATTGGTGATATACAGGCGAAATTAGAACAACTTACTTTCGTCACTAGAAACGAAAATTAACGCTATGGATTTTTTTCTCTCTAGAAGCGGACATTAGGTTTTCGGCTAGGACAAGATATGACGAAAGTTGTCTATTTTTACAAGGTCGTAGAAAAATGCTATGCCCTATGACGATATTTTTCATAAAAGTAACTTTGATAATATATTATTTGTGAAATAACAGACCTGTCGGACATCAATTCTATTAACACACTCGCTTCATTGCCACCATCGCTTGTTCACGTTGAACAAAAAGGATGAGGTAATCAAAGTGTGTACTTTATGACCTCATCTTTTCCTTTTGATATTTCACTTCCAACTCATATAAATTAATATCCCCTACCTACTTACGTTAAGTTCAACCTATTTGCGCTACACCATCCCCAATGTGTATAATTTTGTCTATTTATCTACCAACCAGGTATTTAAACGTGTGGCTTTATTAACTCTGCTAACCCGTAAAACTCGCTACCATTGTGCATTCGTCAATGAAAATTTAGGTAGTCAAGTGAAGGCTAATGTAGTTGTTTTCTTCTGTTTCCGCTCTGGTCCGGTCTGGGTCTGCAACACACACTCTTATCACACAAAACATTTTTTTTTTGTTTTTGCCTCTCATTTAATCAATCACCATCATTTCAATCACCCGCTTTTGTTGTTTTTTTATTTTATTATTATCCTCACATTCCTATCATATGCCACCTTCCGTCCCAACACGCCTCAAACCGCATTAGTCGGAGCAAACCTTTTACTCCTCATATCCCAACCAGGCCGCATCAGGACCGAAGTCACCTGCGCGCAATGTGGATCTCACTTGGGACACGTATTCAACGATGGGCCGCCTCCGACAAAGAAGAGATTTTGCATTAATTCTGCTAGTTTAAACTTCATACCAAAGACTCCTAAACATGGAGATAATAAATAAATAGACGTGCTTTAAGTTCTAGTGGATGTTTGGTTTACACATATCCTACAAAAACATTTTGTGTCAGCCTTCGAACCAAACTAGAACTACTTAAATTCATACTCTTTTTAAAACTGGCCTTATCAGTTTCAAATGAATAAGTTTATACCACCAATCCGGTGTTTTAGCGTTTTTTTTAATGCGATATATTATTCTACATTAATTGGAGACCCGTTTTTTTTATTTTGCTCAAATGTCATCACAAACTTCAAAAAAAAAAAAAATTAAAATTCATGAATCAAACGTTAACATAAGCGATTGCGTGACTTCACTTATGCCAAATACCACGCAATGCCACAAAGTGGCGCCAGTTGACTTCTGTTTTGTAGTTTGTTGTTGAAGTAAAACTTAGTAAAACTTCAATAACAAACGTTTCTCTCCAACATCGAAATGCAGTAAATATATGTTTGTATGTGGATGCATTATGTAAAAAGATGCTTACATACGTTATAAAATGTAACATTATGGTTTTACTACATACATATGGCTGTGTAGTTGCTTCAAACACTACGATATTCAATTGCTCTTGCACACAGCAATGAAAACAATGCTACAAAGCAAACTACAAACTCTACAAAGCAAGAATTTATCTTTTTGAAAAATTCATTCCAATCTGAAAACACACACAAGCAACAAAGAAAACAGACAAAATTAAAGTCACCTAACCTCTAAAAATTGGTATTGGAAGTGTCTCGAGTCGCCTAAATATAAATGTCTTATTTGCTAATTAAACTTTAAACATGTCCCAATGGGTTTTGCGTGGCAATAAAATTTGTAAGAAATAGCTATGCAAAATATGCAATGTTTAATGAAATTTGAGACTTAAGGAACATATAATAGTAACATTATTAAAAAAAATCAAACATTGCCGTCGTATTAACGCACATAATATAATGTAGACAGTTGTGTGCATTAAATACGACCAGTATAATTTTTTCACTAGCGCCGCGCTCTGTCGATTCTCGCAAATCACTATAAGTGACGTCAGAATCTTTTGGCGCAGATTTAATTTAGCGGATACTAATATTGAATTTAATTTATGGTTTTTTCTTTGATGGTTTCTTTTATGTAATTGTTTTTTCGTTGTAAGGATTCTTTTTAAATACATAAATTGAATAGTGGGGTGAAAATCAATAAATTTAACTATGCTAAAACACCGGATTAAGTAAGGTATGTCAACGTCAAATCGTCGTTGTGTAAAATTATAGTATTAACACTTTTTCTTGGTTATATTAACTTGTGCCTGCACGTATTTAGATTTTTCAATTATTACATAAACCCATGATTACTTATAATAATTTGACTGGACGTAAAAACTTCTAATTAAACGTCTCGTGATTATTTCGATGATAATTACTAATGTGGGTTACTAGTTTTTGTATATTCAGTAAGTTGTGACTAACGAGTGTTGTGAAGAAACTGTTATTCTAATATTAAAGTAAATTTATTTTTGTATACAACAATAATACCAGTAGCTTATAAGGTTTATACATTTGTTGCAAGTTGAACAATAAATTGTTGATTGTCACGTATGCTGTTTCCTTACCCGTACACACCGCTATCCTTGAAGAAAGAAAACTAGCTGCGGTTATTTAAAAAAGAATGTTTAATACCACACTATCTTTGTTGGCAACAATAGTATGTCTACGCAATCACAATTTGTCATAAATACTAGTGCAAAAATACTATTACCTACTAGTTTTTTAGTTCGATAAACACTCTCATTCATCGTCCAGACCTTACGCGCTTTTTTCAAAATGTATGATTACAATGTTATAAATTTCGTTATTTAAAAATTAAAAAATATAATAAAAGAAAAACGTAAATATGATATGGATAATTTAAAAGATTAAAAAATAAATATACATAAGCGCTTTTTACAATCTAATAAAGCTCACAACATATGTTTACAAGATAAACACATTTAAAAAATAAAATTATAGTGGGTTTACCCAAAAAATGGCACTAAACATTCTTGCAACTGTAACTATTTGATACAATTAACATTTAGTTACGTTAGGAAAATAACATTTTTGAACTTGTTTTCAATATCGAATTTAACAAATTTAACATTAGTAAGGTGATAATTATGAATAATAAATATAAAAAGGACACGCCATCTATTTTACCCCCTAAACTTAAAAAACTCTAACTTACATGTCTATTAAAGCGAATAACATTATATTTTGATGAGACTTGTGAGGTTAAGTTTCGATCTCTTCATTAAGAGGTGTCATGGAAGTGGAGGCAAAAAAAACCTTGTTCGTACAGTGACGAAGTCAAATTACACTTGTCACAGTCTCTATACTCTGTTTTTTTAACTAGGAGGAGTAAAAGCCAAAGGTCTGATTCATAAGATAAGTTTCAAAAAAAAAGTACTAGATTTTAATTGAGAATAATATTAAGATATAGACTTGAGTACAAGCTTAGTAGAATGTAGCTAATATTATTTAGCGGAATTATTCGTCTTTTTCTTTTCTCTTATTAATAACTAGTCCTCTCTTCTTCTATTAGAACGGTGCAAGTCCCGGTTAGACGAGTCTATAATAAGATGTTTATGGTACAGCGTATATCATTTCCGAGAATGACGTTATGTTTTGTATTACTTTTCTCATTTAAAAAAAATAAGAGATTATTTAATACCGGTTAGTATTGAAATTTATTTTTTTAACATCCACATCCACATAAGTTAGTTCCATCTCAAATGAGACTTGAACGTGCAACCTCCTGGGAGCGGCCGCTTCAACCTCTCAAAATTGGATAGGGAACAGGTGTGTTTCGATATTCCATTTGAAAAATTATCAACGAATCAATCGTATTTTCCCGCATAACCGCCAAAGCTGATCTTTCACCATTCACAATTCTAATATGTGCTCTTTTTTTTATCTATTACTGAACCCGTGTCAACAAATTTTGAAATCGTTCAGTTGTTCAATTTTCTAAACTAGCCACAATAATCCCCTCTTTCTACTCCTAGAAACATAATATACCCCCGTTCATTAGAAAACGTCATCTAGCATGCTATGAATTTTTCACAGAAAAGGATGTCATAATCAAAGTAAATGAACTTTTGTTCCTTCATTCTTTTCTTTTGACATTTCATAGCCAACTATATGACGTTTTCAAATGAACACCTCACTATTCTCATACAACGTTGTAAAGCTTCCTAGACCTTTCAAATGAGGTATTGTTCGACCCCTCTTTTCCATTCAATTTTGAGCGGTTGAAGTCTCAAATGTAGGTCAAAATGTGTTTCTCAAACAAAATCAATCGAAGTGTTTCGAGAAATTTTTCCAGTCACTACGATATAAGAAATATTCGGGATGGTTCGTTAAAGATGAAACAACTTGTATAACCATACAATGCAAATATTTGTCGTCATAACAGATGTACCAGCCCCTTTTATATCAGTTTGACCTTACTTTAGTTGAACCTCTTTAACGATCTCAGGACTTTCACCCCACAAATTAGAACTAACACTTTCCCGGTTTTTCTATACTTACACTTTTAAAAATGCGGTAACAGGACATTCTACTTCAAAAAATATGACATAAAGTTCATATGAAGGTAGGTCCGAAAATTTCACACCGTTCCTAAAATAGAGGGTAAAAAAATTCAAAATTTATTTTATTTTATGTTTTTTTTTTATACGGATATAATCAAGTAGGTCTTTTAAAAGTATTTTTTATCCATAGTTTTGCAAATAACTCGACAACAATATTGAAATTACGAAGACATAACAAGAGTTTTTTGTTTCAATCTGGAAATCATAGTCCTTTGATTTTATGAATTCAAAAAAATTAATACTTAATGATGGTCGACCAGTCGCTTAAAAAGTCGAAAACAGCGTTTCCATAGACCCGACGCGACGGCTAAAAATTGTTTTTCTACGAGTGTTCGTAATATATCACTTTCCCGCACGCATTTTGTTTTTGAAAGCTCCACTTTCCCGCACGGCGTGCGTGAAAGTAAACTTGGCGTGTGGGAAAGTAAATATTTAAAGAATGACTGTTTTATAATATAATTTAAACTTTATAGTCTGTTTATCTAGATAGGTGCACCTGCCTTACATCCATGCCAAACATTTTTATCTGTTTTAAGGAACTATTATGCTTGCCTTTATTGATTTGTGATACAAAATATACCCATAATATACGTACTTTTTATTCCAATGTCACCATGAAACATTACGTCACACCAACAATCACACCAAGTTTTTGTCATAACAACCAAATGATTGTTGATTAATTCAGCTGGCATACTGTTGACAAAGATAAAGTTGTTTATGTATTGTATGTTTTTATTCCTTGTCTTTGTTACAATGAATTGGCTCGTAGAAAAAATATTGTTCCTAACTCGTGCGGAAAGTGTCTTTCCCGCACGCTGTCTGCCGATGCCCGAACGACGCGAAGCGGAGTTCGGGCAGCAGACGGGATTCACGGGAAAGTATCACTTTCCGCACTAGTTAGGAAAATAACTATTTCTGCATTTTACAGTAGTCTGTATAATGAACTGTACTTTAAGAAAAATTGGAGTGGAAAAGGGGGACCGACCTCAGAAAAAATGCGACCCTGTATGTCTCATCCTCTATTCACATCTAGTTACCTTTGAAATCTTAATTTTTTCTCTTTTGCTTTGCCTTGCTTTGGTTCATTTTATTTTCAGAATGTTGTAGTTTCTTATGTTTAGTTAAAAGAGGCGTTTTCGGACCTGTATTCATATGAGCTTTTTCACAATTTGAAAATATAAATTATAGAAAGAATTTAACAATAAGGTTTCGGTGTTGTATACAGGGTCATCCAACGAGGACTGAATAGGGCAGTTTTTTTCGGAATGGGTTAAATGATATGCAAAAACAAAATAGCTATTTGTTATGTTCTTTACCGGTGAATCCAAAAATTATACATGAGAAACAATTGAACATCAAATAAAAGCGCTACGGCACATTTTGATATTTTCTTAAATGGAATGTCGTATTTTTTATTTCATATTTCAATTCCTGATATAATTGTTGATATAAACTGATATTTTTTTTTCTAATAACGTTGAACTTATGCATTTATTAAATTACGAAAACATTCATCTATCGTGAGATGACTTCTTATTAACACCTGGAGTTGCCACTAGTCAGGTACCACTTACGATACTGCTTACCTGTTCAGCATAAGCCTGTCAATGCTGTCAAGTGAATCTGACAAGAAATAAAGTAACAGGGGCAGTATTATAAGTGGTACCTGACTTGTGGCAACTCCACGTGTTAATAGGAAGTGATCTCACGGTGGTTGAATGTTTTTGTAATTTAATAAGTGCCTAAGTTCAACGTTATTAGAAAAAAATATCAGTTTATATCAACAATTATATCAGGAATTGAAATATGAAATAAAAAAATACGACATTCCATTTAAACAAAATGTCAAAATGTGCCGTAGCGCTTTCATTTGATGTCCCATTGTTTCTCATGTATCATTTTTCGATTCACCGGTAAAGAACATAACAAATAGCTATTTTGGTTTTTCAAATCATTTAACCCATTCCGAAAAAAACTGTTCTGTTCTGTCCTCGTTGGATGACCCTGTACTTTTGGCGAATACTGTACTTTGGTCAGCGTTGCCAGTACTATTACAATTATTATAGATCTATAACGTCTTCACTTTTCTTTGCTGCGTTCTTACGCCGAATCCATCATCTATTACATTTTGTTAAACTAAGCTTTTCGGCATAGTGTCGCAGATAAAATATTTAAATATATTTGTATCCGTTTTAATCATCATCAATCTCTATAGCTCTATAGAAAGCTCTATATTATTTGGAATATTTTCGATAAGACAGTCTTGTCATTTGTCAGGGAGCAACTTCATTGAGAACTATCAATAGTGTCAAGTCATAAAATGTTATGGCGTAGACACGATTAAAAACTTAAGCAACAAGTTTTATGTTTTAAATGTTTTCCACATGTAATTGGTCAAAAGCCATGCCATATCAACTCTTGACCAATCATATGAGGAAAAACAATTAAACATCAAACTTATAGCATAGTTTTTAATTGTGTCCACGCCTCTATCAACCAAAGTTACCAAACTGGTCAATGACCTAGGAGAAATGAAGAAAGCAAATAAATGCCGATATTATCATAAAAATAATCCCGCTTTTTGGTCGGAAGTTGGCCATTCTTAAGAAACCCACGACGTGATTTTATCGACAAAACGCGTCGATTGGCGAATCGCGATTTTGAATTATCTGACGTAAGATGTCAGGGTGATGGCAATTTCGTATTTTTTGGGAACCCCACTGCTAAAAAGCGGGGCCAAAATTTTAACAGGAGTGTTTCTCCAAATCTCGTAATATACTAATTAGGTCGTTGAACCAGCTTGAGATCCTCGTGCTTTAGTTTTGGTTTCCTTTTTTAGCAGTGGGTCACATAAAAATGACGGCGACATTGACAGGTAGTGACGTTACTTGACGTTTTAAATCAAATTATTTGAAATCGCAATTGACTTTTTTTATGAGTGGAGCGCGAATATACAGACTAAATTATTGCTTTTTCGAGAAACGAAAACGTATGGAACTAAATGTCTAAATTTAGAATCTATTACGTTTTACATAAATCTATTATGTTTTTAAATAGCAATCTAGTACGTCAAATTTTCATGCACTGGCAACACTGACTTGCGTTCACTATAACCATTGTTTCAACTGTAACAATCTTTGAAAGAATTCGTCCTTGTGTCTGTCTATTTTATGGGACTTGAACGGGAGTTTAAAATATTGTATTATTGACCAGCCACTCAGAACGCTTATTTGTCTGTAATACCATTCTAAAGTTTAATCAATTGTACCTTATTTATTGATAAAAAGGTCAGCAATAATAAAATATTTTTACAAGTGTTATAGGTTTTATTGAGTTATCTTTATTACGGCCCCGAAGGTGACAGTTAAATGTGTCGACTAATTGGTAGCTATAGTAAATTTGTTTTCGTCACCTTCCACGACTCGCTAGACTGAACACCAAGACTCCCCAAATCTCAGTATAATAATCCAGCTCATATTCTTTTGGCAAAATTAGTTTAGAATTGAAGAATTTCCATGCCTACTTCGTTGACATTAACAAAAACTTGTAACGTAAAAATATATGCATTATTTTTACGCTAGTTGTCCATAACAATACGCCATTAACTTCTTCAACTGAGATTTCGTGATGTTTAACAATGGCAACATTTCAACATGACATCCCCCCCTAAGAGGTTTCCGATCTTTTAGAAACACTTGACCGCAGATATACTATCTGTTATGAAAGTATTCCAGTTTGTTAAGTATTCCAGTTTTTAATCCATCCAGTATCATTCAGTTACTTTTTTAGATACATAGTTTGTTTTGCGATTCACATTTGTTTAAAATTAACATATCAAGTCTTAACATACGTTATGTAGAATATGTTTAGGTCAAACGTGAGTTATAAATACTCGGGCTTAGTTGAAAAATTCTATACAATTAAAAATTGGAAAATATATAAACATAAAGAGATTTTTATTAAAACTGTGCACGTTTAAAGTTATTTGTCTATTTGCATAAGATTCAGAAAATACGAAATCTGAAAAAAAAACATTGAGCCAATAAGTTTCAGTAAATTTTGTAATAGAGGCCAATTATTAGTTCGTTGCTCAATTTCCATGTTCCCGGTAAAGAATAATGAATGCTGCAGTTTGGGGAAAGGGGTTTTCAATCAATTAACAAGCATATTGTCCGCCGCGAATAGCATAAAATTTAAACTTATTGAAAACTTTGACGTGCCTTAAAAGCCGATTTCATTTCCATGTATAAATATTAGACAGGGCCATTGGGCAATGTTACAAATAAGTGAGGTTACAAATTTAACAAATAATGTTTCCTACTCCTGGATTCGATATCCGCTGATCGAAAGTATTAATTTGAAATAAACAAATAAGAAAAAAAAAGATGAAAAAACTGAACTTCTAACCGTAAATCGAAAACCAATGACAAGACGTAAAAATGTATAAGGTGTTCCATTTCAAACGAGCCCCTCCGAATATTTCTTATACCGCAGTGACTGGAAAAAGTTCCTAAAACACGCAGGTGTTTACCTGATTTGTACGTTTGTTCGATGCATGGTCAATGAATTCTACGGGTTTATTTTTTTGCTAATTTGGTTAAAATTTAAAAAAATAATTATGGTGTACACAATGCATACATTTTTATTACCAAAATCAAAAGTGTGTCCGAGCGCTTGCAAGGATATTTAACCAAAACCATCCCGAACGTAACGTTCGCCATAAGTAATGGAATTAATTTCAAAATTTGTTGAGACGGGTTCAGTAATGGATAAAAAAGAGCACCCATGGGAACAGTGAGTCATGAATGAGCAGCTTTGGCAATATTGGGACATGGGTGATTGTAAAGAAAATGTCATCTTCATTTTTGCCTTAATTTTGATTTAGTTAGAAAGCTTATGTGAAGATTAGCCGATCTAAGTAAAACATTTCTTGGATGGTGGAGTTTTGTAAAAAAAAAAATACAAAAAGAAGGATGGAAATACATAACTCATACTTTGAAGTTGTCTCAATTTCTTCTTTTGTGGCCACAACACACATTAAACTTATAAAATGCATGGTATTTCCATTTTTATAAAATAATTTCAATTTCATACGTCTCATAAATTAAGGTAATAACTTAAAATTTTGCATTTCTTTACTAATTACTAGGCGACTGGTGAAGGTGCCAGTTGGCATATAAAAATTGAAGTGTCTTGACGTTTTTAAAGGCAGTGTTGCCAAGTTTTTTTCTTCAAAATTTTTAGTTATTGGCATTTAATATTAGGATTAATAATTCTGGTTTGTGCATTGTCATTTCAGTTATCTTCTGTTTCTCGCATTTTAGAGCTTTAGCTTTTTCTTCATAACATAATAATATCCCGTCGGCTGTTAACAAACATTTCAAATAGATATTTGATAGATTTCCGTGAGGGCCCGCTTTTTTTTAATTTTTAGATCAGGTTAGTTCAGTTTAGGTCTGGGCAGTTCCACGTCCTGGTCCAGTTACGCCCTAATTGTCGAAAAGGGACAAGAAAACATAAAAGACGTTTTGTCAAGAATCAAAGAAGTCGTCAAAGACTCGTCTGACAGCAACATCATTAAGACCGTCAGCACTGCAAAGGATGGTAACTTACTCATCAGAACAGAACAAAATGAAGGGGCAATCAACAATCTCAAGCAGGCTATCGGCAAAACACTGAAGAGGGATTCGAAGGTCAAAATTAACATAAGAGATAATATGAGCAAGGACATTATACACATAAGAGGAATGGACCTAACTTCCGACAGAAGCGAAGTACTGGGGGCAATCGAGAACATCACTGGCAAACTACGCGACGATCAGTACAGGCTTAGCGACTTGAGGCCCAACGCAAATGGAACACAAGCCGCCACGCTGTCGATCAACACAGACCTTGGTGAAAATCTCCTATCCCACGGGACACTGAGAATCGGCCTTGTTCGGTGCTCAGTGGAAAAGAGAATAGAAGTAAGAAAATGCCCAAAGTGCTGGAGCCTCGAGCATTCTATTGAAAACTGCGAAGAACAAGACCGTGCAAATAAATGCTTTAACTGTGGCGGGGAAAACCACAAAGCAAAAGACTGTCAAAATCCAGAGTTTTGTATAAATTGCAAAGTAGGAGGGCACTCGTGCCGCTCAGGTAAATGTCCTGCTTTTAAAAAAGCGCTGCATATTGCCAGGAAAGCACAAAGAGGTGTGACTTCCAGAAGACGCCTGCTAACCGAGCAAGACAATGAAGACGAATACGCCAGCCTGCGAAGACAAATAGTCAATAACTCATAAATGGCTATAACAAACAAACTCGGCAATAAAATTAGATTTATGCAACTAAACCTAAACCGCGCAAAAATAGCACACGACCTGCTACAAAAGACCGTTGTCGACCAAGACATAGACATAGTTATTGGGCAAGAACCAAACCAAAGACTCTCATCAAAATTTATCTGTGATACAAACTGTGATAGTTTTATATTTTTACCAAAGAAAACCCGTATATTTAAAATTTACCAAGGCATAGGCTTTGTGTGTGTTGTTCTAGAAAGGTTTGTGGTTGCGTCAGTATATTTCTCACCAAATGGAAATATTACAGATTTTGATTTGCTGCTTGATAGACTCGGCTCTGTGATCAGAAATTACAAAAAACACGCAATTATAGGCGGAGACCTAAATGCTAAATCTCCAATAATAGGCGCATCCACCTCAAATTCAAGAGGCAAAATCTTGGAAGACTGGATATCCGCAGGCAACTACACGGTACTAAATAGCGGCAATGCACCAACTTTTAGAAGTCACATAGGCGCCTCTGTCATAGACTTTACTCTGTGCTCACCAACCATAACCCAATACGTCGGCAACTGGCGACTAGCAGAAGATGAAGAGAACATGAGTGATCACGTGACCATCTACTTCGAATACGACTGACAACTGGAGACAAATGAAACCAATGCAGGACACCCCAGTGGATGGAGATTGACCGAAAAAACACTAGAAACCTATATACAAAACTCCACAGAAATGTTTAAAAATATACGACACATCTGTCCTGAAACTATAGACGAATGTATTATCCAACAATGCGATAAATACCTGACGAAACTCAACCCGAAACTCAATAATAGAAAGCCAGTCTACTGGTGGAACACAGAAATTAAACACAAACGAACACTGTGTATTAAAGCGCGTAGAAAATTAACCAGAGCCAGAAATAAAAATAAATCAACATACGACGATCAAAAGGTTACTACGCTATTGGAAGAATACAGGAACTGCAAAAAAGAGCTGAACATTGAAATAAGTCGCAGCAAAGCTAGAAACTGGGAAAAACTGTGCAGCGACCTAAACGAAGATGTGTGGGGCCTTGCGTACCAAATTGCAGTCAAACGACTACGAGTCTTTAATAATAAACCCATCAGCGAAGAAGTCACATTCAAAGAAATTAAAAAACTATTTCCTAATACCGACCCCCCTACATGGAGGTACAATTATGTACCGGCATTAAATATCCCCAAGGTTACTGCTTCAGAAGTTAAGGATGCCGCAAGTTTATTGAAATGCAAAAAAGCCGCCGGACCTGATCGTATCCAACCAGAAATAATTAAAATTACGATTTTAAATAACATAGACACTTTTGTAGAGCTTTTTAATCAATGTATCACACAACACCAGGTTCCCACATCCTGGAAAATAGCAAGACTCGTCCTTATCGAAAAACCCAAGAAGGTTTCAGAAGCTGAAACCTCCTACCGTCCCATTTGTGTGACAAACTCCTTGGGAAAAGTTTTTGAAATTTTTGTACGCCAGCGTCTGGAGGCCGAGCTACAGGATAAGAACTTGATACACAACGCCCAGTTTGGTTTTAGAAAAGGTAAATCCACGGTCCATGCCATCAAAGAAGTCCAAGCCACACTACATGAAATCAAGTTTAAGTCAATCAGATATAGAAAATGCTGCGTGATGGTGCTCTTGGACATCAAAAATGCTTTTAATACAGCATCTTGGCAAAAGATTATCGAGAAAATGGAATATGGTAAAAATTAGCGAGTACCTCATAAACGTCTTAAAATCCTTCTTTGAAAACCGCACGATCGAGACATCTGTTGACCGCGAGATTAAATCTGATCCAATCCTGGCAGATACAGTGGAGTTCTTATCAGGGTTGGGCAAAATACTTCATTAAAGACATTGATAAATGGCTCCAGAAGAAAGGCAATATAAACTTCTATATTACACAAGCAATGACAGGGCATGGGACGTTTGGAACGTACCTAAAAAAAAATAAAAAAAACTGACACGGACCAGTGTTGGTACTGCAACGAGCAAGACACCCCGGAGCACAGTATCTTCATCTGTAAAAATTTCGACGTCATTAGAAACCAAGCCGAACAAAAGAGTGAACGAAAAATAAACAAGGACAACATTGCAGATCTATTGCTGTCTTCTGAATCCTCGTGGCAAACCATCTGCGGTATGCTAGAAGGGATAATGAAAGTTAAGCACCAAGATGAAATAAGCAGACAAAATGCACGACAACAGTTAAACACGCTTTAGAGCGTTTCCTTTCACCCTGAAGTAATGCTTTTTGCGGTTCCGGGGAAGGGTGGAAGAGGGCCCCGCCCACCACCAGCGGAGGTTTTTAGTGGGTCGGCATTAACATCGCCACCCCCACACTACCGTGTAGATGAGGGTCCACAAACATCGGATCCTCCCGGTGCCTGATGAAAACTGTGAACGAAAAATAAACAAGGACAACATTGCAGATCTATTGCTGTCTTCTGAATCCTCGTGGCAAACCATCTGCGGTATGCTAGAAGGGATAATGAAAGTTAAGCACCAAGATGAAATAAGCAGACAAAATGCACGACAACAGTTAAACACGCTTTAGAGCGTTTCCTTTCACCCTGAAGTAATGCTTTTTGCGGTTCCGGGGAAGGGTGGAAGAGGGCCCCGCCCACCACCAGCGGAGGTTTTTAGTGGGTCGGCATTAACATCGCCACCCCCACACTACCGTGTAGATGAGGGTCCACAAACATCGGATCCTCCCGGTGCCTGATTGCAGGTTTTCCTTCGCTCTAAAAAAAAAAAAAAGTTCTGGGCAGTTCAGGTTAGTCCAGTTCTAGGTTTGCTAGTTAGGTTAGTTCAGTTGCAGTTTTTACGTTTAGATTAGGTTAGCTCATTGCCATTAAGAAGCTAAATCTGAGGCGCCAGCGAACATATAAGCGAATCTGTTCTACAACAACAAATTGTCAAACTTTTTCCTAAAGCTAGAGTCACAAACTGGGACTATCAAATCCTAAAAGAGAACCAAATACCTGCTGTTAGTTCAAAAGATGAGGCTATTGCCAGATTAAAACCGAAAAGGACACCAGGACCGGACGGTACTACATCCGAAATATTACAAGATGCATTAAACAACAACAAAGACGCATATGCCTCACAAAAGGAAACTTCCCAGACATCTGTAAAGTCGCAAAGCTAGTACTTATTGAAAAACCGATAAAAGACATAAATTCACCCCCCCCCCCCCCCCGCTTACAGACCGATATGCCTGATACATACCTGCGGAAAACTATTGGAAAGCCTTATAAAGATGAGACTGCAAAAATAAATTACAGAAAAAAACGCCTTTAACGCCAGTATGGTTTCAGACCTGGAAAATCAACTATAGACAGTAGACAGGGTGCTCAGATAACTAGAGCTTATGATATGCAGTGCGTATCGCACCGCTCCCAGCTTAACACTGGGGGTAATCACGGGAATTCCACCCATTAAATTACAGGTGAAAGAGAGATGTGAAGTCTATGAGAAGGGGGCGAGACAGGTTTCCAGTAGGTAGCAAGAAAATGTTTATATGACGAATGGCAAAACAGATGGAACTCCTATACAGGATGGGCAAAGACCTAGGAATAACATGATGATAATGTATTACGTCCTCTCAATTTACAGATGTATTGGTTTTGCAGGTCTTCTTCAGGGCTAGAAGCAAATACAAAAAACACAATAAACAATTGAAGAGTGGCCAACAAAAATATAAAAATCAAAAAACGTTTCAATTCTACAAAATCTAAAAAAAAACAAAAAAAATGATTTTGTATAAATATTTTTAACTTGTTTAAAAGGGAAAAAATAATAAATTGTAATATAGAGCGGAGGTTCTATATACTTATATTAGGGTAGACCGCATGTTTTTTAAAACAAGACATTTTAAATATTTTTTAATTTGTTTTTTGATTTTTATATTTTTCTCTTCACTCTTCAATCTTCAAATGCTTATTGTGTTTTTTATATTTGCCTCTAGCCCTGAAGAAGACGTAAATTAAATGTCGAAACGTTGGCCTTTATTCAAACGACAAGGGAGTTTTATTTGTCCTAAACCTGCAAAACCATTACATTTATTAGGAATTTGGAACATTGGACGGAAAGAAAGTGGGGAGTAGTGAACTACTTTGTTAATCAGGCTATTACAGGACATGGGGTGTTCAACACATACCTGTTTAAGATCAGTAAAGCTAATTCCAAACAGTGCTGGTTCTGCAATGCTGAAGACGACCTTGAGCATACATTGTTTAAGTGCCAAAAATGCTCATGTGTTAGGGCAAGAATAAGTTTAATATGCGGAGAAAACGTATCGATTATGTTGCTCAGAAGTGAGAAGGACTATAGGAAGGAAGGACGCTATAATTGCAATGCTAGACGCAATAATGAGGGAAAAACTTTAAGGAGGGATCAAGAAATAGAAATCACTAATGAGTCGAGACAAAGCTTTTATTCCGGAAGTAATCCTTAAAGGCGATTCCGGGAGACATTTAACCCGAGGCGTTTTTTAGTGAGGTAAGGCACCTAGAGGTGATCATGGCCGCAAGTAGTCACCATTAGGGCGGATGAGGCGGGGGGCAGGGCCTCTCTGGGTGTATCCCAAACTACCCGACCGCCAGAAAACCACGCCGGGTGCCTGTTGCAGGCTTTTCACTTCGCGAAAAAAAAGATTAGGTTAGCTCAGATTAGTTCATTTCTACTCTTTATGTTAAAAGCAGATATTTGTACCTGACCAATACTCTACTTCACCAATACCTCACTTTGCAATCCTCTGGATACCGCCCAGTAATATAACAAGTTCAATCACTCGACGGGTGGTTTCAAACTTTTCTGCCCCTGTCCTCTCTACCCAAGATCCCTACCCAAGGTAGCAGAATAGTATACAATGTCGATGCGATAAGTAGGACATCGGTCTGCCCCCATCACTCGACGTTAAGTTGCAAGTGCAACGCTTGTATTCCGTCTCGCCGCAAAAAAAATCGTCAGTATTTCGGAGATATGAAAGGAGTGCTCGAACTGTTTCTATTCTTAAGTTGTGCCCTGGTCTTTAGATTGGAAATGATATGGAATGGCCTGCCCGATCTCCCGATCTGACACCTTTAGACTTCTTCTTGTGGGGACATCTTAAGAATTGTAGATGAGTGTCGTCTAATAACTCCAATTTTGCTGAACCATGTTCTCAGTCAAGATTTTATTATTGTATGGAAATCAAACTGGAGGAAATAAAAAATTCTAAAACATCAGATTGCATGAAATGTTAAGCAGATTTGACTTTTTTGATTGTTAACATTGTATTAAATTTAAATAGTAAAAACTTTTTTTCAAAAACTATGCGTCTACATTCGTTTCGTTTTTCAAACACTGTCGGCAAGAGGATTCCAGGACCTTTCAAATGAGGTATCGCTCAATCCTCCTTCCCTGTTCTATTTTGAGGGGTTGAAGTACCCCTTCATAGGGGGTTACTCGTTCAAGCCTCAAATGTACGTCAAAACATATTCTCCAAACAAAATCAATCGACTTGTTTCGAGGAATTTTTCTAACTACGACGGTGTAAGAAATATACAGGGGTTTGACTTACTAACAGTAATTTGTCATCACCTTTCCTTAGAGATTTCAGAAAAAAAAATTAAACACTGTAAGCTTCAAGTTTTTGGTCCAGATTGTTGCTACTTTAGGAATTTTGGAACCATACAAAATTGTTTACATCGTCTGCAATCTCGTGGTTTAAATAATTTTTTTCAACTAATTCCTGCTTTGCCTAGAATTTAAGGCAAATGGTTTGTGGTACCTAATGGTACAATGTACCATAGCGTTCAGTTTAGTAGAAAAGTCAACCACATTTGCTAACAAGAAAGACATTATTTTAGATAGAGTGATTAAGGACGATACATCTTTTAAGAAAAAGTGTGTTGCCCAGATTGAGAGCCTCAATTGCCCAGATTCCATGAAACGTTATGGATTCACAGAGACTCTCAAACATTGGTCAACAACACTCTCATCCAGTGGCGTGCCATATGGCACGCCACTGGATTTATCTCAAACATGTGTTTTAAGAATCTTAGAGAATCTTAAGAACTTATTGATGCATGAAGATAGCCGAGGCTTTCTTGATTTTAAATCTTATGAGAATAACGAATGTCAAGAATGCGAATGTCCACTTTTTTAACAAGTTAAAACAAAAAGAAAATATTTGGTATTACAACTTAGACCAATTGGAGTCAACCTCAAGAACGAATATCATCATCATCGTCACTGTCAGCATGTTATACCGGGGACATACGTTAGTTTTCCATGGCTTACGAGAGAGCAATAATAAGTGTATCGCTTATGCGTAGGAGGTCCGCTAATTATGTTTATTTAAATTTCACTTTTAATAAAAAAAACAAGCATTAAGCGGGCACAGTAATAACGCTTAAACAAACAACTTAAAGACGTTATCATTCAAAACTATCGTCGAAACAACTTATAGATAATTTTATACAATTAACCTGCAAAAAAGCTACCTATTTTCATATTGGAGAGCGAACTGGAAATTAGTTCTTAAGTAGGAAATTCTTTCTCTTCAATTTGATTCTGAACAAGCTGTCTTGAAGTATATGAAGCAATAGTTAGTATGTAATTTAACCAGTTGCCTTCAAAAGTGATAGATTTAAATACAATTGTTAAAAAAATAGATTCAAATTACTAAGCAATAATTTCAAGTTCGTTCTTGTTTCCTTATAAAATATACTATATGAGTTTTCGATCGTTATAATACTTCTAATATATACCATTTTATATGGGCGCGAATTATTGTGAAATTAGGCACAGTCTCATTTCATTTATACACCCGGATTTAATAAATGCTTACATCCCTAAGAAGTGTCTGTATATGGCATTAGAAATGCATGAGCTTTCTCGACAAAGACATTTATGATCGGCGGTCATCTATACCAGATACAATAAATAAGTCGGTAAATATCCACAAAAAAAAACAACAAAAATTTTGAGTACTGAGACCGTTAATTGAAATGAAACCGTAACGTCAAAGATAAAATTTTGGGGTAGTTCGCATGCTTTTCTAATAACATATGATATAGTCTGTCACGTAACAACATTTATATAATCAGCCCCTCCGAGCTGATACACTTAGCGCTAGTGTTGCTTAGCTGCGTCTTTAGCAGCTAAAATTAATGGAGTTAAACTGGCTAACGGCCGGGCTAATTTCAGGAACGGGTGCTGAAAGAAAGTCGTATATTGTTAGAAACACACTGTTTTTAAACCTATTTTTTGAAATGGCCACTATTTTCAGCGTAAATAGTGGCCATTTCGAACGGGTATTCAAATATTAGTAAGTTCACAAATTGACTAAATTACATGGATGGAATAAGACAAGTATGCCAGTGCCTGAGCCTGCTAGATGAATATGTAGTGAGTGTTTATCAGAAACCTCATCCAGAAGGCTATGAATTTGGGACAGAAAAGAATGACATAACCAAAGTAAATTAACTTTTGTTTTTTTGTCCTTATCGGTTAGCCATTTCACAGGCTACAACATGATATGAACAATACTTGGGGTTTTCTGTTGACTGTTAAGGACAAAATTATGTACAATGTTTATGTGTTTTTATTTAAAATTAAGAATAGATTATTAGCGACATACATCTGTGATAGGGTTAAGTTTTTCAGTGATGTGCATGGTTACCAAACTAGGAATTGTAATGATTTTATAATGTCGAATAGATTCAGCAGCAGCCAAATGATGAACTATGTGTTGCACAGGGGTTTGCTACATTTTAATGGATTACCAAAAGATATAAAGCATGCAAAGAATTTGAATAAGTTTAAGAGGTTAGTAACTCGTTAATTAAAGAGTTAGTAACTAACAAAAAATATGTTTTAGTTATATTGGTTGTGTACCTTTGTAGGTTTTAGTAAGTTTTATATTATTAATTTGTGTTTTTGTGTATAGCAACTTGCTAAATAAATTCATTATTATTATTATTACTGACATGTTTCTGGACATGCACTCATATTTTGTCGGTAGATGTTCATAGTAGTTTTACACCTTACCGAAGGTTCCGATTACGGACCGAAAACTTCATTAAAAACAAAAAAAATTGCATTAAGATTTTTTACTCCAAAATGAGGCATTGTACAAAAGAAACAGGAGAATTTTGTTCAAGAAGTTTTTGTTTTGCGAAAAACCAGTGGTCCAACCTTTTTTCTGCTTTTTTTTTTATGTCAATGCATTAAAAATATGCACTGACGTGCTGAAACAGGCGCCACTGGTGGAAAGATTGACCATGAGTCTTTAATGTCATTACAATCAGAGCCTTAAAGTTAAGCCATCCGCCATGACATCGTAGTTTTTCAATCAGTTTCCAGGGTTAGACAAAATAAATTATAATATAAATTACTAATAGTATATATAATTAATTATAATATAATAATAAATAATTTTAATTAAAGAAATAAAAGAACTGTGATTAAAAAAAACATAAAAATTACATTTTTTTTTATTTTAATTAAAAAAAATCGATATCGAAATTTATTTCGATATTGGACTAAAATACCAGGGTTGCCGAGTCCAAATCGGTAAAAAGTGATGATAAAAATCGGTAGTTTATTACGAAAAATCGAGAAATTTGATTTTTCTGGTTCTGCTTACTTTCCCAATTTTGAACATATTTTAACCTCATTCTAATCCTTTTTTTCCATATCTGTGATTGGTGGCTTGATTCGTTACTTTCACATAATATTTTTTATTGATTGAGTCTTAAAACAACATTTTTTTTGTCTAATCCAAAATCGGTAAAGTAAAAAAGTAAATAGACATCAGATTTCGGTAGATCTGTAGTGACATTGTAAAATACCGTGGAAGATATTTTTGGAAGAATATATGGAAGAAGTTTTTAAACGCGTCAAAAAGCACTTCTTGAACGAAAATTCCTATCGTCACGTGCTTCCAACTTGCTCTAACACGATCCAGGCGCGATCTATAAAAGGCGGTCGCCTGATGCGCTTGACCCATTACGTTAATACAAATGTTAAGTCAGTGTGGGTAAAGTCCGGCAAAGAGCTGCGATTTTTCTCGTTCACGTATGTACTTGATATTGAAAACAAGGCAATGGCTGAAAGAAAAGAAGACAGCGTAAGGCAGTTTTACCTCAAAACGATAAATTCAAAAAAATCAGGCTGTAGAGTGACTTGTAAGAATTGAAAAAAAGAAATTCAATGGATTGTTTAAAGACTGAAGACGCGTCGTGAAGTTTGTAAAAAAACAAGAAGTGCGGACGTCCAAGTGTCGCTCGACCCTGTCTCTGCTGGAATGCTCTCCCTCTACAAGTTACATTTGAGACTGTTCAACAACAACTACTGAGTCGGCTCAAAAGAAAATAAAACGTGAAAACAAAGAATGAGTAGTTTTGTGTTGCGGAAAACAGCAGCTGAAAAGCACAAGATTGAAAAACAACTAGCCAAGGCAATTTATGCTATCAATTCAAGCTTCAGATGCATGGAAAACTCACAAGTGAAAAAAGCCACTTATTAAGACCCGGATATACGCGTCCTTCTCGGTAGTAACGATGGTATTTACGAGGAAGAAAAAAGGTATGTTTTTCTTCTCTGTCCGGACAATGTATGGATATGTCCTTTGATTGGATGGTCAAAAGTCCACAAAGAGCCAGTTGTATGTACTGGTATACGTAAGTACTTCTATACGAAAGTATTGACACCTCCGGAAATCCTTACACTTCCGAATACTTGACTAATTTAGTGTGTGATTTAGTTTCTTCCTGTCAATCAAAATATCAATGCAAAGTTAAGTCTTTCGTGACAGGCAATGCTGCAAACATGAACTTCACGAAGAAAGCTTTAGAAGAAAGAACGAACTCAGATGTTATAGTTTACGGGTGCCCTTTCACATTTATTGAATTTACTGTGCAAGGACTTTCAAGTACTTTCGCAATAATCATCTGGCTAAAGCAAAATTCAGTCTGGAGGTAAGGCTTTAGTACTACCAAGTGATGTTTGATGGAATAGTGTTGCTGACTATTTGGAAAAGTATGTACCTCAGTGGGACTTAATACTAAAAATCTGCGAGGAGAATAAGAAAGAGATTGATGTCATTATCTACAAGAGTTTTCAAATATTGGGCTCAAACATGCAGGTTAAGAATCTTTGAGCATTTTGAAACAAGTCACAGTGGCTCTTGACACCCTACAGAGAAAAAATGCCACTATTTAAGATGCTGTAGAACACTGGAAACATTAAGGGTTGGTATTTTGAATCCCGATCACGAACTTGATCAAGTAATCATCGGTCAAATGTTACAGTCATAATAATATAAGTCATAGATAATCAGTGTTCAAATAATTTAATCGAAATTCAAACTACCGGCTCTTAGTCTTTGTATTCGAAGATGATTTAGAATTATCTCTAGAAAAGTTGAAAAAATTCCAATATCGATACAAGCAAGAACTCACTCAATATCACTTCATAGCCTATATGTTAAACCCAGAGAAGCAGAAATACAAGTTAACACCTGAAAAAGAGAATCCGGCCTTGGAAACAATCAACGAGCTACGTGGAAAAACTGGACTTTTGCTATTGGTTTTAAAGTTCAACTCCCGTAGAAGCCCATTTAAACGGATTATGTTTTCGGACGAAATACTGAAGAACGTGAATGGAATCCAGTCGTGGATGTCACAGAGTGAAGAGTCAGAAATCGTAAAACTGCCATTAATTAAACAGTTCCTATGCGCAACTGCCTCTTTGGCTTCGGTGTAAAGAATTTTCAGCACTTTTGGATTTGTACACTCTGATATAAAAACAGGTTGGAAATAGAGAAAGGAGGGAAATTATTTTTTTTCTACAAACGTCCAATAATGACGCATTTTACGCTTTCATTAGACAAACGAAAACCTAACCCTTTTTTGAGGATCAGAATGTGAGTTTACTTTTACGCGCGTTGCCCAGGGCAGCAAGAGAAATAGTTATTTATGTATTAAGAGCGAAAAGTACAACTTTTTTGCTCGGAGAGTGAAGTTTGCCGCTCGAAGCGAAGTGGAGAATGGCAATCACTCGAGAGCAAAAAAGTTACTTTTTGCTCCTAATGCATACAACGTTTTTTCTGCAAACGATCAATTTCAAATAATATAATACAACTAGGTAATACACAATCTGAAAATTTAAATCCAACTGACAATGACGTTTTAAATATTTGGTTGAGTGGTGGTAGTTGCTATTGACAGCAAGCGAAATAGTATATTGTTTAACGAGTGACGAAAATAGCATTTTCTCTCGCAAGAGAACACTTTACAAACCGAGGCGAAGCCGACTTTGGTAATGTTCTCGAGCGATAGAAAATGCTTTTTTGACGAGTAAAACACTATACTTTTTCTTCGACCATGCTAACATTAAGTCTTCATTAACTTTAAAAACAATCTCTATAGAGTATTTCCTCCAAAAATTAAGGCGCGTCATTGTCAACGTGACACCTCGATTGTCAGTTTGGTCAAATTTCAACACTTTGATTCACCTTTCTGAGGCCCGGGCAGGCAAAATATACATGTTTTTGTATGAAAAACCCCTTTTTTCATAGTGTTTTATAAGATTAGACCAGTTAAATCGCATTTAATTGGCGATATACAGGCGAAACTAGAACAACTTACTTTCGTCGCTAGAGACGAAAGTTAACGTTATGGGATTTTCTCTCACTAGAGACGAAAGTTACGTTTTCGGCTACGGCAAGGTACCACAAAAGTTGTTTATTTTTACATGGTCGTAAAAAAAAATTTTTTTCGCTTGCTGCCCTGGGCAACGCGCGTAAAAGTAAACTCACATTCTGATCCTCGAAAAAGGTTAGGTTTTCGTGAAAATTTGAACATGAAAGCTTAAAGTGCGTCATTATTGGACGATGGTAGAAAAATAACTATTTTGTGCATTTATGATATGTGATTTATTCTGGTTTGGTTTTTAGAATTTTTGTTACATTTTATTGTTTTATGGGTCTAAATAAAAAAGAATTATTTTTGACTTAAAACATGACTTTTATTAAAAAAAAATGAGGTGATAGAATTCACGGTTTTAAATCAACTGATTTAAATCAGCCCAACCCTGCTTAGAACCGCTTAAAGTAGTCCATACATGAATCTTACCAAAATGGCATCGATAACGAAAATCAGCGAAGTGGCTTTAGAGATACAAAGTTTAAAAGTTTATCCGAACTATGGAGCATGCCTTTTCGATTGGGCCTCAGTTTAGATGAATATCTATTATAACACTATAATAACATTATTTATTGATGTAAATAAATGTAAAGTCCATTTCAGAATAATTTATCTAGCAGACTGGGGAAAAGATTTGTCCTATTCCATTCCAAGCATCAATAGAAGGCAAAAATTAATAGTAGGCTATGGAGACGAGCATCTATTTCTATAATGGCTTTTCTAAGTTCATATTTTAATAGCTTCTATAAAAATGGTTGTTTAGTAGATAAATCACCTTTTTTAATTAAAGAAATCAAATGCAGAGGAAACTAATGAAAAAACTAAAAAATGCAGAAGTGTGAGTTCGTTTTATTGCAAAGTAACTGTCATAAATCTGTGTACTGTTGTAGTTACTTTACATTAAACTGAACTCAATCTAGTTCTTAATAAGTCTTAGTTTTTTCAATAATTTTTGTTATATTTATGTAAAAACTGGTTTATTTGCAAAACTGGTTCTACAGAAGATATTAAAATATCAATTTATATTGCCATAAAACTAAACTTTCCTAGTTAGACTTCGTAGCCTTCCCAGCATCAAAACTTTTTTTCTATTAAAAAAAGAACAAAACAACTTGTTAAACGTGTCAATTAAAATTAATAGTCACTTTCCGCTGGTCACTTTCTGTTGAACTGCAAGCTAGATAAAATGTCAGTAGGAATACGAATAAAAAGCGAATACCCGAATTACGACAACATAATGTTTTCTTTCCTTTTTAGTTGTCATATAATAGAAAAAAACATATACAGGGTAATTAAAAAGTAAACGAAAACCATTAAAGGGCGTATTCCCTGACAATGAGAAAAAAGTTTATATCAGCATGAGTTCAGAAACGCTTTGTTTCCGACCTACAGTTTTTTAAATATTGAAAATTAAAACCGTTTTTTTTTTAATTGAAGTTCTTAGAGGAACTGGAATTGAATGAAATTTGGTACGTTTAAGTTAGATGCTATGTAGAATTTAAAATTAGAAAATCGTGACGATGACGTTTTGCTAAGGGTGGGTTTGCAGGGGAGAGGCGGTGTTTTAATGATAATATTATTGGTACTTACTTATTCCAAACTAAAAGTTAATAATCGAAAACAATGGACAATTTTGAGTAAGAAAGGTACTCTTGTGCCCAATGTTTAAACTCAATCGTTTTCCAGATATCAAACTGAAACAAAATAAGCTTTTAAAAAATTATATTTAAATAAATAGGGGATGTTCAATTGAAAATGTCATATAAACTGCTCAACTTAAAGTTCGGCACAAGCAATTTTTCGTGTCATTTTCAATCAGTTGTAACTTTTTAAGCAATTAATTCTTTTAAATACTGATGATTTGCACGGTCTGAAACCTCATTTTCTCTAGCTTAAGAAAGCGGATAGTGTTGGAAAAAAAAACAGACACTATCTTTATTATATAGGGTGTGTATATACAAACTGATGCAAAAATTGCAAAATTTTAATGTTCTGCCATTTCGCAATAAGCTTCTTTTTCCTTATCATTATTAGGTAAGGAGTAAGCCAACATCCATATCTCGGGACCTTTTAGCCAGATTTTTTATTAAAGCACTCTGAATTTTTATATATGAGTATTAAAAAACTAAGTTTTATTTTTCGAAAAATCAAATTCCAATAATGTAAATCGACGTACTGTTAAGCGCGCCACTGTCGGAAATAAAAATATTTCTTTATTGTAAAATGTGCGCCTTCCTTAGCAGTCAAAGCGTACACGATTTCAATAACATATCTCTTACGCTTTCGGAATAATCAATACATATGAATTTTGAAATTATAATTTCAACACCCTGTAACTTTTTAACGCAGCTCGATAGGTAAAAAAATTATATGCCAGACCCTCCTTAAAATCGACCAAAGAATATGAGATTTCATTTTCGACCACCCATTATGACTCGCCCCGTATACTTATTTGTTAAGTCCGTACCAGTAATTCAGTAAACAGTTTTGGAAAATTCTCTTGGTGAGAAATAATCTGCAGATGATGCGGTCGATCCAAAAAATAATAACAATAATCCGTCAACTTGTCCGCGAATTACGACGATTTGAAAAAATTGCCAACGAAATTTTCAAGAATATTTTGATTCCCTCTGTATAAGTTCTAATGCCTTAAAAACAAAAAATGACAAAAACGTCTAGATGTATTGATGTTGGCTATCTGCGACGGCAACACTCAATTTCTTTTTGCCTCTTTATTTTATTTAGTATTGCTATTATAAGTCACGAGCATTAACAATAATGGTATCATATTTTTGGAATGCTAATTTACTACGAAAAACGTCACTTATTTTTAAATTTTTTGAATTGGTATCGATCCGCACACAATATGTCAACAAATGAAGGAAAACACATCGATAAAGAAAAAAAATTTATCGCGAAATGGCAAAGCATCAAAATTTTGCAATTTTTGCAATACTTTGTTTCACACCCTATATAATAAAGATAGTGTCGTTTTTTATTTTTCAAAATTATCCGCTTCTTTAATCTACAGGAAATGAGGTTTCAGACTGTGCAAATTGTATTTATAACAATTCATTGCTTAAAAAGTTACAGCTGATTGAAAATGACACGAAAAATAGCTTGTGCCGAACTTTCAAGTTGAGCAGTTTAGTTGGGTGTGAAATGTTAAAAGAAAAAGATGAAGGAAAAAAGTCCATTTACCTCGATTATGTCATTTTTTTTTCTGTCAAAAGCGTCATCTAGCCTCCTAGATGACGTTTTCTAATGAACACAGGGTATATTGTCACAACGGAGCAAAAAGACATAAAAATTGCAGCATTTTTACAAATTATCGGCCGATGACCGGTTTAGTAACCAAGCACTAGTTGACCCAAAAGTAAAAAATCTGTTGGTACATCGAACCGTTCATGGACGTCGTAGAAAAAAAATGTTCGCATCAATTAGAAAAAATTGGCGGACGATAAAGAAAGTGAGCACGAGCGCTTTTGAGAGAGAAACAAGCAATCCGGTTTTGGGCGGACTCACGAGGAGTCGTGCGGAGACCCGTGTTCGTGTTGGTTGGATATCGTTACGCCGGAAGGAACGAACGACCACTATCAGGTACCAGCCCACTCTCTAAAAGTAGAAAAAGAAGTTGTTTGGGTGACTCGCGTAAGGAGTTGTTTTTGGGGACTCACGAGGAGAAATCTTGGTCCGGGGGCTCAGGAGAAGATCGTTTTGGGAGATTGGTGGAAGGGGCCGAGGAGCATCGTTACGCCGGAAGGACGAACGATCACCAACCGAGATTACCCTTAGAAGCATACAGCCAAGTTTGGTTTTCAAATAAAAGAGAAGGGAAGTGTACTGTGTACAAATTTGCTAGAGTAGGTCACTTTTAAGGTCATAGGAAATAAACATTTACGTGGACCCTCATCTCGTTATTTCTAACCCTAGGCCCAAAGCATAAAACGCCCCGTCTTGTTTTTAAAAATCAGCACAGGACCCATCAGGAGAGGTAACGTAAGCGCTGGTAACCAAATCGTAAACGTTCAGTAAAGTTGATAAAGCACGATTCTAATTATATCAAATTTGCATAGTTAAATAATCTGCTTGTTTATATATGCGAGACATTCTCAGCGTGACAATATACTCACTCAATTGATTTCTATGGATAATGCTACCTGCTAAAAAGTTGTTTTTGTTTTTGACGGTGTCAAACTAGGACAGTATTTGGAAAGATTTGATTTTGTTTTCTGTTCAACCGTGAATTTGAGACAAATGGAGTACATCTTCGAAGAACAGATTGGAATTCACATTATGTATGAGCTTTCGGAATTCGCAAAGCAAAACGCTTATACGCGGAAGCAACAGACACGTCCAACAACGTTCTGTTTTTCTACGAGTGTATCGTGTCTTAAGGAAATGAGTAGGTACCTAAATCGTTAAACAGAAAAACATCTTTTAAATACTCCAATAATTATGGATCTTATAGGAATGTTTGACAAACTAGAAACTGTTGGACCACAAAGGAAGGAATGACAGAACCATAGCAGCAGAAGAATAAGTATTAACTGGAATTGAAGAAGATCCGTCTGTAAGCACTCGTGCTATTGCAAACCAAGAAGACTAATCTCAGCCAACAGTATGGAAATAACAGTATTTTGCACTAGTGAATATACCACGTTAAACGAGTTCAGACGTTACAGGAGGGAGACTGTCCACTTTGCTTGCAGTTTTGGGTTTGGTTTGAAGAGCAACGTGCTGCCGATCACTGTGTTTGAAACGAAACTTTTATTTACCGATAAGGCCGGCTTTACCAGGGATGGAATTTTTCATTATTATAATCATCACGTTCTGGGAGGAAAATCCACATGCGATAATACAAAAAAGTTTCCAACACCAGTTTAGCTTGAATGTGTGAGGTGAAATTATTTAGTAATTATTAATATAGAGACCTTTAAATGGCCATTTTTTGCAAACTGAATAACCACTGTAACGAAGTTTTTCTCTAACTCACAGGTAATGACGTCACAATTAACATTTTCCTTATATTTCATCACCCAACTCATTACAACTCCTTTTATTTAAATAAAAAAACGGGAATTCCCCATATAAAACAAAGGCAATGGCCAAAACGGCCGTAGGTCCGCGGGTGCGCCCATAGATGGCGCCACCTGTTTGTCGCGCTTAACAAGCCGACAGAAGTTGTTAAGACTAGCAAAATGGTTCGAATATTTTGGGGAGAGTGGAAAGTGGAAGTGAAGTGGCCCGAAGAGGAAGACAGGTCAGTGCCCAACGTGGGAAAACGAGCCATTGAGGCAGGAGTCCGAAGACTAGGTGAGATAGTAGATAATACCGGATATCTGACCAAGGGGGCCGACGTTGTTGCTTCACGTTTCGGTTCCTGACGTCATGATTAGGGTTTTACGACACAAGAGAGGTGGATTTGTGATTTTCCGGTGTAGTTGGAGTTGTCGTGCTCCACCGGAGTACCTGTGACGTACAAGTGACGCATGTGTCATTCTGATTCTGGCAGCGTTCATTTTGTTCATCACAGGGTGCGTTCATACGTAACCCGGGAAAATCGCTAACACACCGCTCATCGTACCGCTTCCTTCAAATCCGATTTGGACCTATCACCGATTCCGTCACCGTCCTGTTTTACATCCTGGGCTGGCCGTAGCACCGATATTCAAAGCCAGCCTGAATGTGATTAAACCGAAACCGACTATATCCGATTCCGAATTATAAAGTACGCTTCCTCCCAAACCCACCCAGTGGTCCCAAAGCTCCGTTACCGTTCCATATTGTTACTGCTTGTACGCAATATTGAAGTTTCCGACTCCGACCGATCCAATATAGAATGTACTGGTTTATTACCGAAACCTCCTGTTTTCACTGGTTCATCAGGATTTCCTTTACTAAGTAACTAACTGTTGCTCCCCCCTCTCGGTGTTATTAATTTCGTAGTTTTAGGACGTGTTCGTATGTAGTTATAGAGATTCACTAACAGTTCATAGTATCCCTGGAATATTTCTCCCCTGTCTAAAAGCTACCTTGTAGGCAATAGCGGTCCCTTTGTCGCTTTATAAATATCAAAGGGTGGCGCCCGAGACTCAACGAATTAAGAAAGTATCAGCGGACCTGAGAAAATGCGTTGCTCCACAGATACTTGAAAATCTACCACCTGGCCTATGCATGACGGTGCTCTTCCACATTTTAGTCTAATTGCTAAATTTCTTTCCAACAATGTGTATGAGAACCATTGGGAGGTCGTGGAGGTCAAACAACTTGGCCGCCACGATCTCCTGATCTGAATCTTGTCGATTTCTACATATGGAGACACCGGGACACTTGAAAGAAAAGTTTTATTTCCGGCCTATACCTACTAGGGCTGTTATTACACAAAAGTTAGAGGAAGGTTTTGAGAGCATTAAAAATAACCCATACATTTTGCAAAATGTAAGTAGAAGTTTAATAAGAAGGGTAGCAGCAACGGAACTCATTTCGAACATTTTTTTTTTGAAAATGCTGTGATAATACGTCAAATAAACGTCAAAACGTCGGAAAAATATCTGCGAAAGAGTAGTAGTTTCTTTTTGTTTGGATCCTTCCTAGATAGCTTGCAGTGTATTAAGTTTGAGTGTTAAGTTTAAACATTGGAGACAAAAGTACTTTTTTTACTAAACTTGTCCATTATTTCCCTCATTTCCTCTCATTCCCCCATTTCCCCTAATTTCCTCTAATTTATTTTAATTTAGTGACCACCAACAATATTTTCATTAACAAAGACACCTGCCAAATATGCCTCTTAAAGGTTTACGTTTATTTTTGAATCTCCCTCTATAGAAATATGTCGTCAGTTTTATGTAAATGCAATCACTTTGTTGTACTTACTCTGTGACTAAAACTGGACGACCTTCACCTGAGTTTTTAAAAGGGTCGTTTTGGTATTTGATTTGAATTTTAATATTCAGCCAGTCGCAACTAAACTTGGCTTCAAGAAAATTTATAAATTTTGCAAATATTGTGCAAATGGTCATAAAACATTTAAAACACCTAGTGCAATACATTAAAGTACAGAATGCGCAAATAATTTATCGGGTTGTTGAATCGGTAAACACATACCTTAATAAGGTCCCGTGCCGATAACCGCTTATCCACTTCGACGGCTAAGCACTGGTCCAGGAAGTCCTGAAAAGGCGCTGACAGCTTTTCTTTGTCTTTAATTTCCGGCTTGCCATTGGTTGCGATTAAATACAATGCTCTCAGTGGATTTTCATTGAGGTACGGAGGCTCACCTTCGATCATTTCAATGGCCATTATGCCCAACGACCACACGTCAACCTAAGGAAATGTTAGAACAAAAGTGAAATTTACAATACTAAGACAAACTAGATAGTGTATATAGGTGCCAGCGTTCTGTTTTTATAATTGCCGACGTTTCGAGTATACATTCCTCAGGGTGATCTCATTTCGAAGGGTCCGGTTTTATGTTTACCCCTATTTATCTCAATTGTTATGTCTTGCAAAATGTTTTATATAAAAATTGTAGGGTATCTCTCAAATACTCGCACATACGAGGTGTCACTGCGAAGCGGTCACATATCAAACTCTCATGAAAACAACTAGTAATAGAACTGACTGTTCTACTACTTTCCAGGATCCAATTTTCGAAATAAATCAACCACAATTAATTTATTGCTCTTCCTCGCCTGTGCTGATGGCTTTTGAGTATGAGTTTATGACACAATTTCCACTCTAGTCCTAGAATAGCCTTGATAAGGGCGTCAATAAACGTCGAAACGTCGGCAGTTTCTGCTTAATTTGTAGAAACTTTCTTTTGTCCTGTTCCCGATAACCCTTGGAGTATTATAGATTTTGTTTTAATAAGTTCTGTTAAATTTCGTTTTATTGATTGAATTTCCTGCATGTTCGGTTGATATTCTTGTTACATTGTCCAATGTCCACGGATTATGAATAAATTGTTGTAATTAGCGTCCTTAAGTTGTAAGTAGTTGGTGAAGTTAGCGGGATTAGGACAAATAATGCACCTCTTCTTTATTCGAAAATGGCCGACGTTTCGATTATTTATTTAGTCTTCATCAGGGCTAAAACCAATAAGTTCAACAGCCCCAGTTTTAGCCCTGATGAAGACTAAATAAATAGTCGAAACGTCGGCCATTTTCGAATAAAGAAGAGGTGCATTATTTGTCCTAATCCCGCTAACTTCACCAACTAATTATGAATAAATTCATAATATCTCTCTCCATCTGGAGAAACAAGTTAATAAATAAATTTGACACAAAGAAAACCAAATTCAAAAACAGTCGGTTTACAAACGACAATTGTTAAAATATCTGTTCTATCAGAATTTTACAACCAGTAACTTCAATTAGATACCTGAGTCACTATAGTTGAATTAAAACGGAATACGAAAATTAAAGCGCATTTAAAGAAATAAATGCTTATAAGTCAAAAACTGTTGGATTTAGGTATGATAAAGTATATAGCGATTACAATCTAACGTGTTTTCCGGGCTTTGAAGCCGTGGTCCAATAGAGTTTCTTCCTGACGTTTTGTCTACAGCTAAGGCAGACATTATCAAAAGCGATGAGGCAATGGGCGAAGTGATCTTTCGTGCTTCCCGACGTTGATTGATTCAACTGTGGTGAGCTCCTTGGTATTTATTCCCCTGCCGTCGCGCTGCAGTGGAGGGACTGGGGTGGGGGTAGTGGTGGCGCGGGGTTTCGGCATACTTACGGCGTTTAAAGATCTCAATGGCCTCTCTCGTGAGTTTCAAATAGAAACGCTGCGATTGATATGAGATATCCTCCTCGTTGAAAACGATGTCGTGACCTTCGGAGAGAGCGAGCTCTGCTACTGCTGACTTTTGTGTTTGTTCCAGCCTGCGAATCCTCGTTTTCAGTAATCCTCGTGTTGACATTGCGTTTTGGGGTGCCAATGTATACCAAGCCACAGTGCATGGAACTTTTCGTGATGGAATTTATCCCCGAGAGAGTAAAAGTGAAGGGAGCAGGGCTTTGATTTTTTTTCGTAAAAATTAAAGTTTTTTTTTTCATAAAATCAGCGTAAAATGCTACATTACTTTTACGTCAACGTAATTTCGTTATTTTATTGATGAAAGGAAAAAATCTTCCTCTCTCCCCCCTACAAATTAATAATATGTATTTGCCAGAAAAAGACCTGGAATAATCATAATTACGCAAACTTGTGTAAATCTGTCATTTTGTGTTGTGTCAATCGGTAAACTCCGGATGCCGATAGGGAATCTCTGCGGTCTTTGGCCGATCTCAAGCTCTGTTGTATTAACCGAGTGGGTTTAAACACAGTTTTAACACTGTGCTTTTCTAGTATCCTGCCGATCCTGTCCTCACTCTGTGGATCCGGTTGTGTGGAATAGTCCATCCGCGCTTTTCTTCGTCTTTTCCCATTGTTCTTTCCTGGCGGTCTACATTCCTTGAACGGACGGCCCCATTGAACTCGTGCTTGCTGTATCCGTTGCAACCAAGGCTCTTTCCAAATGTTTCATTTCCCGTTCCAATTGAGCCGGCTCACAAATTCTCTAGGCTCTCACAGACAGAAGAGCGCCCTTTTTTTTGTCTGGGATGATGATTTGATCCGTTGTTGAGGTGGTGCCCATAGACTCCATTCATTTCGTCGAAAAACTGCATTCTTTGACTCCTCTCCAGGAGGAATTCTCGTAGCTTCGATATGGTTTCGCTCTTTACTATGGTACCTATTAAGGAAGCCATGGAAGATATTAACCAGGAATTTCCACAAGATACTGCAAAGTTTTCCAACACTGCCTAGCCACTACATATTTTTAATGGAAGGAAGATTTCTATGAACAAACTGATGGTGTAGCTATGGGCAGCCCCCTTAGTCCAGTAATAACCAGCTATTTTATTTTCGCGGTCAAAGCGTCGGCAACGACAAATAAGAGGCCAAAGTGCTGGTTGCGATATGTGGACCACACCTTTGTTATTTGGAGCCATGGCGAGGGTGAACTTCACAACTTCCTCTTACACCTCAACTCTATCAACCCAAAAATTCAATTCACTATGGAGATAGAAAAGGAAGAACCCCTACCGTTTTTGAATATCTTGGTATCGAGGAGTTAGCTCGTAAGCTTGCGCACAGCGTTTATAGAAAATCAATACACACTGACCAATACTTCAATAACGGATCAAATTATCATCCCAGACCGAAAAGGGGAGCGATAAAGACCCTGTATGTGAGAGCCAAGAGAATTTGTGAGCTGGCTGGATTGGAACGGGAAACGAAGCATCTGGAAAGAGCTTTTGGTTGGAATGGATAGAGCAAGCATGAGTTCGATAGGAATGTAGAGCGCCAGGAAGGAACAACGGGAGAAGATGAAGAAATGCGCGAATGGACTAGTCTACCATACATCCACAAAGTAACGGACAGGATCGGCAGGCTACTAGAAAAGCACAGAGTTAAAAGTGTGTTTAAACCCACTCGTACATTACAACAGAGCTTGAGATCGGCCAAAGACCGCTATCGGCACCCGGAGTTCACCGAGTTCCGTGCAGCTGTGGCTCGGTATACGTTGGCGACACAAAACGCCACGAGGATTACGGAACACAAGAAGAGTTACAGGCTGGGACAAACACAAGAGCCATCGGTAGCAGAGCATGCTCTCTCCGAAGGTAGCGACATCCTTTTCAACGAGGTGGATATCAATCGCAGCGTTTCTATCCGAGACTAACGAGAGGCGCCATTGGATCTTTAAACACAACAATTTCAACAGGAAAGAGGAAAATACGTTTCTAAATGCAGACTGGAAGCGAGTTCTATGGGCCGCCACTACCCCCACCCGAGTCCCTCCACTGCAGCGCAACGGTGGGGGAATAAATACCACGGAGCTCCCCACAATCGAATCAGTCAACGTCGGAACGCACGGGAGATCACTTCGCCCATTACCTCATCGCCTTTGGTAATATCTGCCGCAGCTGTAGACGAAACGTCAGGAAGAAATTCTATTAGACCACGGCTTCAAAGCCTGGAAAACACTTTAGATTGGTATATTACTACTCAAATTAATTACAGAATAAATTATTGTATGTAATTTCGCTATTTTTTTTAGAAAGATAATGTTATTGTTAAAAATAGCATATGTATATAACGTAAGTAATGTTAAAACCTGATAGTATTTTTGTAAAATTTCATCTCTTAGAAATGCTCAATATACGTAATAAGAAATAAGCTCCCAGACTTTGATACCTTATTATATATTATATAATATATGATCAAGGTCAAGTAAATTACTTTTTCTACAAACGCCCAATAATGAGTCATTTTATGCTTTCATTAGACAAACGAAAACCTAACCTTTTTTGAGGATCAGAGTGTGAGTTTACTCTCGAGTGATTGCCGCTCTCCGTTCCGCGTCGAGCGGCAAACTTCTCTCTCCGAGCAAAAAAGTTGTACTTTTCCAATAATGATGCATTTTACATGCTTTCATTAGACAAACAAAAACCTAACCGCTTTTGATGATCAGAATATGAGTTTACATTTACGCGCGTTGCCCAAGGCAGCAAGCAAAAAAGATTTTTCACTTGCTGTCAATAGCAACTACCACCACGCAACCAAATATTTAAAACGTCATTGTCAGTTTGATTTAAATGTTCAGATTGCGTGTATTACCTAGTTGTATTGTATTATTTGAAATTGATCGTTTGCAGAAAAAACGTTGTATGCATTACGAGCAAAAAGTAATTTTTTGCTCTCGAGCGATTACCGCTCGACGCGAAGCGGACGCAGCTTTACTCTCCGAGCAAAAAAGTTGTACTTTTCGCTCGTAATACATAAATAACCCTTGTTTACAAAGGTCTAATAATGACGAATTTAGGCTTTCATTAGACAAACGAAAACCTAACCTTTTTTGAGGATCAGAATGTGAGTTTATTTTTACGTGCGTTGCCTAGGGCAGCCAGCGAAAAAGATTTTTTCGCTTGCTGTCCATAGCAACTACCACCACTCAACCAAATATTTAAAACGTCAACGAAGGGGAAAGTCACGAAGGAAAATGAGCCTAGAGTTCTTACTTCTAATAACTATCAAATTTCAATAATTGAATTAGGCGTTAAATTTACTTAAATTAGTTATCGCAAGAGTTAAGAACTATGAGTAAATCATTTGCCTTAAAATTTGGATTCATTCAAAGAGTCTGGCATCTATGTCGACTTAACCTATTTTCTTCAAACCTATTTTTCAATCAGTGTTAATGTCAGATATATATATATATATATACTGGGTAAAATATGTCAAATTTCCGAGGCTAACGAAATGCAGAAAATACTAAAACAGTATATAGGTCATTTATAAAAAATGAATTACACAGTCGCATAAAAGCAACCAGTAATTTTTTATAATATAAAAATTAGACCCCAGAAGAAGACTCCTAGCGCACACTAATTGGTGTAAACCGAATTTACACCAATTAGTTACACGAGCAAATTAGTTCCGGTTAGTTCTAAAGCGGGGCTAAAAGAAAACTCCGCTTTAGAATAAATAAAGATAATCAGTAGACATATTATTGGTTGTCTAAAAAATAGTACGATAAGCATTAAAGAAATTATCAGAGAAGAAATTGAGACACTTAATTAAGATGACAACAATTCAACTCTCAATTTTGTAAGTAGATTGATTCATTTATATAAAGCGAATGTTTTAATGCAATTTTATTTAGTTATAATATTGTACATTAAGAGTTTCTACCTTTACGTAACTTTGGAGTAATAAACGATTTTTTAAATGTTTACACAAAATGAATTATTAATGCCCGTTCGCACCAAGGAAAATATACTTAAAGTTAAGTGGCACCTAAACAAGCAATACCATTTGTGACGCTTTTATTTTATAATATTAATTTACTATCAAGGGTTATTGGGAATGTTAAGCACTGATTAGTTCTTGTTTGTTAATTGGAATCTCTGGAACTTACTAGAAGAAAATCGTTACTTAATACCTTACTTCAGAAAGAGCGAAAGGAGGTGAATAGTAAGTAATCGAGCAGGAACACTAGCGGGCCGCCAGCAACAGTGAAGATGGGGTAGGTTCAATACGATATTAGTTGTATTATTTTATATCCCGATAGGCGCCACGTGATTTCCGGAAGACGCCAGGTCCTGAGAAGGATGTTATGCCGTACAGGAATATACCAATCACGAAATATATCCCTCTTTCACTACCACTTTCCTAACCACTCTGATTTAAATTTACTTTTAACAAAAAAATGAACATAAGAAACTATAAATCTCAATTATCTGCACCAGTCAAAATCCGCATGAAATTAAAGCAAAATTGTTTGAGGACAAATAACACTGTTTCTATTGATAGATGGGTTAACAAATTAAGGAAAAGCAATTCAAATAAAATTTGAAATGCTATAAAGCAATTAAACACAAAATTTAAGGTAATTGCAATATTCTGGAATATATGGTGAAGGAACTTTATGTATTAATGAATATGAATTATTACTAATCAATACGGCTCTCAATATTCAACTAATTAGGGACGGAGCTCAGGGTTTATGGCCATAAACTTACACAGGGTAGCTTCCGTAGCTTACCAACTAATGACTAACGCTGTAATGTTAGAGTGATTATTGAATACCTGATCAAATCTAACTTTAAATACCTGAAAATTGAAATTTACTTAATAACGATGAATACTAAAGTGAGGAATCACGAGCCCTCAATATCTGTCCTCAAATTACACAACACAATACGGTACAAGACATAAAGGGTGCGGTACATAAAAGATTCGTAACTGTACAGACGTAGTGCTGTCCAATACCTAGCAAAAGTTAATTCTTTATAAATAAATTAAAGTGTGTGAAGCACAAACAAATTGAAGATCTGAGAGAACTTACTACTCAGTAAATTGTCATAAAAATTGATCAAAAAAAAAAATAACAAGAATCGCTTACTTGGGGCCTCAATACTATCAAAAAAATACTACTTTAAATTGTTATGGTGACGGCAAGAAGTAAAGTTAATAATTAAAATTGATAAGATAGAAAAAGTTACGTTAGTCGGTTCAACGCTCAGCCACTATCGTCGCCCATTTACAACATAACAAATTGGAAAGCTCTCACTCTAAACTATCCCCTTATCGCGGATCAGGGTGGTCCTGAAGAGCAGCTATCCGAAGGTCTCTGATGAGGAGCAGGCCTCCAGGAACGGCGTGGATGTTCCAAAAATGCGCCGACGAGGCACGTGGACGGCGGAAGAACGTCAAACGTAGAAGCCCGTTAATAAAAAAACGTGGACGTAGCAGAAGCCCGTAAAAAAAAACCCCTGCAAGGTTGACAAACGGGGCAAGGTGATGACGTTGGCGGCGTGGCTTGCTTTTTATCCCTCCAAGAGGTAAAGGTAGTGCGGCGTAAATCGACAATAATCCTCTCCACGAGGATCCGGAAAAACTTCAAAAAGCAACTACCATTTGGAATATGCCCTGGTCTTGATCCTCCAAAGAGTATTGAGATGAAAATCACTCAAAGTAGACCACGAGGACATTTGCAAATCACGGCCAGCACGACGGGATTCTGGCTCACGCACCAGAAGTCAGAATCAAAAAAAATCAAAAGTCAATGTCCTGCCCTTTTATACCCACGAGTGACCTTCATAACCCTTCCGCAATGATGCCCAAAATGCCACAAACAAATATGCACATGCTCGACCCACGATGACGTCACGAAGAGTAGCCGAAAACAAACAGCTGAAAATAGTAAAAAAAGGAGACAGAAGAAATGCGGAACAGCAAAACAGGAAGAAGTATCCCATTAGTAATGGCCAATTAGTCCAACCTCAAGAAAAGTAACATCAATCTCCACGAAATCAAAACTGACAATAAGTACCTTTTAGTACTCTGGTGACGTCAGAATACGGTATGGGAGAATTGGACGATGACAGACGGCGCCATCCATCGAAGGGAACGCTGTCGGGAGCTTCGCCGATATCGCTCGGAATATGAGTCTCTCTCGCTCTAGCTCGCTAAGATGTGGGAAGATGGTCTATGTCCGGGGCGCTCGGATGTAATTACCGAACTTCGCAATTGTCACTAATGAGTGATGGCTAAGTGACAGTGACACTATTTGGCAATTTTGCACGGGCGATTTTATTACTTAACCCCACTTCCAAACATCGTAACATAAACATAAGCAAACGAACCCCCAATCCAGATTTACAGAAAACCTACAATAACGATGGAAACACACACTCCTGGCCGATTGGCCATGGCAATTTCACCACAATCCTCCGATCCTCCAAGTCCAGGAAAACAATAAAAATAGAGGTATGTACCATCATGAAAGGGTCCCCAAACGGGAAAACTCAGCTTGAAATTCCAGCTAACAGGCGACACCTTCCACTTATAAAACAATGGGAGCTAATGCCGGGCTGTCCACACTCTTCTCAACCCAGAAAGGTAAACTCAGGCATCATGAAACAGAACTTAATAGAAGGCAATACATTCTCAGTCAAAAAGGGCAGATAACCAGGGTGATAATGGAATTTACTGAACTAGGTACACAATAAAACTCTGACCTAATGGGCGAAAACCATAATTACCCCAAATAAGGTAAGTGCATAAATTTCACAATGTTACAAATCCCCCCCAAGTTTAAAGAATTTTACCCAAAATTCTTAAGCGTTAAACAAAAAATCCAGAAAGCTAAACTTAAAGGTCGAAAGCAAAATCCAAAAACATTAATCCAATATTTAGTGCAACAATCAACATAAATGACATTTAGGTGAAACCAAAAAAAAAAAAAAAAAACTACTAATTATCATCAGGAGGATGTGACTTTAAATCTTTTGCATGCCATATTTCTGCAAATCTATCTCGACTATCCTTCAATTCAAAAGTCCAAGGTGAAAGTTTTTTCGCTATAACAAAAGGTCCAACAAATCTGGGGGCTAATTTGGCATTAAAGTACTTAGATGCATCCGACAGAACATGGTTTCGCCTCCATACTTGTTGATTAGGTATGAACGTCTCATCACGTCGACGCAAGTCATAATTCTTCTTATTTGCTTGATAGGCTTTACCCAATTTCTGTCGAATATCCTCATACTCTAAAGCCGATAACACGCTTTTCATTCCGTTGCTCACGAGTAATTTTAATTGGCTCATCTGAATCTTCTTTTGAGATGTTCTTTGCCTCAATTTCTCTTCCAAATACAATAAAATTTGGGGTATGTCCAGTCACTTCGTGAACAGAAGAACGAACAGCATGTCCTACTATACCCAGATATTTATCCCAATGACGATGGTTCTCTGTAACATATGCCATAAGCATAGTCTTCACAACTCTATTAATTCTTTCACAAGGATTTGCCTGAGGGTGATAATAAGCAGTATACTTAATCTGAACGTTAAATTTATCCATCAAACTTCGAAACTCAGTTGACTTAAACTGAACTCCATTATCTACAATAATAGCTCTGGGGCTACCAAAAATATAAAGAACGTGCTCTTCAATACATCTACAAACAGCTGAAGCAGTAGCTGCTCTTAACGGAAAAAGCAAGGAAAATTTACTGAAGCAATCCGCTACCACGAGAATATGAGTGTATCCGGAAGTAGAGCGAGGAAGGGGTCCCACTAAATCTGCACAAAGTAATTCGAATGGTCTACTTATAGCTGTTTGTGAACTTAACATGAGGCCTATAGGTTTCTTTTGCTCAGGTTTGATGGCAATACAAGTTCTGCACCGTTTCACATAGTGGGCAACGTCAGCTGTCATCTTTGGCCAATAGTACTTTCTTTGTAGATGTTGCAAAGTCTTGAAAACACCCACATGGCATAATTGTTCATGCGCAACTTTAATAAGTCCAAATCGATTCTCTTTTGGTACTACTTCTCGCCAATAATCATCAGCGTGTGCCAATTCTGGATATTTTGGATTGACTCTTTTATACAGCTTGTTCCCATCAATTCTAAAGGTTGCAAACTTACGAGGGCTGTTCTGAGTCTTCGCAAACAACTGCAGAAACCAAGCATCTTGTATATTGTGATAGTCTTTGTCTAGGTTCACTTCATCAATGATAGGCACTGTCCGAGACAAGGTATCTGGTACTATATGATCTTTACCTTTTCGATGGATGATGGTGTAGTCAAATTGCTGCATTCTTAGAGCCCACCTGGCTAAACGTCCTGTAGGATTCTTCAAATTATTAAGCCATACTAAGCTGTGATGATCGGTAATAACACATGCCTTCCAAATATGGTCTTAATTTTTCTACAGCCCACAATACTGCTAAACATTCTCTTTCAGTCACTGTGAAGTTTCTCTCATTTTTAGTTAGTGATCTAGAGATATATGCCACTACTTTTTCTCCTTCAGGATGTTCTTGGCTAAGCACAGCTCCTATTCCGAAACCAGAAGCGTCAGTTTGCACAATAAAAGGTCGGCTAAAATCCGGGCATGTTAAAACCGGTGCACTCACTAAAAGGTCTTTAATATTTTGAAATGCCCTTTCACAGTCTTCTGTCCATGTGAAATTCTGATTCTTCCTAGTAAGATTGGCCAAAGGTGCAATAAGGGTGGAAAATTGAGGCACAAAACGTCGGTACCATGACGCAATCCCTATCATACGCCGTACTTCTCCTACATTAGTCGGTGTGGGAATCTTCAATATGGCACTTACTTTTTCTGAATCTACATGAAGGCCATTTCTGTCTACTACATATCCAAGATATCGCAGTTCAGGTCTACAAAACTTACACTTTTCTTTAGAGACTGTTAATCCGGCAGCAATTAGTCTGTTAAAATTTCAATATGTTTTTCATATGTTGGAGTTACAATAACGATATCGTCTAAATAGACAAAAACATATTCATCCAAATCTGCAGAAAGAACTTGGTCAATCAATCTCTGCCAAGTAGCAGGTGCATTGGACAATCCCATAGGCAGTCTTCCAGGAATAGTGAATGCTGTAAGTTGTTTTGAGGGTTCAGAGAGGGGTACTTGAAAATATGCTGATTTAATGTCCATTGATGATAGGTATTGAGCATTACGAAGTTTGTCCAAAGTTGTTGATATATATGGAATTGGATAAGCATCTTTTTTCGTAATGGCATTCAGTTTCCTATAGTCAACCACAAATCTCCATGAACCACCATCAGATTTCTTTATCAAAAGAATTGGAGACGACCAGGGGCTGTTACTTGGTTCGATGACATCATCTGCCAAAAGTTTGTCGAGCTCTTCATTGATATGTTTTTGCATATAAGGGGAGACCGGATAGTAACGTTGCTTAATAGGTTGTTGGCTATTAACGTCAATGTGATGTTGCACTAGATTAGTACATCCAAGCTTATCACCCATTTTCTCAAAGGAACTTTGCACTAAATCATCTAAACTTTGCTGTTGTGTGGGGGTAAGATCTACAGAATTTTTTAAAATTGAATTGATTGTAGGTGTTGTTTTATCTGGATCAGCAAATTCCCAACAACCGTTTCTTAAGTTTGGGACAATACCCATTCGTTTCCAAAAGTTTGTTCCTAAAATTAATGTCTGGGGAAAAGTAGGGAATACCAGCACATCTATAACTTTAATGATGCCTTCGCAACAAAATGGTACAGTAAGTATACCTAATCCTTCGCAACTTTCTCCATTAGCAACCGTACAAGATATTTTATTTGTAGAGTTTAAGGGCAATCCAAGCTTGCTAAGTTGTATCCAACCAGGTCCTCCTAGGATGGTATCAGTGGCTCCACTATCCAATAGCCCCTTAAATTCGACGCCTAGAACAGTCACTTTCAAATAAGGTCTCTCATCATGTTGGGAATGAGCTAAAATAAAATCCAGGACAGCTTTGTGTGGATTAAATTCTTTATTAGAATGGATCGTCGATGGAGTGGACGCTATACGATCATCTAGGGTCTTCCATTGGAGTTTCCCGAAGGCGAGCACTTAGGACAGGTTCTAACAGTACAATCAGGACGACCGCACTTGAAGCAATATCTCCCACTTTTTGGTTTGTCACACTGGGAAGCGCGGTGTCCAACAGCTTTACAATTCCAGCATGTCATCTTATTGTTTACTTCATTACAACTTGCTCCACTAGTAGATCCCTTATCAGAGTACACATAAGCCAAATCAGGTTCTAAAAACTTTTTGTTCTTAGGGGGTGGCACATAAGATTCAATTGCCTCTTTACGCTCTTCTAATTGTCTACCCATTTCTATTAAGTCATCTATCGACTTTACTGTAATTAATCCTAACTGACTCTGGTAAAAAGCTGTAATATTTTTCAATAAAATCTTTAGTTGCAATCTCTCTGACACTGGCATAGTAAGTCTTTCAAACATATTCTTCATTGTGGCTATATATAGTCCCATGGATTCTTTTGGTCCTTGAGTACGTTGTTTTATTTCCTCAAACAGTTTGTCATTATAATCGCTTGGCAAAAACTGTTTACGCAGCTGAGCAACAAGTTCATCCCATGTCGACACTTTTGTCTTGATCGAGTTATACCATATCTTGGCTGGTCCTTTAAATAAATCTGCAGCAGCTGAACAAAGTTGGGCTTTAGGCACATTGCGAGACAGACATAGTTCGTCGACTCTTTCCAAAAATTAATTCAATGACATATTTTCTCCGTCATAAGTCATGACAATAGTCTACACTGCGTCTAATAGGGCTGGGCAGTTCTTCTACTTCGTCCTCCTCATCTTCACTCTCTGAGCTACTAGATGTTTCAGAAGCTAACGCGGTAGAGGAAAGAAGTTCGGCCAATTCTACAGCTCCATGCGTTGCACTAAGTTGTTTATACTTTTTCGCCTTTTTCACCAAAGTAGAATGTAACTCTAATATATCAATGATGGCTTTTGATCGTTCGCTATTCTCTCGCGCTGTTGTCGCTTTACTTCGCTCTATACGTCCATACACATGCCACAGTTTGGTAGATATCTTCATGAAAGCACTGCTTGCAGTTTCATCAGCAAAGTCCGCAATCAAGGTAGAAGCCTCGTCCATCTTCTTTCTAATTACATCCAGTTCGTTGGCAATTGTAAATGGATAAGCTGGGTAGGTGAGTGGTTTTCCAGCATCTTCTAGTTTCAAAAGTCTCCTTAAGGATTTTCTCATACTCTCTACAGTAGTCGCATCTTCTACTGTGATTCCTCTAAACGTTAGTTCATAAGTCAGTTCCTCCTTATCCAGACGATTTATTTCCTTCTTAATAGACATGGCTATAGAGTTCAAGTCAACTGTACGGTATTTTAATAAAGTTTAGAAAGAAAGAAACTATCAACTTATTTTGAAAGTTAAAGTTCCAAAACCAATAAAAATATTTAGTTCCTTATAGTAACAAAATTAAAGTTTACAGAGTCCACCCTCCAAAATAAATTCAAGATAATTTGAAAAGAGTTCAACACCAGAAACACAATTGAAACACTTGATTTAAGTTGCACAACCGCACAAGGGTTCAAACACCAAGTCACTCCAAAATTTACACTCTTAACCTTAAAAATTCAACTCCTTTGAGTCAGCTACAACACTATGCAACAAATGCCCAAAAAAAATTTTCGACCAAAAAAAAAATCCAAAAAAATATTCTAAGTCCAAAATAATTTTCAGAGAATGCAACAAGTATCAACTATCAAAGTATGCACTCAATGCACAAAAAAAATCTTTAAACTTCAAAACTGCATCAATAGAATATTCGAGTCCCAAGTAAAATATGAAAAAGGCTTGACCCAAAAAAAAAAATCCTAAGTCCCAAAAATCCAATCAACACTCAGTAATTGGTTAGTAATTTTTCTGAACAATGAACAATGTTTTAAAACGTCTGCCAACGTTTGTTTTAAGGCCCCACGTTGGGCGCCATAAATTTGCGACGCTTTTATTTTATAATATTAATTTACTATCAAGGGTTATTGGGAATGTTAAGCACTGATTAGTTCTTGTTTGTTAATTGGAATCTCTGGAACTTACTAGAAGAAAATCGTTACTTAATACCTTACTTCAGAAAGAGCGAAATGAGGTGAATAGTAAGTAATCGAGCAGGAACACTAGCGGGCCGCCAGCAACAGTGAAGATGGGGTAGGTTCAATACGATATTAGTTGTATTATTTTATATCCCGATAGGCGCCACGTGATTTCCGGAAGACGCCAGGTCCTGAGAATGTTATGCCGTACAGGAATATACCAATCACGAAATATATCCCTCTTTCACTACCACTTTCCTAACTACTCTGATTTAAATTTACTTTTAATAAAAAAATGAAAATAAGAAACTATAAATCTCAATTATCTGCACCAGTCAAAATCCGCATGAAATTAAAGCAAAATTGTTTGAGGACAAATAACACTGTTTCTATTGATAGATGGGTTAACAAATTAAGGAAAAGCAATTCAAATAAAATTTGAAATGCTATAAAGCAATTAAACACAAAATTTAAGGTAATTGCAATATTCTGGAATATATGGTGAAGGAACTTTATGTATTAATGAATATGAATTATTACTAATCAATACGGCTCTCAATAATCAACTAATTAGGGACGGAGCTCAGGGTTTATGGCCATAAACTTACACAGGGTAACTTCCGTAGCTTACCAACTAATGACTAACGCTGTAATGTTAGAGTGATTATTGAATACCTGATCAAATCTAACTTTAAATACCTGAAAATTGAAATTTACTTAATAACGATGAATACTAAAGTGAGGAATCACGAGCCCTCAATATCTGTCCTCAAATTACACAACACAATACGGTACAAGACATAAAGGGTGCGGTACATAAAAGATTCGTAACTGTACAGACGTAGTGCTGCCCAATACCTAGCAAAAGTTAATTCTTTATAAATAAATTAAAGTGTGTGAAGCACAAACAAATTGAAGATCTGAGAGAACTTACTACTCAGTAAATTGTCATAAAAATTGATCAAAAAAAAAATAACAAGAATCGCTTACTTGGGGCCTCAATACTATCAAAAAAATACTACTTTAAATTGTTATGGTGACGGCAAGAAGTAAAGTTAATAATTAAAATTGATAAGATAGAAAAAGTTACGTTAGTCGGTTCAACGCTCAGCCACTATCGTCGCCCATTTACAACATAACAAATTGGAAAGCTCTCACTCTAAACTATCCCCTTATCGCGGATCAGGGTGGTCCTGAAGAGCAGCTATCCGAAGGTCTCTGATGAGGAGCAGGCCTCCAGGAACGGCGTGGATGTTCCAAAAATGCGCCGACGAGGCACGTGGACGGCGGAAGAACGTCAAACGTAGAAGCCCGTTAATAAAAAAAACGTGGACGTAGCAGAAGCCCGTAAAAAAAAAACCCCTGCAAGGTTGACAAACGGGGCAAGGTGATGACGTTGGCGGCGTGGCTTGCTTTTTATCCCTCCAAGAGGTAAAGGTAGAGCTGCGTAAATCGACAATAATCCTCTCCACGAGGATCCGGAAAAACTTCAAAAAGCAACTACCATTTGGAATATGCCCTGGTCTTGATCCTCCAAAGAGTATTGAGATGAAAATCACTCAAAGTAGACCACGAGGACATTTGCAAATCACGGCCAGCACGACGGGATTCTGGCTCACGCACCAGAAGTCAGAATCAAAAAAAATCAAAAGTCAATGTCCTGCCCTTTTATACCCACGAGTGACCTTCATAACCCTTCCGCAATGATGCCCAAAATGCCACAAACAAATATGCACATGCTCGACCCACGATGACGTCACGAAGAGTAGCCGAAAACAAACAGCTGAAAATAGTAAAAAAAGGAGACAGAAGAAATGCGGAACAGCAAAACAGGAAGAAGTATCCCATTAGTAATGGCCAATTAGTCCTACCTCAAGGAAAGTAACATCAATCTCCACGAAATCAAAACTGACAATAAGTACCTTTTAGTACTCTGGTGACGTCAGAATACGGTATGGGAGAATTGGACGATGACAGACGGCGCCATCCATCGAAGGGAACGCTGTCGGGAGCTTCGCCGATATCGCTCGGAATATGAGTCTCTCTCGCTCTAGCTCGCTAAGATGTGGGAAGATGGTCTATGTCCGGGGCGCTCGGATGTAATTACCGAACTTCGCAATTGTCACTAATGAGTGATGGCTAAGTGACAGTGACACTATTTGGCAATTTTGCACGGGCGATTTTATTACTTAACCCCACTTCCAAACATCGTAACATAAACATAAGCAAACGAACCCCCAATCCAGATTTACAGAAAACCTACAATAACGATGGAAACACACACTCCTGGCCGATTGGCCATGGCAATTTCACCACAATCCTCCGATCCTCCAAGTCCAGGAAAACAATAAAAATAGAGGTATGTACCATCATGAAAGGGTCCCCAAACGGGAAAACTCAGCTTGAAATTCCAGCTAACAGGCGACACCTTCCACTTATAAAACAATGGGAGCTAATGCCGGGCTGTCCACACTCTTCTCAACCCAGAAAGGTAAACTCAGGCATCATGAAACAGAACTTAATAGAAGGCAATACATTCTCAGTCAAAAAGGGCAGATAACCAAGGTGATAATGGAATTTACTGAACTAGGTACACAATAAAACTCTGACCTAATGGGCGAAAACCATAATTACCCCAAATAAGGTAAGTGCATAAATTTCACAATGTTACACATTACACCACATAATAAGCATCATTTTAAGGGTGGCTTGTTTAAGCCTCGAAATTCCGCGGCTTATTTCGCCCTTAACTTTAAGTGAGAATCGTTCGCAGGTGCAAGCTGGAAAGAAAGTCAAACTGTCGAACAAAAATTACAACTCAATCTAAAAAAAGTAAAGAATTTTTATTGTTTTGCAGTTTTGCACTTCGGCTATCATTTTATTTTGTGTTCGCTATATCACATACTGGTAAAGACTTCTCTGGTCTCCCGTTCAGAACTGGAAATGATCGCACTTATGAAGCTTTAAAGCATCACAATCAAAAATCACTTTGAAAATTCTTGGTTAATAATGCACCTCTAGCAGAGCTTTCGTGGAACGCTTGCGCCCACAAATGTTACAAATAAATAACTTAATCTGTTTATGAATGGCCTTATTATGGAATTTCTGGCTCTTGGTTTTCAAAAGAATTCCAGGCACTTGGCGCACTGTTTAACAGTGGCGGTTCGTACTAGGGTTTGCAGGTTTGTGCAACAACCAAAATTTTGAGCTGCCGATGATTTTTTTTATCCTAATTTTTTATATTATTTTTTATATTAACTATACAGAGTAATGAATATTATGTATATTGACAATATACAAATTCATTATTATATATTTTATATCTCAGTAGAATTAGCCCGCGAAACAATAGTCATGATGTACGGCGCGGAGTCCACGTCGATTTCAATAAAATCCGGCCCGCGATCATGTATAGGATAGGAAAAGCGGCAACGAGCCTGGTGTTGCAGTCCGGCTGCAAACACCAGTCTCTGCTTTCTTTCCACTGTTTTACTGCGGTCCGCCGGCGTCCACGTGACAATATGCCCGGCCACCTCAGCACGCTCTCGTAAGCCCTGTGGTGTTGCAATTTGAGAGCAATCCCAAAACAAACCAAACAGTGCGCGGGCGACGTTTGTAGTGACCGGACGCGGAGTTGCAACAATTTAAATTTAACCATGAATTCGGTGGAAAGTTTAATTGCAATGGACTTTCTGTTCAAATAAAAGCTACGTGATTATTTATTACTATTTAATAACCAGAATTTCATCAAAATTAATAGTTTTATTTTTGTAGAAACGAGAAACCACCAGCATTAAGGGCCACACTCGTAATCATCGACCCAAAAGGAAGCTACCCAATTTTTTTTATTTTATTGTGTTATTTGTATTTATTTATATAGATATTTAACTATTAAATAATGTTGCCGCTTGTCGCACGCTGATTAACAAAACAGGGCGTGACACCTTAAAAAAAATTTTGCAAGCGGCGCCTTTCCTTCAACGTGCAACCTCCTACTTTTTATACCACGAGCCGTCACTGCTGTTTAACCTTGGACCATAGACGTAATTAGCATCATATTGTCTTAAAACAACAATAACAAGGCCAGTTCAGTAATACTGCCTCTTCAGGAGATTTGTGCATGATCTCGGGGTTTCTGAGCTGGACAAATTTATTTTATCTATGCAATTTTAATGCTCCGGTTGACAAGCCAAAATGATAATTATTAAGGTGCATTTCTAATCAATTTGAACTCAAAGTGTAACTTCGGCACGTGGGCTGGATTGGAATTTATTCATTTTCAATGCCATGTCAAACTCAAATTGTTTTTGTCTGTCATACACATTACGAGGTTCATCTATGAGAGCTTCTTTCAACAGATTGTCACAATATGCTTTTTCTTTTCGTAGTAATAATATATAGGTCAATTATTTTTGGGTTTGTGCTGTTTTTTTGTGTTACATGCTATCACACATTTCTCTTTCTGCAGCAAACGACTTTGCGGAAGCATTACCTGCACAAACTTTTTTTGATTCGTAGCTGGTTTATATGGTACACTTTCTACTAATAGTAACTAGTAAGAACTCGTGCTGGCACGGATCTCAAAAGCTTGAAAACAATTTTGACAGCTTCGGCACGAGTGTGTGTGTCCGTGCTGGGCATGAATTGAATTGAAAATGGGAACATTTGACAATTAATCAGCGAGCAAGCGGGTCGAAGTTTCACTTCAATTGCAAATTGATTAGAAATCCACCTTAATAGGTTCTGTTGTCTTAGTGAAAATGAAAAATCCCTAGAATCCGTCCGAGAGATTGAACATTGCCAAATTCATCCGACACTTGCTTAAGTTTTTATTTAAAAGGAATGGTGCAATACAGATTGACACAAGTGTCACTTAACTTTTTCGGAACTTAAGGTAATATTGGTGAGAACGGGCATAAGTGTTACATTAAATCAGAATGCAATAAATACTATTTTTATTTTCCACTGCCATTATTCCACTTCAAACAAGCACTCCCACACCTTCAAACAGAGCTGATGTTTGCAAGCACAACATTGTAAGCGTGTAGTTTAAAAAAGGGTTTTAATATTGAGATAAATAATAAAGGTACAAAAAAAAGTGATCAAACGGCAATAAATAACACCAAAGTTAAAGTACATTGTGTCATATTATTTCACATTCCAATAAACAAAACATCCGCGTTTTGTTTCTTACAAATTCTTAAAAGCAGGTCTTACCTTAGGTCCATACTGCTTTCTCGTCACCACCTCCGGAGCCATCCAATACGGTGTACCAACCATGGTGGTCCTTTTGGACTGTTCTGGACTGATTTGGGCACAAAAGCCAAAATCCGCTGTGGATTAACAAACAATAATCCTTTGCTTAAGCAAAGAAAAGTAAAAATGTACTTAATTTAACGGAGCCGTCCAATCCCAACAAAATATTGTCTGACTTAATATCTCGATGAATGACTTGATTTGAATGTAGGAAATCTAAGGCCTGTAACACCTCTCTACACACCGCCGCAATTTGTCCCTCATCCATACAAGTTTCTGTTACGACGTCAGTCAGTGAACCACCGGGTAAATATTCCATAACAACCCATAGTTCCTAAAAAGCACCACATAGTTTAAGCTCATCGTCACCTTTAACATGAGTACACACATACCTCATTAACTAAATAACTATCCAAATAGTTCACGACGTTACTATGCTTGTTCTCCCGCATCACAAGGATTTCGTTTATGATCAGTTCTTTTTTAGGTTGTTGTGATAGGTTCATTTGCTTTATGGCTACTTCCATTCCAGTGCTGGTCTCGATGGCCGTGTACACCGTCCCAGAAGCACTACAAGTCGGATAAATGTTTTGATGTTAATCATGTTTTTATCTTATACCTTATTTTCTAATGCATCTATTTTAAACAATTATGAGGACTGGTTTACAACGCGTACGGAAACTAAACTGACAAATGTATACAGCTAATTTAACAGATGTTTTTTTTTTAGTTTAGCGACTTAACATAAATCGTTTTATCTAAAAATACTTCTTAAGGACTGTTTCAGATTGACCTTTGACAATGGTTTGTAAAAATGATTCCATTGAAGACTAATGTTTAGATATTGCATACTGATAAATTGCTACGTCATGTGTTTTCCAATGCCACCTACTAAATATTTGCACCAAGATTGAGAGAGCGTAACTCTGAAATGACCTAACGGATTTCTTCAAATTAAGCGAATTTGAGTAGATTGCATTATTTTGCGTCATTGCATTATTTTACGTAGTATGTTCAAACAAGGTAAGTTATTCAAGTGAAATTATACCGGGTGAAAAATAAGATGATGTAATTTTGCTTACATTTTTCGTTTGTACAACTTTCAATTGGTTGTGCAAACTCAGAAAAAAATTCAAAATTATTTTTTGATTTTTTGACTGTAAAGAATGATATAACACCTCGGGACATGTTCGGTTTTTTTTATATTCTTTTTCGGATTCGATTGCCTAGTTTGCAGAAAAATTTACCATATTTTCGAAAAAGTACCAAAGTCCAATTGACGTTTTTTTCTTTCAATGAATCATGCAGTAAAATCACAGGAAACTTATTCATGCGCTAAAAATGACTTATACATCCAGTATATCGAATATTAAAATATCAGTGGAAAGAAAAATGTAAAAATTTTACCATAATTTTTAATCTGTTAAAATCGACACACATGATCGATAATATTCATGAAGGTTTTTATTGCTTTTGAAATGGTTTTGTAACATTTCTAAAGAATTTCCTAATTATCTATTACTAAACAGAGAATATTTGGAAGTATTGATCGTGAAACATTTACCACATCATGCTGCAGAAGTGCATTTCGAATGTTATTGTTGTAAAAGACCAGAAAAGACATGGTTTAACAACTTTCCATCCGCAAATTTCAAAATCGAGAAGAATCTTTATAAATAATGTCGGATATGTGTGTATATTTTCGAGTAGAAAATATGGTGCAAGTTTAACATTTTTCTTACCCCTGGAATATCTAACGGATGTGGACGCCATTTTTAGCGCATAAATAAGATTTTGAATTTTACTGCATTGATCATGAACGGAGTATTGAATAAAAACATCAAGCGGAATCCATTTTATGATTAATTGTTATACCTTCTTTGAACATACCACGCAAATAAGTACAAGGACGGGTCTACTTAAATTCGGTTCGACCGAAGAAATCCGTTGATTCATTTTAGGGTTACTTCTCTCAAATGTCGTGGAAAAATCGATTTGCAAAGCAACTGGCCAGCAGTTTATTTTGGCCTTTTACATTTATCGAGCAGTGTAATTTTTTTTTAAGTTTATTTTTTAACAAATTGCAAAAATTGACATTTGAAGAATTCATTCCATATTTTGGAAAGATGTAACTTTTTTTTTAGTTCACAATCACAATCTTTTTGCAATTATTTCTTCAATTCTTCAAGCTTATCATTTGATCTTTTGAATACTTTTATAAGTTTTTTTAACAAGTAGTCGATTATGAATTTAAAGTTTTCTCTAAAAGTACTTTATCAAAATTATTTAAGAGACAAAAAATGGAATTAATTGAATTGTGTTTTAACAAAATGTTGATTGAATGCTATTGGCGTAGAACAATAAAGTTTAAGGAGGCAAAAAGTAGGGGGTGTTTTTGGATGTGAAATGTCAAAAGAAAAGCATTAAGGAACAAATCCATTTACTTTGGTTATGTCAACCTTTTCTGGCAAAAATGCATAGCCTTCTAGATGACGTTTTCTAATATACACACGGTGCATTAACCACTTATTTGCGTTAGCTGTCAATTAATTTTATAATTTATTTTTTTGTAAAATGCGGCTCTTTAGGCTTAATATGTCTATTAAATATGAAATAAATCTGCTGTGAAATACTTGACTTATAAAATAAAAACCTCTCAAAAGTTACAATTTTAACACCCTGGATCACGAGATTCCAAAATACAAAATGGGGTAATAAAAGTCCCACTATTTTACTTCAGAGAATCTGTGGTTAAAATAAGAGAATCCAAAACGATCTAGTGTTGGCTGTGAAATGTCAAAAGTAAAGGATGAAGGAAAAAAAAGTCCATTTATTTTGATTATGTCAACTCCTTTTGTCAAAAATCTATACCCTTCTAGATGACTTCTTCTAATGAACACACTGGGACACAACGGACACACCGGGTGTTGACAAACTTTAGGGGGTTATAGAAGATGTGAAGTCATCCAAGTTTTGCTTATAAACTCCTTTGCACAAACGCATTTTTTTGAGATTAAGAAATATTTTTTTACGAGTTTTTTGGTTATATTTTAAGAACTATTTGAGATGACAAATTTTTGTTCCCGTTTCAGTGCCACTGTCGTAGATTTTGGGGGGTCTGGAATTATTTTGCCTCTAACGTCAGGTCACTGGAAAAAATTAAACTAAATTAAAGTAACTGTTACCATTTAATCGAGGCACAAGTAGAACGGGTCAATCAGAAAGTCGCTTAAAACTTCAGCTCAGATATTAGTAAGTTGATGCTGATTTGACCTAACCCATAGGGGAACGAGAATTATGATTTCCCTTATGTGATTGTTATGGTTATCGAAAACCCTGACTCAATTTAACGTATGGCGTTGAAGATATCATCGACAAAATTGTTGTCTCGGTTAATATTCCTGCGGTTCCAATGCTTGAACTTTTTAACGGACGGATATGTAAGAATGTAAAAGTTGTTAGACGGTTGTTCTTCGAGTCGGTGTAAACTTCTTCCTCTAAGGTCCTCAATTGAATCCAACTGGATTCAGTTTGCAATTCTCTTTTAATCAACGGTAGATTGTTCTAACTAACAAGGATGCCGACCATTAGGAAAAACTCCAAATAAAGGCGCGGAGCTTCTCTTCCGTTACATTTTGCCTCTCCGTAAGTAAATATTTTTAAGTTCACCGTTAGTTTTTCATACGTAAAATTTACCACAAACAGGGGGCACAAAAAGTAAATCAAGTGACGTTTTCAACGAAAAAGTCAATAACAATCATACAGATAAGAAAGCACGACCGTTGCGAAGAAATGCGTTTGCGATAATAAATAAAAGTTATAAGACACAATTGTTGTTGTTTTACCCATGTTCTTCATCATAAAATGCCATTTAAATAAAAAATGGCGCACATTAGCGATTTTGACTAAAACTACCTTTCCTGTGTAGAAAATATTGGCCTTTTACAAAGTGATTCCAAATCGCAATTCTTTTCCAATGGCATTGTGCTTAGAGACCAAACAATTCTTGGTGACCCCAAAATATACGCCACTGCACATGAAAAAGCGCGCTCTAACACTCATAAAATAAGTCCAAGTAATGAAAAAATATGTACAAAAATCAGTTTTTAATCTCAATTAGTTCATGAAATATAACCAAAAAAACTCATAAAAAAAATATTTCTTTACACCCTCTATCTGAGTGTACTGAAAATTTTAGTTAGAAAATGATCGTAAACAACTTTTGTAACTTTTGTTTTCACGTTTGCCTCTGAATGCATTTAAATCTTGTTTAAAGTGTTATTGTATAGACTGTTTATCGAATAGAGATTTCAAATTAAAAACTAATGACGAACTATGTCATGTAAATTTTTTAATTTTATTAATATTCAAAATTTTTTTTTCTAATTTTGACATATAAAGTGGCACTTTTCAATACTGATGACAGTGACGTAACGTCCTACTTTTCGTAACTAGTTACGAAAAGTAAAATCCTTTGTAACTGTTGATGAAAAGTTCGTTTCACCACCAGTTGCAGGTTTCGGTTGTGGCACACCGTTGCTACAGTTTTACGGTATTAAGTAGATACAAAGTGGTTTAAAAGTAAATATTGAAGTTTAATAATAATAATAACTCTCTATAAGTAGGTATTTGTAGTCAAAATTAGAAAAAATCTTGCATGAAACACGTGACGAAAGGCCTTTTTTGTGTATCTCATTCAAATTCAAACATTCATTCGTTACACAAAATCGGACTTTTCGTAACCGGTTACATAAATAGCTATTTCATAATTAGCCACAATTAGCCAAGTAGTCTGTGGGTATGTCGTTTTTTGTTAAAACTTCAACAATTTAATTTTAGAGTTTTTTTGAAAGTTGAACAATCTAATTGCTAGCCATTTTTTCTCTCGAAAACGGTCGAACTCAGTAGCGTGATTGATTTGTAACAAAATTGAATTTTGAATTTAATATTGGGTGTTACTATTTAAAAAACGAAAATGACATTCGGTAAAACAGGAAGTGCAATGATTTGCTGATATTTTAGTTGCATGTGCCCCAGCGACTTTAGTACAATCCCGAATGCTCAAACTTTTCTAATTATAGATTTTCCATGATCGATAGCCACAGTTCCAGATGACACAACCTGTATTGCAGCTTACAAAACACTCCACTCCGGAAGTTTAGCGTCGCATCAAACGCTAATATAAACAAAATAAACTAAATGCGATGAACTCAATTACTCACCCTTGGCCGATTTTATCCAATTTTGTATATTTTCTATTTGGATCCCCAACGGAAACGATACTCCTAAGCTTTTCTAATATCTCCTCATCCGACATCTTTTTCTTCCGCTTCTCCGATGCCGCACGTGACATTTCAGGTCCAGGAGGATTCTTAAAGATGTAAATAAATAAAATAAAATCGACGTAATAAAACAGTAATAAATGAATGAGATCTGTAACAGTTTTCTAGTTCATACACAGAGTCTTATAAAAAAAGCAGATCAATCCGTTTCTCATATAATCTTTTCGAAACAATCGATATTAGAAAAACTTTTGTCCGCGGTTTTGCAGGGTATCCCGTTTATCTTGACCCCTCTTGTCAACTATGCATGATGGGAAAAAAAGTTTAATACAAAAGTTGTGGTATGATATGAAATCTGCAATTTTTGATTATTGAAATGTATATGGAGTGGTCCGAAAATGGGGCACATAACCTAAATTTCTGATTTTAAATGGACCGTGTAAATTGTATTTATAACAATTCATTGCTTAAGAAGTTAGAGCTGATTGAAAATGACAAGAAAAATTGCTTGTGCCGAGCTTTAAGTTCAGCAGTTGAGCAAAAATAAGTGAAGGGGTAATACATTACACTTGCCCTACCGTGTTGCCACATTTTGCAATCTCCAAAATTCTCGACTTTATTAAATGTAACTGTATATGTAGGTATTCACATTATGGCAGAGCATTGAAAAAGGAATTCATAAAAAATAGTATATTATACAACAAGCATTTAATGAAAGTCGTTATTCTCGAGGGTAACGTTTGAGCCCACGAGCGAAGCGAGTGGCACAAGTTGCCCGAGAGAATAACGCTCATTAAATGCGCGTTGAATACTATACTTTATCCACGACCAAGATTCTGGGTTTTCTCAAATATGATAGTTTATAGGTGCCACAAAGATAATTTACAATTTTAAAACCACGACCACGACTGGTTTCGCTATTCAATGGCGCGACGTTTGATGCGTCTTGTCGATAGATGACGGTCTAGTCACCCGCGCATGTCACCGCATGTTCATTTCAATGCTATGAGGGTGGACGGTAAATTACTTCATTTTATGGCCTATTTTAAGTATTTTTCAGTGAAAAGTACATATTTTAGTGAAAAAGAGACACTGTAACCTACATTTGCCTCAATACATCCTAATAGAAGGATAATTATTTGATTGAACCAGTGGTAACTACCGATTTCATGTTTAGGGCAGTTTACTTTTTGAGTTGTCAGTTGCCTACGACATGTTTCGTTTCCATGACAACTCATTATTCACAAGTGAATAATGATTATCGTTAGTGTTGAGAATGTACAAGAATAATGTGATTATGTGATTATTATAGTATGGTCGTGGATAAAATATATTATTATTTATGCGACTTCTCGTTTTTTTTTATATTTGCAAATATATATTCGGAGATTGTCTTATTAATCTTCTAGTATTGTGAGTTAATAAAAATTGATTAAATAAAGTCTTGTGTATCAAATAATAATTATTATATTATTTAAAATATGCAGAGAACCAACTTGAGATAGCAATGACAGGCAAAAACAAATGGCGCAACTAATATTTAAAATATTATGGGAATGTCTTAAAAATATTTCAGTTGCAGGTAGTTTTTGGTTACTAGGTTGAAGTATATTTAGCTACCAGTCATTTGTATGTGTATTTTCTTATTGTTATATTTAGTGAGAGTTGTTACAAACCCTCATTACTTGTTTTCCACGTTCAGTTTTATTTAGTTTATACAACAAAATTTAGTATAATTATGTAGCGTGTTGCCGAAAAGGTTGACTTACTAGAATGTTACCTTTCAAACAACAAATCGAGTTTTCAGCTATAAGTTGTATAATATATATATAATATATAATTATTATATATATAATATATAATAATAATATACCTAACAGCACCTTGATACTTCAAATCTATGGTTTTTTCAATAAACTTTTGGTTAAAGGGAATACTTTTTTTTATAAAACTCTGTCTACCTTTAACTCATTTACTTATTTTTGACATCAAGTTACCTTTCCTTCATTTTTTTGTGCCTATCTATCCTTCTCAGCACATGTTGAGATACGATAGATACGATAAAAATGTCAAAGTCAGATTCCTAACGCCTACTTGATGTCAATAATAATGGTTTATACCCTGAAATGTTTAAACTTCGAGCTTACCTTATTACGATCTAAGACTGGGTTTCCGCTTCCAGTACTGTTGGAATTCGCAATGGATATGGCTGACGCTGAATTCAAATGGGATGGACTTAAACTATGCGGAGTCGACGTTGAATTAACGTTCGCTTTTTCATCTTCAATAGGTTTCGTATACTAAAAACAGACCAGTTTTACTGGTATTGTTCTACAAATCTACAACTCTTTATAGTTGTAGTTCTCTAGATGACAATTTGGGTAAACCAATGAGCCAGCAGATAATATCGCATCTCTAGAGAAACATCGACATAAAAGTTGTTTCTCCAGAGGTGTGATATAAAGAAAGGAAAAAAATGCACATTGAGCCAAAAGTCGCTCCGCTTTTAGGCAGAAAGTCCACCTTCTAGCTTTTTGAAGTAAACTATGTCATTAGGGCAGAATTTGAGATTCAAGAGTAATTATCAATCATCTTAATATTGTTACGGTGACCGTTACGCTCCGCGGCGAAGGAGGTAGAATCTTCGCGTCTCGTCCGGGCGTTCAGCATGCGACTGTCACGAGTGATTTATTGCTCTGTTTATTTAGAACGTAGTTGTTTACGACCTTTTTTTATGTGTCTCGTATTAATTATTTTTCTTCTAAAACATTCTAGGCTTTTCTGTATTTTTAGGATTGTGTATAAAAGGCGAATAAGCGCCGCCTTTAGAAGTAGTCTTATTTTAATCGAGCTGTAAGTAAGCTAAAGTACCAAACGATAATAGAAGCCTATAAAGTGTTAAGTAGTGAGTTATTTAGTAGTTGAATTGTACCTGTGTGTAATTGTGGGACAAATAAATAGTGTTTTTCTACAAACGTCAAATAATGACGCATTTTACGCTTTCATTAGACAAACAAAAACCTAACCATTTTTGAGGATCAGAATGAGAGTTTACTTTTCCGCGCGTTGCCCAGGACAGCAAGCGAAAAAGATTTTATCGCTTGCTGTCAACAGCAACTACCACTCAACCAATTATTTAAAACGTCATTGTCACTTTGATTTAAATTTTCAGATTGTGACTTCAGTTATGCTCAGTTGTGATTCACATTATTTGAAATTGATCGTTTGCAGAAAAAACGTTGTATGTATTACGAGCAAAAAGTAACTTTTTTGCTCTCGAGTGATTGCCCGTTTCCGCTTCGCGTCGAGCGGCAAACTTCACTCTCCGAGCAAAAAAGTTGTACTTTTCGCTCTTAATACATAAATAACTATCTCGTGTTAAATAGTTACACTGGAATTATTGAATCCTGAGTTCGCAACAATATCATCAAGAATCTTAATGTGAATCGCCAATAAACAGAGTTGTTTTTCTTCTTTTTGAAGCCTATGACATCGTTATTTTTTCAATTTCAATTCGCCGAAGACACAGCTCATGGCGATTTTGACTGGCTCTCAATAGAGCTGATACTGATATACTCAGAACGTCCGGAAATTAATGTAACTAAATTATCAAAATTTTGTTGAGTACCTCCTTCTTTAGTAGTTACAGGCGCCTGAATCGCGCCTCTAAGAATAAAGAATTATTTATTGTTTTAAGTTTTTATTGTTTATGTTGATAATACTTGGTATTAAGTATTATCAGTTCTTCTACATGTAGAGGATGTACTTATGTTGCGGAACCAAAAGCGCTGACGACTTTGAAAAAGAATTGAAAAATAAAAAGTTGTAACCAATTATTAAAAAAAAATGATTAAAGAGGGAACACATACAATGCTTTTGGTGCGTTCCGGTCGGCTAGCAATCGGTGGAGGAGGTGCTTCATCTTCAATTTCGGAGCTGGTAGCGTGCGCTGGACTATGATATGAATGGGAACCTCCTTCTATATCTGTAGGTGTTGTGCTGCTTGGACTGGAGCTTGACACGCGACTTAAGGACGATCCTAATAAAAGTTTTTAATGTTGCATTAGTTAAGTAAAAGTACTGGTACGGAGTGTCTCCAAAACACTTTTTGTATATATTCAACCGATACCAATATTTACGATTGCATAGTAGTAAAATCAGTTCTTTTTCCGTGCATCAAGCAAAAGATTAGATTTGCCTGTCTCTTACATACCCAGGAAGAAAAAAAATGACCTAACACACTCAAAAACAAACAATTGATGATAAAGAAGTTACAGTTTTAGGTCTGATAATGCCATAAGGTAAAATTACAAAGTGGTTTTGTGAAAATAAACTGTAGCATAAAATTAAAAAAAACTTACGACGATCATTAACGCCAAATACAGTGTGTCCCAAATTAGCTTACCATGTATGGAAACTTCGAAAACTATAGTAGCTATGAAGTGGGTGGAATATGCTCTAGGCAACTATGTTAGTAACGTAATGACACAAAGATAGTGGGTCTAAGAAGTCAAATTTTTAAGAAATTTTTTATCCCAATATATGGAAGGCCAATTTGGGATAGGTAAATGACGTGAAAAAGCACTATGAAATACTTAAGAAGGTAGTGGGTAGAGGACAATTAAAAATTTCGTCAATGAGCAAAAAACGTTTCGACTATCGTTTAAACCTCATCAAAGCTCTCTTCACTGACGTTAGCCTTGATGAAGACTAAACAATATAGTCCATACGTTGGCGCTCCTCGATAATTTACTTTCCAATTACCTTCTTAAGAAGTACACAATGTAAAGCTTGCTTCATAGGCACAAAACAGATGTTCATATCAATACTCTACCAAATTCCAGAAGAAAGAGAAGTAGAATATAGAATCAACAGACAAGGAAAAACCCCACACATAGTTTACGTAAGTCCACCGTCTACCCTTACCACGAAGTCCGGAAACTAAGAAGCATAGCCGAGAAATAAGGCGGAGGTAATGAAAAACCTAAACCACAAGAAAAAACACAAGCGCCATTTAGGAGGGCAAATCTAGAAATTACCCAACCTATACCTCAAAAATGTGTGACATTCATGTTGCTGATATTTTTAAAACGTCGTTGTTAGGAAACGCGTTGATTAATCTTAATGTGTTTTCTCTCATTTGTTGACATAATGGGTCGAATGAATAATACCAGAGTGTAAACTTCGAGTATCTTTTCATGAGCATGAGCATAAAGAATGAGTTTGTACTCCACTTCATATGAATAAAAATATTTCGATATGATGAGTTTCTGCTCCTAGTATATTTAGTACATACTCGCTGTTTAATCATTAGCCGCTGGTGCTATGCCGTATCCTTCATCTCCTAAAAGTATTGCTTGCTACTTCTGAGACTCATTCCTTGCGATGTTACAAATTTGTGAGTTGCTCCATATTCGTAAATCACGAACATATCCTGGCCATGATGCCGTCTATGCTTGCTCATCTGCTCCGCAAGTAACTTGAACATTGATGATATGATATCAATGTTTGTCATACAATTGTGTTACATATCCAGCTTCGTTAAAAAGTTAAAGGGTTTTGAATTTAGGTTTTCAAAATTCATAGGTATTGATTATTCCGAAAGCGAAAGAGATATTTTAATGAATATTTGTGGGTTTTGACTGTTATGGAAGGCGCACATTTTGCAATAGAAAATTATTTCCGCCAATGGCGCGCTTACCAGCACGTCATAGCGGTCAAAACATACAAAATTTCATTAAAATATCTCTTAGGCTTTCAGAAATCAATACATATGTATTTTGAAATTCTACTTTCAACGCTCTCTAACTTTTTAAAGAAGCTCGAAAGGTAACACAATTGTATGACAGACCCCCTACCACCCTTAAAATCGACCGAAGAATATGATATTTTATTTTCAACCAACCATTAAGACTCACCCCATATACTTATTTTGTCAAATCCGTACCTATACTTCACCAGAAATTCTTTTGATGAAAAATAATTTACAGATAGTGCTGTCGATCCAAGGAAAAATAATAATAATCCGTCAAATTGTCTGCGAATTACGATGATTTGAAAAACTACTAATGATATTTTCAAGAATATTTTGTTTCCCTCTGTATAACTTCTAATGCCATAAAAACAAAAAGCGACAAAAGAGCTGTTTTTGCCTCTAGAGAAGTTACTTTATTTAATATTGCTATTATAAGTCGCGAGTATCAATAATAATAATGGTATATTTTTTGCACGCTTGTACACTAAAAAAAACTGCACTTATTTTAGAATTCTTTAAATGGAGAATAATCCGCAGACAATATGTCAACATATGAGAGAAAACACATTAAGATTTTTCACCGCGTTTGCAAAATACGACGATTTAAAAATATCAACAAGAATTTCACACATTTTACGTTTCGCTCTACATACAAATTCAGAGTGCTTTAATAAAAAATCTGGCGAAAAGGTCACAAGATATGGATGTTGGCGTACTTCTTACCTAAAAACGATAAGAAAAAAAGTTTATTGCGAAACGGCAGAACATCAAAATTTGGCCTCTGGAACATCAAAATTTGGCTTTCCTGGACGTTAATCATCAAAAAAGGTCGTAGACCTCGTTTAAATTCGGCTGTCCGATATTTTAATGTTGATATCGAGTACGTATAAGTGCAGTCTCCATACACATCATGCAATTCGGTGTTAATTTCATCGTTCGTTTACTTCTTTAAAAAGACGTAAAAATCTACGATGTTACTAATTTTTGTAAAAATGCAAGTTTTTTGCCATCAATCATTGCCAAATATTCCTTACACCGAGAATTAATTTTGACGAATTTTTGGCACTGATGCCTTAGAGATGAGACCGATCCTTTCGCATTTGACTTTATTTTTTATTTAGATTTGAACAACATAATTTGAGTTTCCCTGTATATAAAGCATAGTGTAGGTAACAGCAAGAACTATGTAATCTAAAATGTAGCTTAAAAACTTACCAGAATGGGTAGTAGCAGAAGCTTTGGTCATGTACTTAGCATTTGGAGGCTCTTTGGAACTATTGTCGTACCAGGTGAGGACATCCAGGACTGCCTGGGGGTTGTTCTTCTGCTCCTGTTTGCTAATGTTCGAGCTCATCAGCAAACGGGACCATGCTTCAGGCATTCCCTATAACAAGAAAGTATATTAACGTTAAATCATTAATACATTTAAAAAAATTTATCACTTGGGATACTTATGATTTGGAAAAAACTCGTATTATCTCATAGGAGGATTTTAAAATCAGCAAAGTTTCGATCTGTCTATTTTACTAAAAAAATCTAGAAAAATTAGTAAATTACTACTTTTCGAAATAAAAAAATGACCCATTTCATTTTTCAATCAATCCTTGATTTCTTATCGTTATTCGGAAAATCCACTGTTATTCACTGCAGGTGGCTCCTTTTCAATGAATTTATAGGGTAATTGGAAAACCGTAATAGATAAATGAAATCTGATTGCATATTCTCGGCTCCGATTTGAAGACAATTTTTATGGTGTCATTCTTTCCTAGCCAGCTTGATTCGTTTTCTGTATACACGACGTTTTTGAAGGAACTGCACGTTTGACATGGCTCTGTATTTCGGCTATTATGAGAAATAGAACAAAATGTGAGCGGATGTTTTAGAGTTTTTCATATGTACTGTAGCGGTGCACTTGTAAATTTTTTATTGATATCAATTTTCAAGTTATGATATAAACTTAAGTTTGTTTTTAATGGGACACCCCATATATTATTGGATAGTTTAATAGCCCTGCTTTAGCTGATTCGATTGATGCATACTGTCATAATTTCATCTCTAGTAGTTTTCGTAGAATTAATAAAAAAAACTAATTTTTCCCATAAGGAGTGTTAGAAAAAGACAGCTGATATTATTTTGTTTGGCTAGATTTGAGATGCGCTGGCTCTTTCTAACACATTACTTCTTATGGGAAAACCAGTAGATGTAAAGGAATAAAACTTTAAATCATTCGAATCAGCTAAAAAAGCGCAACCAAACGAACTAATAATATATGGCACGGATTGGCAGGATGTATATAATTCCGCTGACCCAGTTGAATCTTTTCAAGGGCTGCTCAATGGGGTCTTCGAGCGGGCTTTTCCCATGACTCTAGTCAGATCAAGACATCACAAATCGTGGATAACGAAGAGCTAAAGAGTCCCTGCGCGGAATATGCGCTGTCTGCACTACATTACAAAATTCTATTCTACTAACGTACAATTACGTTTACTTATTTTAATAACTATAGAAAAGTTTATAGAAAATTGATTGCCACAGCCAAGCAAACCTATTACGAGAATAGAATAGAAAAATCTAGAAACAAACAGATGGAGATATGGTCTTACGGGTGATGACCTCAACGACTATTATTTTGTACCACAACTTTCAACATTCCCTCATCAAGGCTTAACGTACAAGGATTATTTTGGTAACATAGGAAACATGTATGAATCTTTTTTTCTCTACGCTGTGGATATTGCTGAGCTTAAAGGAACCATCGCAGGGCATTCAAAAGGTCAAATCATCAGGATATGACGGTCTGGCGGTTCAGATATATATATAGTGTCCTCCCGGATAGTGCGCTGGGGGTTTTGACCGAGTATATTAACCTCTCCTTTTCATCAGGTCAATTCCCTACCTGCCTCAAGATGGTTTCTGTCAAGCCTATCTATAAAGGGGGAGAAAGAGACCTTCCATCGAACTTCCGGCCTTATCAATAGCAATCAAAGTTCAAGGCCTTGAACGCGCCATCGATTGCGTCAGTCATGAGATTCTGCTCTACAAACTGGTTCCAACGTTTGGCATCACTGTAAATAATTTCTAACCCTACTGTCAGATTCGAGAGTTTTCGAATCAATTTTGTCAAACATTTTCAATGTTTATTTCCTTGTTTCTCAGTGAAAAGTGGTTCATCCAAGAATTTTTTCTTTCAATCTGTTTTATAGACCGCAAGCTTCTATTAAAAAAAGAAAAACCTTGAAACTCGAGATGACATAAACTTTACAAGCAACACCATTTTCATATCTCTCGTCATATACCTACCAGGTATAATAAAGTATCGAATGAACTTAGTAAGATCTTTGATCTGGACATTGAATCGATCATTGGATTCCTATTATTGTATTAGATAATAAGAAGATAGTTCGAGTTATTTGTTTTTTGTGCTACGTCTGAAAGAAAGAATGAAAAGAATTCAGGAAGAGGACACTTATTTAATTACGCATATATAACCGTGGAGTTAACAAATTAAATTTAAACCTATAGTTTTAGCAACCAGACCAACCAGAATAACAAAAACTGTCGCCTTGCCAATCCCCAAGACTACCCAAATTAAAAAAATCAATAATTTATGATAGCAAGGCGATTTTCAATAAGATGCCCAAGAAACTGAGAGCTATTACAAGTGAGCGCCTATTTAGAAGAAAACTGAAGAGTCTGCTTCTGGCCCACCCTTTTTAGTCTGGAAGAATTTTTCCAGCCAAATTTTATGACCAGTAACACTGTATGAGGATTCATGCCTTGTGTTATGGTCTTTATTTTTGTGTGATTTTTTTATTTTTTAGGAGTATGTTTTCGTTTTCTTTGTTTTTATGACGCTAGTTTTTAGGTTGTATTACTTTTATTTTGAAACTAGGTTTAACTATTAGCTTTGTCAATAAGAACTTGATTCTTCAGACTATACAGCACAACTTTGATTTGATTTGATATACAGGGCGTCCCATTTTAAACACTCCTAGTACATTCCTAGTACAAAAAAATGTGTGAAATAAATTTTGTGTATCTTTAAGGGGGATAACCAAAGGCAACATCAAATTTTTGATAGATGGAGCTGTTAACGTCAGATGGATCACTTCAAAGTTTTAAATGAATCAATGTATTTTTTGTTTCTGAATTGGATTCAATGCTTAATTTTAAATAGAAAAGTATCAAGTTATATATGGGCTAAAAGCAACAGAAGTCTAAATATTTACAAATAACTCTGATCTACCTTTCTAATACATTGAGGTCTTAATAAATGTCCAAAAACGTTTTTCCTTACAGCAATGCAATGTTGTTCCACTCTTTTCGCAAAATTTTGTACCCCAGGCAATCAATAAGCATTAATAATTCCTTGCCCCGTATCTTCGATTGTTATTGGCTCTTGTTTGTACACAATATTTTTCAAATATCTTCATAAGTAGAAATCGGGAATAGTTACATCGGGCAATCTCGGATGCCACAATACCGGACCATTGCGACCAATCCAACGCCTGGACTAATGCACATTTAAATAATCCCGACACTTGACTGTCGTGTAATAAGTCAAAATACTCAACAACTTCAACTGATAAAGTGACACGTTTGCAAATAAAGGGTGAACTTATCCGGTAAAAAAAAAAAATTATTTGAATAGCCGAAAAAGAAAACACACGGTTTTAATCACATAAAGGTTTTCCCCACAGCACATAAATCCATCAAAAAAGCGCCACCTTGTTCGTATTTAAAAACATTTACCAAGCAGCCATAACTTAGACAACCTATTCGATTTTTGACTACTTCTTAAAATGGTTGCACAGCAATGGTTTTTATTTACTCGATAGCAATGTGTTGTTCGAAAAAAAAAACAAACTCAAGAAACGGTTTTTCTTCCGAAGAATTACTTCAAAAATAACCGCTGATGCTCTTGCCCGTGAAGGAATTAAAATTATTAAAAAACAAACGGTCGGTCGACGGATGGTTAAACGTCTGTTCTCAAGGCAGTAACAAACTAACTTCCAAATAATTATCACACGTCGATCGCTTCAATTCTGTTATTTCACATAAAATTTTAACCAATCAAATCCTGATTATTAGTTGAAAGTTGGTTTGTGACCACTTTGAGAATAAGCGAACGTCAGCGACTCGCTAATGATTTATAAAAATATGGCTATTCCAACTGCATTTTATAATTCATTAACGCCTAATCTAACTAAAAAAATCAGCATACATTTCATAGCCTAAGTGTCTATAAAATGGTAAAATATGTTAATATGACAATACAATTTCACAGCTCTTCAAGTAGTACTTTCCAGCATGCAAAAAATGTAGTATCATGCTTAATACCACCTTGTTTTGTTTTTAATAAGAGACGACAATAACTAAAGCTTAAAGCAATAGAGATTGTGGTATTTATTAAATAGTTATTAGGGTAGGGACACCAAAAGGTTTCTACTTAAAAAATGCTTTTAAAACCACACTACTTTTCTAATTGAAGTCATTTTTGAGGCGATATAGGAATTAGCGAAGCAATTACAGTAACTTACTCCAGAAAATACTCTCCAGAAAAGATATGACCTAATGAGAGGTGATAGCAATTTCCTCTCAGACCATACATTTTAAGCTTTTTCAGTAAAAAATTGAGATCAACACAGTCGAAAGCCTGTGCTACATCAACAAAGAGGGTAGTGTGTAAGCTCTTAATGTACATCCTCATATAATACTAGATGACTATCAATATGACTTGTATAGGTTAGAACTAGAAGCTGGCACAAAATAAATTTCTATACCGAATTAAGAAGTTCCTATTGAAAAAAAGCTTTCTACATGTGGAAAAGTTTTTCAGGTTTCCCTCTATAGGTAAAGTCTTAATTTTCCAACTTGGGCCTGACTCCAAACCGTATGAAAAATACATACGTCGCAGAGTTTAACAGACCTAGTATCAAAACATCACCAACATCAGATGAAATCTGCCAAATACAAGGCTACAAGCACAGTCAACTATTAATCTTGCGTTGCAAATACTATTTTTTGTCAATTCTAAGAATCAAAATAAAAACTTTAAACCTTCTTCCTTTTGATTTATCAAAATAGCGTTTTAAATAGGTGTACGAACTTTGAGATGGGTAAGATTCTATTAGAATTAAATACGATAAGTACCTACCTACGTAAGAAAGTAAATTGAAAAAGAAAAAAGAACTGCAACTTTTTAGTGTCCTTCATGACTTCAAAATTAGGATATTCAAAATTTCCTACATTTTATAATAAAGTAGAAAGGCCAACTTTTGTGGTCATGCAAATAATGGATGAGTTTTATAATTTTCTCTTAAATCAAGGAATATTCTTAGCTAATTAATTAAGTAAACGTATACATAGACCTTTACTTAACTTATAGTACGACATTCTGAGTCTATAATAAACTCAGCTCAGGCAACCCTAGCCATGCATACTCAAAAGGATGTACTTATGGGTTTATCGCCCTGAATATTATACTAACCTGAATTATGAAGTTAATGTGAGTAACTCTCTATTTATATGTAAATAAAATGTTTAACTAAGTTTATAACCATTTATTTTATTACAAACTAAGTCATGATAAGCTTTTAAACCTGAACATATTAAATCCTTAGAGGTGGAGAAGATTCAAGCAACAAATGTGGTTCCAGTGGATTGTGGCAACATGTTATACAAAGAGCCTGAACTGTCTTGAATATTGGAAAAAAACTACATTAATAGAAACGAATTAAAAATTGTCATATTAAAAAGGACAGCATATCTATTTGGTATAACAAAGCTATAAAGCAAAAATTAAATTAAACCAAAATAACCGATTTTATGAAGAATAAAATTTGAGACATAGCTTGTCCTATAAAATCAAAATTTTGGGGCTTGAGCCAGTCAATTATTTTATATTTTGGCTAGGATTTGTATAAAATTTCCTTATAGAGGCCGGCGCGGTAAGAAACGTTATCCATAATAATTAAAGATCTTGGTGTTAAGTTTGGGACCACTGGATTTTAAACCATTTTTCAAAATTGATTCTGTTCATAGAATTATGGAAACCACCCTCCTTGGAGCCACTTTTAAAGATCAAACTGACCCCTTTAATAAATCCATGTTTATTGTCTGCGTTCACTACTATACAGGGTGGACCAGGTTTTTGGTGCCAAACTTTAAGGGGTATTCTACGTCCAAAAGTAACCCTAGTTTGCTATATAAACCATAGTCGAAAAATACTCCGTTACGGAAATACAGGGTGTTAAAGTTATTTTTGAAAATCCAAAAAATGGATTTTTTTCTGAAACTGCCAGAGATATTTTAATGAAATTTTACAGGTGTCAATAACGATGAAAGACTCAAGTTTTGCAATATAAAAGGTCTCTCCAGCGTTACCAGTGGCGTGCACTGCGGCTCGTGACTGGCTATTTCTCAACAAAAAAGTGGTATGAAAAGAGAGCGTAGGTAGTCATCAATTCGACATATCGCAATATGGGCTGCTTCTCGAACCGAGAGCCATCTGCCATGCAGTGTTGGATCTAAAATACGCTGGTGGATGTCGAATGCTTGTGCTCTGTACAAACATCTCACCGGTAAAAAAGTGGTACGCTACAGGTTTTTCTGAAGAAAAAAATTATTATATTAATTATTTTTGAGGTCCTTGATCAATTTGAAAGAAAAAAGTTCCCTTGGCTTTTTTTCGTATTTGGTTCGTATGAGGTATTAAATCGGTCTATTATACGTCGATGCCAGTTGTGCATTGAAAATAATGGTTCCCATTTTGAACAATTTTTATAACTGTTTTTGTTATGTTTTCAATTAATGTTTTACTTACTTTTAGTTTTTAATTCTGAAAATAAATATTGTTACAACACAGTTAAAAATAATAAGCTTGGCTGTTTTAGGTTGCCATGAAAACCTACGCCAACAAGGCGTGGCAAATAATGATTATCTGGCGGTACGCAAGTAACAAAATTAATAATCTATTAAAAGGCAAACACTGAAAAGTTTTTAAGTCATTTAATATTTATTAACAGGGGCGCCGTACGAAAAAAAAACAAGGAAACTTTTTTCTTTCAAATTGGACGTAGAATACCCTCTTAAAGTTTGGCAGCAAACACCTGGTCCGCCCTGTATAATGACATCATAAATATAAAGTTTTTTGATACTAATAAATACACTAAAACAAACATTATCCACAAACCCTTACAAGACTTTTTTGGAGCATTTTGCTATTGTACCATCCTGTCAACTTTTCTAGAAACTTCCCTTCCTAACTAATCCACGCTTCATCTACAAACACTACAGTAAATTTGTTAAAAGCGGCTGTTCTTGAGTTTTATTATATTCACCCAGAAATTGCATTCTTTTAAATTGAATATCAGGCACTGAGTAAGGGCCGAAATAAGTGAAGAAACAACTTAGTTCTTCAAGGGGTCGTCTTTGAAGGTTTGCTGTGGTTACAAATTCATTTTATGCAAACATATGGTAAATAATGTTTCACATTTGGTTGTTCATAAAAACGATCGATTATTTTGGTTTTATTTATTTTTTGTTTCATAGACTTGTTAGCCAAGTAATCTTTGTCCATCTGAACACCAAGTTTTTTCATTCATCTCAACATAGTTTTCCCAATTTTCAATGCATGTATGGCTTTTTGTAACATGTTCTTACAATAGGCTGGAACACCATTTGTTACTTGAATCTTCTCTATCTCAAAGAATGTCGAAACATCAGAGTTAAAAAAATATCATGATATTTATAAAAATATCGGGTATATATGTGCAATATATATTTCATTGTTGATATTTATTTGTACACCATAGATTTTCCGCTAACAATACAGGCTGATTGAAGTAAAGTGTCCTATTAAAAGTTCTGGGAAAGTAATAAAGATAAGTTTTTAAAACAAATTTTGGGGCTATAGCAAACCACCAATATTTTTATAGATGCAGCGTTGCCAGATCTATCAAAAATTAATTGCAACTTTGGATTTTCAAATAGAACACCTTGTATATATTTCAACTATATATGCCTCATGTATATATGCTTTTTCGGATTCTACGCAAAATTCTAAACAACTTTTGTTGATAGTTACCTAGTCCGATCTCTTGCCGTTGCTATGAGAAAAATCTAATATTTGTTTTTTTTTGTCGTAAAACACTACTTTTATAAAGTTTAATATTTTCGGCAGTAAGTGATCTAGCGACTTGAAAATTTCACATGACTTACCTAATGCATGTCGTTAAATATGTACATGTTGACATTAGAGTCATGTTATACAGGGTGTGTCGAAAAATTTTTATTTTTTCAGAAATTTACTATTAGCTTAAACTCATGTTTATTAAATGGAACTCCCCTTATTTAATTTTGTCATCGATTAAAGCAATAATATATCTTCAAAATAACCCTACATGTTCCTATACCCATCTCTCGCCGTTTTTGAAATACCGGCGTGTAAAATGAAAAATGAAGAAAAAAACCTCTTGATAAAAGTAACTGGTTATAATTCTTTAAAATGTCCACCATTTGCATTAAGGCAGTCGTGCAAACACTGAAGTTCATATTTTGTAGTTGCCCCTCATATTTCTTCGACAGCCAATTGTTCAAAAGCCTGACGAACTCAATTCTCTAGTTCTCGCGCGGTTTTCAATAGCTGCTCCTGCATACACCCGTTCTTTGATTGTTCCCGAAAGATAGGAATCTAGGAGGGTAAGATCTGGCGACCGAGGTGGCCTGTCCCACGGTCCCAATGCGTCTTATCCATCTGTCTTCAAACAATCCATTTAACTCCTGACTCACCCTGTTGACACAATGAGCAGGAGCCCTATCCAATTGGTACCAGCAAGACCTTAATAACTGTAGTGGTAATCCAACCAAAAAGTCACTAACTTTTGATCTTAAAATGATCTTACAATATGCGAATTTATTGTCCATTAACAAACAAAAAAAACATTAAATCCAAATTTAATCAGAAAGCCGCGTTCTTTAACAATTTTTGGATTTCTATCTGCACAGAAATGATTATTTTGCCTGTTGAAAATTCCTTGCCTGGTAAATTTTGACTCATCCGTCCAAATAATTTTTCTTAAAAAAGGGGCATCTTCTTGAATTTTAATTAAAACCATTTCAAAAAATTCAATACGCCTCTGGGCATCGCCTGGTAATAAAGCTTGTTGAGTGATAAATTTGAATGGATGTATTTTGTGTTTAGCTAAAATGCGTTGAATCGTTGAATATGGAAGTACTAAATCTATTTGTGCATTCCGAATTGATGAATGAGGATAAATATTGAAAAACGCAAGAACATTCATTTCGTTTTCTTCATTGCCAACTTGTGGTTGCGTAAATAGCCTAGATTTTCTAACAAAACAATGATTTTTAAAATTTGACTCATATCTGTAAAAACAAGCAATTTTAAAATCACGTTTGCCAATACGTAAGTATTAAATTACCTTTTGAACTTTTTTGCATTCATAGGAGGGATGTGTAGATATTATTCATTAAATGTTTGACATGTTCTTGGCGTAACTCTGTTGCACTCTCCGTGAATAGAAAACAAATTTAGTATATCTACATTGGAATATTCATTTCGATTTTCCGTTTTTGCACTTTTTTGCTTATTTAATTTGAAATGACACTGTTTGCAAACTTCAAAGTGTTGTCAGGACAATTTAAACAAAAACCTGCCATGGCCTACTTATCCAAGTAATTTGTTGAATGTATTCATAATATGATATGCGTTAATTAAAATAAGGGAATATATTTACACGCTTGTATTTCAAAAACGGTGAGAGATGGGTATAGGAACATGTAGGGTTATTTTGAAGATACATTATTGCTCTATTGGATGACAAAATAAAATAAGGGTAGTTCCATTTAATAGACATGAGTTTAAGCTAATAGTAAATTTCTGAAAAAATAAACATTTTTCGACACACCCTGTATAACATGACTCTAATGTCAACATGTACATATTTAACGACATGCATTAGGTAAGTCATGTGAAATTTTCAAGTCGCTAGATCACTTACTGCCGAAAATATTAAACTTTATAAAAGTAGTGTTTTACAACAAAAAAAAAACAAAAATTAGCTTTTTCTCATAAACGGCAAGAGATCGGACTAGGTAACTATCAACAAAAGTTGTTCAGAATTACGCGTAGAATCCGAAGAAATATACAAGGTGTTCTATTTGAAAATCCAAAGTTGCAATTAATTTTTGATCGACCTGGCAACGCTGCATCTATAAAAATATTTCTAAAATATACATAATGGTTTGCTATAGCCCCAAATTTTTTTAAAAAAACTTATCTTTATTACTTTCCCAGAACTTTTAATAGGACACTTTACTTGAATCACCCTGTATATCCCATTTGCTGTTTTCATAATATTAATTTATAAATAAACTTTACAAAACATTTTAACTAAATCAAAATAAAATAAAATTATTAACTACTCCAACAAAGTTAAATGTAGACACAACCTTTCCAGATTGCACTCTTGCTGTGGATTTCAATTATGTAAAAAAAAACAATTTTGCTGCTTTTTTGGGTTCCTGGTTGGTTTCGGAGTTTTGACTGCCCAAGACCAAAAGAAGAAAAATACCTTTCTATTTTTATTCAAGATGGAATACCTTTATGGAATACCTACAAATATTTTTTCCAAGTTAAATATTTTGGTTTAGGCATACTGGACTCAGTGCATAACTATATAAAGTGCCGCGTGACAAATATTTGGAAAGCATCTTAAGAAGTCAAATAAATGAACTAATGTACGTACACTTTGTTGTTTCGAAACCTTATTTTAATTTATTTAAAAATCAGGTAATTTTTGGTGGGAAAAATCCTCATCATCATCATACATCAAATTGTTGTGAATGTGCCTTTATAGCTAGTCACAAAATCAGGGACGCTTAAATAAGGTCAAGTTGTCCCTCTTTTGACGTAAAAATAACTGCTTAAAATCTCAGAAAAAAAATGAGTGAGATAGTAACATTAAAATCATTAAGAGTTGTACAATTTTTATTCGTTTTCGTATTTCCAGTTCGCTTAAATATCCACATTATCTACGTTTGAAAGTTTCTATTAGGTCCTCTTTAAGTAGGTACCTAGCTTAAAAGTGTTAATTTGAATGTACACTGAAATTATTACAGAAAATTGTTCCAAAAGTTTCCGAAATACTGGCAGTGTTGACCCAAAAAACAGTACTGAGAGAAAGCCTGTTTCCGAAGCCAAACAAATTGATATATTCGCCACTATGGTCACCAATTTGCCGCAATTGTCAGAAAAGGACGCTGAAGAATGTCAAGTCTCAGCAACATCTGTACGAAAATATCTTAAGAAAAACAACTTCCATCCATAGAAAATCACTCTGATTTACCAGCTAACAGAAGATGATCCAGATAGGACAATGCAGTTTTGTAATTTAATTTACGTTTAATTTACGTAAGTTTTAAATTTTTATTTGTTTTATCGCAGACACCTCTTAGTTGTGTAAAGGTGTCTTTTGTTGACATTCTTTGGCAATATGATTCGTATTGTTGGCAATAAAGAATAGTTGATTTGATTTATCTGTATATGTTGCAAAACCAGATTTATCCAGAGATACAAAGGATCGTCAGGGAAAACTCAGAAGAATTTCAGGGGGACATAGTTTTCCAACAGGATGGTGCACCCCCTCATTATTCAAGAGCAGTTAGGGAATGGCTATATACAGTCTTTCCTAATAGATGGATAAAGGTAGAGACGTAGAGGAAAACACGTATTTCTGTTGCTCCCAAAATTTAAAGTTTTCATAGAGTTAAAGTGATCTAACTTTCTTGTTTTATTTTTTTCCTCTGGGGGAAAGAAGTAGTGGAAAGAAAGAGTTGTTTTATATAACTTCAGACAAACATGTAAGTGAGAAAAAGAAAACTAGAAGCCATTCATTCGGAACAGGAAAACTAGCGACCGATGAAATATGAGACATTATTGGAGTAAAAATTGCAGGTAATGTATCGGATATTGTAAACAAACACCAAAATAAACTCACAGGATTCCGATATACCAAGGATTATCAATAAGTCCAAAGAAGATTAATATGATTATAGCAAATTCCAAGGCGACTTTGGAGATGAGACAGAAATGTTTAGAGCTTTTAAACCATCAGGGAATAAATGCATGAGGACCCCGGCCCACAATGTCGAAGAAGATATTTCAAATAAGAGAAGGCGATCTGAAGTATCACCGGATTTTGACAACCTAAACAATAAAAAGTGTAATAATCTCAAGAAAAAATGAAAAAGAACTGATACAGCAAGATTCCATGAAGTCACCAACTACGAATAAGTTAGATCTTCAGGACTTTATACAAAACATCTTTGGAGAATTAGATGCAATTACAACGCTAACAAACAAAAAAGTAAATGATACTCCATAAGTATCAGGTGAGGACCAGCTAGGAGTGACAAATGCGATAATGGCAATTCACAAAAGTGTTACAATGCTGACTCTAAAAATTGGAAAACTCCAACAAGATAACATGTTGATGCAACAGAAAATTGTTTGGCAAACACAACCAGAAATACCCAAAAAAACAATGGAATCTCAAGATAAATATGATATAGGAACTCTTGGGACAAAAACCTACGCGATGGCGACACAGAGCTCTAAGCTGACAGAAACACCTAACAAGCCAAATGAAAACGATACATCGACAAGGTCAAACACATAAAAAGAAAATAGAAACTATAATTAAGATTAACAATATCTCCGATCCTCAAGAAACAGTAAAATACCTAAGAAAATAAATGGCAACAAAAAACATGGTTGGGGTTTTTAAAAATGTAAGATATCTAAAAAACGGAGCAATTGTTGTTGAACGTTGCGATAAAAGTCAACAAGGAAATCTAAAATCTTCAGTTGAGAGTAACACAGAAATAAGCCTAAAGGAAAGTCAGTGTATGAATCCGATGTTTCTACTCACAGGTATTTTGAAGAGAATGACTAATGCAGTGATTATTGAAAACCTGATAAAATTAAATGACGATGTTGAAAAGCTGCTTCCAGGAGGTAATGTCAAAAACAAAATAACCATTGTTGGAAGAAGGCAGTGTAGAAATCCAGCAAAAGAAAATGTAATCTTGCAAGCAGAACCTAGCATTGCCAAATGGTTTTTAAAGAAGGGCACAGTTAACTTTGATTTGATGAAAGTGTATGTACAAGAACATGTAAATTTGGCGATATGTTTTAACTGCGCTGGTTTTGGACACGTTGGAAAATACTGCAATGAAAAGGCCTGCTGTCACAAATGCTCAGTACACCATGATGGAAGGAATTGTGATGCTTTGGAACTGCAGTGTCCTAAGTGTTCTAAACTCAAGTTAAGCCCAGAAACGTGCAAACACTCAGCAAGAGATACAAATTGTCCGATGTATCAGAGAAGACCGGGACTTTAAAAAAAAAAAAACATTAACTACAATGATGATACTTTTTTATAGATAGAGATCATCGGGACTTAAAGCCGATAAGTCTCAACAATTTGCGAAAGAACAAGCATGAGAACATCATCCCCAATAAAATATGTTATGAAATGGGTATAATTCATCAAAATGTACAGTCATTAGGAAATTCGGTGCACGTAATAAATGAAATGTTAGCTAGCAACACAGAGTGTAAAGTGTTATGTGTAATCGAACACTGGAAGACTCCCTCTGAATTAAAGTGTCTAGGACTTAAAGAGTTCGTCTTGGGATCAGCATTTTGTAGAGAACAAGGGGAACCATGGTGGCAGTGCTGTAGACGTGAGCAAAAACATAAAGTTTATAGCAGGAACCAGACTGAGATCCTTATCTATAAGGAATGTATGTGAATGTGCAGCGGTTGAGTGTAATTTCGAAAACGTACAATTGGTCATAATTTCAATCTACAGGCCACCAGCGGGAAGTGTGGATGATTTTCTGATGTGTCTTGAGAATATTCTCACTGAGGTTGTTTTTGAAAATAAGCTGATTGCTTTGGCTGGAGACTTTAACATAGACTTGCTGAAAAACAGTGAACAAAAACTAACTTTCTGTCCCTCGTATCGTCATATAACATGGTACAAACTATCTTTGAAAGTACGCGAATTACTTATAAAACTACAAGAGGTATAGATAATATATTTGTTAACTTTGAGTACTCAAAATCTTTGGTTTTTAATGCTTTTATATCCGATTATGCTGCTCAAAAGATAGTATTTAAATATTCAAAACAATTCAATATACAAAAACAATATAGAAGATTATTCTCAAAACCAAATATGGAAAATTTTATAACCTGTATCAATGAACAGGACTAGAGAGAAGTATTTGATGTAGAGCGCTCAGAAGTGAACAAGCAATGGAATAATTTTATGAAATGATTTACTAGTCTTTTTGATCATTGTTTGCCATTAAAGTTACAAAACTACGCAGACAGGAGAAAAGCATCTATCCCAAATATGCAGATAGTCAACTGCAAAAATCAACTGGATGTTTTGCTTACATTATCAAGTAATGAGGGTCGGTATAAAGAACTATATTGTTGCGAACTCAGGGTTCAATAATTCCAGTGTAACGATTTAACACGAAAACACTATTTATTTACTCCACAAATACACACGACTACAATTCGACTACTAAATAGCTCACTACTTAACACTTTATAGCCTTCTAATATCGCTTCGTACTTTAGCTTACTTATAGCTCGCTTAAAATAAGACTACTACTCGGGCGCTCTATGCGCCTTTTATATACAATCCTAAAATTACAGAAAAACCTAGAAAGTTCTTTATAAGAATTCTTGAATAATCTCATATAAAAAAAACGGTTGTAAACAACTGCCTTCTAGATTAAGCCAGACGAGCAATAAATCACTCGTGTCAGCCATGACGCAGCGCGGATAGGTCGCGAAGCTCCACCAACCAACACGCTCCCATGCGTTGCCCCGCCTCCCATGCGGCGTTGCTGCGATCGTAACATTGCCCTCCTCCTAAGTCTGTTCGTCCCGAACAGATAGAGTTCCATGGTATCGTGCTAATCGATCCAAATGAACGACCTTCATCTTTGACCTAGGGGTCCGCTGGATCCTATACACCACATCATTAATCTTCTTTATAATTGTATAAGGTCCTTCCCAATTTTAGCTAAGTTTGGGCGACTTCCCCACCTTTCGCCTCGGATTGTATAGCCACACCAAATCACCATCCTGGAAGCCGCGGGAGTTAGCTAGTAAGTCATATCTTGCTTTGGCTCGATCACTGGATATCCGTAGTTTATTCCTGACTTGTTCATGAACATTGTTCAGCCTCTCCTTAAGCTCCTCCACAAAATTCTCAGAGCTGAGCGACTCTTTTTCTGGTGTTCCATACATCAAATCCGCAGGAAGCCTCATTTCCCTCCCGAACATCACTTTCGCCGGAGTATAACCAGTGGCTTCATGCGTAGAGCCTCGATATGCCATCAACATGAGAGGTAGATGTTGGTCCCAATCACGCTGATGATCTGCCACCATTTTAGACAGGTAATGTTCCATGGTCCGATTAAATCTCTCTACCATCCCATCCGACTGTGGATGCAAAGGAGTTGTCCTGGTCTTGCGAATTCCGAGAAGTTCCATGACCTTCTGGAAAACAGCCGATTCAAAATTTCGGCCCTGATCAGAATGAAGTTCGAGAGGAACTCCAAACCTGCAGAACATTTCATTTACTAGCACCTTTGCCACAGTCGTTGCTTCTTGATTAGGCAGGGCGTATGCTTCAGGCCATTTAGTAAAGTAGTCCATGGCGACCAAGATGTATTTATTTCCCGACTCAGTCTGAGGAAACGGTCCCGCGACATCAATTGCTACCCTCTCGAATGGAGCACCTACAGTGTACTGCACCATTCGGCCGCGTGATCTTGTTCGAGGTCCTTTTGTGGCACAACAAACTTCGCACTTGCGGCACCAAGACTCGACGTCTTCATGATAATTCACCCAGTAGAACCGCTCTTTAATTTTGGCCAAGGTTTTATTGACCCCAAAATGACCTCCACTGGTTCCGTCGTGCATTTCCTTTAGTACATCTGATTTTCTGCTATCAGGAACAACCAGTTGACTGACTACGGACTTGCCATCCGGACTCTCCCACGCTCTCTTCAGTAGTCCATTTTCTATTTTAAGAGAGTGCCACTGAGCCCATAGCGCCTTCAGGTTTGGACTTTTACCAGCAACTTCTTGCCACTCTGGTCTCTTGTCGTCAGTCTTTGCCAAGAGTATGGGTCCAATATCTGGATCATTCATTTGTTCGTCTCGAAGCGCTTGTGCGGTCCAGCCATCGTTTATTTCTACCGACGTTCTTCTTACAGAAGCAAATCCCTCACGCTGCTCTGTTCTTTGACAATGCCGACAATCTTCTTTACACGGCCGTCTAGACAATGCATCGGCATTTCCGTGAGACCTCCCTGGTCGATGTTCAATTTGGAAATCGTACTGCTGCAGGCGCTCTATCCATCTGGCTATTTGGCCTTCAGAGTTTTTCATCTGTAATAACCATTTCAAGGCTCCGTGGTCAGTCCTAATCAGGAACCTTTTTCCATATAAGTAGCGATGGTAATGTTCGACTGCTTTAACGATGGCCAACAGCTCCTTTCTAGTGACGCAATAGTTTCTTTCTGGCTTACTTAAAGTCTTACTGTAGTACTCAATGACCTTCTCTTGCCCATTTTGTCTTTGAGAGAGTACTGCACCTAGACCACAGTTACTCGCATCCGTGTCCAAAATAAAGTGTCCGTCTTTTATAGGGTAAGCCAAGATTGGACTAGAACAGAGGGCAGCTTTAAGCCTTGCAAACGCCTGACTGCAATCGTGGTTCCACAAGAAAGGTGTTTTCTTTTCCGTTAATTTATGCAGCGGTTTTGCGATGTCGGCAAATCCCTCTACAAATCTCCTATAGTAAGTACATAGTCCCAAAAAGCTCCTTACTTCGTGTTTGTCTCGGGGAACTGGCCAATCTTTAATGGCAGATATTTTACTTTGGCTAGTTTTAATGCCTTGTTCTGAGATAGTATGCCCCAAGTACTCGACTTGCTTTTGGAACCGGCTGCATTTCTTGTAGTTTAACTTCAGGTGAGCATTCCGTAACTTGTTGAAGATTTCTCTTAAATTCTTCAAATGCTCGTCGAAATCACGTCCCATGACAATTATGTCATCTAAGTATACCAGGCAAGTTTTCCAAGTCAGCCCCCTCAAGACAAGTTCCATTAGTCGCTCGAAAGTTGATGGAGCATTGCACAATCCAAAAGGCATAACAGTGAACTGGTATAGTCCAGAACCAGTAGAAAATGCAGTCTTTTCTTTGTCTTCGGGAGCAATCTTTACTTGCCAGTACCCACTTTTTAAATCTAGAGTGGAAAACCACTTTGATCCCGATAAAGTTGCTAAGGTGTCATCTATACGTGGCAATGGGTAGCTGTCTTTCTTGGTCGCATCATTAAGTTTCCTGTAGTCAACACAGAACCGCGTTGAACCATCTTTCTTCTTAACAAGAACCACAGGCGACGACCATGGACTAGATGATTCTTCTATGACGCCCTCCTTTAACATTTCATTCAGCAAACTGTTAACTTCCTGTTGTTTAGCCAGAGGGACCCTTCGTGGATGTTGTCGTATTGGCTGGGCATCTCCTGTGTTGATCTTATGGACAACTAAATCAGTTTGACTGTCGTTGCTCTTGAAGTTGAACATATCAGATTCATCCATAGCAAATTTTATGGCAGACTGAAGTTGTTCCTTTGACAGGTGACTCCAATGTCGTTTGAAAGCATCAATAACTTCTGGCGAAGCTTGGTTAGAAGATTCAATTTTGGATGTCTCCGCTTCGACACAATTGCATACCCATTGTACAGGCTCATAATTGGCAAGAACTGTTCCTTCTTTGAGCTTGATGGTCTTTTCTCCAATATTGGCAACTCGTACTAGCATAGTCTTCTTCGTGTCGGTCAAAGTTCGGGCTACCATGATTTCAGTCGTCAAATCCAGGTTAGGTTCTATAAGTCCTATGGACCACCCAGGATCATTTTCAGAAGTCACTGTGATAATTTGTTCTGAATTTGGAGGAATTTTCACATCTTCTACCACCAGTAGACGGACACTAGTTTCCACATTTCCATTGGTTAATGCAAACTCCTCATCTCCAAATGTGAGAATATTCCGTTTGTGATCATAGGAGAATCCATGTTTCCTGATGAGATCCATTCCCAAAATAAACTCGTCTTTGATCCTGGCAACCAACACTTTATGCCGAACTTCAAGTCTTTCTCCAATAATGATGGTGACATCGGCTTCTCCGTCTATAGGGCAAGATTCTCCAGTGACTGATTTTAACATAATAGGGTTGGGCAATGGTTGTATGGTATACCCGAAAAGTTTATCTGGCCTTACAATGGTCACATCTGCTCCTGTATCGATGGTAATGTGGATCTGCTGTCCTTTAATGCGTCCGGCCACTGTGAGACTTTTGCCACCCAAATTATTGACTTTAAAGATCCTGGGGGTCTTAGCGGCCCCGGTCAATTGCCCCCTTGCATTGACCGGAATTAGTTTTCCTGGGACCTAGGGCGTTCTTGGTCGCCGCTCGGTCTTCTAAACGACGGCGACGGACTTCTTGCCCTATTACGGCAGTTACTCTTGATGTGACCCAGTCTGCCGCAGTTAAAACATTTTATGCCCCGATTGTCTGTTGATCGAGGAGTTCTTTCTAACAGGGCTTGCATACTGACTGCCATATCTTTCATTGCTTTATGTAAACTGGCCATGGATTCAGCCATAGACGTATTCTCCTCTTCACCGCAAGTTGCCATTCGTACGCGTGGCGATGAATTAGATGACACTCGTGACGCCTCGAATTCCAGGGCCCGAACTAGTGCCTCGCTGATATCCTTGGGCCTTACAAGACGTAAGTGGTATCTCATGTCACTATCGCGAACTCCCTCAATGAACCTTTCGGCGGCAAATTGCATTTGAAAAGATTCAGGGGCCGATGGATATGCCAGGTGAATGAGTCTGTCTATGTCCGCCTCAAATTCTTGTAAGGATTCACCTGACTTTTGCTGTCTCATCCTCAGCTGGGCCTGGAACACGGTTTCTTTGTGCTCATTTCCAAATCGTAGTTGCAGAGTGTGTACTAAAGCCGCATAATTACTTTGATCCGCTGCCGACAGAGATTGGAGTAACTCAGCCGCTTTTCCACGAAGTGCTACGACTAATGATGTAGCTTTCTGGGGCTCGGACCAGCCATTAGCTTTTGCAGCTGCTTCAAATTGGGTTTTATAAATTTCCCACGCCGTAGTACCGTCATAATCGGGAGGCTTAATTTTAGCGTTGGCTGTGCTAAAACTCTCTGTAGACACGGTGTCGTCCTCAAGTTGTTCCCGGAATTTCTTTTCTAGTTCGAGAACCCTCTGGTTGACAGCTTCGAGTCCTTCGTTAACGCCGTTAATGGATTCGTTAACGCTGTTAACGGATTCGTTAACTGATTGCATTATTCTTTCTTCCAATTGTTGCTCCCTAGCTGCGAGATGGGTCACTATTTCTTCTTTGAACCGTGTCTGTTCTTCCTTTTGTTCTAGATAACGTCGCTCCTGCACTTGATCACGTTTTTCCTGCTCTTCCTTCTGTTCTAGATAACGTTTTTCCTGCTCTTCTTTTTGTTCTAGATAACGTTTTTCCTGCTCTTCTTTTTGTTCCTTATAACGTTTTTCTTGCTCTTCTTTTTGTTCCTTATAACGTTTTTCCTGTTCTTGATAACGCCGCTCCTGTACTTGATCACGTTTTTCCTGTTCTTCCCTCTGTTGTTGCATAAGGGACAGCAGGGCGGCAAGTTGATCCTCCATGGCTTGATGCTGGCTTCTGGTCACTGGCATAAACACGTAATGTCCGGCAATGAAGCACTCACTTACAGTTCAGCAATATTAGTTCTCAAATTCCCACTGGAATCGCACTTCTGACACCAATTGTTGCGAACTCAGGGTTCAATAATTCCAGTGTAACGATTTAACACGAAAACACTATTTATTTACTCCACAAATACACACGACTACAATTCGACTACTAAATAGCTCACTACTTAACACTTTATAGCCTTCTAATATCGCTTCGTACTTTAGCTTACTTATAGCTCGCTTAAAATAAGACTACTACTCGGGCGCTCTATGCGCCTTTTATATACAATCCTAAAATTACAGAAAAACCTAGAAAGTTCTTTATAAGAATTCTTGAATAATCTCATATAAAAAAAACGGTTGTAAACAACTGCCTTCTAGATTAAGCCAGACGAGCAATAAATCACTCGTGTCAGCCATGACGCAGCGCGGATAGGTCGCGAAGCTCCACCAACCAACACGCTCCCATGCGTTGCCCCGCCTCCCATGCGGCGTTGCTGCGATCGTAACAATATAAACAGGTAAAAAAAGAATATGATCACCTTCTGGAAGCATCACGATCAGAAAAATAGACTAAAACATTCTGATAATAAGATGAAATGCGTGTGGTTAATATGTTATGAAATTCTAGGAAAAAATTGTAAAAACTCGGATATCGGAATAAATGGTAAAGCTGAGGAAATTTCCAACCAATATAATGATTATTTGATATCAATTGTTCCAGTTATCCTCAAGAACTTAGAGAATAGGGCTTTTAAGTGTAACATTCCTATAAATGGTGTATCAATGTTTCTTACACCTGTGTCGGCCAATGAAGTAAAAGAATATGCAATTAAATTAAAGAATAAACATAGTAGTGGATTTGATGAAATACCCACTAGTGTTATAACGATAGTTAAGACGATAGTTCCCTACATTGGTGATGTGTTAAGCTTTGTGATAAGCAACTTCTTTAAGTTTGGAATATTCCCGGAAAGGTTAAAGATTGCGTTAATAAAACCATTGTTTAAAAAAGGTGACCAAGGAAAACTAGAAAATTATACACCTATAAGTTTTCTGTCTGGTTTTTCAAAGATATTTGAGCTAGCATTATGCGACAGATTAATATCATTTTTTAGAAAGTATGACTTGCTTCACTGTCATCAGCATGGGTATATAAGTGGCAAACCAACAGGTACAGCAGTTTTTAATTTTACCAGGGCTTTGTTGGAACATCTAGAAAAAGATGGACTTGCACTTCGAATATTCTTAGATCTATCCAGAGCATACGATTGTATTGATAGAGAGTTGCTTATCAGAACGATGGAATGTTATGGTGTGAGAAAATTCATTCAAGTTGATTAGGTCATATCTTTCAAATTGTAAGCAAATGGTAAAAGTTTCCAAAAATGGTTGTACACATCTGTCAGAGATGAAAGAAAATACATTGGGAGTTGCACAGGGTAGCATAGTAGGTCCAATTTTATTTATAATTTTTGTTAATGATTTGTACAGTATTGTGTCTACGGGTAAAGCAAGCATAGTAAGCTATGCTGATGACAGAAATTTAATTATTGGAGGGGAAAGTATAAATAGTATAATAGATGCTGGTAGGGAACTTTTTGTAAAGGCGGATGAATGGTTTGCTGAGAATAAGCTTATTTTAAATAGAAACAAAACAAACATAATCTTATTTTACACCAGAAACAACAGTGTTGATAAGCCACACAGTCTTGTTATTCTCGAGGATGATATTGAGATTGCTGAGAAGACAAGATTTTTGGGATTAAAAATAGATGAATTTTTGGATTGATCTGGTCATATAAGTGAACTGACGAATAAGCTGAATGCAGTGTGTTATGGTATTAGGGTAGTAAACCGATATATGAACAAGCAATCTTTGTGGATCATGTATTTTGCAAATTTTGAGGCACTGATTAGATATTGTTACGATTCGCAGCAACGCCGCATGGGAGGCGGGCCAACGCATGGGAGCGTTTTGGTTGGTGGAGCTTCGCGACCTATCCGCGCTGCGTCATGGCTGACACGAGTGATTTATTGCTCGGCTGGTTTAAACTAGAAGGCAGTTGTTTACAACCGTTTTTTTTATGTGAGATTATTCAAGAATTCTTATAAAGAACTTTCTAGGTTTTTCTGTAATTTTATGATTGTATATAAAGGCGCATAGAGCGGCGGTTAAAGATAGTCTTATTTTAAGCGAGCTATAAGTAAGTTGAAGTACGAAACGATATTAGAAGGCTATAAAGAGTTAAAGTAGCGAGTTATTTAGTAGTCGTGTGTATTTGTGGAATAAATAAATAGTGTTTTCGTGTTAAATCGTTACACTGGAATTATTGAACCCCGAGTTCGCAACAATTGGTGTCAGAAGTGCGATTCCAGTGGGAATTTGAGGACTAATATTGCTGAACTGTAAGTGAGTGCTTCATTGCCGCACATTACGTGTTTATGCCAGTGACCAGAAGCCAGCATCAAGCGATGGAAGATCATGCCGCCCTGCTGTCCCTCATGCAACAACAGAGGGAAGAGCTGGAAAAACGTGATCAAATACAGGAGCCGGCGCTATGTAGAACAAAAAGAAGAGCAGGAAAAATATTATAAGGAACAAAAAGAGGAACAAGAAAGACGTGATCGAGTACAGGAGCGACGTTATCAACAACAGAGGGAAGAGCAGGAAAGGCGTTATCTAGAACAAAAGGAAGAGCAGGAAAAACGTGATCAAGCGCAGGAGCAACGTCATCAACAATTCAAAGAAGAATTAATGAACCATCTCGCAGCTAGGGAGCAACAATTGGAAGAAAGAATAATGCAATCCGTTAACGAATCCGTTAACGAATCCATTAACGGCGTCAACAAGGGACTCGAAGCTGTCAATCAGAGGGTTCTCGAGCTAGAAAAGAAATTCCGGGAACAACTTGAGGACGACAACGTGTCTACAGAGAGTTTTAGCACAGCCAACGCTAAAATTAAGCCTCCCGATTATGACGGTACTACTGCATGGGAAATTTATAAAACTCAGTTTGAGGCAGCTGCAAAAGCTAATGGTTGGTCCGAGCCCCAGAAAGCTACATCATTAGTGGTAGCACTTCGTGGAAAAGCGGCTGAGTTACTCCAATCTCTGTCGGCAGCGGATCAAAGTAATTATGCGGCTTTAGTACACACTCTGCAACTACGATTTGGAAATGAGCACAAAGAAACCGTGTTCCAGGCCCAGCTGAGGATGAGACAGCAGAAGTCAGGTGAATCCTTACAAGAATTTGAGGCGGACATAGACAGACTCATTCACCTGGCATATCCATCGGCCCCTGAATCTTTTTAAATGCAATTTGCCGCCGAAAGGTTCATTGAGGGAGTTCGCGATAGTGACATGAGATACCACTTACGTCTAGTAAGGCCCAAGGATATCAGCGAGGCACTAGTTCGGGCCCTGGAATTCGAGGCGTCGCGAGTGTCATCTAGTTCATCTCCACGTGTAAGAATGGCAACTTGCAATGACGAGGAGGATACGTCAAGGACTGAATCCATGGCCAGTTTACATAAAACGATTAAGGATATGGCAGTCAATATACAAGCCCTGTTGGGAAGGACGCCTCGATCAACAGACAATCGGGGCATAAAATGTTTTAACTGCGGCACACTGGGTCACATCAAGAGTAACTGCCGTAATAGGGCAAGAAGTCCGTCGCCGTCGTTTAGAAGACCGAGCGGCGACCAAGAACGCCCTAGGTCCCAGGAAAACTAATTCCGGTCAATGCAAGGGGGCAATTGACCGGGCCCGTTAAGACCCCCAGGATCTTTAAAGTCAATAGTTTGGGTGGCAAAAGTCTTATAGTGGCCGGACGCATTAAGGGACAGAAAATCCAGATTACCATCGATACAGGAGCAAATGTGACCATTGTAAGGCCAGATAAACTTGTCGGATATACCATACAACCATTGCCCAATCCTATTATGTTAAAATCAGTCACTGGAGAGTCTTGCCCTATAGACGGAGAAGCCGATGTCACCATCATTATTGGAGAAAGACTCGAAGTTCGGCATAAAGTGTTGGTTGCCAGGATCAAAGACGAGTTTATTTTGGGAATGGATCTCATCAGGAAACATGGATTCTCCTATGATCACAAACGGAATATTCTCACATTTGGAGATGAGGAGTTTGCATTGACCAATGGAAATGTGGAAACTAGTGTTCGTCTACTGGTGGTAGAAGATGTGAAAATTCCTCCAAATTCAGAACAAATTATCACAGTGACTTCTGAAAATGATCCTGGGTGGTCCATAGGACTTATAGAACCTAACCTGGATTTGACGAATGAAATCATGGTAGCACGAACTTTGACCGACACGAAGAAGACTATGCCAGTACGAGTTGCAAATATTGGAGAAAAGACCATCAAGCTCAAAGAAGGAACAGTTCTTGCCAATTATGAGCCTGTGCAATGGGTATGCAATTGTGTCGAAGCAGAGACATCCAAAGTTAAATCTTCTAACCAAGCTTCCCCAGAGGTTATTGATGCTTTCAAACGACATTGGAGTCATCTGTCAAGGGAACAACTTCAATCTGCCATAAAATTTGCTATGGATGAATCTGATATGTTCAACTTCAAGAGCAACGACAGTCAAACTGATTTAGTTGTCCATAAGATCAACACAGGAGATGCCCAGCCAATACGACAACACCCACGAAGGGTCCCTCTGGCTAAACAACAAGAAGTTAACAGTTTGCTGAATGAAATGTTAAAGGAGGGCGTCATAGAAGAATCATCTAGTCCATGGTCGTCGCCTGTGGTTCTTGTTAAGAAGAAAGATGGTTCAACGCGGTTCTGTGTTGACTACAGGAAACTCAATGACGTGACCAAGAAGGACAGCTACCCATTGCCACGTATAGACGACACCTTGGCAACTTTATCGGGATCAAAGTGGTTTTCCACTCTAGATTTAAAAAGTGGGTATTGGCAAGTAAAGATTGCTCCCGAAGACAAAGAGAAGACTGCATTTTCTACTGGTTCTGGGCTATACCAGTTCACTGTTATGCCTTTTGGATTGTGCAATGCTCCATCAACTTTCGAGCGACTAATGGAACTCGTTTTGAGGGGGCTGACTTGGAAAACTTGCCTGGTATACTTGGATGACATAATTGTCATGGGACGTAATTTTGACGAGCATTTGAAGAATTTAAGAGAAATCTTCAGCAAGTTACGGAATGCTCACCTGAAGTTAAACTACAAGAAATGCAGCCTATTCCAAAAGCAAGTCGAGTACTTGGGGCATACCATCTCGGAACAAGGCATTAAAACTAGCCAAAGTAAAATATCTGCCATTAAAGATTGGCCAGTTCCCCGAGACAAACACGAAGGGGGACTATGTACTTACTACAGGAGATTTGTAGAGGGATTCGCCGACATCGCAAAACCGCTGCACAAATTAACAGAAAAGAAAACACCGTTCTTGTGGAACCATGATTGCAGTCAGGCGTTTGCAAGGCTTAAAGCTGCCCTCTGTTCTAGTCCAATCTTGGCTTACCCTATAAAGGACGGACTGTTTATTCTGGACACGGATGCAAGTAACTGTGGTCTAGGTGCAGTACTCTCTCAAAGACAAAACGGGCAAGAGAAGGTCATTGAGTACTACAGTAAGACTTTAAGTAAGCCAGAAAGAAACTATTGCGTCACTAGAAAGGAGCTGTTGGCCATCGTTAAAGCAGTCGAACATTACCATCGCTACTTATATGGAAAAAGGTTCCTGATTAGAACTGACCATGGAGCCTTGAAATGGTTATTACAGATGAAAAACTCTGAAGGTCAAATAGCCAGATGGATAGAGCGCCTGCAGCAGTACGATTTCCAAATTGAACATCGACCAGGAAGGTCTCACGGAAATGCCGATGCATTGTCTAGACGGCCATGTAAAGAAGATTGTCGGCATTGTCAAAGAACTGAGCAGCGTGAGGGACTTCCTTCTGTACGGAGAACGTCGGTGGAAATAAACGATGGCTGGACCACACAGACCCTTCGAGAAGAACAAATGAATGATCCAGATATTGGACCCATCCTCTCTGCAAAGACAGACGACAAGAGACCAGAATGGCAAGAAATTGCTGGTAAAAGTCCAAACCTGAAGGCGCTATGGGTCCAGTGGCACTCTCTTAAAATAGAAAATGGATTACTGAAGAGAGCGTGGGAGAGTCCGGATGGCAAGACCGTAGTCAGTCAGTTGGTTGTTCCTGGTAGCAGAAAATCAGATGTACTACAGGAAATGCACAACGGAACAAGCGGAGGCCATTTTGGGGTCAATAAAACATTGGCAAAAATTAAAGAGCGGTATTACTGGGTGAATTATCATGAAGACGTCGAATCTTGGTGCCGCAAGTGTGAAGTTTGTTGTGCCACAAAAGGACCTCGAACAAGATCACGGGGCCGAATGGTGCAGTACACTGTTGGTGCTCCATTCGAAAGGGTAGCAATTGATGTCGCGGGACTGTTTCCTCAGACTGCAGTCGGGCAATAAATACATCTTGGTCGCCATGGATTACTTCACTAAATGGCCTGAAGCATACGCCCTGCCTAATCAAGAAGCAACGACTGTGGCAACGGTGCTAGTAAATGAAATGTTCTGCAGATTTGGAGTCCCTCTCGAACTTCATTCTGATCAGGGCCGAAATTTTGAATCGGCTGTTTTCCAGAAGGTCATGGAACTTCTCGGAATTCGCAAGACCAGGACAACTCCTTTGCATCCACAGTCGGATGGGATGGTAGAGAGATTTAATCGGACCATGGAACATTACCTGTCTAAAATGGTGGCAGATCATAAGCGTGATTGGGACCAACATCTACCTCTCATGTTGATGGCATATCGAGGCTCTACGCATGAAGCCACTGGCTATACTCCGGCGAAAGTGATGTTCGGAAGGGAAATGAGGCTTCCTGCGGATTTGATGTATGGAACACCAGAAAAAGACTCGCTCAACTCTGAGAACTTTGTGGAAGAGCTCAAGGAGAGGCTGGACAATGTTCATGAACAAGTCAGGAATAAACTGCGGATATCCAGTGATCGAGCCAAAGCAAGATATGACTTACTAGCTAACTCCCGCGGCTTCCAGGATGGTGATTTGGTGTGGCTATACAATCCGAGGCGAAAGGTGGGGAAGTCGCGCAAACTTAGCCAAAATTGGGAAGCACCTTATACAATTATAAAGAAGATTAATGATGTGGTGTATAGGATCCAGCGGACCCCTAGGTCAAAGATGAAGGTCGTTCATTTGGATCGATTAGCACGATACCATGGAACTCTATCTGTTCGACGACTCTATCGGACGAACAGCCTTAGGAGGAGGGCAATGTTACGATTCGCAGCAACGCCGCATGGGAGGCGGGCCAACGCATGGGAGCGTTTTGGTTGGTGGAGCTTCGCGACCTATCCGCGCTGCGTCATGGCTGACACGAGTGATTTATTGCTCGGCTGGTTTAATCTAGAAGGCAGTTGTTTACAACCGTTTTTTTTATGTGAGATTATTCAAGAATTCTTATAAAGAACTTTCTAGGTGTTTCTGTAATTTTATGATTGTATATAAAGGCGCATAGAGCGGCGGTTAAAGATAGTCTTATTTTAAGCGAGCTATAAGTAAGTTAAAGTACGAAACGATATTAGAAGGCTATAAAGAGTTAAAGTAGCGAGTTATTTAGTAGTCGTGTGTATTTGTGGAATAAATAAATAGTGTTTTCGTGTTAAATCGTTACACTGGAATTATTGAACCCCGAGTTCGCAACAATATGGTGTAATATTTTGGGGTGGCAATAGTGGCATGCAAAAACTATTTGATGTACGAAAACGGGTTGTTCAGTATGTAAGGGGAATGCAATTTAGGGAGAGTTGCAGGAGAGTTTTTAATTCTGAAAGCATCATCACAGTGTTTGGCCTGTTTATGAACATACATTGACAAAGCTTTAATGTTCTTTTTTAAAAATAGGAAGTTCTTTGACCTTCAAACTTATCACAATTATAACACAAGAACTCTAAATGTGAACTACCCTAGACATCGATTGACTCTGACCGAAAAAAGTGCATATTACATGTGTCTGAAACTATTTAATCAGCTCCCAGATAATGTAAAACGTATCCCAAGCTTTGTAAAATTTAAACAGAATGTGAAGGAACTTGTAATCAATTTAGAACGTTACTCCGTTAACAATTTCTTTAGATAATAAGTAGTAAATTTAGGTAAAAGATTGTAAATTCTTTTAGTTGAAATCTTGCTGAAAGCTATAACTACTCTAATATTGTTCAACTATATTGTATTGTAATCTTTGTTGATTGTAACACTATTTCCTTTGGGCTGGCGATTTATTTTCTAAATCCTGATATGAAATAAAGTTTAATATTATTATTATTATTATTATTATTATAATGGCCAGCACAGTCACTCGATCTTACCCCAGTGGACTTTTTTCTCTGGGGATATCTCAAGAGCTAAGTTTACATTACAAAACCTGATTCAATTGAAGACCTCAAAGAGAGAATAAGGAATGTTAGCCTTGGTATATCGATAGACACAATTGCAAATGTTAGAGATTAATTCACACATCGACTTTACCATTGCCAGTATTGCCAATCCACTAAAGGAGAAAATTTTGAACATTTAATAAAATAGAACTCTAAAGTTTTAAAATATCCGGGTAAGCTTTGCTACATGATAATTACAATTGGATAATGTGGAGTCATTTTACATACAATAATATAATTTTGTATATCCTTAAAAAAAAAAACAACAAACTCATGAGATACTTAATTGGTGATTGGTCATTTGAAAGCAATTGAAACAAATGATCTGCACATTGAAAGTTGACTAGATCATGAAGTGACCTTCAAAATAGGGTATCACATGACCAGGGAAAATAATTGAAAACATTTTTACGTCAAAAGATGGGCAAATTGACCTTATTTAAGCATCCAAATTTTGTGACTACCTCTAAAGGTTCAAAAAATAAAAGGCAAGTCTCATTATTTTGGCTGTTATTTGAAAACAAATTAATGAAAAGATTTGCAAATTGGAGGATGCCTAGAGCATAACCGAACCTTCCAAAAAAGGTATCACTTGACCATTCATTCTATTAGAAAAAATAAATGAACATGGCATCATTCTATATAAATAACGATAAATATCAAGATATATATTGTTGATATATATCCTTCAAACCCTGCAAAACATTTAGAATTAATAGCTGTGCTTGGTAATTGTAACATTGCGAAGATATTTTGATGGTAGAGCTTTGAACATTTTTGAGTGAAAACTTTTCACAAATATGTTTGACATATTTTTCCTTTTGACAATAAATAATCAGGTAAAAGGTACCAAAATTTATTTGAGACCCAAGTTGAGACCTGCCTTTGATTCCTTCACTTTCCCTAATAGACTGGGAGCAAGCGACCATTTAGTGTTAGTCATTTTAGAAAAACTGAAAATGTTCTCCTCTGCTTAATTTGGTATCACTAATAAGGAAATGGATCTCCAGCTGGCGCACTTCCGAGGGGTGTAGCTGGGGCAGCCTCTTTGACACGTCAAAAAATAATTAAAAAAAAACTAATATTACAAAAGCTCAAACTTTGTTGACATGTTTATTATGTTGTAAACAAATAGAAAAACGTATCCAGCTGACTTGAGAGTGGTGGATTATGCCCCAGCTGGTCATGTGAACAAGTGAAAAATATGCATTTAGTGAACTGAAACCAGAAAAGCTGAAATTTTGTAAACTAGCAGTTAACATAATAAATATTCAGCTTTACAAAAAATATTCAGCTTTACAGTTAGTGGGGAAAAAGTGTCTAGTTGCTGTCATCAAAGAGACAACGCTCTCCGCGCGGTAAACTTACCCTAATCTTTGATTTTATCAGCTAGATACTTGGATTCACTCTGATTGATCCACGCATTCTCAAGTTACAGGGAGTCAAAGTTGAGAAATGGGAAAAAAGTTGTGACCCCCCCCCTTTGGACTATTTCAAAATAATTTCGGAATTTTTTTTTTGCATATTGCAGGAGGTGAAAGAGGACATCAAGAAGAGGACACAAAACAGTTGGATTCACTCCGATTGGTCCAGGCGTTCTCAAGTTACAAGGGGTCAAAGTTGAGAAATGTGAAGAAAGTCTTAATACCCCCCCCCCCCTCCCCTTTGGGACATTTTCAAAAAAACATAAAAAAATTTTTTTTTGCTCTTTTTGATCAGAATGGCTCATTTGCAATCCCCTACGAAGGTAACAAACTCAATTCGAATGAAATTACCCTCTGAAGAGGTTTTTTAAAAATACTCCAAAAACGCGATTCTAAAAGTGCCTAAAGGGTCTATCTCTGAAAATATTGCACCTACGGAACTTCCGATGTGGTGGCAGGTGAAAGAGGGCATCAAGAAAAGGACAAAACAGTAGGATTCACGCTAGTCGATCCAGGCATTGTCAAGTTACAGGCGGTCAAAGTTGAGAAATGTGAAAAAAGTTGTAAAACCCCCCCCTTTGAACATTTTCAAAAAAATTTCAGAATTTTTTTTTTCTGTTTTTAATCGGAATGTGACGCTTGCAATCTCCTAAGAACGTAATAATAATAATAATAATAATATATTTATTGCCAACAAGATTAACATCGTTAACATAGCAACGTCTGACAGAGAGAAGGGAAGAGAGAAGAGGGGAGAGAGAAGAGAAGAGAAACGTAACAAACTCAATTCGAATAAAATTTCACCAAACACATGTTTTTGTCTTGTTCACGTGACCAGCTGGGGCATAATCCCCCACTCTCAAGTCAGCTGGATACGTTTTTCTATTTGTTTGCAACATAATAAACATGTCAACAAAGTTTGAGCTTTTGTAATATTAGTAATAATAATAAATTCTTTATTGCCAACAAGATCACAAAATATGACACAGCAACGTCAAACAAGAGTAGCATTATAGCTTACTAAAATTAATTACTCAAAATAAAGATTAAATTGAAATGAATAAATAGTTTTCTCAAGCAAAAGAGCCTTGACACGTTGTTTGAAAACCGTATCATTTTGAAGACGCTGCAAATCAGCGGGTAACAAATTGTATGCTTTAATGGCTCTATATGAGGGCCCTCTCTCGAAAAAAGTAGTTTGGTGACGAGGAATGTTTAACATTTCCCTATTTCTTGTTAGAATTGACATATTTTGAGAGTACCCGTCAGCGTTCCTTCTGAATAATGCACTGTTTTTTCTGACAAACATTACCAATGACATAAAGAATATTGAAGGGACGGTAAGTATTCCCATTTTAGAAAAATAAGGGCGACATGAATCCGTCGATCTCAGACCAAAAATACACCGAACAATTCTTTTTTGAGCTCTAAAGATATTCATTGGGGTGCGTCCCGATCCCCAAAATAGTATACTGTAACTTATGATTGCCTGAATGTTGGAGAAATAGAATAACCTAATAGTGTCCACAGTGAACTGATCTCTAAGCCATCTGATCAACCCACAATAGCTATTCAACCCAGACTCCAACATGCGGATGTGAGTTACCCAGCTCAGACAAGAGTCCACATAGACCCCTAGAAACTTTACATCGTTCTGCACAGGCAGAGATCTACCACTTAGTTTTTTCTTATTATTTTTTTACCTGTTGAAGAGGCTGCCGCAGCTATGCCCCCGGAAGTGTGCCAGCTGGAGATCCATTCCCTTATTAGTGATACCAAATTAAACAGAGGAGAATTTTTTCAGCTTTTCTAAAATGACTAACACTAAACGGTCGCTGGCTCCCAGTCTATAACCTCCATTTTAAATGTGATAAACAAAGCAAGAAAAAAGTTGTAAAATTAAGACTTTAATACTCTATGATAATTGATAACCAGCTGTGTTAGTCATAAGTATGTAGGTACTTGAATCTAAAATTAGTTATTATAATATCTCTTTCTACATTTCCTACATTCTATCTTGTGATATTTGGGAAATAAATACTGTCTACTGTCTGCATCATACAACCAATTTACTCATACAACTATTCCATATTAAACTTTAGATTAAAAAAGCTTGACTTGGATTGAAAAGGTCATAAAAAGCTATGATATAAACAGAGATGTTCTAAATTTATTAGATAGTCAATTTGTCTTTTGGTCTAATATGTACTACACATAATAATTGTTAAGTAAGTATTAGAGATGCAATTTGATACATTGAACAAATATTTAGTTCATTGAGGTATAAGTATATGTAATGACTGTGGATCAAACTATTTTGTGCAGGCAGGCAGAACAAATAAATGTACATATAAAGAAACATAATCAAAGCAAAAAGTATTTTGAATGCTTCATCAATAAACACCCAGCTAAAATTATGACTAAAATATTTTGCTCAATCACAATGCAACTAAACGAAAACCACGGTATTGTAAAAGTACTGTACCATCGAACACTATTACTTACTTTCAAAGGCAGCTTGTAACAAAGGTTTCAACATAATTAATAAATGAGTTACACTGTATAAAACATAGAAAAACAAGCTCCTAGCTACTCTACTTCAATGAACCCTTTAGTAACTGATGACCAACTTACCGTAAACTCCCCAGATACTGGATCAAATCCAACATGCACAGTATGCTCAAAGTTTGTGGGATAAGAAATATTTGGCTTATCTGATGATTTAAGCAGAATTGAAGTCTTTTTATTTTTGGTACTTTTCTTCTTCCTGTCCACATCATCAGGCTCTTTGGGCAATGGCCTATCTACAGTGATGGTATTTACAAATTCTGTGCCCCTGTTGGAGGTTAACCGAACAGGGGGTGCTGGAGGTTTCTCTTCATCAGAAGACATCTTTCAGCTAATAAAAAAAAAAATATTAAGTGGCATGGAACACTGAAAATAAAGGCGGATAGATGTTTTTTGTATGGGCGGACGCCCCAACCTTTCTGCAAAAAGTTCTATACCTTCCTTTATTAAAATGCATTTACTGACTTACTGAAAAACGACAGGTTTAAAAACACTGGAATCTGGAGTCGGTTCCTTTCTTGGAAGCGTCAACGAAAGCTAGAAGGTAAACATTTAGGATGGAAAAATGAGTAAATAAACAATTAAACCGAAAAAAAATCATTCAGTATTCTGTTGGAGAATCCACTGAACTAGCAAACTACTAGCACTAGCCCCTAGTAGGCTTAATATTCCTTTCTTGACTATGCTATGACTACTGACAATGACAATACCAAGGCTAGCCCATGTCATGCCAATCCCAATCATGCAATAAAATATGGGATATTCAATGGAAAAAGTCATCTAGAGGGCTGTGAAATGTCAAAAGAAAAGGATGAAGGAACAAAAGTCCATTTACTTTGATTATGTCATCCTTTTCTGTCAAAAGTTCATAGCCCTCTAGATGACGTTCTCTAATGAACCTACCCATAATAACGTTTTCGGGTGGTCGCTCTAGCCTCTAGATCACAATGAGAGTAGCTATTTCCGTCCCTTGTTCTCCTAAAAAGAATTAATCTATAGTATATAATACGAATACTTTCAGCTCAGTCAGCTCTAGAACAACCATCCGAAAAACTATTAAATAAACAAGGAAAATTGACGAATTTACTCATGGAGCCGTGGAGGTAGTTTAGGAAGCAATGCTTATCCAATTTTTCTAAAATTTATCATTCCAGAACACGTCTTTTAACATAAGTGGCCCTCCGGGCAATATGGAATATGGCGGACGAACCTAATAAAATATCAGACAAAACCTATAACTTGACCAGGATGACCTTGATCGTCATGTTTTATGTTTGAATTGAGATATATTTAACTATAATCTCCTAAAGCTTCTAATTGGCTTAAAATTCATTCACTGATGTTTGTTACCCTTGTTGGTGTCGCTCAATGACCCCCCATCAGCCGTCGCTAATAATCCGTCATCGCGTGGGGGCGGCTGCTGGTGAGGCGGTGTTGCCGGCGCCGCCGGTACTTCTGGGATTCGACTACATGGATATTTTAAGTCCAAACATGTCCAACGTATAAGCGTGTTCCAAATCTCTTTTACCACACTGCAAGGGGGACCCAATTCTTAGGTCTTAGGTCGCTAATGGCGCTAAAGGGGGCAAAGCGCAGATAATTAATCCGTGTCGTTTCATCTTTGTAGAGAAAAACACTTACATGGTATTGCCAAATTGATATAACTAATAAATGCTAATTTAAATGAAATACAAATTAGTATTTTTGGGGTGATGCCAGCCAATGTTTTATTGTTTAAGACAAAACCTGCAAGGCGCCTTAAAAAAACCAATTGAATATTAATTAATTAAAATAAAAACATAAAAGGCAATTTTCAATTTTCTCAGAATTCTGAAATAAAATAGCGGCGGACGTGAAATTATCGCGATAAATTTAGTGTTAGCCAGAAACGTGCTTGACGAGTACACGATATCTGATTAAAAAGGGAAAAAAAGCGAAACAAAAGGAAAACAAAAAAAAACTAAACCACTCAATGTAGAAGGGAACAGAATTCTGCCAGGTCGCTGGGATTCCCGATATTATGATTAGCAAAAAACTATTATAATATACTACAACGTTTCAACTTCTACAGCTACTCTACAAATACTTTTAGATTTTGCGAAAATTAGAACGGCGGAGCCCAGGATTTTTTCTCGCGTCGAAATTCGATTATTCGTCTTCCCGGTTAGATTGTCGTTTTTAGTCGTGAACTCTCTCGAGTTCAAGAACCGTTCCTCCCTTTAGGTCGTAATTCTCACGAGTTCCCGACGAATTTCCTCGGAATCACAACTCGGTTCTTTTTATACCCAAAAGGGTACTGCAGAACCAGAAAAATTGATACTCGCCAGTGGCCACTATATGGAGCTTCAGACGGCGCGGACATAAATTTAGAATATAAACTTTTCTGAAAAATCTGTTGGGAAAGATTGAAAATGTAATCATTAGACAGAGTACAAAATGCTCTTTAAAATGACACCTCACATCACATAGCTTAATTGACAATTGAAGTTTTTCTTCAAATTGACCGTTAATTTCCTGGCCCAGTCATCAAAGGATGGAAAATTAAAAACTCTATCTGATGGGAGGATAAGATTTTAATTTTCATTGACGATATTCGCGAAATCACTTTAATTACCAAACTATTGCTGGGATCACGTACAGGTCTGAAATTCTTTCAAGTTGCCGGTTAAAGAATAAGGGCATATCGGCTTTCACTACAATTGTAGGGTTTCATGTTTTATGACTGGAATTCCCAAGAAAAGTAGAAAGTGCCTGTCCAAAAACTAACAAAAGAAATGCTCTTCGATAAAAATTAAAAATATTGCAATCAGATGTGCATTTAGGGCCTCATGGGACTGGTTTATTCAGAAAACCAAATAATACATTATATTAGTAACGTCAGTCGGTCGAAAAATTGAAACTCCCCTTCCCTTGCCACGTCCGCCTGGCCGCCGGCGGTGCACCTCCAAACCGGTTTTGGCAATGTTTTGGAAGTGCATCGCTCGTGATTGAGCGGTATACAAGTCCCTCGTAACTACTCGAGAAAATTGCCGGGTGCAGGTGCGCGCGGCACGCTTTAGTTTAGGAAATATCAAAAGTGCCGACACGAACTGACGATACTGATATAATGTATTATTCTTTATACTGTGTTATTATTCTTTATACTGTGCTGAAAAGCTTCGAAAAGTGGCTTACAGAGTTGCCAAATGTCCACACATGAACTAATGTAAATAGAAAGTTTAGTTTGCAGGTTTACACTGTTTGGACAACGTTGGCAATATCCCATTCGATACTCGATTTCCGACTCTGCCACTGCTTGGTTAGGACACATGGAACTTCAAATGCTTCAGTTTGCATTTGATGCTTTTCAAGGAGCGAAATTTACCTAATAAATGGATGTGTTGAGTGATATGCCATAACCGGTGAGTGCAATTAGTTATTTCATTTAATGCACCTACACACACATTATGTTTAAAACTTTATGACAGCCAGCGCTGCTCTGGGATACAAACTCTTGGACACAATCAACTAGTATATGCCAAAGTTGTCGCTTTTAGGCAAAAGCTCTAGGGCCGAATTTGTAGTTTTGTAGCTGAATTACTGAAGAAAATCCTAAAACTCTGAAACATCAAAACAAGTTTAACAACTATGCGACTCAAACTCCTGTTGGTTGCCGTTCTTACTATTTTTTATACTGTGACTTTTCATAGAGATTATAAATTATATAACGACTATGATTATGTTAATAAAATGCCAATAATAACAGAAAAAATATTGTTTGTATTGTTTGAATGAAGATATATTATCCTAAAAAACAAACGACATTAAATAGTCATGATTATTTATTATCCACTATGTCCGTATAAACACGGAAAATTGGATACGTTTGACAACACTGTTTGAATGCTCCTCAAAGCAGTTTGAGTGATTCATGACGCAATGTCATCGTCAGAACACATTATTGACCATTCTAGAACTTTGACTAAAGGTAATCTGATAATAGGAAAAAGAGAGAATGGTTAATACAACGCGGACGTCTGTTACCATTTGGCACCAAAGTTTCTAGTGTCAAAGACCTAATGGCGTATCATTCGTGTAGAAAATAATTTTGAAAATCTAGAATTATTTGTAAAATTACCCAGACGGGAAGGTGACGTCATTTTGATGTAACTTTTATATTTTATAATACCATAGATGTCATGAGATGACGTCGAAACAACGTTATAATGACGGGCGTAAGTCACAGACCGATGACGTCCAGGACGCTTATTCTATAGGAAAGAGTGAAAGTGAAAGAACTTTGACATTGCTGGACAATGGAATTCGTCAACAGAATTTTTTGACCAATCAAGGTTGTCAAAATTCTCACTTTCACTTTCACTCTTCCCTATAGAATAAGCGTCCAGTTTGAAAGAAGATATGTTTAGCTATTTCCTAAAAAACAAACGACATTGTTTGACTACACTGTTTGTATGCCCCTCAAAGCAGTTTGTCAAAATCTTGTTCTGGAATGTTTTTTAATCGGAAGTTTGCATTGTTTGGTTGACTCATGACGTAATGTCATCATCAAAACACATTGACCATTCCAGAATAGCTGATTTTGACAAACTTTTTTGAGGGACAAACAAACAGTATAGTCAAACATACATAGCCAACTTTCTCTGTTTATACGGAAATGGTGAATAAGACAATTCAATGTCGTTTGTTTTTTTAGATAAAATAATATTTTTCTGTTGTTCAGCGCATTTCATTAACAATTAGCTTTACCCTCATATATCTTCTAATCACACATAAACAAATTAAAGTGTAAAAATAATAATAAGAATGGCAACACCGTAGCCAGTTCATTAATTTTGGGGATCATATTTGTTTTGATGTTTTAAGACTTTTTTCACCTACAATCTACTACACACTTCAACTACAAATTCTGCCTTTGCCTAAGGAGATTGTGCCTAAAAGAGACAACTTAGGAATATACTATAAATACATTTCAAATCAAACATTAGACATGATTATCAAGATAAAGTTTTAAGTTCTGTCTGATCTATAAATACGTTGGTCAGCCATATTACCATGGGAGGCATACATGTGAAATGACGTAATTCTGGAATGGTTATTACAGTTAAAAACCATGTTGCCAACCTTACAATAATTATCGATTTTGTACGAAAATTTTAGTGTGCCTACTGTAAGATTTTCGCGTACGATAGTAAGATAATATCGTGTAATTGTTGTCAATGTTTTCTACATGAGTGTACAATAATTTTCCAATTTCTCTGAACATTAAAGACTAAGATGAATATGATTGCGTCCCAGAGAAATATATGTGGATGATTAGCGGATTGAGACAAGGCAGCAATAAATACTACAACCTCTTACTACGCTCATACATTGGCGAAGAGGTTGTAGTACTTATTGCTGCCTTGTCCGAATCCGCCAATTTACATCCACACATTAAAGACAAAAACAAATATAGCTTTAGTTTTAGAGAGAAATGTTGAAATTGCAAACCAATTTATACGCCTTTAAGTTAATATAACCGACAATATTGAGATTTGACATTTTCATTTTCAAACAATTAGACACAATATAACACATTTACTTATTTTTGACGGATATAATTAATAAAGGCTAATTTAATAAATGAGATCAAATTTAATATTTTGGGGATGCCAGCAAGGTTTTATTGTTCATGACAAAAACCTGCAAAACGCCATAAAAAACTAATTGAATATTAATTATTTTAAAATAAAATAAAAAAAGACAATATTCAGTTTTCTCAGGAATATGAAATAAAATAGTGGCGGACGTGAACTTTTCGCGACAAACTCAGAGGTCTCCAGAAGTGTAGAAGAGAAAAGAATTCTGCCAAGTCGCTGGGATTCTTTATATTATGCTGAGCAAATCACTACTATAATACTATATTAAAAGTTTCAACTTCTACAACTACTCTACAAATACTTAATTGCCGGTAGTCTCCTGCGTCTGCTAAGTATCCGCTATCTGCAAGAAAATGGCCTATTCAGGAAAAGGGCAGAGGTGGGTTGGCACTATATGGCACAACCCGCACAACCGAAAGAACACTCCCCGAAACTTTTCGTAGGCGGGCAATAAGCGGTTTAATTGTTTTAGCACTAATTAAAAATAATAATAATTAGCGCGGCGGACTTTCGAGAAAACGGGATTCAAAAAAGGAAAAAATTACGAATTGGCGATAATCAGAACGGCGGAGACAAGGACTGATTCTTTTCTCGCGGTAAAATTCGAACTCTTCCGTCTTCCCGGTTGGATCGTCGTTTTTAGATCGTAACTCTACCGAGTTCAATAACCGTCTCCCTTTAAGTCAAACTTCTAGCGAGTTCAAAACGCGTCTTTCTCTCTCGAGTTTCGAAGATCCTCTCAATGACCCTCTCGGTACTTCTCATCCCCGAAAAGGTACTGTAGAAAAAATCGATACCACCCTGACCATTGGCGATTATATGGCGCTTTGGACAGCGCGGGCATAAATTTAGAAAATAAGCTTTTCTGGAAAATCTGCTGGAAGAAGGGAATTGAAAATGTGATTATTGGACAGAATAAATGATGCTCTTTAAAATGACACTTCACATGACATAGTTTAATTGACAATTTAAGCTTGTTATTTAAATTGACCGTTAATTTCCTGGCCCAGTCAATTAAGACATAAATTGCTCGAATTTGGATTCAAAGGATAATAAATTAAAAGCTCTATCTGATGAGAGAATTAGATATTAATTTCATTTAACGATATTCGCAAAATTGCTTTAATTACTAAACTATTGTTCGGGTCACGTACATTAAAAGGGCGCCTTTGCCGGTCAAAGAAGAAGGGCAATTGTAGAGTATCATGTTTTATGGCCGGAATTCCCAAGAATTGTTGTGAAAGTGCCTGTCCAAAAACTAACAAAAGAAATGCTCTTCGACGAAAATAAAAAATATTGCAAACATATGTGCATTTAGGGCATCGTGGGGCTGGTTTATTTAGAAAACCGAAAAATAGAAAAAACTTCCATAAGATTAAAGCTCAAAAGCTTCGAAAAATGGCTCACAGAGTTGCCACGCTTCCACACACGAACTAACATGCAAACAGAGAGGTCAGTTTGCATAACACCGTATTATTATCCAACAAGTGTATAATATGACGTTTTCTTTTGGTAAAACCGGGCAGCACTAGTGGTGCACTGTTGCGAATTGTATGTTCTTTTGGTAGAAAGCGTGCATATTTGTGTGTTCTATTGGAAAACTGAACTGGTTGGGCCAGTTTTAAACTGAAGGCCAACTTTTTGGCACGCTCTCGTTATGTTGATGCCTAATTCGTGTTCACTTGAGACTGCACCAGTTTTGCATGATAGTAGAACTGGTAGACAACCAGTGCAACCCTCATGTGAAACCATATTTACCAAAAGAAAACGCTAATAGGAATAGGCTAACATTACCAAAGGTGCCATTTGAGAGTTTGAGCCCTTGCGCGTAGTGAGGTCAGCTGAACGATTCACCTGCGGCAATGATATGGCTATTATCTGCAAGTTAGATACTATATACTTATACGTACTTTGTCCGCGGCTTAATTTACAATTTTTACACAATAATAATTAGATAACTCGGTCGTCAATACAGGTTTTGTTTTATTTGTGTAATTTTGTGTTAATTGTCGAAGTGACTTAAAACCATTATAGCGGCCGTCAGGGCGTCAGGTGAACACTGTCCAAGATCTGTCAACTTTATAGTTTAACTCATTTCCCAGAAAAATAAAGAAAGAGCTATTGTGACGTCATGAGAATTCACGGCTGACAATTTTATAATGTTTTAAATGAGTGATTTGTCAGAGATGCCTTATTCTTTAAATATTTAAGCTTTTAAATGTTAATATTCGGCAAGTATACTTAATTATTATAAATTTGGGGTTTATTTAGACTTATTTTACACCATGCACAGTAATAGTTTTGTTCAGAATACTTCTTAAATATCGGAAATAAACTTAACAAAACGGCTAAGAAAATAGGATTAGTACATAGGTATATAATATAGTTCGGCAGTTCGGTAATTCCATCCGAGCGCTCAGGACACAGACCATCTCCCAAAATCTTAACAAGCTAGAGTGAGATAGACTGATATCCCAAGCGCTCGGGATGTAATTCCCGAACTCAACTAGTATAGAGCAGAAAATTTATAAAAATGGGCTTCACTCTGTAATATAGTAATAATGTAGGAAATAACTTTTTGGTTTCAGCCCACAAAAATACCAAAAACCAATTTTAATAAAAAAAATTAACACACGCTTTACAAAAGCATAGGGGGAAAATAGGGGAATGGCGGAAACTCAGAAAATGTAAACTAATGGAATCCACTCGCGTAATTCTCCACTATATGGGCAGCTGTTACCACAAATGATGAGACGCCATGTCTAAGGCGAAAACCAAACATTTCGTTGGCTATGTGTTTTTGTGTTTTTCTGCAATAAATTGCATTTTGCAAGACTTAATATTATAAATAATTGTGTTGCTTACAATGGTGGGATGTGCAGATTACGATTTTAAAGCAGCGGCTGTAGAAAGGAGCCTGGAGTTACGTTCCACAGGTAAACAGATAATGGCGTTTTTCAACAATTAAATTATTTCAAATAACTCCAAAACCACTTATTTTACATCCAAATCTTCAAAATATGATTTAGTATATACCGCAGTGAAGTCAATAATGCTATTTTGGGAAATATTTTTCTAATCCTGTAACTTATACTGTGGTATCTCGTTACTTTTGAAACCTTATTTTTTTTTATATCTATCTTCTTTCGTCACATGCTGAGAAGATACGATAAAAATGTCAAAGTCAGATTTTCAACGCCTACTTGACGGCCATAATAATAGGTGAATGTTTTATATTTAAGAGCTTACGACATGGGGCATTATTCTATAGGGAAGAATGAAAGTGAAAGTGAGAATTGCTAGCCAATGGAATTCGTCAACAGAATTTTTTGACCAATCAAGGTTGTCAAAATTCTCACTTTCACTTTCACTCTTTCCTGTAGAATAAGCGTCCTGATAAATGATGACTATATTATTGTACACCCGTGGACAAAATAATAAGTTATTGAACTGACAACCAAAATTCCACTAGATAATTGACAATTGACCAATGAAAACAATAGCTTTGTTCCAACAAGACAAACCAATTCCGGACCTTCAGAAGTTTGCGCAGTGACTTGTTATGTTGTCTTGCGCATATTTCGGCGTGTTTTGTGATGGTGCGCGACTCATTAGATTTCCTGCTGGAACAAGACTGTTTCTATCATGTGGAAGCTCCGCCTACTAAGCGAATTTTCATAGCACCGTCCGCGTTCGCCGTTAGAGTGCATGCGCTACAGTACAGTGGAGTTTGCTGCCTGTGCCCTATTATAATGGATATAGGAGTTGAGTTTAATTGACGACAGCTCTTGCGCCGAAAGAAGACAGACTGTCAAGAAATTATGATTATGTATTAAATTTCCTTATACAATGCTACAATAGTGCAGGGTTTATGCTTTGTACCTACCGGTAAGTGTAAGTGCGTACCCTTGCCTTACAACCAGCAAAATTAATCAAAAAACGTTAACTCGAGAACGTTGACGACCTTGCCGGCCTGGCCTGGCAAGCAAATATGTCAGACCCACAAGGCATTGACCAGAATGTCGGGGCCCCAGTTACGCATCGTCCATCTGAGGACTGTACATCACAGTCAAGTACATCTTCATTGGACCAAGTAGCAGATAAGGGCACCTCACATCAGAGCAGCTTTTTGAGTGACACCAACACTTCCATGGACCAATATGTTGTGTCTGGAGATGAAAATCAACCCAGTCACTCTGATTACAGTAACAAAACAATTGAAGGTCAGGATAGTGTTGCTGTTGCCAAAACAGATCAAGAGGAAACATCAAGCCAGTCAAGGGAACTGAAATTACTTTTGGCTCTTTCAAAGGAAGCTCGCTTGGATACAAATATATCCAGGAAAAGGAAGGTCCAGACTATAAGGAAAAAACAGAAAAGTGAAACCCGTAGCAGATCTAAAATTCAGTATCCCGTTACTGCTGAAAGTGAGTTGGAGATGGAGGAAAACCATGTGGAAGGCAGTAAATTAGAAGATGAAATGTCCAGTAGTAAAGCATTGAAAAGAAAGAAAAGTACAATTTCCGATTCTCCCAGTGATAATGGCTTAGAAGGTGGAACTAAGAAAAGTCGAAAATCATTGTCAGCTGATGTACCTGTGTTTAAGGTGAGGATTCATATATGTCTCGTTACATGTATGTAAGTTAGTTTGGAAAAATTACCTATGTTATACTTTCTTGACTTTTTAAAGTTGAATCAAGTCAGTAGCTTATTTCTATATACCTACCTAATATGTTGATTTACTATTTAGCCAGTTCAGATTTTTTTTTTTAATTTCTTATAACAAGCCTTTATTTTGCTTAAGTAACATCACAACTTTTATGAGTGAGTTCATAAATGCCTACCACACTACAAAACTAAAACACTACATTATTATTACTACATAATCAAGTTATTAAATATTTGTAAAAGATGCAGAGAGTGTTTTAAAAAAAGGTTTTTTGGAACAAAGTCTCGCACAAAGTAACATATACCTGCAGTAGAACTTCCCATTATGCACTTGCCACCATAACCTCTGCATATCTAGATTTAGATATAGTGTAACTAGTCTATTTTGCACACTGGCTATTAAATTATTAGAGCAAGTTACAATAAAGCTTAAAAGTCAATTCCTTAAATAAAATAACAATTTCTTTTTTAAATAAATTAATGGTAATAGACTCTTTTATAAATCCTGGCAGAGCATTGTACAATCAAATACCCTGGCAAAATAGTGTCTTCTGCAGGGCTGATGTAACTGCTCAACTTAAAGTTTGGCACAAACGTTTTTTCGTGTCATGTTCAATCAGCTGCAACTTTTTAAGCAATGGATTGTTTTAAATACAACTTGCACCATCTGAAACCTCATTTCCTCTAGATTAAGGAAGCGGATAATATTGGAAAAAAACCGACACTATCTTTATTATACAGTAAACAAAGTGATGCAAAAATTTCAAAATTTTGATGTTCTGCCATTTCGCAATAAGCTCTTTTTTCCTTATCATTTTCAAGTAAGGAGTTAGCCAACATCCATATCTCAGGACCTCTTTGCCAGATTTTTTATTAAAGCTCTCTCAATATTTATACAGAGCGAAACATAAAATGTGTGAAATCCTTGTTGCTGATATTTTTAAATCGTCGTAGTTCGGAAAAGCGGTAAAGAATCTTACAGTGTTTCCCTCATTTGTTGACATATTATATGCAAATTGTTACTCTTTCAAAAAATTTAAAAATAAGTACCGTTTTTTCTAGTATACTAGCATTAAAAAAATATGATACCATTTTTGTTGATACTCATGACTTATAATATCAATATTAAATAAAATAACCTTTCTTGGGGTAAAGGGAAAGTGAGTGATGCCATCACAGATAGCCAACATCAATATCTCTAGATGTTTTTGTCATTTTTTGTTTTTAAGCTATTAGAACTTATACAGAGGGAATCAAAATATTCTCAAAAATTTCGTTAGTATTTTTGTTTAATCGTCGTAATTCTCGGACAAGTTGACAGATTATTATTTTTATTCTTTGGATCGACATCATTATCTACAAATTGTTTCTCAACAACAGAGTTTTGCAAAAGTGATTAGTGAATTACAGGTATGGACTTGACAAAATTAGTATATGGGGTGAATCATAATGGGTGGTCAAAAATGAAATCTCATATTCTTTGGTTGATTTTAAGGGTGTTCTGCCATACAACTGTGTTATCTATCTAGCTTCATTAAAAAGTTACAGGGTGTTGAAATTAGAATTTTAAAATGCATATGTATTGATTATTCCGAAAGCGTAAGAGATATTTTATCAAAATTTTGTGCGTTTTGACTGCTATATAAGGCGCACTTTTTGCAATAAATAATTATTTTTGTTTCCGTCAGTGGCGCGCTTAACAGTACGTCGACATATATTATTTGAAAAAAAAAAGTAGGATGTAACTTGTTTTTCAAAAAATTAAATTTAGTTTTTGAATGCCCATTAAAATATGATTGGTTTGCAACATAATTCAAGCCATAAAGAGTCAAATATTTTAGATTTTTCATCAAAATGAAATTATTTGCGGCTTACTAACATACATTACGTTTTTATTTTATTTTACGGTTTTTATTTATTTACTCGAAAACCGTGCATCGCACTAAAAAAATCGAAGATGGCTCTTTTCTTTACTGTAGAATGGGTATTAAAAAAATAAGTTTTATTTTGCAAAGAATCAGTAACATGCTACTTTTTTTTCAAATAATGTAAATCGATGTGCTGGTAAGCGCGCCACTGGCGGAAATAAAAATACATTTGTATTGCAAAATGTGCGCCTTTCATAGCAGTCAAAACGTACAAAATTTCAATCAAATATCTCTTACGCTTTCGGAATAATCAATACATATGAATTTTGAAATTCTCATTTCAACACCCTGTAACTTTTTAACGAAGCACGATTGGTAACACAATTCTATAACAAACCGCCCTTAAAATCGACCAAGGAATATGAGATTTTATTTTCGACCACCCATTATGATTCACCCCGTATACTAATTTTGTCAAGTCCGTACCTGTAATTCAGTAATCACTATTGGAAAACTCCCTTGTTGAGAAACAATTTGTAGATAATGAGGTCGATCCAAAGAATAAAAATTATAATCCGTTGACTTGTCCGCGTATTACGACGATTTAAATAAAATATTAACGAAATTTTTAAGAATATTTTGATTCCCTCTGTGTAAGTTCTAATATATTAAAAACAAAAAATGACGAAAACTTCTAGAGATATTGATGTTGGCTATCTGCGATGGCATCACTCAATTTCCCTTTATCTCTGGAAAGGTTATTTTATTTAATATTGCTATTATAAGTCACGAGTATCAACAATAATGTTATCATATTTTTTGAAAGCTCGTAAACTTGAGAAAACAGAACTTATTTTTAAATTTTTTGAATGAGTAACAATCCGCAGACAATATGTCAACAAATAAGGGAAACACAGTAAGATTTTTTACCGCTTTTCCGAACTACGACGATTTAAAAATATCAGCAACAAGAATTTCACACATTTTACGTTTCGCTCTGTATAAAATTTCAGAGTGCTTTAATAAAAAATCTGGCGGAAAGGTCCCGCGATATGGATGTTGGCTTACTCCTGACCTGAAAACGATAAGGAAAAAAGAGCTTATTGCGAAATGGCAGAACATCAAAATTTTGAAATTTTTGAATCACTTTGTTTCACACATAAAGATAGTATCGTTTTTTTTTCAAAATTATCCGCTTTCTTAATCTAGAGGAAATGAGGTTTCAGACCGTGTAAATTGTATTTAAAACAATTCATTGCTTAAAAAGTGACAGCTGATTGAAAATGACACGAAAAATTGCTTGTGCTGAACTTTAAGTTGAGCAGTTTATTTAAATAAATACACCTAAAACAATTTTGATAGATTTTAGCCTTTTTGTGGCTTTACTTTGCCCTCAAAATTTGACATCATTGCAGGCAGTTGTTGGGGTACCTTGTATTTTCCATTTAGGATTTTTTGGCACCTTAGTAACCAATGGAATGTTAATTTTTTCATCTAAGTATCTCACTTTTGCTCATGTCAAGAAGAATGGCAAACGACGAAGTCAAATTTCCAAGCCTAGTAAGATGTCAAACTGTAGAGACAAAAATACCCTCAACGTTCAGTACTATAGCCACTCAAAATGCTATTACTTAAAGGTTTATGTTTTATTTGCATCTCCTATACATAAAAAGAGGACATTTTATATGAACTATATCTTTAAAAAATACCAGATCTCTGAAATTGTTATATCAAATGCGCCATGACTGCGAGAAAGAGGATGTCTAGTCACTCTATGGCTGTCCCTAGTTTCATATATGAGTTCATATATCTATAAACCATTCACTTATTATTGACATCAAGTAGGCATTGGAATTCTGACTGATATTTTTATTGCAAATTCTCAACACATGCTGAAAGGAGATAGGAATACAAAAATGAAGATTTTAAAGGTAATAAGATGTCAAAAATAAGTGAATGAGTTTACCTACCTTTCTATCAATTATTATATCTTGTAAAATAAAATATGTCAACAAATAAATCACCATTCTGATATAGGTAATTAAATTCAGATAATATTTACATTCTGCGTGTTTGTGTCAATGATTATTCTTTGGCCTGTTTGGTGATCTTACTGTCATTTTATCCAACTTTCAGTTTAATTTAAAAACTCTACTACCCCTTCTATTTTTATAATATAATAATAATAATATAGTATAATAATAATAATAATAATATGGTTTATTTAGCAATTTTGCTAGTAAATACATACATTATTTAACAAAAAAAAAAAACAATGTTAGGTATCCAGTTACCAAGAATAAATTCAGTATGAAATAGTTAGTTTGAAACTTTTCTTTGAAACAAATTTAAATTATTGACTAACTTAATATTTTCTATGGTGAGTGTCTCGACTGGAGAATTTACAAAGAAGCAAGTTTCTGGGGTAATCGGTCATTACCCGAGAAACTTGCTTCTTTTTAATATTTTCTGGTAATACCTAAGTTATATAATCTGACCCCATCATAGAACAATGATTTTTGCAATGCTATCACAGCATAAGATGATTTGCATAGCCTTATTTTGAATTATTTGCAACCTATCAATACCCTCCTGTCTGCCGGAAATTAGCAGCGAAAAGCAATAGTTAAAATGTGGATAAATCATTGTATTAAAAACTAACATTTTTGCCCATGCAGACAGATATTGAGAAAGGCGACAGAAAAAGCCTATTTTTTTACATAGATAGTCAATATGTTTAGAGAAATTTAACTGCGGAGCCAATATATCCCCCAAGTATTTTATCTCAGATACAACCTGTATTACAGAATTGTTAATAGATAGTTTCAAGCCTTGATCGATATATTTTTTACAATTAGACTTAGAGCCTATCACCATACTTTGAGTTTTCGTGGTATTCAGTTTTAACCTATTTTTACAGAGCCAATCATATAAAATACCCAATTCATCATTTAATATATCCATTATTTCTGTATAGTTCTTTCCAGCAACGCAAATGGGTGTATCATCTGCAAATAACTTACCAAATGAACGCTTCAATACTACATGCAAATCATTAACATAAATAATAAATAATAGTGGCCCTAAAACGCTACCTTGTGGCACACCCCATTTACTTACAACTTTTCATGAAATTTTATTATCGATTTTAGTCCTATGAAACCTATTATGCAAGTAGTCAGTAATCCAAGCTAATGCGCCACCCCTAACACCATAATTATGAAGTTTACGAACAAGAATGTCCCTGTCAATAGATTCAAACGCTCGCTGTAAGTCAACAAAGACACCAATCACCACCTTCCCGTCAGATATGTCTTTCCTCCATGACGCACATACATATTGCACAGCAGATTCACAGGAATGTTTTGATCTAAATCCAGATTGCCCATCAAACAGGATTTTATTAGCCTCAAAGTATAGTCTTAACTGCTTACACACAATAGTTTCAATCACTTTATCACTGGCAACAAGTTTATGGATCTAAAATCAGAAGAGTTTGCAGGTTTGCAGGTTTTGGAACTTTTGGCACTGGCACTATTTGACTTATTTTCAATTCACTTGGCATTTTTCCAGAAGACAAAGAAGTATTAACCATATACAACAAAGCATACCCTACTACACAAAATGTTTTCTTTAAGAAATCAATGGTGAGAAAATCATCACCGGTACTTTTGTTTTTTAGCCCAAACACAACTTTTTTAAGTTCTGATACATTGACAGTTTGAAACTGTAAGAGTTGAGATTCACTGGCATCAAATGTAGAGACCCAATTCCGATTTTCTAAGCTTTCTGAAATAATATCCAGACTGTCGCAATAAAAGGAATAAAAATTTTCCTCTACTGCTCCAACATCCTTCACAAATTTACATCCGACATGTCTGATATTTGTTTTTTACTTCCAATTAGCTCCTTCAGAGTTCTCCACATTTTTTTGCTGTTACCTCTACATTTGTCAACATTATCATTATAATATTTAGTTTTTTCTGTTCGGATTGTACTTATTGCTTTCTTCCGAAGCAATTTATATATGTTCCAATCCTCTCCATTCTTTGTCAGAAAATATTTCTTATATGCCTTATTTCTGTTGCTTTGAGCCTCGGAAACTTTATTAGAAATCCATGGATATGCTGAATAACAGTCAAGAAATCCAGATATACTACATCAACATCCGTAGACCCGAAATTCCAGTTTGCACCAACCAGCCTTTCACTTATTTTTAAAATTGCTTCATCAGTTAAGTTTCTTTTGTTTGTTTCTTTTGCCAGCATTTTGTTAAAGGACAGTCTAGTGCCAATAATCTCGTGGTCTATATTCTCTTTTTGTTTCCACCGCCGTAAATTAATTTGTAATTATGTTATCTATTAAAGTAGATCACATATCTGTTATTCTTGTGTGCCTTTCAACTATTTGCTTGAAACCAGCCGCCTGTATTATTTGTCTCAATTTGTTGGCATTGGTATCTGATTTTGCCAAGTCAATATTTAGGCGGCCTAGAATGACAGTTTTCTGTTTATAAGCTTTATCATCATTCACATTTTCTTCTAGGTTTGTAAGGAATTCTCCACAATTTCCATTGGGAACCCTGTAGATTGACCCTACCATAAGCCTATCGTTTCCTAGATGAAACATTATCCAAACTGCCCAATAACTATAGTCCACTGTTTTTTTTTAATAAGGGAAAACCTAAAGTGCTCTGCTAAATAAATGACTGTTCCTCCTGTATGTCTGCTATTAGAACAAGACAACACAGCGCTGTAACAGTTTATTTGAAACTCTTATAGCCTGTATTTTTGTGCTTAAATAGCTATTTATGTAATCAGTTACGAAAAGTCCGATTTTGTGTAACGAATAAATGAACTCGCTGCGCTCGTCCCGCAATTTCCCGCAACAAAAAAGGCTTTTCGTCACGTGTCTCATACAAGATTTTTTCTAATTTTGACCACAAATACCTACTTAGAGAGAGAGTTATTATTATGAAACTTCAATATTTACTTTTAACCACTTTGTATACTTAATACCGTAAAACTGTAGCAACGGTGTGCCACAACCGAAACCTGCAACTGGTGGTGAAACGAACTTTTCATCACCAGTTACAAAAGATTTTACTTTTCGTAACTAGTTACGAAAAGTAGGACGTTATCTCACTGTCAGGATTTCAGCATTTTCTGCTTAAAAGGAAAACGATGTGATCAAACTTTTATTAAAAATATTGTCTGGTTGTGAAGTTTTTGTTTCTTCTTGGCGCTCTACATGCCGATCCTCTCTGTTGCTTTGTGGATGTACGGTAGACAAGTCCATTCGCGCTTTTCTTCATCTTTGCCCGTTGTTTCTTCCTTGCGCTCTACATTCCTTGGCCGGACGGCCCTATCGAACTCGAGCTTGCTGTATACATACCAAAGGCTCTTTCCAGATGCTTCATTTCCTGTTCCAATTCAGCCGGCTCACAAATTCTTTTGGCTCTCATGGACATGGTCTTTATCCTTTTCTGTCTGGGATGATGATTTGATCTGTTATTGAGGTATCGGTCAGTTTGTGTTGGTATTCTATAAACAGTGTGCGCAAGCTTCCCATTCGGCCTCATTGATACCAAAAACTGCAAAGCGGTAATCCTTTTGTAAGACCATGGAAACGATAGAAAGAGCGGAATTTTGTCAAGTTTTACATTTTTCTCAATATTATGAAAACCACTCACCACTCAAAATCTGGCAATAGTGTAGAAGTTTTCTAAAAAGCCTTAACAAAAAGCTGCTTTTTACTAACTTAATTGACCTCTTCTTACGGACGTTTTAGACATGGAAATAATACACGCACTTAAAAAGGGCTTATATAAACCATTCACTTTCTATTGACATCAAGTAGGCGTTGGAAATCTAACTTTGACATTTTTGTCATGTATTCTCAACATGTGATGAAAGGAGATAACTATAAAAAAATGAAGATTTTAAAGGCGATGAGATGTCAAAAATAAGTGAATGGGTATACGCGTCAGGCGATCGTTGTTCTTTCAGTTGGAACATCAATTGACCAACATGGAACCTCTCTATCAGTTTTTTTCTCTTATAGCCCAACAAGGATATGTTTTGTTGGAGATGTCACAAGGACACCGTAAACATATCTTGTGAAACTTGCCCAAGGAGTTACCATCAGAAATGTCTGAAACAAACTATCACTGACTTGGATCATTGGCCTTGCCCGGAATGTGTTGCCATTTTAAAAGCCGAAAGCACTCATTCTAGGTACGAGTGTTAGAAAATATTCTGTCTGTATTTACTATTAAATGGCAATATAATTTGAAGGTCTCCGGCGATGAAGGGAATGAACCTAGAACATTTGTGTAGTCTTCTCAAATTTGCGGTCAATCGTATGGTAGAATGCCAAGGGGTGAGTACCACAGGGTCAATTCTTGATCAATTCTTCAATATTATGTTTTTTAGTCTGAACCTTTTATACATGCTGTAAGTGATACTGAATTTCCTGAGTATAAAAGGTACATCATCCAACCTATGGACCTAACTTTGCTGGGGAAGAATATTAAAGAAAATTTGTATGGCAGCACACAAGCCTTTGAAGCTGATGCCAAGTGGATCTTGCATAACAGCATCGTTTTCAACTCATGTAAGTGTATTTTTTCTATTTATTTGTGGCATGTGTGTTCATTAATAAAATGTACTGGGTATGTTATTTGATATCCTTTGTCTTATTGTACAAGTGCAACCAATATGTGCGCGATGAATCTTCAAATTGATCAAGAATCTAAGGAACGAGTTAATGCCAAAATTGTATAATTTTTTTAATGAACACCCTTTTTTATCAGTTAAATGTCCTTTGGTGAAGTGTATTAATACTTTTTGTGTATTTTTATGTGCTGCCTATAGACTTGGAATTGTCATTAAAATCAGAAACAGGGAGTGCGTACAACAATAAGCGATGTACGTAATTTATGTTCTTAAATTTGCTCCTGAGACGAAACATTTTGTACTATCTAAAGTGTTTTCCGGGCTATAAGGCCGTGGTCCAATGGAATTGCTTCCTGACGTTTCGTCTACTACTGCGGCAGACATTTTCAAAGGCGATGAGGCAGTGGGCGAAGTGATCTCCCTTGCTTCCCGACGATGACTGATTCGACTGTAGCACGCTCCGTGGTATTCGTACCGCCGCTGTCGCGTCGCAGTGGTGGGGCCGGGGTGGGGGCGGCGGCGCGGGGCTTCGACGCGCTCGACTTGTGTCGCAGAACTCGCTTCCAGTCTGCATTTAGAAACGTAATTTCCTCCTTCCTGTTGAAATTGTTTTCATGTTTAAAGATCTCAATGGCTTCCCTCGTTAGTCTCGGATAATAGCGCTGTGATTGATGTAGGATATCCATTTCATTAAAAAGGATGTTGTGACATTCAGAGAGAGCGTGCTCTGCTACTGCTGACTTTTGCGTTTGTCCCAGCCTGCAATTCCTTTTGTGTTCTGTGATCCTCGTGTTGACACTGCGTTTTGTGGTGCCAATGTATAGAGAGCCACAGCTGCATGGAACTCTACACCCCGGGTGCTGATAGGGGATCTCTGCGGTCTTTAGCCGATCTCAAGCTCTGTTGAATTGTACGAGTGGGTTTAAAGACAGTATTAACCTTGTGCTTTTCCAGTAGCCTGCCGATCTTGTCCGTGACTTTGTGGATGTATGGTAGAGTAGCCCAACCGTGCTTTTCTACATCATCTCCCGTTGTTGCTTCCTGTAGATCTACATTCCTTGGGCGCACGGCTCTATCAAACTCCTGCTTGCTGTATCCATTCCAACCAAGGGCTCTCTCCAGATGCTTCATTTCTCGTTCCAATTCAGCTGACTCACAAATTCTCTTGGCTCTCACAGACAGAGTTTTCATGACTCCCCTTTTTTGTCTTGGATGATGGTTTGATTCGTTGTTGAGGTATCGGTCAGTGTGTTTGGTGGCAAGGAGGCCGAATGGAAAGCTTGCACATACCGTGTATAGAAAACCAACACACACTGACCGATACCTCAACAACGGATCAAATCATCATCCAAGACAAAAAAGGTGAGTCATGAAAACTCTGTCTGTGAGAGCCAAGAGAATTTGTGAGCCAGCTGAATTGGACCGAGAAATGAAGCATCTGGAGAGAGCCTTTGGTTGGAATGGATACAGCAAGCAGGAGTTTGATAGCGCCGTGCGCCCAAGGAATGTAGAGCGACATTCCATGCAGCTGTGGCTCTGTATACATTGGCACCACAAAACGCAGTGTCAACACGAGGATCGCAGAACACAAAAGGAGTTGCAGGCTGGGACAAACGCAAAAGTCAGCAGTAGCAGAGCACGCTCTCTCTGAAGGTCACAACATCCTTTTTAATGAAGTGGATATCCTACATCAATCACAGCGCTATTATCCGAGACTAACGAGGGAAGCTATTGAGATCTTTAAACACGAAAACAATTTCAACAGGAAGGAGGAAATTACGTTTCTAAATGCAGACTGGAAGCGAGTTCTGCGACACATGTCGAGCGGGTCGAAGCCCCGCGCCGCCGCCTTCACCACGGCCCCACCACTGCGACGCGACAGCGGCGGTACGAATACCACGGAGCGTGCTACAGTCGAATCAGTCATCGTCGGGAAGCAAGGGAGATCACTTCGCCCACTGCCTCATCGCCTTTGATAATGTCTGCCGCAGTAGTAGACGAAACGTCAGGAAGCAATTCCATTGGACCACGGCCTTATAGCCCGGAAAACACTTCAGATAGTATTATGACCGGCCGTGAAAGCCTTCACAGTCTGATGAAACATTTTGTATTGCATGGTTTACCGTGAATTTGAATACATTTTCATTTACTCCCTTGTTAGTCAATATTTCCGTAAAACGGAGTAATAAACGAAATGTTTTTGATTTTTATGACAGTTTTAATTTTAGTAAACTAAAAGTTCTCTTTAACCCAAAGTTAAATGAAAATTGTATTCAAAGGTGTTGATAGCTCTTTTCCATGGTAGGAACAGGTTGTTGCAAAATATAGTTTGAGTAAGGTTTGGAAGAAGTTTCAGCTTTATTCTATATCTGGTTCTAATTAATACAAACTGTTTACCAAGTATTGTTACTGCTATTGGAGGTTTGTTGTAATATGGTCTAAATCAAAGATATCAACACTATGTAGGCAAGACAAGTCATTCATAAAATTATAAAACAAAAATACTAGGTCAACATCAAATGCAAAGTTATGAATGATCTAACAGGAGTGGGGGTACCGCAGAACACGGGCTTTTTTTATTCCATTGGCGTAGTCACTTTTTTTTAACATTTTATAAGCAGTTGTCTCCTGACCTGAGCTCTTTTTAGATATAATTAGAGTTTATCCTGAAATAAACTAGTCAACCTAAAGTCCGACAAGCAATTTTCGTGTCATTTTCAATCAGCTGTAACTTTTTAGTCAATTGAAACCTCATTTCCTCTAAATTAACGAAACCGTTAATTTAAAAAAAAACTAACATTATCTTTATTACATAGGGTGTGAAACAAAGTGGTGCAAAAAATGCAAACTTCTGATGTTTTGCCATTTATGTGATGTTTTTGGCAATAAACTTTTTTTTCCTACCGTTTATAGGTAAGGAGTGAGCCAACATCCATATCTCGAGATCTTTTCGCCAGATTTTGTATGAATTTTTATACAGTTGTACACTCTGAATTTGTATACAGAGCGAAAGGTGAAATGTGTGAAATTCTTGTTGCTGATAATTTTTTAAATCGTCGTAGTGAACACGTGTTGAAGAATTTTTTTGTTTTCTCTCATTTGTTGACATATCGGCGTATTGTTTTCCATTCAAAGAATTTTGAAATAAGTGCAGTTTTTTCTATTCTACAAGCAGGGGCAATCCTACCTATAAGCCCAGGGGTGCAAAAAACCTGGGCTGTCAAAAATTTTAATTTTACTTCTACATATACAGGGTGATTCAAGTAAAGTGTCCTATTAAAAGTTCTCGGAAAGTAATGTTGCCAAATCTATCAAAAATTAATTGCAACTTTGGATTTTCAAATAGAACACCTTGTATATTTCTGCTTTTTTGGATTCTACGCGAAATTTTAAACAACTTTTGTTGATAGTTACCTAGTCCAATCTCTTGCCGTTTATGAGAAAAAGCTAATTTTTGTTTTTTTTTGTCGTAAAACACTACTTTTATAAAGTTTAATATTTTCGGCAGTAAGTGATCTAGCAACTTGAAAATTTCACATGACTTACCTAATGCATGTCGTTAAATATGTACATGTTGACATTAGAGTCATGTTATACAAGGTGTGTCGAAAAATGTTTATTTTTTCAGAAAGTTACTATTAACTTTAACTCATGCTTATTAAATGGAACTACCCTTATTTTATTTTGTCATCGAATAGAGCAACAATTTATCTTCAAAATAACCCTACATGTCCCTATACCCATCTTTCACCGTTTTTGAAATACAAGCGTGTAAAATGAAAAATGAAAAAAAAAACCTCTTGATAAAAGTAACTGGCTATAATTCTTTAAAATGTCCACCATTTGCATTAAGGTAGTCGTGCAGACACTGAAGTTCCTATTTTCAAGTTGCCCTTCGTATTTCTTCGGGAGCCAATTGTTCAAAAGCCTGACGAACTCAATTCTCTATTTCTCGCTGGTTTTCAATAGCTGCTCCTGATATACACCCGTTATTTGATTGTTCCCCAAAGATACGAATCTAGGGGGGTAAGATCTGGCGACCGAGGTGGCCAGTCCCACGGTCCCATGCGTCTTATCCATCTGTCTTCAAACAATCCATTTAATTCCTGACTCACCCTGTTGGTACCAAAGACATTTACAGTACGTAGACAAGGCAAGTCATTCACAAAAGTATAAAATCCCTATGGCAACATCCATTGTAAAATCATGAATGAACTAACAAGAGTGGGGGAATGGTTGGAAGACAGCACGCGCTTTCTTAATCCATTGGCATAGTCAATTTTTTTTTCATTCTTCAAATAATTTATTCTAATATTAATATATTATATGTAAGGAGGGATTTTGGAGTGCTTTTTATATATACATACCTAATTAGAGTTTATCCTGAAATATATCAGTAAAAATGGATCACAACTATTGAGGGCTGAATTCTGGTAGTTTTCAAATATTGCCAATGTTAGCTTATTTTGGAAGCATTTGAGAGGGCGTTAGGGAACTTTGGTTGTATTTCTTATGGAATCGTCTAGTTACATATTATATATTCTTTTGTAAAGATCATTCCTGTTTTATTATCAATCAAACAAAACATAGATTATGTTACTTAATTTACATACACAAAAACGGTGAGAAATGGGTATTGGAACATGTAGGGTTATTTTGAAGATAAATTATTGCTCTATTCGATGACAAAATAAAATAAGGGTAGGTCCATTTAATAAACATGAGTTTAAGCTAATAGTAAATTTCCGAAAAAATAAACATTTTTTGACACACCCTTTATAACATGACTAATGTCAACATGTACATATTTAACGACATGCATTAGGTAAGTCATGTGAAATTTTCAAGTAGCTAGATCACTTACTGCCAAAAATATTAAACTTTATAAAAGTAAAATCCAAAGTTGCAATAAATTTTTGATAGATCTGGCAACGCTGCATCTATAAAAATATTTCTAAAATGTACATCATGGTTTGCTATAGCCCCAAAATTTTTTTTAAAAACTTATCTTTATTATTTTCCCAGAACTTAGGACAATTTACTTGAATCACCCTGTATATTACAAATATAATAGGTAAATAGTGGATGCACGACATAAAAAACACTTTAATTTGGTGAAATTACCAACGTTTCAACCTTTATTGAAGACTTCCTTAGAGCCAAAATACAGGGTGATTCACGTTATTCGACACGGAAGATTATGCTAAACTTTTAGATTTTAAAAAAGTTGTGTATATGGAATGGATGATGGTCTATTGGAAGTACATTTTAAAATTATTATCATTGTATACAGGTGGTCCCAAAAGTATAAAATTGATTAAAGTTTTATTTTTTTTAATGAAGCACCTAGTATGTTAATGTATTTTCGATATCTACGGACAAAAGTAAAGGTAGTTTTATTAAGGTTTATGGCATCTAAACCGTACCGTTCTCCAGATATTCGTGATTTTGTGAAAATGCAGCATCAGATTTAATGTTTAAAATCTCAGCACTTGGTTTCTTTCAACCACCGAAGTTGGCTGGTGGACTACTAGTACATTGAATTTTTTGCGGTATGTATTAAATATTAACTACTGTTAAAAATGAACACTAAATTATTGCAAACTTAAAACAGTAATAAGTCGTTTAATTTAAATTAGACACCCTGTATTTTATTGTATCATTAGATGCAGAATTTAGTTTCCTATCAAAAACTATTAAACATTCCTATAGCTTGGTCGTTGCATTTTCTTGGAAAATTGATTTTTTCTGAATTTGCGCTGACATAAACGAATGTAGTAATCTAATTTACCTGTTCAGGTCTGTTCAGGTGTTACCTGATTTTGACACAGCAAAATTTATTGTAATTTCTAGTTGTCACATATTATATTAAAGTTAAATATTTTTTTACTGTTATAATTGGTGGTTAACAGGGAGTTTTTTATTTAATCAAAATGCTGGTTTACACAACAGAAGAACGAGTCGACATGATCTTCATTCTAGGAGAATGCTTGCAAAATTGTCTTTTAGCATCAAGGGTTTATGCTGAAAGGTTTCCTAACCGAACTCGACCGAATAGAGCCGTTTTTTTAAAGACTGTTGGTTCAATTTAGGCAAACTGGTAGTGTTCAGTATGAAACGACTGCCAAAACGAGACCAGTTACAGAAAACCAAGAAACTGAATTAGCCGTTATTGGCTCTGTAGTTGAAAATTCCCATGTCGGACAACGAGAAATTGCACAAAACTTAAATATTAGCCAAGCAAGCGTATCAAGGATTCTTCAAAAACATAAATATCACGATTATAAGATACAACTACATCAAGAACTCTCCGATAACGATTTTGGCCACCGAGTGGACTTTTGTATGTGGGTGTTAGAAAAAGTTGGAGAACAAGAAGATTTTTTTGAATCAGTTCTATTTAGTGATGAGTGTACTTATCATAACAATGATTCTTTTTTTTCAAATTCTATAACTCTTGTAATATAATGTTTTATTGTTGTATTTGATATTTTATGCTAAATAAAGACACTTTAACATTCAGATGACTGCTAAATAATCTTCATGATCATAATTTTGTAACTTGTAAATTAATATCTGACAAATACGGGGTGTTCATTAGAAAACTTCGTCTAGTTGGTTGTGAAATGTCAAAGGAAAAGAATGGAGAAACAAAAGTCCATTTACTTTCATTATGACATCCTTTTCTGTCAAAATTTTATAGCCTCCTAAATGAAGTTTTCTAGTGAACACCCAGTACTAATGATAATAAATTTCAAAATCAAGGTTCAAAGTCAGGTTTCAAAATCAGGTATTGTAACAGGTAAAGTAGATTACTTAATTCGTTTATGTCAGCTCAAATTCAGAAAAAAATAAATTTTCCAAGAAAACGCAAAGACCAAGCTATAGGAATGTTTAATAGTTTTGATAGGAAACTAAATTCTGCATCTAATGATACTATAAAATCCAGGGTGTCTAATTTAAATTAAACGAGTTATTACTGTTTGAAGTTTGCAATAATTTGGTGTTCATTTATTGACATTCGGTGCACAGTAGTTAATATTTAATACACACCGCAAAAAATCCAATGTACTATTAGCCCACCAGCCAATTTTGGTGGTTGAAAAGAAACCAAGTGCTGAGATTTTAAATTTGATGCTGCATTTTCACAAAATCACGAATATCTGAAGAACGGTACGGTTTAGATGCCATAAACCTTAATAAAACTACCTTTACTTTTGTCCGTAGGTACCGAAAATACATTAATATACTAGGTGTCTCATTTAAAAAAATACAACTTTAATCAATTTTATACTTTTGGGACCACCTGTATACAATGACAATAATTTTAAAATGTACTTTCAATAGACCCCCATCCATTCCATATACAAAACTTTTTTAAAATTTAAAAGTTTAGCCATAATCTTCCGTGTCGAGTAACGTGAATCACCCTGTATAAGTATACTTCCATATAGGAAAACTATAATAAGTTGCAAGTACTTAACAAGGTGGGTTTTGTTTTGGTTCTGGGCCATGCAAAAAAAAAGATTTGTGCATCTCTCTTTTTAAGGCAGTTTTCTCCATAGGTCTTTCTCTATCCCACTTATTACTACTTAAAAATGGTTGCAGAAGTTTTGTTTTCTCGCGAGATTTCCCTTTAATTTTACTTAAGTTATATTCATTTATAAAATTGTAAACTTTCAAAAAAATTTATTTTAAATTACAAAGGATCAGAAAATATGAGAATTTTAGTCTTTATTCTAACACCTACAAATATTTATTTTAAAAAATTGTTGTGTACCTAACAAGGTTTTTTCCCATAATCAAAAACACACTCAGAAAAGTATTTTTAACTTACGAGTACTCAGAAATTTGAAACTTGCTTGTTAATCTAAGAAATATCAGAAAAGAAAAATTGATTTTTTATATATTAGGAATGCACTCAGAAAATTATTTTAATTAAGTGGAGCTTAGAAAATTTGAAACCAAAAACAGATAACAAAAATTGTGATTTTTTTCTGGTCCTAAAAAGGTAGACCTCCATTATCTAAATAAAATTATATCGCTCCGAATTAATAAAATTAGTCAACATCCTTGAATTTGCAACAGCCTTTTTTTTCTGAATATTATTAAGGTGTATCCCTCAGAAGCTTAATTTAAATTCTGAAAGGACCAAAAATATTTTTGAGCATTTTAATTTTCGTAAAATTTGTTCTGGTACCCACTAATACTTAAGTGGAAAATATCTTTATATACTTAAGTAAACTTTTTCTTAAAATCAGAGACTTACCTAAGGATGCTCAGAAAATTTGAAAGAACATTCTAAGAAATATTAGTTTTTTTGAAAAGTAAGAACTCGAGTATCTAATACACTCACAGTCTGCAACTAGTCTCCGAAATGCCTTTCATTTTCATTGAAAATGGTAAAATCATATTGCTCAGAATTAGTAAAATTGATCAGTATCAGGGAACTTGTAAAAACCTTTTTTTTCTGCGTTAAATAAGGTATAACTTCTCAGAAAATTTTATTTAACCCAGAAAAGTAAAAGGTGAGATATTTGAATTTTAAATCAGAAATTTGATTTATTCCTGAAAATTTTAGTCTTTATAAAATTTGTTCTGAGTTTCACTAATATTTATATATGATATGTAAATATATGTAATATATAAATTACTAAAAGCCAATTCATTAAGGAAACTCGACTTTAATATTATTGAAAGGGATACAGGCCCGTACTTATTATTATTTTTTGATTGTAAAAATTATGTTTGTTTTTATAATCTTTTCTTATTCAGTTTTAGTATGTTTTCACTCGATTTTCAGTCTACATGCTTGTTTTCTTATTTATTTTATAAAAAATATTATAATTTCATTGTTTTCTCCGTTTTGCAGTGTTTTTGTTGGTTTTTCAATTTAAATATCTTCATGAACCTTTTTTAAATTTAAAAACATATTTTATAGATTTGCTCTAAAATAAAGCTAAGAAGTTCAAATAAAAAAAGACAAAATTGTTGGGTATGTGTTAACGAAGAAATTTCTAAAAAAAAACGTTGAAAAAGCTTGAAATCGAAGAAATTGTTCTTAAAAAGGTTTACATTAAAAAAAACTTATGAAAATATTTCGAATCATATTCTGAAGAAAAACTTAATTTTTGTTATAAAACACAAAATTTAATTTTTTTAATTTATGTAGTCGCAACAATGTGTCAAAAACAGTTTAAATTGAGTCCAATTTAAAAAAAAAAGTGGGTAAACACAATTTAATAGGCGGACCCGCCTTTTGCAGTAATGCAAAAAAAAGTATCCCTCTCTTAAACGCTCTCTTCTCCACAAGTCTTTCTCTATCCCACTCATTACTTAAAAACGGGTTCGAAAACTTTTTTCTTGCGAGATATTTCCTTAGAGCCAAACGTGTGTTGTAACTTTTCGCTTTATCAAAAAAAGTTGAAAGCAACTAACCTGAACTAACCTAAATTAAATTTTGACATTTAGGTGCGTCTGAAAACGATTTGCACCCGGGCGGCTCCTAATTTAGGATAGTCCCTATGTACAAGCATACAAAAAAATACGATTACATTGTTATTGATACTCGTGACTTATACGAGCAACAATGAATAAATTAACCCTTCTAGAATCAAAGGGAACTTTAGTGATGCAGTCGCAGATAGCCGACATCAATATCTCTAGTTGTTTTTGTCACTTTTTGTTATTAAGGCGTTAGAACTCACACAGAGGGCAACAAAATATTCTTGAAAATGTCGTTAGTAGTTTTTTGAAAACGTCGTAATTTGCGGTCAATTTGACGGATCATTATTATTCTTAATGTCCGACCGGTCTATTATTTCCAAATAATTAACTTCTATCAAAGTCATTTTTATTAAAAATAATGCCCTTGGGCGTTATGAATCTAAATTGACAGTAATTTGATAAGTAAATCATTTCTAAATCAAAACAATCATTGTTGTGTGTTGCCAAGGTAAATGCCCGGTTAGGTATAGGCACCTGTAATTCGTATCAGAACATAATACATACAATTTAATTTTTTTATCTACGACTTCTAAGTAAATAGCAAATAACACACGCTCTACTTCGCTAGTAAGGACGTTACGCACGCTGAACCAAACTAGAGTGCCTGTAATGAGAGTGTGGCCATAAGGACTTGTCCGCCATGTTTTTTCCAAGAGTAACAACATTGTTCTTATGGGCGAAAGCCTTCAAATGATTTTTTTTTTCAGACAAACGATGAACTGTAATTCTTCCTTCCTACTAATAAGTAAACGCTTTAGTTCAAGATACATTATGAGCAATTGAGAATTGTTGAAGACTTCACAAATTCCCACAACAACCCTTTTAAGTACAGGTAATTTTTGAATATCCCGCCACTTTTAGATGACGTTTATCCATCATCGAGTTGACGTACTGAGTACTGACATCCGACGGAATTCCAAATTGCTCTTAGAGTATTCTTGTGTTTTATATTCATATTGAGGAAACAAAGGACGGGTATATTCCCAGGGCAATAACCCGAAAATGCATTAAAATGCCATATACCATATATGTCAATCTGACCATTGACTTCTGACTTGTAATAGTTTCAAAATGTCTATTCCTATAGCGTCGTAGATAAAGTATAGTACGAAATGCGGGTTGTAAAGCATTTCCGTACTCATGGAAATACGCAATCGCCGCTGCGCGTCGTCGTGCGCAAACTTTCCATTCGTACGTAATAAGCTTTTTACAACCCTCATTACGTAATATACTCTTAGTTACAAGAAGTCGGACATTAAACGTTGAAGACACCATGAGGATTATAAGATATAACGCCTTCGGTCGAAGTATACCCCTCGGGCCAGAGGCCATCGGGTTCTACACTATCGTAGCATTATTATCTCATGCATTATTATCCTTATAATACCCTAGGTATCTTAATTACTATTGGATCGACACCATCATCTGCAAATTCTTTCTCATCAGGAGAGTTTTCCAAAGTCTTGACAAAATTAGTTTACAGGGTGAGTTATAATGAGTGGTTGAAACTGAAATCTCATATTCTTTGGTCGACTTTGGTCTGTCATATAATTGTGTTACTTCTCGAGCTTTGTTAAAAAGTTACAGCGTGTTGAAATTAGAATCTCAAAATACACAGGTCTTGATTAATCCGAAACCGTAAAAGGCATTTTAATAAAATTTTGTATGTTTTGACTGCTAAAGAAGGCGTACATTTTGCAATAAAAAAACATATTTTGATTTTGGCTAGTGGCGCGTGTACCAGCACGTCGACGTCGAGTAGAAGCTCTAATGACTTAATAACAAAAAGTGACAAAAACGTCTAGAGATCGATGTCGGCTATCTGCGACGCCCTTACTCAAGTTTCCTTTGCCTCTAGAGGGATTATTTTATCCAATATTGCTATTATAAGTCACGAGTATCAACAATAATGGTATTATACTTTTTGCATGCTCGTACAATAGAAGACTGCACCCACTTTAAAATTCTTTGAATGAAGAACAATACGCAGACAATATGTCAAAAAATGAGGAGAAACACATTAAAATTCTTGTCGTAGTTCAAAAATGCGTTGCGTTTATTATAAAAATATTTGCAACAATAATTTCACACATTTTACTTTTGGCTCTGTATAAAAATTGATGTTAGCTCACTCCTTACTTGGTAAGGAAACAAAGTTTATTGTCAAATGACAGAACATCCAAATTTTGCAATTTGTGCACCATTTTGTTTCACACCCTATATAATAAAGAAAATGTCAGTTTTTTTAATTAACCGTTTCCTTAATATAGATGAATTGAGGTTTTTGGACCGTGCAAATCCTATTTATAACAATTCATTGCTTAAAAATTTATAACTGATTGAATATGATACAAAAATTGCTTGTGTCGAACTTTATGTTGACCAGTTTAGTTTTCAAAATGTTTTTCGTGAAATTGATCAAATAAGAGAGTATTCCGTCTTTTTTCTCAATATCCAACGTTGACCACCTATAACTTTAGGACGAATGGACCAATGGGTGAGAAACCTACTGTTTTTTTCTCATTTCGATGTCATCTTTCACTTCATATTATCGGAAGCCCCACTGTATAGTTTTAGAGATAAACCCCTTCGATGGTCGAATTTTAGGCACTTTTAGAATCCACTTTTTTGCGATAAAAAAAAACATATTTCGGTGAAAAAAAACCTTTTTTTGTTTGGGGTTTTCGTATGGACTTACAACTTTCTGCGCCTGCAAAGTTTAGAACGAATTGACTAATTAGATTGAAGCCAAATGTTAAAGAAATAACTATAAAAGATTCCGAGTTTCAGAAATACATTTTATTAATATATAGTAATACTACCATCAAAGTCAAAACTCCAAAAATTGAATTTATATTATACGAAACCGCTAGAATTATATTTTACATAACAGCTGCTCTAACACAATAATGGAAAAATTCGTAAAAAACTTAACAAAATCTAATGAAATATTATAATATGTAGAAAAATCACACAGAATGGATCTACCTACCTAAAAGTTTGGGAGGAGAGTTCTCCAATGTGGTATTATAAAACTAAATTTTGTGGTTAATAGATTATTAAACTTTTTGCAACATCCTGTAAAATGCTGAAGAGTACATATTGGTTTGCTTTATTAATCTTTTTGCAGATCAATCAAAGTTGACCACCGTGGCAAAATCGATAATTAAAATATGCAAACAAGAAATGTCGGAGATAGAGAATTGCCCTACTTGCTACTTGAATGCAAACACAAAGAAGAAGACTTGGTTTGTGGAGGTATGTCCCAAACCACATTTACTAGTCTGGGCAAAATTAAGAGGTGAGAAAAGTCAGTATTTAGGAATTAATTTTGTGTGAAGAAGCTTTACTTCTCGTATCAAGTTTGAAACCTTAAAACTCGGCACAAGATTATAAGATTTTTCGTGTGAAACCATTTTGAATAAGTTTAACCTTGAACTATGTTACTCACAGAAAGTAAAGATAGGTGAAATGCTATCTTATATAAGGGATGTTCACTTGAAAACGTCATTTAGTTGGCTGCGTAATGTCAAAAGGAAACAATGAAGAAACAAAAGTCCATTTACTATAATTATGTCATCCTTTTCTTATATCTCTTAGCTATGAAGCGAATAGCCTATAAGCTTTAGTGCTTTTGCCTAAAATTCTCCTTTGCCCATTTTGCAGGAAAAACCTACGAGGACTTTCGAATCCATGAGTGTATATCGAAGAGCAATATTCCACCTCGGGACGGTGCGATATTAGTATTGTTGCGAACTCGGGGTTCAATAATTCCAGTGTAACGATTTAATACGAAAACACTATTTATTAACTCCACAAATACACACGACTACTAAATAACTCACTACTTAACACTTTATAGCCTTCTATTATCGCTTCGTAACTTTAGCTTACTTATAGCTCGCTTAAAATACGACTACTCCTACTCGGGCGCTCTATGCGCCTTTTATATACAATCCTAAAATTACAGAAAAACCTAGAAAGTTCTTTATAAGCATTCTTGAATAATCTCATATAAAAAAAACGGTTGTAAACAACTGCCTTCTAGATTAAGCCAGACGAGCAATAAATCACTCGTGTCAGCCATGACGCAGCGCGGATAGGTCGCGAAGCTCCACCAACCAACACGCTCCCATGCGTTGCCCCGCCTCCCATGCGGCGTTGCTGCGATCGTAACATTGCCGTCCTCCTAAGTCTGTTCGTCCCGAACAGATAGAGTTCCATGGTATCGTGCTAATCGATCCAAATGAACGACCTTCATCTTTGACCTAGGGGTCCGCTGGATCCTATACACCACATCATTAATCTTCTTTATAATTGTATAAGGTCCTTCCCAATTTTGGCTAAGTTTGGGCGACTTCCCCACCTTTCGCCTCGGATTGTATAGCCACATCAAATCACCATCCTGGAAGCCGCGGGAGTTAGCTAGTAAGTCATATCTTACTTTGGCTCGATCACTGGATATCCGCAGTTTATTCCTGACTTGCTCATGAACATTGTTCAGCCTCTCCTTAAGCTCCTCCACAAAATTCTCAGAGCTGAGCGACTCTTTTTCTGGTGTTCCATACATCAAATCCGCAGGAAGCCTCATTTCCCTTCCGAACATCACTTTCGCCGGAGTATAACCAGTGGCTTCATGCGTAGAGCCTCGGTATGCCATCAACATGAGAGGTAGATGTTGGTCCCAATCACGCTGATGATCTGCCACCATTTTAGACAGGTAATGTTCCATGGTCCGATTAAACCTCTCTACCATCCCATCCGACTGTGGATGCAAAGGAGTTGTCCTGGTCTTGCGAATTCCGAGAAGTTCCATGACCTTCTGGAAAACAGCCGATTCAAAATTTCGGCCCTGATCAGAATGAAGTTCGAGAGGGACCCCAAATCTGCAGAACATTTCATTTACTAGCAGCGTTGCCACAGTCGTTGCTTCTTGATTAGGCAGGGCGTATGCTTCAGGCCATTTAGTGAAGTAATCCATGGCGACCAAGATGTATTTATTGCCCGACTCAGTCTGAGGAAACGGTCCCGCGACATCAATTGCTACCCTCTCGAATGGAGCACCTACAGTGTACTGCACCATCCGGCCGCGTGATCTTGTTCGAGGTCCTTTTGTGGCACAACAAACTTCGCACTTGCGGCACCAAGATTCGACGTCTTCATGATAATTCACCCAGTAATACCGCTCTTTAATTTTGGCCAATGTTTTGTTGACCCCAAAATGGCCTCCGCTTGTTCCGTTGTGCATTTCCTGTAGTACATCTGATTTTCTGCTACCAGGAACAACCAACTGACTGACTATGAACTTGCCATCCGGACTCTCCCACGCTCTCTTCAGTAGTCCATTTTCGATTTTAAGAGAGTGCCACTGGGCCCATAGCGCCTTCAGGTTTGGACTTTTACCAGCGATTTCTTGCCACTCTGGTCTTTTGTCCTCAGTCTTTGCCAAGAGTATGGGTCCAATATCTGAATCATTCAATTGTTCTTCTAGAAGCGTCTGTGTGGTCCAGCCATCGTTTATTTCCACCGACGTTCTCCTTACAGAAGGATGTCCTTCACGTTGCTCAGTTCTTCGACAATCCTGACTATCTTCTTTACATGGCCGTCTAGACAATGTATCGGCATTTCCGTGACACCTTCCTTGTCGACGTTCAGTTTGGATCTTCTGTCCTTTAATGCGTCCGGCCTCTGTAACACTTTTGCCACTCAAATTATTACCTTGACTTGATTGGTTGACTTGACTGATCCTGGGGGTCTTAACGGCCTCGGTCAATTGCCCCCTTACATTAACAGGAATTGAACTTTCCTGAATTCTAGGGCGGTCTTGTTTGCCGCTCGATCTTCTAAACAACGGCGACGGACTTCTTGCCCTATTACGGCAGTTACTCTTGACGTGACCCAGTTTACCGCAGTTAAAACATTTTATGCCCCGACTGCCTGTTGATCGGGGAGTTCTTTCTAACAGGGCTTGCAAATTGACTGCCATATCCTTCATCGCTTTATGTAAACTGGCCATGGATTCAGCCATAGACGTATTCTTCTTGTCACCGCAAGTTGCCACTCTTACACTTGCAGAAGAACTAGATGACACCCGTGACGCCTCGAATTCCAGGGCCCGAACTAGTGCCTCGCTGATATCCTTGGGCCTTACAAGACGTAAGTGGTATCTCATGTCACTATCGCGAACTCCCTCAATGAACCTTTCGGCGGCAAATTGCATTTGAAAAGATTCAGGGGCCGATGGATATGCCAAGTGAATGAGTCTGTCTATGTCCGCCTCAAATTCTTGTAAGGATTCACCTGACTTTTGCTGTCTCATCCTCAGCTGGGCCTGGAACACGGTTTCTTTGTGCTCATTTCCAAATCGTAGTTGCAGAGTGTGTACTAAAGCCGCATAATTACTTTGATCCGCTGCCGACAGAGATTGGAGTAACTCAGCCGCTTTTCCACGAAGTGCTACCACTAATGATGTAGCTTTCTGGGGCTCGGACCAACCATTAGCTTTTGCAGCTGCCTCAAACTGAGTTTTATAAATTTCCCATACAGTAGTACCGTCGTAATCGGGAGGCTTAATTTTAGCGTTGGCTGTGCTAAAACTCTCTGTAGACACGTTGTCGTCCTCAAGTTGTTCCCGGAATTTCTTTTCTAGCTCGAGAACCTTCTGGTTGACAGCTTCGAGTCCTTCGTTAACGGATTGCATTATTCTTTCTTCCAATTGTTGCTCCCTAGCTGCGAAATGGCTCACTAATTCTTCTTTAAACCGTTTCTGTTCTTCTTTTTGTTCTAAATAACGTTTTTCCTGCTCTTCTTTCTGTTCTAGATAACGTCGTTCCTGTATTTGATCACGTCTTTCTTGTTCTTCTTTTTGTTCGTTATAACGTCGCTCCTGTAATTGATCACGTTTTTCCAGCTCTTCCTTCTGTTCTAGATAACGTCTTTCCTGCTCTTCCTTCTGGTCTTGATAACGTTGCTCCTGTACTTGATCACGCCTTTCTTGTTCCTCTTTTTGTTCCTTATAACGTTTTTCCTGCTCTTCTTTTTGTTCTAGATAACGGCGCCCCTGCTCTTCCTTCTGGTGTTGCATAAGGGACAGCAGGGCGGCAAGTTGATCCTCCATCGCTTGATGCTGGCTTCTGGTCACTGGCATAAACACGTAATGTCCGGCAATATTAGTTCTCAAATTCCCACTGGAATCGCACTTCTGACACCAATTGTTGCGAACTCGGGGTTCAATAATTCCAGTGTAACGATTTAATACGAAAACACTATTTATTAACTCCACAAATACACACGACTACTAAATAACTCACTACTTAACACTTTATAGCCTTCTATTATCGCTTCGTAACTTTAGCTTACTTATAGCTCGCTTAAAATACGACTACTCCTACTCGGGCGCTCTATGCGCCTTTTATATACAATCCTAAAATTACAGAAAAACCTAGAAAGTTCTTTATAAGCATTCTTGAATAATCTCATATAAAAAAAACGGTTGTAAACAACTGCCTTCTAGATTAAGCCAGACGAGCAATAAATCACTCGTGTCAGCCATGACGCAGCGCGGATAGGTCGCGAAGCTCCACCAACCAACACGCTCCCATGCGTTGCCCCGCCTCCCATGCGGCGTTGCTGCGATCGTAACAGTATTTTAAGATACAAGTTTTATAAGGACGCTCATTGTTGCACCAGTTCCAGTTTGACGTGTGCGACAAAGAGTTTTATAAACGTTTATCTTATGCTATTTTTTTCTATTGAGAATCCGCTTCGTGTCGTTCGGGCAGCGGCAGTTGCGTGCGCGAAAGTGTTACTTTGCGCACTTGTTAGGAAAATAACTATTTTCTACAATCGTCAAAATGTGAGATGGTTTGCGCATTACTGACGGTATGCAAACTAGCATATATTTTTATGGTTATCTTTCTCGCACGTCGCCCATAGCAGCGTAAAAAAAAGAGTTACTGGTTACCATCCAGGACACGTGAAAAAAAGTCTTTTGCGCACGCCGTCAATACAGGAGTAGCAGAAAAGAACTGTGAAGCTTAATCATTTATAAAATTGTTAAAGATGTCCCATATTACTGGCAGGTGGACTTTTATACGGTTGTAGAAAAAATGTTGTTCCTAATTCTTGCGCAAAGTGTCTTTCGCGCACTTGACTGCTGCCTGAACTTCGCTTAGCGTCGTTCGGGCAACGGCAGTCGCGTGCGCGAAATTGTTACTTTGCGCACTTGTTAGGAAAATAACTATTTCCTACCTTTGTTTGCAAAGTCATAATTTTGCACTCACATCTGCGTGCGCAAAATTGAATCTTGCGCACGCTTACCCTTGTTTGTTTTGCACTCATTTTCATACACGGATTTTAATTAGAACCATTGTTGAAATAAACAAAACACCAGTTATTGAAATCGTAGTGACGGCTCCTTGTTATAAAATTTTGAAAAGTCGTCACTGTCAGCCGCTTAAATTTATGGGTGTCATTTGCTGGCAGTTTTAATACACTCATTAAAGAAACGTAGAAAAAATATTGTTCTTTACTCCTGCGCAAAGTGTCTTGTCAGCACTAAATACTGTCCGAATTCCGCTTCGCGTCGTTCGTGCATTCGCAATTGCATGAGGAAAAGACTAACTTTGCGCACTTGTTAGGAAATATACTATTTATATTTCCAATAAATATAAATTAATTTCCTGCAATTTGCATGAAGGTCGGGAAAGGTGGTACTCATGACAAAGCTCCCCATTTTCCATGAGTCCATTAAAATAAACGTCGCATTTTCATATATTTAAATTCAGAGAACTTCAAATAACTTTCTGCAATGAAGCGTAAAGCAGCATTTTGCGTTACCAAGTGAAAATACAAAAAGATGCTTGGCCGAGTAATTAATGAGGAGTTATTTTGTCGGGCGGCGAGCAACAAAGCGGTTTTTGCGCACGTGCACTTTAATCCAATCGTAATGACTGGTATTTAGGTGTTGACTTGCTCTGTTTGTTTTTGACTTCTCATATATTGGACATTGTGATTTAAAAGTATTATGGAATGTGTGATGAGTGTATTTTATTGGCATGATTTGTAGAAGAAATTATATGTGTAATTCGAGCGCAAAGTGTTTTTGTCGCTCTCGAGTAATTATCCACGCTCCGCTTTGCGTCGCACGTCTAACGTTTCTTATCGAGCCACAAAATGTCAATTTGCGCTCTTAATACACAATAGTTACTTTCCTAACAAGTGCGCAAAGTGATACTTTCTCGCACGCAACTGCCGTTGCCCGAACGACCCGAAGCGGAGTTCGGACAGCAGTCAAGCGCGCGAAAGATACTTTGTGCAAGAATTAGGAACAACATTTTTTGTACAACTGTTCAAAAAAGCTCTAGGGCAATTCAAGTGTATTTCCTAGACTATAAAACTTTACCAAGAAATGCAGTTCTTTTCTGCCACCCCTGTATCGACAGAGTGCGCCAAAAACTTTTTCTGCAATAGATCAAGAATTGACAACTTTCTGACGTCTGATAACGCCGAAAAAGACTTGGTTCCAATATTTCAAATGGCTTCTAAGCAATCAGTTGTAGAGACAGTACGGCAATATTCAATCCCGGCCTAGGACGGAAATACAATGAAAGCAATAATACTAAACACCGGTTGTTATAGGTGTAACAACCGGTGGTGTTGTGGTAAACCACTAATCTATGTACGGCACCTATTTTATTAAGTGGCATTAACAACAGGTAATGACAATCTCTAATATCTCATTTTTGATCGCCTAATTCGAAAATGTTTCATTTCTAATTGCAGAAAAAATAGTATGTGTACCTCGTAGGAAAATCATATTTTCGTCCTCTGATGATTGCTAAGCCTCGGCTGCGCCTCGTCTATCAATTTACATCGACGGCAGAGAATATTTCGCTTTTCCTACTAGATACGCAATAGGTATACTATTTTTTCACCTTTCCCATGTCAACTAGTTACTTTTTTGCACGCTGTCATGGGCGACGTTAAAAAAAGGTGAACATGAAAATATGTGTCAGTTTGCATACCAACAATAATGCGCAAATCTTGTCATATTTTGATGGTTATAGAAAAATAACTATTATATATTAAACTGCTAATCGAAAAGATCCATGCGACAAAATTGTTTGTCATTTTTGGGGGTCTGTATGAAAACGCCTTAATCGACATTCGTAACTAGAAAAAAATTTAAAACACCGTTTCTTTTAGATTCAGACTGGGAAGTTAGTCTTTAATAAAAGTTATTTTTTAAAGATTATACGTATAGAAAATAATACGGTAAAATTATTGCATTTCAACCAGCTGCATTTAACTGAGAAGCCTGAACTAAACCTGAACTAACATTAACTGCAGAGTAATTTCAGAACATTGGTTATTAAGACTTTAAGTGACTATTTAATGACTTTGGATGATGTCTCGGGACATGTCCGTCGATTTTCAGTTTTTTTTGGTCTTCAAAAAGAATTACAAGGGTTTTTCAAAAAGTTTGCATTATCTTATAAGTTACTATGTATTGTGAGAATGCCTCTGCCCACTTTAATGTGATAAATTATTTCTCATAGATAATTGTTTGTAAAATCAGAGACTTAGATTTAAGGTTAATAAAACATTTCTATTTCAAGTTGTACAAGGGTGGCCAAATCTTCTAATAAGAAACGAAAGTGACGGGTGCTCTAACTTTAAGACTTTGATCGATATCTCGAGGCGTTTTTGTCGTTTTTTGGTCTACGAAATCCGTTACGGCGCGTTTATAGAAAGTTTACTTCTTATAAGTTGCAATTTATTGCGGGAATACCGACGCGAATACAATAAATTGGCTCTAAATGTTCATTGATTTTAAAATCAATGACATAGATTGATGATTAATAAATTAAACAATTCTGTTTTATGTCGAACAAGATCAGAAATCGAGTGAATCATAACAAATGGTTGAAAATGAAACCTCAGATTCTTTAGTAAATTAAGAAAATGGTATCATATAAACATGTTGTCAACAATTTTTCGTTTAAATACCTAATATATAGCGTACTCTTTTTGAAAAACCTCTCTATTTTTTTTTGTAAGCAAAAAAACGAAAACCGCCTAGCCTGCCCCGACCTATCAATCAAGGCCATTAAATGTCATAACAACGAATACTCTGAAATTGCGATGCCTACCAAATGCAGTGGGTTGAAATGTACCCTTTTTGCAGTGTTTTTTTCTTTACTCTGTTGTCCTTTAAAAGACAACTTTTATTTAAGGTGAATATCCCAGCCTGATTCTTGAATAAACGACTTTTCAAAATCTCTTTAAGTTACAAATTTCGGCTACAAACTTCTGAGATACAGACCCTTAAAAATGACGAAAAATCGTGCAGTATCGATCTTTTCCGTTAGCAGTTTACTTAAAAGTTTTGATAACAAATCTTGGTTATTTGTGGATTTATTTCTAGCTAAACTTGGATAGTTGTCTACTTTTTTGTAAAAGAACCTCAACGTCTAAAATAAATTTGACTGCTAACTTCCAGTTTAACTGGTATTTTGCAAAAAATCCACATAGGTTGGTAGACGACCACATAGTAGACGACCACAGGCTTTGTAAAACGGGCTCGAAAATCGGGCATTTTTCAGCAAGTTCAGATTTTCATCTGTCATACTTTTTTCCACGCTATTCCGCCTATTTTCGTTGGTCTAAGGGTGACTTTTACAAGTTTAAGTAAAACTTCAGATTGAAGATAAAACTCCAGATATAATCTACATTGCATTGTTTATCTGTCAGGTAAACAATGCAATGTACATCAATTCTGGTGTTTTATCTTCAATCTGAGGTTTTACTTGAACTTGTAAAAGTCACCCTAAGTGTCTAAAGTTAGATCTGTCATTTAAGAAATTTATGGAGATGAAAAATGAGATTGCAGCTCACAGTTTACCCGAAGACGGTTGCATCATTTTCGGGAACTACCGAAAATTCGCCAGGAATTAAAAAAACGTGCAGATTTCGCTTCGAAATTCAATTAACTGGGTGCCGAAAAGGAAACATTCCAAGGTATCCCCTGGGATAGAAAACCATTCGATTGGATGTACTGGCTCGGCACAAATAGGCCAAAAGACCGTAGGCGATTTGAGAAAATAAAAGTGTTTCACTCTACCCTCTCCCAAACCCGCTACACTCCATGACCATTGTAGATCCAAATTGAAGAGGAGTCAAAGACATAAGATTTACATAATAATATGGTTCGTACCAGTGCAATATTTTCGCAATCTGTAGCGCCGCAGTGACACTCCAACAACTAAACTGCTGGGCATAACAAACGGGACAAACATATTTCAAGATGATTTGTGAAGCGCGATATTTTTAAAATTACAAGAGATAAAAATCCGAGGTTTTCAGCAGTCTCTAGATTGATCAATAGAGGAGTTATTCTAGAGTACCTTGAACAAAATTACCTATTTAGGTGGAGAGCAAATTTTAAGACATATTGTTTTACCATTTTCACCGAAATTCGGTGAAAGATTTAAATTGATATATGACAACGGTCGACCCCATAGGGCAAGAATTGTACGAGAGTTCCTGGAAGAAACAATGTAAACAGTATACATTTGCCGCCAAAATCTCCCAATTTGAATATTATTAAACACGTTTGGTCAAAACTAAAATTATTAGTACGAAAGCGTGAAAATGCACCTCAAAATTTAGTTGACTTGATTCTGGCGATTAGAGAGGAATGGGAAAATATACCTCAAAGTTTCATCACTAATTTAGTACAGAACATGCCTGAGAGATGTCGAGAAGTGTTAAATTTGAGAGGTGGACCCACACGATATTAAATATTATTCCTTTGTTAGTATTTTTTTTATCGTTGTAAACTTACCTAAAGTACTGTCAAATGATCTTAAGAGTATATTTATAATTAGTGGTAATAACATTCAGTTGTTAACTCTGAAGTACCATGTTAGAATATCACTTGAACTAGTAAACATTTTTCACTTTAAAACATTTCTTGAAACGAAATAACATTAGGTTTTTTAATTTGTTTTTTTTTCTTTGTAAGTCACTTTGTTGGGACACTCTGTAGGTCCATTTAACTTCCAAAATTCAGGTCAACTTTACATCTCAATAACTCTCATCCAGACTGTTTCAGATAACTTTACCATTGGTCCTGCGTCGACAAGTATTTCTTGGCAACACCTTGTAAATATGACGTCATTGCTCTCAGAGTTTTCAAATCCCTTATTCCGCCCCTTATGGTTCTACCTGAAGTTTATTTCCGAAATAAAGTTCTAGTATTATAGCATTTAAAGGCAACATCAGTTATTTACCCTTTTTTTAGTAAGTTCAGGTTTAAGACGCTCTATATTCTGTTTAAATTAATTTAAATGAAAAGCGAAAAAGCCGTCTGGGTGTTTTACTTTATTCATCTCAAAATTTGCATTAAATGGTCAAAATTATTATTATTGTTTCATCAGCAAGCAATTAAACATCTGTTCATTTAATTGCTGAGAAAACACTCCAATGAATATTAATGGTCAAAACATTTTGAGCGTCACCACCCTGTAGAAAAATCTTATACCACTGTCTCTTATTGCATATCAGTTACTTGATCAGCAGGAGGCTGAAATTCAAGATTGGTAATTGTCTGAAGAAAAAATTAAAAAAATCTAAAATGTGGTACGATATTTAAAATCGGTTAAACTTGTTTTTTCTAAACTTGTCAAGGATCGTCCTCAATTCACAAAAAAACAAAATAAAAACTGAATCCTAGATTCTCGGCAAAAAAGAAATTTTGTCAAAATGCACTCAATTTATTCATCACCTTGTATTCACCATCTGAATGGGTAATTTTGTTCTAAGTAGTCTAGAATACCTCCTCTATAGATCCTTCTAGAGGTTGCTGAAAACTTCATATTTTTATCTTGCGTTTTTCAAAATATTTTGCTTAACAATTTATCGAAAAATATGTTTGTCCCGTTTGTTTTGTCCAGCAGCTTAGATGCAAGAAAATATGTCAGGTAGTTGTTGACACTGCCAGGTAAGAACAGTTCGACAAGGCCAAATCTTCGACAGGATCTAAGTAGGCGTTTTGGAATCCTGGAAGAAAACCTGGAAAAATTAAGGTAATCGTGGCAACCGACTTTGGAACCAGATACTACCTATGCAATAACACCAATAAGGGCAACGTTTTCCAGTTGGAAAAGTTCTAATAGTTTTAATGATCCCAATAGAAAAAGGTTGTAATAGTAACAAAAAGGCATTTAGAAAAGTGCTGCTAATGCATAGGATGCTTGAAAGAATCCTTAGACACAGATTAAGTGTTCCAAAGTAAGCTAGTACAAGAGTTAAAACGGATTATTGGAGCGAAGAGCTGTCTTACGACGGCATATTGTGCAAGCCGCAACAGCCTCACCAAAAGACAAAACAAAACGATGACTCGCGGATATAGATTATTTGATACGATTCGCTATAATCGGACCAACTGCCAATACACGAGCCACTGAATCTTGTTAGTCCCCTATTGGTAAAATCCTATTTCTCCACCCGTAGAGCTGTTACATCTAGCCTTTACCGACACCAGTGAAGGACCTTTCCAGCACTGCCATCATACTGACTTTGAACTATTCACATCTCCAGTGTTTAAGTCCAGTAAGTCAGAAGGTACACTCTACCGTTATTCTAGCCACTCTACTAAGTTTCTCGCGGAAAATAACGTTCGCATGTTTTCTTTAATTTATTGTAGAAAATAAAAATTAAGGTTTAATTTAGAGCCCTTTTGAGTTTTACTGGAAAATTTCCCTATGCCTTGTCACAACCGCGAAACAAAAGCTTAATTATATTACTTTTTTTCATTTTGTTTTATTAATGAGGAACATATATAATACAATCTGCCGTTTCTTTAAACTATGTCCTTTAAACGAGTCCAAAGCAGACGTAATGCGGGATTGACTTTATTCTGAAAATTATTTTTCAGGATAAACGGAAAACTTTGTTCTGAAAATTATTTTTCTGAAATCTAACGAGTACTCCTTATTTCCTAACCTGATATGGGGCTGCAAAACGACCAGTTTTAGGATTTTTAACGTTAATATGGAAATAATTGATAATAGGTAAATATTCCAGGCCTAGGCCTGGAAAAATCATTCCAGAACTGCTTTTAGTCTAGCATTCAAATCATAAAACACCTTTTTTTTAGTAAGAATGATTTCAGAAAAGTTAGTATGTGTCTCTCGTAGGAAAATCATATTCTCGTCCTCCGATGATTGCTAACCTCGGCTATCAATTTACATCGTTGGTCGCGAATATGTCGCTTTTCCTACCAAAGTGCTCAACATACTAACCGCACCGACTCTTTTTTTGCTAATTTTTTAATTGCGTACCTCCGGCCCGCGTCATCCGATTTAAACAAATGGCACATCTCTCGAAGGCTTGTCTATTGTAGAATGGGCGAGGGAGTGGCTCTTTTTAGACAGTATATTTCTTGAGTGTTATACAGGGTGACAAAAAGAGTGCTACGAAAATGTTAAAATGCAGCTTTTTGCAACTTTGACAGGAGCAATTTTTTAAATTTATTTTTGTCATATTGTACCTTTAGGTAGTATCTCTAGACGTATTCAGCAGATTTTTGATTAAGGCTCTATAGCAAAAGTTACAGGAGTTTATCGAAAAGTGGTGTATTTTCGAAGAGGCTTGCCCAAATAGCTGTCTTGATCATCCAGGTACCACTTTTTAAGTCCTAATCTACACAGTGTATTCAGGCATTGCTTTGCGTATAACGGAACCACGCTTGGAACGAACCCGATAGTTAATGGTACTGGCTTAAATCAAAATATAAAATTTGTTAAAAATCCATCCCAAGCGCAGAATATTGTTTGGCTTATTTTTGTTTCTTTACCTAGTACCATCACCTATCGGGATCACTCCAATGCTCGCGAAACAACTTCTGACTACAAGTTGTGACTACGACTTAAAGGGTGGCACCTGGATGATGAAGACAGCTATTTGGGCAATTCTTCTTCGAAAATGCAGCACTTTTCGATAAACCCCTGTAACTTTGGTTCTAGAGCCTTAATGAAAAATCTGTGTAATAAGTATACAGGTGCTAACCCAAAGCTACAATATGACATCAAAACAAATTAAAAAAAATTGTTCCTATCAAAGTTGCAAAGAGGTGAACTTTAACATTTTTGTAGCACTCTTTTTGTCATCCTGTATAACACTCAAGAAATAAAATGTCTAAAAAGAACCACCCTCTTTCCTATTCTACGAGAGACAGGGTTTCGAGAGATGTGCCACTCGTTTAAATCGGATGGCCCAAGCCGGAGGTACGGCGATTAAAAAATTACCAAAAAAAAAAAGGTCCGTGCGGTTAGTATGTTGAGCACTTTAGATACACAATATACTGTTGCGAACTCAGGGTTCAATAATTCCAGTGTAACGATTTAACACGAAAACACTATTGATTTATCTTACAAATACACACAGGTACAATTCGACTACTAAATAACTCACTACTTAACACTTTATAGCCTTCTATTATCGTTTGGTACTTCAGCTTACTTATAGCTCGATTAAAATATGACTACTCCTAACGGCGGCGCTTATTCGCCTTTTCTACCCAATCCTAAAAATACAGAAAAGCCTAGAATATTTTAGAAGAAAAATAATTAATACGAGACACATAAAAAGAAGGTCGTAAACAACTACGTTCTAAATAAACAGAGCAATAAATCACTGGTGACAGTCGCCTGCTGAACGCCCGGACGAGACGCGAAGATTCTACCTCCTTCGCCGCGGAGCGTAACGCAGTTTATTCCTGAGTTGCTCATGAACATTGTTAAGCCTCTCCTTGAGCTCCTCCACAAAATTCTCAGAGTTGAGCGAGTCTTTTTCTGGTGTTCCATACATCAAATCTGCAGGAAGTCTCATTTCCCTTCCAAACATCACTTTCGCCGGAGTATGTTGTGGTTTCATGCTTAGAGCCTTGATATGCCATCAACATGAGAGGTAGATGTTGGTCCCAATCTCGCTGATGATCTGCCACCATTTTAGACAAGTAATGTTCCATGGTCCGATTAAATCTCTCCACCATCCCATCCGACTGTGGATGCAAAGGAGTTGTCCTGGTCTTGCGAATTCCGAGAAGTTCCATCACTTTCTGGAAAACAGCCGATTCAAAATTTCGGCCCTGATCAAAATGAAGTTCGAGAGGGACTCCAAAGCTGCAGAACATTTCATTTACTAGCACCTTTGCCACAGTCGTTGCTTCCTGATTAGGCAGGGCATACGCTTCAGGCCATTTAGTGAAATAGTCCATGGCGACCAAGATGTATTTGTTGCCTGACTCAGTCTGAGGAAATGGTCCCGCGACATCAATTGCTACCCCCTCGAATGGAGCACCTACAGTGTACTGCACCATTCGGCCCCGCGATCTTGTTCGAGGTTCTTTTGTGGCACAACAAAATTTGCACTTGCGGCACCAAGATTCGACGTCTTCATGATAGTTCACCCAGTAATACCGCTCTTTATTTTTGGCCAAGGTTTTATTGACCCCAAAATGACCTCCACTGGTTCCGTCGTGCATTTCCTGTAGTACATCCGATTTTCTGCTACCAGGAACAACCAGCTGACTGACTACGGTCTTGCCATCCGGACTCTCCCACGCTCTCTTCAGTAATCCATTTTCTATTCTAAGAGAGTGCCACTGGGCCCATAGCGCCTTCAGGTTTGGACTTTTACCAGCAATTTCTTGCCACTCTGCTCTCTTGTCGTCAGTCTTTGCCAAGAGAATGTGTCCAATATCTGGATCATTCAATTGTTCTTCTTGAAGCGTCTGTGTGGTCCAGCCATCGTTTATTTCCACCGACGATCTCCTTACAGAAGAATGTCCCTCACGTTGCTCAGTTCTTCGACAATGCTGGCTATCTGCTTTACATAGCCGTCTAGACAATGTATCGGCATTTCCGTGAGACCTTCCTGGTCGATGTTCAATTTGGATCTTCTGTGCCTTAATGCGTCCGGCCTCTCTAAGACTTTTGCCACCCAAATTATTGACTTTACTTGATTGATTGACTTGACTGATCCTGGGGCAATTGACCGAGCCCGTTAAGACAACGGGCTCGGTCAATTGCCCCCTCACACTGACCGGAATTGGCTTTTCCTGGAATCTAGGGCGGTCCTGGTTGCCGCTCGGTCTTCTAAACAACGGCGACGGACTTCTTGCCCTATTACGGCAGTTACTCTTGACGTGACCCAGTTTACCGCAGTTAAACTATTTTATGCCCCGATTGCCTGTCGATCGAGGAGTTCTTCCCAACAGGGCTTGCATATTAACTGCGATATCCTTCAACGCTTTATGTAAACTTGCCATGGATTCAGCCATAGATGTATACTTCTTATCACCGCAAGTTGCCACTCTTACACTTGCAGAAGAACTAGATGTCACTCGTGACGCCTCGAATTCCAGGGCCCGAACTAGTGCCTCGCTGATATTCTTGGGCCTTACTAGACGTGGTGATATCTCATGTCACTATCGCGAACTCCCTCAATGAACCGTTCGGCGGCAAATTGCGTTTGAAAACATTCAGGGGCTGATGGGTATGCCAGGTGAATTAGCCTGTCTATATCCGCCTCAAATTCTTGTAAGGATTTACCTGACTTTTGCTGTCTCATCCTCAGCTGGGCCTGGAACACCGTTTCTTTGTGCTCATTTCCAAATCGTAGTTGCAGAGTGTGTACTAAATATAGATGGGCGAAGGGAAAATTCCCAAAAAACCTTTAAACCCAATTTAGGGTTTTTACCCGGGGTTTTTTCCCATCTTTTCTTGAAAGCACCCGGCAGTTTCAAGATTTAAGGTTAGATCTTAGATTAGAATTCAATAAATCCCGATTTTGCTTTGTTTTTTGATAAACTAAACACTGGTCATTTGATCAAAAGCTTCAAACTGCATAAACCAACAAATTATTGCTTAATTGGTAAGAGTTAGGCGTATTGAAAAAGTTAAATTTAGAGGTTATAATGGAATAAACCCGGAATTTTCCCGGATGTGTGCAGGGAATAAACCCTCAAAAATTAAAAAACCGGGTGAAAACCCATCTCTAGTACTAAAGCTGCATAATTACTTTGATCAGCTGCCGGCAGAGATTGTAGTAGTTCAGACGCTTTTTCACGAAGTGCTACCACTAATGATGTAGCTTTCTGGGGCTCGGACCAGCCATTAGCTTTTGTGGCTGCCTCAAATTGGGTTTTATAAATTTCCCAGGCCGTAGTACCGTCATCATCGGGAGGCTTAATTTTAGCGTTGGTTGTGCTAAAACTCTCTGTAATCACGTTGTCGTCCTCAATTTGTTCCCGGAATTTTCTTTCTAGCTCGAGAATTTTCTAGTTGACAGCTTCGAGTCCTTCGTTAACGGATTGCATTATTCTTTCTTCCAATTGTTGCTCCCTAGCTGCGAAATGGTTCAATAATTCTTCTTTAAACCGTTTCTGTTCTTCCGTTTGTTCTAGATGACGTCGCTCCTGTGTTTGATCACGTTTTTCCTGCTATTCCTTCTGTTCTAGATAACGTTTTTCCTGCTCTTCCCTCTGTTGTTGCATAAGGGAGAGCGGGGTGGCAAGTTGATCCTCCATCGCTTGACGCTGGCTTCTAGTCACTGGCATAAACACGTAATGTTCGGCAATGAAGTACTCACAGTTCCATAATATTAGTCCTCAAGTTCCCACTGGAATCGCAGTTCTGACACCAATTGTTGCGAACTCAGGGTCCAATAATTCAAGTGTAACGATTTAACATGAAAACACTATTTATTCCACAAATACACACAGGTACAACTCGACTACTAAATAACTCACTACTTAACACTTTATAGCCTTCTATTATCGTTTGGTACTTCAGCTTATTTATAGCTCGATTAAAATACGACTACTCCTAACGGCGGCGTTTATTCGCCTTTTATACACAATCCTAAAAATACAGAAAAGCCTAAAATGTTTTATAAGAAAAATAATTAATACGAGACACATAAAAAAAAAGGTCGTAAACAACTACGTTCTAAATAAACCGAGCAATAAATCACGAGTGACAGTCGCCTGCTGAACGCCCGGACGAGACGCGAAGATTCTACCTCCTTCGCCGCGGAGCGTAACGGTCACCGTAACAATACTATTGCCTCAAGTCAGATTAATGACGTTGAAACAATTCAAAGGATTCTTCTAAACGTTTAAAAGTTTGCAAGGTCATAATCATCGTCACAAAATATGAATAATGTTGGAAGGGCATGTTCCACACAGAAATACCGAAGAATTAAGGTTGTAAAATCTTTATAATTTCCGATGTGACTTCTGCCATTCTTGAGATATTAAGTCATAAAAATGATCAAAAAAAGTTCGTTCCGTTTGTTTTGAACGGCAGTTTAGCTGGTGCAGTGGTTATTGGTTTATTTTTATGATTTAGGTTTTCCTTTTTGGCCGGGAAAGGCGTTGAGATGCAAGGATGGTATGGTAGATGTTCGGTTTTTTGGTGCTCACGACAGGGCGTGGGTTCCAGAGAAGGAATGCTTTCTTTATTCTCCAAAAGATCCGAATTTATTTCGCGTCAAGAGAGCAGACATTGAGCAATGTGTAGAGGTAACACGAACTTAAAACTACAATCGAACAATGTTTATAAAATACTTGCAGGAATTGGAAGTTCACGTTGAGAATCTAAAGAAGGTTTTCGGCGAATTTAATTATCCATCCTTTAAAACCCAAATTGATCCCGACAACGAGGAAGAGCAGATTAAGATTTTTCTACCTCAATATAATGATAGCTTGGTTAAAACCTTAAGAGGGCAATATTCGGATAAAGAACAAAGAGAGTCCAAGAAATTTCCAGAGAAAGAGACAAACGATCAGGTTATTGATGAAGGTGCTGGAAGTAATGACCGGCAAACTTCCGGGAACGCAATCAATAATAGTCTAAATACTGATGACGAGGCCATGGAAGGATATGGTAAGTATATTTCTTTATGATTATCGTTATGGATATTTAAGATAAAATGTAGGTACTGACGATGAATCAGTGCCGGAAATCGACACCGAATTCCGCAAAACACTTCTACATCAACCAGAGTCCAAAAGTACTGACAATCTCGAAGCTGATGAGGACGATACACAGGTTCCAGCAAATGTTGAAGCGGACACCAGTGGGACAGAAGAGATTCTTCTATCTACTTCTTCGGTTGAAGGTAAATAATACTATATTATAATAGGAGATGGGAAATGTTTCATTACTGTCCAGAGATTATGTTATGTCCGAACGAAAAGAAGATATAGGGGGTGTTCATTTGAAAACATCATCTAGTTGTGAAATGTCAAAAGAAAGAGATGGAGAAACAAAACTCCATTTACTTCGATTATGCCATTCTTTTCAGTCAAAAATTCATAGCCTTCTAGATGACGTTTTGTAATCAACACGGGGTAACCTGCCTCCGAGACGCGATTTTGGTTGTATATATTTGTTTTTTTTTAATTGTTAATTTGACGGGATTTTGATGTAAGGCGCGTAAGTACAGAAATGAATGGACTTTCCAAAAATATGGTCGGTTTGATGGTATATGCGGTGGGCGAGGGAGGGGGGCCTAAAGCATTGACGTACCAAAGTCAAAAATGCGATTTTTTTCGGTACCCAAATTTACGGCATCTTTACAGTCACTCCGGGGTTAGATTGGGTATAAACTCCCCATATGTAGATTTCCTCATATGATAAATTTTGATGTTTAATTCCGATAAGTTAAGTAGGAAAAGTTGCAAAAAATCGTCACATTTGGGCTGTTTTTTTATTATTTTTTGTAATGGTCAAATTCTTGGCCTTCAAGACCCCCCTAGTTAGATGAATTGATTGAATTGAAATTAACCCAATGAGCGTGGTACCAAGGGAAAGAACATATCCTTGGGAACTTTCAGTCCTATCCCCCCAAAGATGTCACTTTAATACAGAGTTAGTAAAAAATGTCCGAAAACAGTTAAGAAAAAGTGTCCAAAAGAGTACAGTAGTTTTTTGCGAATTTTACGAAAACTATAGCGCGGCCCAATTTTGGTTGTATATGGGTAACGAGAAGAAGTGGGGAGAGAAAAAACGGTTGTTACTTTTGGTCTAGCTCTTATACCGGGCGAGCAACAAAAGTTTTTCTGTGCCGCATTTTTGTCAATTTCGGTGTACTTTTCTCACATTACACCCTGTAGATTGCATATTTTTACAGCAAAAAATCTGAAATAATTCAGAGAGGTAGTACACATACAGGCCCCAAATAATTTGAATTTCTATAAAAATTACGTAAGTCCTGAAAAGAAGCCAAAAACAGCTGACGATGGACATGCCCATTTACTCGACGGAAATGAACTGGTCATGCGCGATATTTGAAAATGATTTGAAAGTTCTACGTTGCCAACTTGTCGACGAATCTGACGTCACGCTATTAGATAAATTAGTAAAATCTTACTAAAATCATTAGAATTTTTAAGTTTATGCAGGATATTATTACTTATATTATAACAGAACATGTGATATTATAAAATCGATAAAATTCACAATAAATTGAATTTTTTAACACTCACAAACGGTAATAGAAACTACTACTACTTTAGTTTTGGAAATCTCAAAAGTGCCAACACGAACTAACGATACTGATATAATGTATTATTCCTTATACTGTGCCTATTATATATATACAGGCCACAACTACCAGAAGTTTCTTTCAGTAAGTACTTATACTTTATTTGCTTTAACTAATCTTTGTGTGTTTAATTCCATATGGCTTTACTTATCTTATTAAATATTCCATGTCCTTTGAAAACAAAATAAAGTTGTAGTACCTATAACTAGGTATGTAGGTCCATGAAAGACACTTAAATTCTCAGTGGGATCTTTACAACAACCCTAAAGCTTTTTACTTCTCTTTGTAGAAACTGAAAGTGGTATAGTTCTCTAAAACATAATCTGTTGTTCCTTCAATTGTAGCCTTCAATGTAGCCCTTACTTAGTTATTATGTAAATACCTATCTTCTTTTTAAGTTTTAATGGCTTTATATAGTCCTTTGAACACATGAAATATTGCTCCTTGCAATAAAACTCGTTGTCGTCAATCGTGCCGGAATCAAGAAATAACTTCTGTAGCTATATAAATTGAAGTGAAGTGAATATTTTTTTTTACGCTTACTTTGTTCCAAAGACTAAACATCTAAAACATCTTGCAACTAGCCTTCGAATCAGTGCAATGGAAAATTTTGCTATTTATTTATTTTTGTCGACTTTCGTTCCCGCCAATAAACATGTCACATTTGGCATAACCTAAAAATTTGTAGACGTCAGACTCAAAACGTCACTCATCTTTCAACTAGCACGTGGTGCGCAGTAAACATGCGCAGTAAAAGCTCGTCGTCCAACTGCGAGATTTTCATAGCCAACTGAGGAGCTTCATTTTCGATTTACTGTGAGGGATTGACGTTCGCCGTATATTTAAATAATAGGTATATGACAGACCCTCGATCTGGCCGAATCAATGATCTAGCTTTTATTTTGAAATTTTGAAGAATTATCAAACCGTAAATTTGAAACTTGCGCTTTAAGGTCTATTTGTGCATCCAATCCAATGGTTTTCCATCCCAAACGGTACCTTGGAATGTCCTCTTTTCGGCACCAAGGAATCACTTTTTCGCTGGGACGCGTCGTCTTAATTGAATTTCGAAGCGAAACATGCATTTTTTTCCAAATTTTGGCCCAAAATCCCGAATGGTTCCGAGCTCGCCCCTTAACTAGGGCTTCAGAAGCATTCGGGAGCTTTCGTTTTTTGCGTCAATTTTCGCTGAAAACGGGGAAAATTTGCGGAAAAGCTCTTTGGCCGGACCACGTTTGATCATTTCCCGGAACGCTACATGCGATATTCCCCGTGGGTGGCGTTTTCTCAAAGACTGGACCATTTCAAAATTTTATGTCGGGGAAACAGTCTGTTCCGGACGTCGACACGAGTAAGAGCTCGCTGTGCATGAGTCTAAAAGTACGCTATTTGTCATCCCGATACAGACGGTTAAAGTGCGCTTTCTAATTCTCAGAGACAAAAAGTAAGAAAAAAGTTCTAGGCAGTAAAAGTAATTCGAAAGTCATCGCTGCTGTCATGGTGGCGTATTTATAAACTATTCTCATTCACCAAAACTATTTGAGCACTAGATGACACCAGATAGACCGGTCTGAGTGTACTTGTTGCCATTTCTACATTCTTATTGAGAAAACAAAGGATGAGAATACTCTCAGAGCGCTCTAGAGCGTGTACCCGAACCCACTGTTAGTCGAAATCGTATATGTTCTCGAATTTTCGGTTCTTCAGTTAAATGTCATGCGCGACGTCATATTTATCTGTCATTGTGATTAATTAGTATTGATAATAGTGCTACATATTTGTATTTTGTCATAATTTACCTAAACCTAAACCACCTAAACCATTGGTTACGATTTAATACTATTAAGGGTGTCTTTTGCAACTCAGTAAAACTTCAATTTGAAGTTAAAACACCAGTAATGACGTAGATTGCATTGTTACCTGACAGATAAACAATGCAATATCTAAGTCATATCTGGAGTTTTAACTTCATACTGAATTTTACTAATAGTTGTAAAAGCCGCCCTAAAACCATTGAACATTGAAAACCAACGTTCAAAGACAATCTTATTTTACAAATAAATACACCACTAATTGGGTAAGTACCTAGACCCGCCTAAAGAAACGGATGCAAGAAAATTACAAAACTGAATCACTCTGAAATACACTACCTATTTCCAGCCTGCTTGAAAAAAATAATAGTATATGTTACTCGGAATAAAAGGTCTTTTTGTGCTTTGCTCAGTTGCAGGCCTCAGCTTCGCTTTCGAAACGATTCACTTTTATTCCTAGTGACATAATCTACTATTTTCGAGTTTTTGACGGACATGGATGGAGTTAATATTTTATTTTACCATATTTTCGGCTCTTTTATAAGAAATCCATTGCATAATGCTTTTTAAATGGGACAATATTGATTTCATCATAAATAAAAGATGGAGGCGAAAAAAAAAATCGCCTCCGTAGACAGGGTGATTAAAGAATTGTTATATCCCCGAATTGAATAAAGTTAGAGATCTGACATTTGGTACGATGATTCCTTACGGAATGGACTCCAAGTTGCCATGGTTCGAAACCTTTCTCTAGGTACCAAACCGACGGGTGCCATTAACGAAATTTTGCAAATAAGTTGGCAGGCTTTTACACGTGTTTCTCATAAGAAAAACCTTGGTCAGTGCATATTATATGGGAGGAATGTTGATTACGTCATAGTTAGGGTACTGTTCATGGTACATTTTTGAAATTTGGATGGTGGCTACCAGCGCGGGTATCAGGAATGTAGATTACGTCATATTTAGGATACTGTTCATGGTACATTTTTGAAATTTGGATGGTGGCTACCAGCGCGGGTATCATGAATTGTGATATAATTGCCGTAGTTCTCAAAGCTGCAGTGGCTGAGTTACGTTAACATTTAGAAAACTGTTTATGGTACATGGTTCCAATTTGGTTTCTGGGTGCCCATGGGGGTACCGTGAATGGTAAAATAACCGACATAGCTATGTAGCTCACGGGAGCTACGATATAGCTGTTTTGTGAACCGATAGTTGACCGAGTTGGAAATTGAATGGTAGGCTTCCCTTATAATTCCCTAAAAATTACATTTTTTATAATCCATGATGGCCGTCTGGAACAAGTGATGAAACCGCGATATCTCGGCATCGGTTAGAGCTAGAACACTGAAATTTGGCATGTGGCGTGCTCACGGCATGGGTTGCGAGTCCCGATATACCAGTCCCTATGCTATATTACTTACGGTACTATTTTCGAAACTTTCTTCGATTTTTTTTACTTTTTGGGCACATCTCAAAAACTGTTGTAAAAGGGTGCCAAAACTAAAAATATCCGACCTTTCGACTTTTTGTATACTACACGCCATTATCAAGGTATTCTTTTTTATTACATGTATTGCTTTATAAATGTGCCACGTCCAAACAATCAGTTTTTCGTATATGACTGTCGAAATAGCTTCAACGAAGGCCTTTCGACTGGTGGTGACTGTTCAATTTTATCGCTTTTAGTTTTCGAGATTTTATTGATTAAACCTTTCGTTGATAGAGTCAAATTTCCGTTTATATCAAAGCCGTTTATGGCATCGGTATCTCAACTAAATATGGGCTGTCTCAAATACTGCTCAAAACAGTTATTACCGTTTTGTTTAGTTTTATCGCAGTGTTATGGAAAAAACTGATAAAATTGTACAAAAATTGTTTAATATTTTATTTTCATCCAACATTATGCCAGTGAAGTTAAAAACTTGGGATAAAAATTAAAGCTGATAATTAGTGGCTGTGAACGTTCTATCGATTGCTGTCAATGGCATCTTCATGCCATGTTTAGTTTTTGAATTACCTACATTATAATTATTAGAATGTCGATAAAAAGTGAAAAAAACGTCTTAGGCGCCACGTGACAGAGAAGGAAGCTACTAAAAATTAAAATTTGTGCATTTTTTTACATATTTTATTCCCTCTATCATATGAGATTATTTTTAACGAAATCGATGACAATAGATTTCGGCCGAAAATTTGGACCAAATACCCGCTCTGATTTTTTTAAAATTCTCACATTTTCGAGTTTATCTTGGAAACGGTAAGGTTTTTCAATACGCAGATTAATATATTGCATGAAGAGGTCATTGGGGACTGTCAATCAGAACGAAGCTGTCTTTCACTATTTTCGCGAAAAATTGAAAAAGTGCAAAATTAGTAATTTATTTCAGTTACTGTTCTAAGGAAACTGTAAATAGGCTCAACTTGTATCTCTATTCTTCTACTTTCTTAACTCTTCTTATTGATTTTCGGATAAATGTTCATCGAAACCAAATTTTTGGGCCTGTTCGGGAGCCCCATATGCTTAACTTAAACCTAAATTTCGATTTTACCCTTATAAATCTCTAGTAATTGATTTTATTTGTTGATTTTAGTAGTTTTGTGAAAGATTTTTTCTGAATTAGATGGTATAGAGTGACACAAAAAAAGTTGTGGCAAGAAATGCACATAAAATCTGAACAATAAGAGCGATTTTTATTATGCAAGGTGTCCGATCTTAAATATTTCTGTATAACCACGAGTTCAATATTTTATTCACAAATTGTTCAAAAATCACTGGTAACATGCAAAATTTGAATTTGCCCATATAAATTAATGGTAATCAATTTTGTTCGATCGTTTTTAGAAGTTTTATGATAAATAGGGTATGACTTTCTGTTTTAGATAGTATGATTTTTAAGAATAATTTATTTGGCACTAAGGGTTGGGTGTTCTAAAAAAATGCTCTAAAATGCATTTTTAGATTTTTTTACGCTACATTTTTATACCATTTGAGTTCTTTGGTTAATTCTAATAGTTTTGTAATAAAAAGGGTGTTTGATTCTTGCGCAAAGTGGCTTTCGCGAACTTGACTCCTGCCCGAATGAGCGAAGCGGAGTTCGGCAGGCAGTCGCGTGCGTGAAAGTGTTACTTTGCGCATTAGTTAGGAACATAACTAAACTGCTCAACTTAAAGTTTGGCACAAACAACTTTTCGTGTCATTTTCAATCAGCTGTAACTTTGTAAGCAATGAATCGTTTTAAATACAATTTGCAAAAAAAAGCCGACACTATCTTTATTATATAGGGTGTGAAACAAAGTGATGCAAAAATTAAAAAATGTTGATGTTCTGCCATTTCGCAATAAGTTCTTTTTCCTTATCGTCATATTTTTTAAAAATAAGTGCCGTTTTTCTAGTATACTAGCATTCAAAAAATATGATACTATTATTGTTGATACTCGTGACTTATAATAGCAATATTAAATATAATAATCTTTCTAGAGGTAAAGGGTAATTGAGTGATGCCGTCGCAGATAGCCAACATCAATATCTCTAGACGTTTTTGTAATTTTTTGTTTTTAAGGTATTAGAACTTATACAGAGGGAATCAAAATATTCTTAAAAAATTCGTTAGTATTTTTTCTTAAATCGTCGTAATTTGCAGACAAATTGACGGATTATTATTTTTATTCTTTGGATCGAGAGCATTATCTACAAATTGTTTCTCAACAAGGGAGTTTTGCATAAGTGATTACTGAATTACAGGTACGGACTTGACAAAATTAGTATTCGGGGTGAATCATAATGGGTGGTCGAAAATTAAATCTCATATTCTTTGGTCGATTTTAAGGGTGTTCTGTCATACAATTGTGTTATATATCGAGCTTCGTTAAAAAGTTACAGGGTGTTGAAATTAGAATTTCAAAATGCATATGTATTGATATTCCGAAAGCGTAAGAGATATTTTATTGAAATTTTGTACGCTTTGACTGTTATATAAAGCGCACTTTTTGCAATAAATAATTAGTTTTATTTCCGCCAGTGGCGCGCTTAACAGCACGTCGACATATATTATTTGAATAAAAGTGGGACGTCACTGGTTTTTCGAAAAATTAAATTTAGTTTTTGAAGGCCCATTAAAATACTATTAGTTTGCCACATAATTCAAGCCATAAATAATCGAATATTTTTGATTTTTTATCAAAATGGAATTATTCGCGGCTTACTAACATACATTACAATGCTTTTTATTTATTTACTTGAAAACGGTGCGTCGTAATAAAAAAACCGAAGAGGGCTCTTTTCTTTACAGTAGAATGGGTATTAAAAAACGAAGTTTTGTCTTGCAAAAAATCAGTGATGTGCTACTTTTTTTTCAAATAATGCAAATTGTGCTGGTAAGCGGGCCACTGGCGGAAATAAAAATACATTTTTATTGCGAGATGTGCGCCTTTCATAGCAGTCAAAACGTAAAAAATTTCAATCAAATATCTTTTACGCTTTTGGAATAATCAATACATATGCATTTTGAAATTCTAATTTCAACACCCTGTAACTGTTTAACGAAGCTCGATAGGTAACACAATTGTTCCTCAGAACACCCCTAAAATCGACCAAAGAATATGAGATTTCATTTTCGACCACCCGTTATGATTCACCTCGTATACTAATTTTGTCAAGTCCGTACCTGTAATTCAGTAATCACTTTTGTAAAACTCCCTCGTTGAGAAACAATTTGTAGATAATGCTGTCGATCTAAAGAAAAAAAATAATAATCCGTTAACTTGTCCGCGAATTACAACGAATTAAAAAAAAATTGTAACGAAATTTTTAAGAATATTTTGATTCCCTCTATAAGTTCTAATACATTAAAAACAAAAAATGATGAAAACGTCTAGAGATATTGATGTTGGTTCTCTGCGACGGCATCACTCAATTTCCCTTTACCTCTAGAAAGGTTATTTTATTTAATATTGCTATTACAAGTCACGAGTATCAACAATAATGTTATCATATTTTTTGAAAGCTTGTATACTAGAAAAAACGACACTTATTTTTTAATTTTTTGAATGAGTAATAATCCACAGACAATATGTCAACAAATGAGGAAAACACAGTAAGATTCTTTAACACTTTTCCGAACTTCGACGATTTAAAAATATCAGCAACAAGAATTTGACACATTTTCGCTCTGTATAAAAATTCAGAGTGCTTTAATAAAAAATCTGGCGAAAAGGTCCCGAGATATGGATGTTGGCTTACTCCTGACCTGAAAACGATAAGGAAAAAATAGCTTATTGCGAAATGGCAGAACATCAAATATGTGAAATTTTTGCATCACTTTGTTTCACACCCTATATAATAAAGATAATGTCGTTTTTTTTCAAAATTATCCGCTTCCTTAATCTAGAAATGTGGTTTCAGACCGTGCAAATTGTATTTAAAACAGTTCACTGCTCAAAAAGTTACAGCTAATTGAAAATGACACGAAAAATTGCTTGTGCCGAACTTTAAGTTGAACAGTTTATTTTAGTTATCATCAGGTCTTTTTTTCATAATTTTGTCCCAGTTTACCCACAGCGTTTGGTTATTTCCTAAACTAAGGGGGCCAGCGCGCGTGGTCAAACGCAAAAAATAACAAACAAAAAGAAACATGACAAAAACGTAAAACGTGTCAGAGCAAATCATATACAAAACAACTAAAGATTCCTGCTGATCAACGCGTTTATCGAGGCACCTAGGGTATCGAGATAAATGAAACCTCGAGACAGTAATGAAACTTCTCATCGGGTATATTGTTTTATTTTCAACCACTAAGTACGGGGTGTTCATTATAAAACTTCATCTAGTTGCCTGTGAAATGTCAAAAGAAAAGGATGGAGAAACAAAAGTCCATTTATTTTGATTGTCATCTTTTTTTGTCAAAATTTCATAGCCTGCTACTTTTTGAATAACATTAACAAATGTTCTTGAATATTATTTTGGATGTAATGTATTTCATTCGGAATGCATATTCTCATTCAGTATGCATACTTTTGGTGGTTTTTATGGTTTAGAGCAAAACCAACAATCACCCCAATCGTGATCGCAATCGCATTACTGGTCTAGACCATTAATGAGATTACTTACCGTCCTAGACCAATAATGTTACACTTGCAAGATTTTAAAAAGACAGTAATATCATCCTTACACATGTGGTTGAAAATTAAGTTTTTTATATGTTTATATGGCTATAATTTATTACTAAAATTTTATAGCAGGCAACATTACAGCAAGTAACAAATCAATATCAGAACCAACCAGCAAGAGACCGTCGCTAGAAGATGACCATCCTGGTAAACTTTTGCGCAGGAATAGCGATACCGAATCCACGAAAATTTCTGACAAAATCAACAGGGTAAATATATCCGAGAACATGGAAATAAGCTTAGGAAATGACGAAAAAGGCACGATTAGTTGCATTGAGAGCATTTCTTCGAGCAACAGCGAGTGCTCCAGTGAATTCAGCGTAGAGTTAAAAAAGAAACCGGTACAAGTAGATGTTGATAATGTCGAGTTTACGATATCGCCAGCTAGCAAGCTTCAAATTACTGATAAGCTAATGAAACGCCTGTCAGATGGGGAGGCATCTACTGACGAGAACTCTAAAGCTCGGAAGTTGGAACGCGCTAAACGGAATTTAGACGAAACAGATGAGACTTGTAAAGGTATTGAAAAAACGTCAGGAACTGAGAGCAGTGAGGGTATTGAATTCGAGTCGGCTTCAGTGGAACAAGTGAATGAGGGCGATTTGGACAAAAGTCAAGAGGCAAACCAAACAGCTTCAGACAAAATTGCTGTTTCTCCGGATAAATCACCGAAGAAAACTAGCGGCTCGGTAGTAAAAACTGACCTCAATTCGAAAAACGATGACAGTGCTACAACCAGCACGGAAAACGTCAATTGGACTGTCAGGAATGTATCTCCGAAGTCCGATGGAACGAAGATCGTAATCAAGGCTGTGAGATCCGAAGAGGACCAGCTAGGAAAAAGTGGCTATCAAGGGGAGGGGAGCGAAGAGTCCTGCGGATTTGCTGAGGAGGATATTGGGCATATAACAGATAAGGGTGAAACAGATGAACGTCGAGAGGCCGAATCAGCCGGTGAGTTCAAAATCGAACTTCCTTTGAATAATTTATAATCATAAATTTGAGTCACACATTCACTTATTATTGCCGTCAAGTAGGCGTTGGAAATCTGACTTTGAAATTTTTTTCGTATCTTCTCAACATGCACCGAAAAGAGATAGGTATAAAAAAAAATGAAGCTTTCAAAGGTAACGAGATGCCAAAAATAAGTGAATGAGGTATATGCTTTATAATTTTAATCACTGGCTGTCTCAACTTCAAGTGCTTTACCAAAGTTCATACGATGTACAGGGTGGCGTCTTTTCGATAGATTTGTTGGGTATTGGTAAAACCGTAATAAACTGCTAACGGAAAAGATCAATACTGCATAATTTTTCGTCATTTTAAGGGACCTGTATGTCGAAAATGCCTTAATCGAAGTTCGTAACTTAAAGAGATTTTGAAAGATCGGTTCTTATAGATTCACACTGGAAAGTTAGTCTCGAAAAAAAGTTATTCTTTAAACAATACAGGATGTCCCAGATAAAATGATATACATGGGGATTTCGTAAACGGTAAGAGATCCAGTTGCAGTTAAATGGGGAAAAAGTTGTGCTGTTCCAAGCCCAATCAGATGCGATATTAACATCCACGATATCTACAGGGGTTTTCAAAATATCGGGCTAAATCTAAAAATTGGGTTTTTAGAAAACCTGCAATAATCTCGTCATCTTGAATCGGATTTTAATAAAATTTGGTAGTTTTGGGTTATCTACTATGACCAATCGATTGACGTTGACGATATTTTTCTAGACATTTTAGATTTTTTGCAATGCTGAACGAGCGAGGGAAATGTACAATGAGCGCTTTTTAGAAAGGCGACAACCAGGTTTAGTGATTTTCAGTACATTGCGAAATAATTTATTGAAGTATGGCTCATTTAGTATCCAAAGTGTCCTTGAAAATCCGCGCACATCGCTTCGGCAAATCGAAGCTAATGTGGAAGTGTCTAAAACTACCGCCAAACGAGTTCTCAAAAAGTTTAAATACCGCCCATATCGTGAGCACATTAGCCAGGGACTTCGAGAAGGCGACTTAGACAGACGGTCAGTATTTTGCAACTGGTTCCTCAGAAAATGCCAGGAATCTCCTAGATTTCCTTTAAAAGTGTTGTGGTCGGACGAAAACAGGTTTACTAATTGTGGTGTCTTTAGTAGACATAATAATATTTATTGGGCCGATGAAAATCCATTTAGAAACCGCGAAGTTCACCATCAAACAAGATGGGGATTTAATGTTTTCAATGGACATGTTTTATTTGACATTTTTAATGACAACGTAACAGGACCAAGATATTTAGCAATTCTTGAAAATTACGTAGAACCCAGTTTAGAAGAGTTGCCTCTTCATGACATAACCAACATGTGGTTCCAACAAGATGGCGCCCCTGCATACAATTCTGCAATTATTTCTAATCACCTAAATGAAGAATATGGAGATAATTGGATAAGAAACCAAGGTCCTATTGCGTGGCCTACCCGCTCACCTGATTTGACGCCCCTTGATTTCTGTATATGGGGATACCTAAAAAATAAAGTGTATTACACTAATTATAATACAGTGGAAGAACTTGAAGCAGCCGTTCGGCAAGCAATTCAAGAAATGTCACGACAAATTGTCGAGAATGCTTGTTTGGCTATGATTGAGAGGTGTACATTGTGTATTAACAAAAATGAAGGTCTTTTTGAACACTTTATTAACTAATTTTATTTCGGTTAATTGTCGATTGTTATTTGTTTAATTTCATTTATCGTTGTAAGTTAAATATAATTGTTGTTCCTATTTTTTTCAATTTAATTTTCATAATTTTATACACAAACAAAAATTTTATACATATGGAACCTAATTAATTTATAACTTTGTTTTAATAAATGACTTTCTTGTTTGAGCAAAAAAAAACAAAATAATTGATTAGCAGCCTTTTTTTTTAATAAATTTAATTTTCTGCCATATCAAGATAGGGTTGTTATACATAGTTGAAAAGGTCTTTTTACGTGTTATTTAATGATGTATAGATCCAATATGGCGTCCATAAGAAATAACAAAGTTGACTATGGTTGCAAAAAATCTAAGATGTCTAGAAAAATATCGTCAACGTCAATCAATTGGTCATAGTAGATAACCCAAAACTACCAAATTTTATTAAAATCGGATTCAAGATGGCGAGATTATTGCAGGTTTTCTAAAAACCCAATTTTTAGATTTAGCCCGATATTTTGAAAACCCGTGTAGATATCGTGGATATTAATATCGCATCTGATTGGGCTTGGAACAGCACAACTTTTTCCCCATTTTACTAAACTGTATCTCTTACCGTTTACGAAATCCCCATGTATATCATTTTATCTGTGACACCCTGTATAACCCGATATATAACTCTAGCTACCAAATGCAGTGGGTTGAAATTTAAAAAAAATTACTTTTATTTCAGGTCAACCTCCTACACTGATTTTAGAAGAAACGGCCTTTCGTAACGCTTTTAATTTACAAATTTCGGTTAAGGGATTTTCGAAATACAGACTCGCAAAAAATGACGAAAAATTTTGCTGTATCGACTTTTTCCGTTAGCAGTTTAGATGGAGGAAATCTGATTACACATTATTAATGTGTTATATTAAATTTAATGGTATCATTATTTCCTGGTCAACTTGATTCAGTTACTAAATACAGGATGTTTAAAAAAAGTTCACTTTTAACCTTACGCTGTGTTGCGGCTATTATGGGAAATAGAACAAGAAGTCAAATAAAAACGTTTTAGAGTTTTTTCATACGTAATTTGGCAGTGCCGTTTAGAATTTTTTTATAGAAATCAGTTTTCAAGTTATGATATAAAGTTAGGTTTTATAATGGTACACCCTATTTATTATGGCATCGTTCGAGAGCCCTTTTTAAGCTAATTCGATGAATATACTTTTTTTAAGATGATAAGTGGATTCTTCAGGAATAATAAACTCTACTGGGTTTACGAATTTTTTAACCAAGAACCTACATTATAGCGACACCCGGTATTTATTGAAAAATTAAATTTTATTTAAATAATCATAGAGATTATTATTCCTGAAGAATCAACCTACCATCCGAAAAAATAAATCATCCGAATTGATCAAATAAATTCAGAAAAACAGTTAATTTAAACTTTTGCAATCGTTTTAGTGATGCGATAATTTTTGTGGGGTTTGTACTTACCTTCGGGCATCAGACTTTCCGCGAGATTGAAAGACCGACTTTTTTACTTGGTACGTAATATGCTGTTTCGCCAGCAGTTACGAAAGATTTTACTTTACCTTTACTAGTTATTGACATTGGTCAATATTCACCAATGTCAACAAGTCGACAGTCTTGAATTGAGCAATAACTAGATTGGACAATTCTTCACTGCTTTAGATTTTTTGGGTCAAAAAGGGTCAAAAAATGTTTTGGTGAAAACAAGTTATACATATTTTTTTGTATAGGTTATTTTTTTGTATCAATATTGCTTACCGAAGTTTTTAGTATGCATATGTTTGGTAATTTTTGCTTACTTTAGATTTAAAATTTAAAGATCAATTTGTAATTTAATATGAAGGTTTAAAATTTATTGGTTACTTTGATTTTCACCCTCTGTTTTCAGAGGGCTAGCCCGAAAAATCTTTGTGTTTTTTTTTCGAACTGGGCCCACTAATGCAATCACCGGTTGGAAGTGAAATATTAATTTCAAGTACCAAATATGTAATTTTCACTTTTTTCAACAACTTTCTGACTTTGTACTAGGTATTAATTTAATATATTAAGTAGCTAATAACTTGTTAAACTTTGTTCATTCAGACACCGAACGGGGGATATCGCTCACTCCATCGCAATCCGAGCATAAATCCTCTGGTCAGCAATTGGAATCATCTACAAATCTAGAGGAGCTTTCAACTATCAAATCATCAGGCTGTAATAAACCTTCGATTAAAATCATACTGCATCCAGAAAAGAAAAATAATGACAAATCTGCGGAGGACAAAGAACATGCTAATTTAGTAAAGAAGACGTTAAAAATAGGTTCTAATAAATCGGAAAAGGCGATACTTCAAAGCCGGGAAGATCAGGTAGAAACACCCGCTGATCAAAATAGTGATAAAACTGAATACAACGATGAAACGATAAATAATGAAGAGGTTCAGTTAAATATTGATAAGGTAAGAAGATATTATGTGGTAATATTTTAATAAGTTGAGCAAAAAATAAAAGTTTTTGTTCAAATAATAATCTACAGGGTGTACCATTTTCGATGTTTTTCTGATGATCTCATTTAATAAGGAAGATAGAAAGATGAGGTTTTCACGAAGTGTTTTTGTGAAACATTCGAAGGTTCAAATCGATTTTTCATGATACTCGATTTTTATGATACAGAGAGATTTTGAAAAATTGACATATTGGGAGCTTTCTTTCATGAAAACCAAGAGTGAGAGAAAAAAGTCGCTTCACATACTTCATCCTTCTTTCGTGCGAAAATGGAACGCCCTGTAGAGTATGGCGCAAATGTGTGGAATAAATTCGGGAGTTTTTTCGAAAAACTCTCGGACACGGCGATTTTTATTTTTGGCTGCGTTTCTGATGAAATTTTCTTGTATGGTGAACCAAAAAATGTTACGACCATTAACTTAATATTTTCAAATAAAAGCATCTGTTTTTTATTTCAATTTTAGATTCAAGGTCATGTCTGGTGGTTTACGTGACCGTTGAGGATGAAGTACGTGGCACCATCTAACGATAGTAGGTTATATATGAGATACAAAAACAAAGAGTGCAAAAAAAATGTGCGCAACGTACGAAACAGTTTTCCACCATGTATACGTCACTGCACACAGAAGGGTGGCTGAGATTTCGTACTTACACCGTCAAGTGGCGATGCCATAGTACAAGTAACCAAATTTCATTCTCTGTCATGCAGAGGAACTCTAAACCGGTTTCGCTGTAGTTCCAGCTCATTAGTAGGCTACACCTCAAACCAAGCAGATATAACGTTTGGTTCATGCTTCATGTTCATGTTCAGCCGTGGGTACGATGTACGAGGCGCCATTTACATGTCTGTAGTTCAAAATTATTAGTAGGACAACAACCACAGTACCAAATCTTTTGTTTGGATATTATATAATATAAAAAATAACAAGCAGGGTATGCTCTGATTGCCATCTGCAGACACCGAAAAAAAATGTATCGATGTTAACCGATAATATCCAAAAGAAAAAACATCCTTAAAAAATGGAGAGAAGAATAAAAAATATCGATATTTTGTAATTATCGACATATCATGCGCATCTCTATTGTGTGAAGTGGCTAATTAATATTGGAAAACTGCTCGGTTCATTGCACATATTATTCTTAACATAAAGGTAATAATCATCTGCCGACAGCTCATAAACCTGATCCGGAGGACACATCCACTGGACGTAGAAGTTTGTCCGATTTCAACTTCCCACGTACAAATCAATACGAATCCACACTTTTCGCCTTGTCACTTGCCACAGCTTATGCCCTGTGTTGCCACTTCTCTCTTGTTACATATGTACCGGATTTGTTACTAAAGTTCATTTCAAATAGAGATTCATCTAGTAGGCGAAGAAGTTGACATATAAATGACGTATTTACGTGTCTTAATCTATCGATTCCTCAGTCTGTTTTTGGAATATCTAAAGTGCCCAACACATTACCCGCATCGACATTTTTTTTTAGTCATTTTTTATTTGCCGTACTTCCGGGTTGGGTCCATCAGTCGTACCTACGCTCTCGTTTCATTTCTTGTTAAAGTTTTCACGTCAATTTTAAAATGTATCTCTTTGCAACTCTGATAAGAGCAATTTTTGTAAATTACATTTTATGTCGTATTGTACCTTTGGATGGTAACTCTAGTCGTTTTAGGCAGATTTTTTATTAAAGCTCTAGAACGAAAGTTACGTTTTTTTTTTATAAGTGGTTTATTTTTAAAGAAGAGTTGCCCAATTAGCTTTCTTGATCATTCAGGTACCATTTTTAAGTTGTAATCTACACTTTGTAGTCAGGACTTGTTTCGCGTATAACGGTACCACGACAAAACCTCATTTATTTACTTGCTCGAGCCAGATTTGGCGCTGATGATAGTTTTAAGCTGAAACCCCTCCGCCTAAAAGGATATTAAAAATATCTTCTTCTTCTTCTTCCAATGCGTCTCCACTAATGGATGTTTGCGATAACATTTTCCATTGTTTCCCTATTCCTTGCGGTGTGTATCAACGACTGTACATCGTGTAGGCCTGTCCACTGTCTGATATTTCGCAGCCAGGACATTTTTTTCCTTCCGATCCCTCTCCGGTCTTCGATCTTGCCTTCAATCAATAGGTGCAAGAATTGAAATTTCGTATTTCGCATTATATGCCCCAGATATGCCGTTTTTCTTTTCTTGATCAATTCGAACAGTTTACGTTGTCTGTTGACACGTCTTAGGACGTCTTCGTTTGTTAATCTGGCCGTCCAAGGTATCTTCAGAATTCTGCGATACAGCCACATCTCAAAAGCCTCTAGTTTGTTAATTGCAGTCGCCCTCAATTACCAGCCCTCATTGTTAATTGCAGTCGCCCTCAATGACCAGCCCTCACTCCGTACAGCAGCACCGACCAAACGTAGCACTCGATGAACCTGAGTCTCAGGTTAAGGTCAAAATCGGAACAGGTAAGCACTCTTCGGAACCTCAGGAATGCCTCTCGAGCTTGTTCAATGCGACATTTTATTTCCCTGTCTGATGTCCAGTCTTCGAAAAGCCAGATGCCCAAGTATTTAAACTTGTCCACTCTTTCTAAGGGAATTGTGTTAAATGTTATGGTGGAGTTTTCAAACATATTTAGGTTTCTAGAGATAATCATAAACTTTGTTTTTTTTTTATGTTGATGTTTAAGCCCATGGATTAGCTCTGTTCTCCCACTCTATTGATCAGTTGCTGTAGGTCGTGTACGTTGTCAGCGATTAAGACCGTATCGTCAGCATAGCGGATATTGTTAATCCACACTCCATTAACTTTGACTCCCGTCTCTACATCTTCTAAAGCCTCTTGGAATATTGCTTCCGAATATAAGTAAAATAGGAGTGGAGACAGCACACATCCCTGTGGCACTCCCCTTCTAATCTGTACTGCGTTGGACTTATTATTACCTAATTTGATTTGTGCTGTTTGGTTCCAATATCAATTCAATGCATCTGATATCCTTTTGGTCTATATCAAGCCTATTGAGGAGCTGCATTAATTTGTGATGTTGTACGCGATCAAACGTCTTTTCATAGTCTATAAAACAAAGACACACATCCTTTCTCTGATCATAGCAGTTTTGGACAAGGACTTGTATTGCGACCACCGCCTCTCTTGTACCCAACCCTTGTCTAAACTCAAATTGCGAGTCGCCCATGTCTCTTTCACATTTCTTGTATATTCTCTAGTGTATGATTTTAAGGAATATTTTTAATGTGTGGCTCATCAGGCTAATAAGTCTGTGATCATCACATTTTCTTGCATTGGTCTTCTTAGGCAGAGGGACAAAAGTAGAGCACAACCACTGTTTGGGGTAGTGACCGGTCTCATATATAGTGTTAAATATTTTGTGTAGTACTGTTATGCCTCTTTCATCTAGGAGCTTAAGTATCTCTGAAGGGATTTCATCTGGGCCAGCCGCTTTGTTATTTTTTGAGTAACGTATGGTGTTTTCTATCTCGCTCTTAGTGATCGATGGGCCGGTTAGAGAGTTATTAGTGCCAACTGGAGGTCTGTCGTCGTCAAAAAGTTCTTCACTATACCTTTCCCAGACATTGATCTTTTCTTTGCTGTCGAGAACTATCTGGTTATTGTTATTTACTGTTATAGTTGATCTCATTTTATAAATGCCAGCAGTCTCCTTCAGCTTTTTGTGTAGATTAAAATCATCGTGTTGATTTTGCAGCTATTCTATTTCTGCGCATTCACGTTTAAGCCATTCGTTTTTTGCTATTCTAATCTTTGATCTTATTAGTCTTTGAATTTCTTTATACATGCTGCTGTCCATCTTGTTCTTGTGCTTCCTACAATCATCCATCAACAACAAAATCTCATCCGTCATCCATTTTTGTTTTTCGTTTTTTATCTTATATCCTAATTTGTTTTGCATTGAATTTGTTGCCATGTCCATTACCTTTGTCCAAAACTTCGTCGGTTCCTCTCCAATATTCGATGTTATTGCTTGAATCTATGTGTTTATCTCATTACCCATCTCAGACTTTATTATTGGATCCTTCAGTTTTTCCAACGCCACCCGTCGCTGTGTGGTTGGCTTTCTTTGACATGACAAGAAAATTTTCAGGGCAGCCACCAACAGCACATGGTCAGAAGGTACATCAGCCCCAGGATATGTGACGGCCCTTTTGATGGTTGAGCCGAATCTTTGATTAATCAGGATGAAATCTATTTGGTTTCGTACCAAGTTATGTAGTCGGTCCGCTGGGGACTTCCAGGTATAAAGTCGGCGAGGGGATAGTTGAAACCATGTATTTGTTATTTTCATGCTTTCCTCTTGGCAGAATTGCAAAAGTCGATCACCCCTCTCGTTCCTTTCTCCAAGACCATATGATCCAACCAACTCCCCAACTCAGCCTTTACCTATTTTGGCGTTGAAGTCACCCATAATTATGTTGACGTCGTGTTTTTTTTGGGTCAATTTAAGCAATTGTTTGACTTCATCATAAAATTCTTCCACATCATGGTCAGGCGAATCTGCAGTTGGTGCATATACCTGTATTACGTTAAGATCGTTTGGCTTGGCTCTGAGCTTCAACAAGGCAGTACGGTCCGAGTATGGGACAAAGTCCACGACAGATTTCAATAGTTCCTTAGCCACAACGATTCCTACACCTTTCCTATGTTTTGGATCTTCTTTACCAGAGTATACGAATACTCCGTTATCTACATTGCACTCTCCCATACCAGGCCACCAGTCTCAGCAACGCCCAAGATGTCCAGCTTGAGTCTGTTCATTTCTAGTGCGAGGTTTGCCAGTTTCCCAGCCTCAAATAGGCTTTTTACATTCCGTGTTCCTATCTTCAATGGTTGTCTTAGGTTTGTTCTTGTACTTGGCGCATTTAAAGCCGTCCCCCCTGGAGATCCGATTGGGAAACTATTTATAACTCCGGAAAAATTTGAATTAAATGTACTCATGTTATTGTCTGGGGAAAGAGAATAATAAAGGTGGTATCCCGTTGCCTTCCTTTATGCCAAAAACCTTGGCTTGTATATCGGCCGCCCAATCTGGGTCAGACGCCGTTTGCAACCGCCCAATCTGGAAGCAGACGTTGCTGTTCACCCCGGGTATTTTATTTCCCCGGTACCCCTTATATCTAGAGAGCGTGCCCCAATCCACACGTGGGGAGGCGCCCGATAGGAGATCTAGCAACACCCACGGGATTAATTTATACATGAAGTGAATTTACCGAAACTTGTCAAAAAGTGGCTTGAATATGCCAAGTATAATCCATTTAGTTTTTATTGTCGTCAAGTAGGCGTTGGAAATCTGACATATTTCACCCGGTATAACATGACTGACAGTGACAGTGATTATTAATCGGTGTAAGTGGCACATATTTGCCAGATAGCTTTATTTCTTCAAGTTTTTAATAATGTTGATTATTAACTGAGAATCTAGTAATGGGCCGAGGCTCTTCGCTAGTAGGTATATTATATTTTATTAATATATTTTAAAATAAATCTTCCAAAATGATAGTAGAAAACATGGTTTTTGGTCTGAATATGTGTTCAGCAATGCATTCATTCTACATGAGTACTAGTGACAATATTTATAAAAAGTTTTTTTTTACCAAAAAAAGTGAAATATAGATATTGAAGGACAAGGACAATGATATATGCTGACTTTGAGCTCAAAGCTGACTGTGAGCACATATTATATTTTAAAAACCGAACCCATTGTTTCTTAATTGTTTCATTGCCCCACTTCAATGCTTGAATGGCTATAGCTGAATCCTAGAGAAAAAGGCACCAATTTTCATGTCATAAATTCTTCCAAGATTTTTTATTAATGCATATTTATTAATAACAATACAATAATATAACATTGAATATACACAGCACCCAAAAATTACTAAAGTGTTTCTTGTTGTGTAGCTGGGGATTCGAACTGTTGAGTTTACCGTCCAGCTTTGATTTTATAATTTAATAGTAACAGAACTAATTAATTTCAACGCAAAAAAAACATTTCAATTGAAACTGTTGGTACTAGTGATCTCAGGTAGGGGGTGTTCATTTCAAAATGTCAAATTTTCATCAAGGATAACGAGTCGCAAAGAGTTCATTGGAGTTAAATAACTTCTGCATGGGTTAGCTTCATGTGTCCATATGATCTAAAATATTTTATGCTTAGTAACAATGTCTTGTTACTTTTGCAATCATTATTTTCTATACATTTCTTCTTTTTGTTTGCTAAAGTATAATGAAATAAAAATTCACATTCCAATGCTAAAGAAGTCTTGAAGCCTTTATCAGCCTTGGAGCCTGATGGAGTTTCAAGAGTCAATTTTTACCTCAAGCACTTATTTTCAATAGTTAGGTTGTTGGCCATCTTTATCCTGTTCTTCAGGATGCATTATTTGTTATCGTCATTGGATAGTGGTTAATTGCAGTGTGCAAGGCTGGTAGTAAATTGTGGCTCTGAATTCAAAAATGTAAAATCTTATAATATTAATCTTGTTTGTGAAGAGGTAAAGGAAACGGTCCTCGAAACGATCTTACCTTCTAGAAGCTGGTAACAAATGATTACGTAAATTCGGGAAGCCCATATTTCCATGCGCAAAAAGTCATTCATGGACATCTGAGATTGTGAAGGTGCTGAGGGCAAAGTGATATTCCATGCTTCTCGACTATGCCTTAGGCAGCAATTTTTTGAGGGGCGTTGAATCTTCTCGGTAGGTACAGCCAGCGGTCTTGAACGCTATAGGTAGTGTGTTTTTTTTACATATCAAAAAACCCTGCATAGGTTTATGAGGAATCCATGTCTTTACCTATTAATCCTCTAGCTTTCCCTAAGAAATGTCTTCTATGCAACTCCCTCTTCCCACTTTAAAACACCTCAAAGTCCTGAACTCTCATATCTTGCACGACTTTTTTCTATTCTGATGGGCTTTAAGAATTTTCCTGTTACTTTAAACTTGTACTTTTGAGACTTTTTATAGTTCCACCTACTTAAAAATTAAGACATAACTATGTTTGAAACACACCAACTAATTAACAATTTAATTTAATAATTCTCTCTCATTTTTTTTCTCAAACTGGAAATGCTACTAAACGTAAAAGTTTGATTAACAAGAGCAACCAGAGTATACACAACAATCTCTTTTTACATTTGGAAGAGTAGGTTTTAAAATTGTATATAATTTCTTATAAGAAAACTGTTTACAGCTCTACTATGGCAGGTGCACCGAGTGGGTGTATTTGTATTATTTGTTAACTAAAGTGAAATCTATTTTGTAAATTTAGGCTTTTAAAGGCTGGTTATCACTCTGTCCTATATGTAAGCGCTTTGTGGCTCAACCCTTCTGAGGGCAGTTTGAATTTGAATAGCTTTTTGGTTTTAGTACCTATCAAATTAGCCTGTGATTACAGGAAATCTGCTGAGTCTGACTCACTTTTCAGCCGATAAGTTTCTGCGTGTCGCAGAGCTTACTGACTTGTGGTACTGTCAAGTGGACGTTACATGTTGGGGCTGCTCGGGTACTTGCCTACAGTATTTTGCTTTGCCTGCCTCCGTTAATTAATCTATTATTATTGCACTACATGGACAAAAAAAAAACAAATATATATGGTACATAATTCTTTTAAATTATTATCAATAAAGTAAGCAAGAAGACATTAAGTAGTATTTCCAGTCTTCAAATAGACAATATAAAAATGTCTAGATGTAAGCACACTTACCCCAAATTATTGGAAGTTTGCTGGGCTAAGGTGAGGCTGAGCAAGTTTGGATCTTCGCATTAAGTATTTTCGGCATTTTAGTAGCAAAATAAAGTTTTGTCCACGACCACTTAATAATCTACTGATATTCAGCTTGTTGACAAAAGTTAATTAGGGCTCATATAGCGTCAGAGGGATATATGAGTTGAAACAGCGGGAATAATATCATTATTCCCGCTCGCCATTTAAGTTAGATATGTTGCCTTGGCAACCAGTAGGAGTAGATAACATTGCAATATGAAACGCCGCAGCGTAAAAAATGCACTGGTGGCACCGGTTTTGCAATCAAACGCGAGTGTCACTTTCACATTTCAATAATTTTCTTTACACTACCTATAAGATTTTATAATTTGTAATTATTAGACAATGGCCGTGGACAAAGTATAGTATTATACTTGCTTTTTATGGCCATTATTCCCACGCGAGACTTGCGCCCCTCGCCTGTGGCTCGTGACGCAAACGTCCCCCTAAGGGAATAATGGTTATCATAAAAAGCTCGTTTAATAATATACTATTATAATATAGAAAATGCACTTGATAATACGTACAAAATCGGCAACGACTAAATTTCAATGACACTTTTTGACAAATTTGTTTTGACAACAAGTAAACAAACAAAAGCTATCGATGTTGTACTGGGGAAATTCCATGGCATGGGTGGATGCCAAAAATAACTGAATGGATAATACATACTTAATCTTTAAAAGTGGTTAAATAGGAAGCATATAATAAGAACATTTCACAAATAATATTGTCTTTTTAGGCGGAACATATAGCCCTGAACAATTAAATATACCCAGACGGAAACGTGACGTCATTTTTTTGGCAAGTATTGGTCGCCAAAGTCATAATAACGGGCGCAAGTCACAGAGCGATGACGTCATTTTGCAACGTCAAAATGTTGCAAAATGACGCTACTTTGTGATGTCAAAGTCACTTTACTTTGCGATGTAAAAATGACGTTATTTTACGTTATTTGCTACAAACAGTTCCTTTTCTGAGATATGTTTGGCTACGTCAAAGAGTTAAAAAGCTTCTAGAATCCAAATTTTCTCACTACTTTTACATCTCCTCATTGCTGAAAATATGTTTACCTTAATCCAACGTAAACTTTCACACTCATCAATATGTATGGTAGAAAAAAAACATTCCTTCTGACATTTAAAATTTATTTATTAATAAAATATTTTGAAGATATTAATGCACAAAAGTTATATACAAGAAAAATCTTTTCTGTTCAAAGGTTAAAAGTCACAAAAGAATAAATATCATTCACACATTATTTGAGCTTACTGACTTAAGAGTTCAATTGTTTTCGACCTTAAAAATATTAAGTTGATGGTGGTAACTTTTTTTGACCACCCTGTAAACATGACTTTTCCATCAGAAGAAGTGCAGCCAGAAATACATATTGACATGACCGGGAGTTTTCGAAAAAGTAACCCCTGAATTTAAGATCAATTTATTCCACACATAAACTGGTCAACGTAAAGTTCGGGACAAGCAATTTTTCGTGTCATTTTTAATCAGCTGTAACTTTTTAATCAATGAATTGTTATAAATACGATTTGCACGGTCTGAAAACTCATATCTTCTAGATTAAGGAAACGGTTAATTAAAAAAGAACTCTCATTATCTTTATTACATAAGGTGCAAAGAGGTGCAAAAAATTGCAAAATTTTGATGCTCTGCCATTTGGCAATAATTTTTTTTCCTTACCGTTTATAGGTACGGAGTGAGCCAACATCCACATCTCGAGAACTTTTCGCCAGATTTTTTATTAAAGCACTGTGAAGTTTTATACATAGCAAAAATGTGTGAAATTCTTGTTCCTGATATTCTTAAATCGCCGTAGTTTGGAAACACTTCGAAGAATTTTTAAGTTTGTTTTCTCTCATTTGTTGACATATTGTCTGCGAATTGTTTCTCATTCAAAGAATTTTAAAATAAGTGTTTTTCTAATGTACAAGCATGCAAAAAAATGCAATACCGTTATTGTTGATACTCTTAATTTTAAGAGCAACAATGAATAAAAAAAAGGCAAAGGAAACTTTAGTGATGCCGACGGAGATCTTCATTATCTCTAGACGTTTTTGTCGTTTTTTGTTACTAAGGCATTAGAACTTATACAGAGAGCAACAAAATATTCTTAAAAATGTCGTTAGTAGTTTTTTTCAAATCGTCGTAATTCGCCAACAAGTTGACGGATTAGTATTATTAATCTTTGAATCGACAGAATTATCTGCAAATTGTTTCTCCTCAGGAGAGTTTCTCAAAAGTGACTACTAAATTACAAGTACTGACTTGACAAAATTAGTACGGAGGGTCAGTCATAATGGGCGGTCGAAAATTAAATATCATATTCTTTTCTATTTTAAGGGGGTCTGTCACCTATTGAGTCCTGTTACCTATCAAGCTTCGTTGCAGGGTGTTGAAGTTAGAACTTCAAAATGCATATGTATTGATTTTTCCAAAAGCCTAAAAGATATTTTAATACACATTGGTATGTTTTGACTGCTATAGAAGGCGGTATAAAAATAATGCTTTTATTTTTGCCAGTGTTCGATATATAGGGTGTCCCAGTTTGAACGTTCCAACCCACTATCTCGCAACTCATAGCAAGTACAGGGTGGCCTAATTTGGGTGTTTTAAATGGGAAACTCCTAAACTAATAGGACTATTAAAAATCAAAAAGTCGATGCCGAGGTAATTTCTCGAGCTGAATTCATTGCCGGAAACATAAATCTGCTATCGTCTTTTGTTTTCTTGCAATTGATGAAAGCTCAATTTTCGCCATTTTCGAAAATACGTTATAATTTTTTTATTAGTCTAGTTTGGTAAAAATGGTTTTTCGCCATTTTCGAAAATACGTTATAATTTTTTTATTAGTCTAGTTTGGTAAAAATGGTTTTTACATTATTAAGGCACTTTTTTGAATAGATTCCAATGGTGTTTTTTGAATTTTTATAAACTTATTGTTTTTTAAGTTATTACATCAACTTCTATTTTTTTAAATACAACCTATAACTTCTTTCTACTTTGTCAGAGAGAGAATTTTTTCTCTTTAAAATGACGTATAACATGATAGGTTTTTGCTTTGAACTTATATGCTTTTTTGATAAAAACTTCTTTTTGGAGTAGTAGGATATGACGCGATGACGCTCCGATGCCGATGTCGCGGCCATCTTGTTGTGCAGCAGTCACTGTCGATATTCCGCGGTTGGAGAAATTTAGTAATCTTTACAAACGTAGACAGTTCAATAACGTTCATTAAGTTTTTCCCTTTTAAGGACGTAACGAAAAAATGTTATTCTATTTTCTGCAGAAAGGAAAAATTGTTGTCCTCTCAGGAAAACGATTCCAGTAAAACTCAGATGCAATATAATTATTTTGAATATAATACTCTGATGGTACGTCCCCATGTGCGGATATGGCGTATATTGCTGATTTGGCGCTGTGGTCTGATTGGTTGAAATTGAAGTTTCTTTCTAAGTGTTGCCAAATTTCTGCATTCTCATTAAAGTGATATATGTAGATGGATAAATAATGGAAAAAACGACAGTTACTATATCGAAATCCTTGACATTTGCCATATGATTTTAGAGGTCCGGGTAGAACGATGCATATATCAAAAAAGATGGAATGCAGTGTGCACTGCGGCAACACTGTGAGTCCGTACTATACGCCATATCCGCACATTGGAAAATACCATTAGATGTCGAATTTTTTGAAAGATGGGAATGACATTTTTTCGTTACGTCCTTACAAGGATAAAACTTAATGAACGTTATTTAACTGTCTACGCTAGTTACGAGATTATTAAGATTCTTCAACCGCGGAATATCGGCAGTGACAGCTGCCCAACAAGATGGCCGCGACATCGGCATCGGAACGCCATCGCGTCATGGCCTACTACTACAAAAAGAAGTTTTTATAAAAAAAGCATATAAGTTCAAAGCAAAACCTATCATGTTATACGTCATTTTAAAGAGAAACAAATTCTCTTTCTAACAGAGTAGAAAGAAGTTATAGGTTGTATTTAAAAATATAGAAGTTTATGTAATCACTAAAAAAAAAAAGTTTATAAAAATTCAAAAATCACCATTGGAATTTATTCAAAAAAGTGCTTTAATAATGTAAAAACCATTTTTACCAAGCTAGACTAATAAAAAAATATAAGGTATTTTGGAAAATGGCGAAAATTGAGCTTTCATCAATTGCAAGAAAACAAAAGACGATAGCAGATTTCTGTTTGCGGCAATGAATTCAGCTCGAGAAATTACCTCGGCATCGACTTTTTGATATTTAATATTCCTATTAGTTTAAGAGTTTCTCATCTAAAACACCCAAATTAGGCCACCCTGTACAAGAAACAAAATTGTCAAATAAATATAGTGTAGCGAACGTATTATAAAATTTTTGATAGATGGCGCTGCTATCGTCAGATTGATGACAACTTCAATTTTTTAAATGAATCAATATATTTTTTTCCTGAATTAGATTCAATTCTCAATAGGCCTATCCCACATAATGGAAAACATTTATTTTTCACTTTAAATTGAAAGAATAGATCAAAAATACGTAAATAATACCATTTGTTAAAAATAAAAAAGATGACTCATACTTTTATAGTATTTTAAAATTAGAAGATAAATTTAAAATCAAGAATTTTGCCTTGCTATGGCGTAGTTGCCTTTAAGCGTTTGTATTGGATGGAATAATTTGCTCAACGGTTTGGTAAGGGACAAAGCGTTTTTGACATAATGACAAAGGAATTTTTGGGTTATATTTATTGACAAATTTTATATTTTGAATTTCGGTTTGTTTTTGTCTATTGCCTTTGAAACCAGAACCAATTTCTTAAAAATAAAATACAATGTTTTCTAAACAGTGTTACTCTTTACATAGATACTTTTATTCTACAAGAAGTTATTCGGAAACCAACATTGTCGGAAATAACCCTCTTTCCTTATCAGCCATATCTTGTCAACAGCGCTGTAGCTAATTGGCTCCGAGTATAATACGTCACCACGCTAGCGGGAATTTTAAACACAAACGGCAAAATCATAGTTTACTTTAATTTTTGCAAGTGTTTAAATAGCGATTTTCAAAAATAACAAAATACTTGTTATCTTTTTTGATATGAACTCTCCAAATAACAATTAAAACAAAAATATGTGGGATAGGCCTATTCTGAATAAAAACGTATTAGGTATATTTCAGATAAAGTTTAAGATATTCAAAACTAAAGCTTTAGTTTTTTGTTTTTTTTTTCTTTTTCGGCTGTTCACATAATTTTCATTTTCTACCAGACGAGTTCACCCTTTACCTGCATACGTTGCACTATCAGTTGAAGTTGTTGAATATTTTGACTTATGCTGTCAGTTAAGTTATTTAATAAGTACTTTTGCTAATTAATTACTTGATAAAATGCTTGACTACACTCCCAACGAAAAAAAAAAGATGATAATCCTCACTGGCACAGACAAGTTTATCAGCAGCATCGTTGGAGTCTCAATATTTCGTGTGGAATAAAACTTTTTGACTGAACAAATTTTACTACAGAATGTCGATTTTAAGATCTGCTGTGCGGGATTATCTAAACATGCATTATCACATGCGTTGGATTGGTGGCAATGGTCCGGCATTTACGGCTCCCGACATCACCCGATCTAGCTATACCTGATTTCTACTTATGAGAATATTTGAAAAACGACAATCGAAGATATGCGGCAATAAAACATTCATGCTTGCGCAAGATACAAATGAGAGGAACATTGCATTGCTGTATGAGTAAATGTTTTTGAACATTTACTAAGACATTAATATATTAGAAGATGGATTACAGTTATCTATAAATATTTCGAATTCTGTTGCTTTCAGCCGGTACATAACTTGAGCCTTTTCTCGTTAGAATTAAACATTGAATCCAATTCAGGAATAGAAAATACATTGATTCATTTAAAAATTTGAAGTTGTGATCCATCTGACGTTAGCAGTGCCATATATAAAAAAATTTGGTATTCCCTTCGGTTGTTCCCTTGACAGTTACATAATATTTATTTTTCTAATTTTGACATATAAAGTGACACTTTTCAATACTGATGACAGTGACGTAACGTCCTACTATTCGTAACTAGTTACGAAAAGTAAAGTCTTTCGCAACTGGTGATGAAAAGTTCATTTCACCAGCAGTTGCAGGTTTCGGTTGTGGCACACCGTTGCTACAGTTTTACGGTATTAAGTGGATACAAAGTGGTTTAAAAGTAAATATTGAAGTGTAATAATAATAACTCTTTCTCTAAGTAGGTATTTGTAGTCAAAATTGGACAAAAACCTTGTATGAAACACGTGACGAAAAGCCTTTTTTGTGTATCTCATTCAAATGGCGGAAACTCGCTGCGCTCGTCCCGCAAACATTCATTCGTTACACAAAATCGGACTTTTCGTAACTGGTTACATAAATAGCTATTGTCACATTTCTTTGCACTTGCTCTGACTTGAATTTATGATGTACCCACCCTGTATATTATTTGAAAAACAAGTGATACGTCACTGTGTTTTCGAAAAATAAAATTTAGTTTTTTTCTATACCCATTCACCTCTGAAAGAAAAAGCCTTCTTCGGGTGTTTTAAGTTCGACGCAATATTTTCGAGTAAGTAAATAAAAACCATTCTAATGCATGTAAGTACGATCGCTAAAAATTACATTTTGAAGAAAAATCTAAAATATCAATGTTTGATTAATAATGGCTTGAATTATATTGCATATCAATAGTTCTTAATATTCAAGCCATAAGATATGGAATATTTACAATTTAGATTTTTTATCAAAATGTAACGCTTTGTGGCTGAACTTAAATTGACTGCATTACAATGGTTTTTATTTATTTACGCAAAAACGTTGGGTCGTCTTAAAAAACCCGAGGAGGGCTTTTTCTTTCAGAGATGAATGGGTATTGAAAAAAATTAAATTTTATTTTTCTACAAACGTCAAATAATGACGCATTTTACGCTTTCATTAGACAAACGTAAACCTAATCTTTTTTGAGGATCAGAATGTGAGTTTACTTTTCCGCGCGTTGCCCAGGACAGCAAGCGATAAATTTTTTTTGCTTGCTGTCAATAGCAACTACCACCACTCAACCAATTATTAAAAACGTCATTGTCACTTTGATTTAAATTTTCAGATTGTGTCTTCAGTTATGGTCAGTTGTGATTCACATTATTTGAAATTGATCGTTTGCAGAAAAAACGTTGTATGCATTACGAGCAAAAAGTAACTTTTTTGCTCTCGAGTGATTGCCGCTCGAGATTTGAGGTCTTCCTCAAATAAAGTATGACTTTGGCGATAAAAAACACTAATTACAAAGAAAAACGACCAACAAAAGTACAAAAATTAAAACACCATACATGAGTAAAAATAAATTCTCCTATTCTATTATATGGGATCCGTGCATACTGTGGAGATATAAGAAAGGATGTGTCGAGCTTACCTCTTTCAATCAGAGAAGTTTGTCATGAAAATTAAGATAAAGTACCATATCGGTACTTACATATCTGCGGACTTATGTACACTTAGACGAGATACCACAGGACCACACACCAGCTTGAGAGGAACCCAACAACTAAACGAAACGGAAACAGACAGATATCAGTGGCCCAGGAATGTATGTAATGTTTGGCCGATTTCAACGAGCATATTGTATCTGTGTGCTATCAAAAGAGATGTATAGGATCTATAATTATTTATATTATTTACTAATTTATGTTATTCGAAAAGATGGAAAACAAAATTGATTATTTTTCCGCATTTTGATCGTTCAAGTGATGCAACAGGTTACAATACAAGATACTCAAATTCTGGGTGTCGGTTCTGTCGTTGACCGTGTCGTTAATGTAAATGTGGACCATTTCGCTGATTGCTCTCTTTCGGTAATTGACTTCCCGATCTAGGATAAAGGTACTCGGGAAGTCGAAATCATGATTAAACACGAAATGATGTTGGGCAAGTGCGGTTTTTTCTCTCTTCTGTCTGTTGAGTTTCCTGCAGTCATACTAATGTTATCTTATAAATTAGTTCAGAGCAGTGAGAGGCAGGAACGGGATGTTTGAGGTTCGAGAACACTTGGCTGTATGTTACTGATATAATGTATCATTCCTTACACTCTGTTGTAACTTTTTAAGGAAGCTCGAGAGGTAACACAATTTTATGATAGACCACCCTTAAAATCAACCAAAGAATATGAGATTTCATTTTTGACCATCCAATATGACTCACCCTGTATACTAATTTTGTCAATTCAGTACCTGTAATTTAGTAGTGACTTTTAGGAATCTCTCCTGATGAGTAACAATTTGCAGATAATGCTGTCCATCCAAAGAATAATAATAATGTTACGATCGCAGCAACGCCGCATGGGAGGCGGGGCAACGCATGGGAGCGTGTTGGTTGGTGGAGTGGACAACAATAATAATCCGTCAACATCTTCGCGAATTACGATTTGAAAAAATAGTTATTTATGTATTAAGAGCGAAAAGTACAACTTTTTTGCTCGGAGAGTGAAGTTTGCCGCTCGACGCGAAGAGGAGAGCGGGAATCACTCGAGAGCAAAAAAGTTACTTTTTGCTCGTAACGCATACAACGTTTTCTCTGCAAACGATCAATTTGAAATAATGTGAATAACAACTGTGCATAACTGAAGTCACAATCTGAAAATTTAAATCAAACTGACAATGACGTTTTAAATATTTGGTTGAGTGGTGGTAGTTGCTATTGACAGCAAGCGATAAAATCTTTTTCGCTTGCTGTCCTGGGCAACGCGCGGAATAGTAAACTCGCATTCTGATCCTCAAAAATGGTTAGGTTTTCGTTTGTCTAATGAAAGCGTAAAATGCGTCATTATTTGACGTTTGTAGAAAAAAACTATTAACGTTATTATCATGAATATTTTCTTGCCCTCTGTATAAGTTCTAATACTTTAATAACAAAAACTGACAAAAACGTCTAGAGATATTGATGTCGATTATCTACGACGGCATCACTACAGTTCCTTTTGCCTCTAGAGGGGTTATTTTATTCATTGCTGCTCTTATAAGTCACGAGTATCAACAATATTGGTATCGTTTTTTTTTGCATGCTTGTACACTAAAAAAAACTGCACTTACTTTAAAATTATTTGAATGGAGAACAATACGCACACAAAATGTCAACAAATGAGAAAAAAAAAATTAAGATCGTCAAGACGTTTCCGAACTACAATAATATAACCAACAAGAGTTTCCCACATTTTATCTTTTGCTCTGTATAAAACTTCAGATTGCTTTAATAAAAAAATCTGGCGAAAAGGTCTCGAGATCCGTTTCCTTAATTTAGAGGAAATTAAGTTTCAGACCGTGCAAATCGTATTTATAACAATTCATTGATTATGAAAAGTTACAGCTAATTGAAAATGATAAGAAAAATTGCTTGTGCCGAACTTTATGTTGAAAAGTTTATTTACCGTAGTGTTTATTACAACTACTTTGGTTGGGATTTTTGCACCTTAACATTGGTTAAGGTTAAGGTGCTAATTTAACTGAAGTAACTTAGAAGTTTGTTTTTAGGAGAGCATCATTAACATCATCCATTCTTCTCTGAACGAATCCCCAGCGACGCCGAGCAAAAAGCCGGCTTCCGACAGGAGCCAGCGGTCCAGCACAGAAAGTGATGAAAGAAAAAAAGGAACCAAACGCAAAAAAAGCTTCGTACTTGACGAAGGCGCCATTGAAACGCAAAGCAAAATCCTCAAATTAGTGTCTATTGAAAGCATTATGAACAAAGCGAATAACAATCAGGAGAACAAAGACAAACCTTCATCTATACTAAAAACGTCTTTGCAAGCCAAGAAGGTCACGAAATCGGCCCAAAACTCACCGAGTAGCTCTTCGAGGAGTTCAGTACACGAAATTGCTACAGAGGAGATAAAAAGCGAGCCAGAATCTGAGGCCGAGGTCTCCGGTAGCACGTCGCAAGATATGGAGGCAAAGAAGAAATACTTGTCGGCACTGAATATTTTGGATAGGCGCGAAGCTGACGCTCAAAAACCTAAGGCGCACGAAATTCGAACCCGCTCTAAAACCGAAGAGAAAAGAGAAAGGTTTAGAGTAAGTAACGAACTCCATGTAAGTACGTTTCCAGTTTAGTGTTCATAGTTTGTGGTGTGTCGTCAGGTTATGATGGTGCTTTTCTGTTACTAACTGCGTCCAGTCCTTTCTTTAATAACTCTACCACTAACTCTCTCTAGCTCTTGCTCAGAAACAGCTGTGTTGGTCTTTTATAGATGTATAGACAATATAATATGTGCTACCATTGCGTTTGTGACCATTGCGGTGTAATGTGTCTTAGAAAAAAAAATAAATCAATAGTAAAATGAGCAAAAAAATACCAAAAGTTATAAATTATACAAAGAATTGTTAAGCTGCACATTATCTACAAGGTAATAGCTTTGGCCAAAGGAACAATAATAAAGAAATTACTAAAGGGCGATCCAAAATCATCTCATTTTCAAAAATACCCGCTATCTACAAAATTACAAGGGCCAAAAATATGTTTTGGATGCATGGTTTCTTTTTGAAAAAAAGTTGCTAACTTCACAAACACAGTAACCTTCATAGCTTTGCTGATAACAGGTAATTTTGAAATTCATGGGTTAGTGGCCAGGGCGATGTAGAAAAAAAAAGTTCTAAGCTGTCGAGTTTTCGGAAATGTTTATTTCGGTCGTTGAGCGAAATGCGAAAACATTGGTGGGCAGGGACGTCGGGCAAATATCATTTTAGGTTGTTAAAAATTGATTTCTGAATAAACCTAAACTATCACTTATACTCTATATAATACATGACAAGTCTAACAAAAACACAAATTTTAAAACTTTGTCTTTGTAGGTATCTTCATGGTAATTTTTTTTAAACCTTTCGATATCTCTTTGGGTACAAAACAAATAATACATTGAAGAACCATATCGTGAAGAACAAGGATCCTACTGACAAATTTACAAAATCAGGAGTGTATGCTCTACAAGGAGGGGAACTGTACGGCAGTCTGTGTAGGGCAAACGGAAAGAAAATTCTTTATAATAAATATAAAAATTCTGACATTTGTAATACTAATTCGACTTTTGCCAATTATTTGTTGGAGAATCTTCATCAGACTTCAATTCCGCCCAATAAACAGTTGAACGTTGATTCAACGTTAAAAAAACCTGTAACCAAACGTTTTTTCAACGTAGTTATATCCGGTGAATCAACGTTTTTATCAACCTTTCTTAAAACGTTGCATCAACGTTTGCTTAAGACGTTTATACTACGTATGGTTAAAACGTTTAATCTACGTTTTCTTAAAACGTTTATTCAACGTATCTATCAACCTTACATAAAACGTTAAATCAACATTTTCATCTATTTTTTTCCACTTACATGAATATAATTTATGTCAAATGAGTTTTACCAGGGTTTGAACGCTGAACCCAGTTAAAACTTATTAGATAAAAATGAGTGAACCTGTTTAATGAGTTTTAATTTTAGTTTAAGACAAAAACTGTAAACCAAAAATGCTGTTAAAATTATACAGAGCGTTAATGTTTAATTAAAAAGCACATACAAAAAAGTGTTTGACCCCAGGTAGCACACATTTGTTGACGTCTCTACGTATTTAATATATCAAACTTTGCATTTTATCATAAAAAAATTCATAACATATTTTAAACATGTTTTATTGGAAATATAATACTTGTGCTAATTACAATCATTACTAAAATAGTTATATTTTATAAATTCGTTTTTGACGATATATATGTTAAAACTTAAAACCAAAGGAAGGACATCACTTAGGGGTTGACTGGGGGTGACTATAAACTAGGAATAATTTTAAACAAGAATTAAATTTTTTAGTAATTACTTTTGGTTAATGTCTACCTTATACACTTTTTTGAACGATTTTGGATTGTTGGAAAAGGAATTTCCCACAATTTACTACTTAAATTAGTTGGCCTCCAAAATAGGATAGCCATACTCATCAAAACCAATGGTGGTGGTGAAATTCCAGCCATCTTGTCTCTAATCTTAAAAAACAGTAAAATCTCAACCCATGAGTACTCACCTTTTAAGCGATTTGAAATTTTTCACCCTAAAAAACCCATAAACAAACAAAACGAAACGAACAACAACAACGAACGTCGTATCATGGCCGGCCGACAATAACATCTCAAGTCTCAAGCAGCCGACAGTGCCGACGCCCGACACGCGTGAGAAAGATAAACACCGGGGATCGTGCAATACGTCCTACCCTTCTAAGCCTCGTTATAGGAATCTGGGTCGTCCGCCGTTTACGCCAACGCCACTTAGCGCTCAGAGTATGTGACATGTAAACCTATTTTTAACGCTTAATCAACGTTATAAATTCAACCAATATCTAAACATATTCAACACACGTTTTAACAACGTTGATTTTACGACGAAAAACATGGTTGTTCATTTTCAAAAAAATCAACCAAAAATCTACAGCTTAAAATCAAAGAGACAACTATAAATCAACCGAACAAATGATGATAAGTTTTAGAAGACATTTTGCAACCGCGCATTCGTGACGGTTTAATTACTGTCACCTATTTGCAATGTTTAATCAACAGGATAAATTCAACCAATATCAAAACACATCCAAAACACGTTTTAACAACGTTGATTTAACGTCGAAAATTATGATTGTGCACTATCTCGTATATCTCCCTGAAATCAACACGTTAAAATCAACGTGACAACTATAAATCAACGGACCAAACGATGATTCTACGTTGAAACAACGTTCCATTGTTTACTGGGCGGGTAATCTCAAGATTCTTCACGAACGTGATAAATCTACCAAACTTAATCTTTTGCAAAAGATGGAAATAACAAAAGCAAAAAATAGGCCAATAGTAGAGTGTATCAAATTTGAACTGATTTTTAACAACCTAAAATTATCTTTGTCCGACGTTCCTGCCCTACCAGTGGTTTCGTATTTCGTTCGTCGACCGACCTTCAACAGTTATATACAGGGTGTCCCAGATAAAATTACATACATGGGGATTTCGTAAACGGTAAGATATCCAGTTTCAGTTAAATGCCGACTGGTGGGAAAATGTTGTGCTGTTCCAAGCCCAATCAGATGCGTTATTAACACCTACAGGGGTTTTCAAATTATCGGGCTAAATCTAAAAATTGGGTTTTTAGAAAACCTGCAATAATCTCGCCATCTTGAATCCGATTTTAATAAAATTTGGTAGTTTTGGGTTATCTACTATGATCAATCGATTGCCGTTGACGATATTTTTCTAGACATTTTAGATTTTTTGCAACCATAGTCAACTTTGTTATTTCTTATGGACGCCATATTGGATTTATACCTCATTAAATAGCACGTCAAAAGATCTTTTCTTTTCAACCATGTATAACAACCCTATCTTGATATGGCGAAAAATTCCATTTATTAAAAAAAAACATTCTTTCACTTAGTTGGCTGTGAAAACAAAGACTGCTAATCAATTATTTTATTTTTTTGTTCAAACAAGAAAGTTATTTATTAAAACAAAGTTATACATTAATTAGGTACCATATGTATAAAATTTTTGTTATTATGAAAATTAAATTGAAAAAAATATGAACAACAATTATTTCTAACTTACAACGATAAATGAAATTAAACAAATAACAATCAACAATTCACCGAAATAAAATTAGTTAATAAAGTGTTCAAAAAGACCTCCATTTGTGTTGATACACAATGTACACCTCTCAATCATAGCCAAACAAGCATTTTCGACAATTTGTCGTGGCATTTGTTCTTCACGTGGCAAGTTTTCTACTGTATTATGATTAGGTAGTGTAATACACTTTATCTTTTAGGTATCCCCATACACAGAAATCAAGGGGCCTCAAATCAGGTGAGCGGGCATGCCACGCAACAGGACCTTGATTTCCTATCCAATTATCTCCATATTCTTCATTTAGGTGATTAGAAATAATTGCAGAATTGTGTGCAGGGGCGTCATCTTGTTGGAACCACATGTTGGCTATGTCATGAAGAGGCAACTCTTCTAAACTGGGTTCTACGTAATTTTCAAGAATTGCTAAATATTTTGGTCCTGTTAGGTTGTCATTAAAAATGTTAAATAAAACATGTCCATTGAAAATACCTATCCAAACATTAAATCCCCATCTTGTTTGATGGTGAACTTCGCGGTTTCTAAATGGATTTTCATCGGCCCAATAAATTTTATTATGTCTATTAAAGACACCACAATTAGTAAACTTGCTTTCGTCCGACCACATCACTTTTAAAGGAAATCTCGGAGATTCCTGGCATTTTCTGAGGAACCAGTTGCAAAATACTGACCGTCTGTCTAAGTCTCCTTCCTTAATATTGGCGGTATTTAAACTTTTTGAGAACTCGTTGGGCGGTAGTTTTAGACACTTCCACATTAGCTTTGATTTGCCGAAGCGATGTGCGAGGACTTTCCAGGACATTTTGCAGTACTAAATTTTTGCCAAAACACTTGATTAACCTTAATATATAAATATACCTTAATAAAATAAACCATAAAATAATTATTCAAAATGTCAAACCTATTACAATGATCAATAACTTTAAAAATATCACAATTATTTTAAAAGTTTAAAAGTGTTGACAGAGCGATGGCATTGCCATGACAACAATCCCGACATTTGTTTTCACAGCCCACTAAGTGAAAAAATGGTTTTTTGTATAAATTTAATTTCCCGCCATATCAAGATAGGGTTGTTATACATGGTTGAAAAGGTCTTTTTACGTGCTCTTTAATGACGTATAAATCCAATATGGCGTCCATAAGAAATAACAAAGTTGACTATGGTTGCAAAAAATCTAAAATGTCTAGAAAAATATCGTCAACGTCAATCGATTGGTCATAGTAGATAACCCAAAACTACTAAATTGTATTAAAATCGAATTCAAGATGGCGAGATTATTGCAGGTTTTCTAAAAACCCAATTTTTTGATTTAGCACGATAGTTTGAAAAACCTTGTAGATATCGTGGATGTTAATATCGCATCTGATTGGGCTTGGAACAGCAGAACTTTTTCCACATTTAACTGAAACTGTATCTCTTACCGTTTACAAAATCCCCATGCATATCATTTTATCTGAGACACGCTGTATTTAGTCCTCAACAATATGTAAACCAGTTTTTGTGTGTTTTTTGGGTGCATTGTCCACGATTTTGTGCTCCAATGAAATATTTATATAATGAAAAGTCGGTGCTAACGTTTCTAGATGAAGGGTGTAATAATATTTTGAGTGCACATCTTATTATTTTACGTATCTTTGACCATATCCACTAATTTGTGCTAAATTGTGATCATTAATGGAACACAGTTAAAATAGCTTAGCACTGACTTTGATAAATCATGTTCCAAATGCAAAATTATTTCATATCCTGGAAGAAACTAACAAATATTGTTGAAAACTTGACTCAAAAGTTTCACTCAATACAATTAAAATCTTTTCTATTATTTCATTCAACATTGAACGCCACGTACTGTCACAAAATTATATTATTAAAAAATTGGGTTTTTGAAAGGATGTTTTTTCTCAGTGTAATAACTACAAAAGTAAGAGGAGTTAACGCGTTCAAGGTCATAAAATTTAGGGTTACGGAGATCAAAGGTTTCCTACGCGAGGCTTCGCTTCTGTATGAGATAAATAATAACGTATGGCTATTCTGTGCTTCCGGTATCAGTAAAACTTCAGTTTGAAGTTAAAACACCAGTAATGTCGTAGATCGCATTGTTTATCTGTCAGGTATATGTCAGGTCTGGTGTTTTAACTTCAAACTGAAGTTTTACTGACGGTTGTCAAAGTCACCCTTAATGTTCTATTATCTTCGACTTTGGACTACCGCTAACACCGACAGTTAGATGCTTAGTCATTTGATTGTTAAAAGCTCTTGAGTTTAAAATTGTCGTAAGGTACTGATCAAAATTAAGATTAAAATACAACAGTGTTCACTGACAGGACAGAAGAAAAGAACAGACTAACAAATTAAAATTCAGCAATCTAAACACATCGCAATTATTATAACGTATTGCAGATTTTTACAATAAAACTTGGTCCTACTTCAGGATGTTTAATATGTACCCCTCTGCTCACTTCCTATATCACTCTTCACACATTTCAGAAAAAAATATAATGGGGCAAACTCTCATTAACTAATTAATCTTTGGTGATTGTTGTTATGTTGGAAGATTAAGAAAACATTGTTGTTTATCTTGTTGTGTGCAGTTTAAAAATGCAGTGAGTCATCCCTAGAATTATTAGGGCGGTTGCTTGTGTCATTCATAGGATAAATTTTTTAAGAGGTTCGAGTATACAGGTTGATTCAAGTAAAGTGTCCTATTAAAAGTTCTGGGAAAGTAATAAGTTTTAAAAAAAAATTTTGGGGCTATGGCAATCCATGATGTATATTTTAGAAATATTTTTATAGATGTAGCGTTGCCAGATGTATCAAAAATTAATTGCAACTTTGGATTTTCAAATAGAACACCTTGTATATTAATGCTTTTTTGGATTCTACGCCAAATTGTAAACAACTTTAGTTGATAGTTACCTAGTCCGATCTCTTTACAATCTCTTTACTCAATTACTTGGATAAGTAGGCTATGGTAGGTTTTTGTTTAAATTGTCCTGACAACACTTTGAAGTTTGCAAACAGTGTCATTTCAATTAAATAAGCAAAAAAGTGCAAAAATGGAAAATCAAAATGAATATTCCAATGTAGATATACTATACTAAACTTGTTTTATATTCACGGAGAGTTTTAAATTCACGTCAAGAACATTTAGAAGATTTAACGAATTATATCCACACATCCCTCCTATCAATGCAAAAAAGTTCAAAAGGTAATTTAATACGTACGTATTGGCAAACGTGATTTTAAAATTGCTTGTTTTTACAGATATGAGTCAAACTTTAAAAATCATTGTCTAGTTAGAAAACATAGGCTATTTACGCATCCACAAGTTGGCAATGAAGAAAACGAAATAAATGTTCTTGCGTTTTTCAATATTTATCCTCATTCATCAATTAGGAATGCACAAATAAATTTAGGACTTCCATATTCAACGATTCAATGCATTTTAGCTAAACACAAAATACACCCATTCAAATTTATCACTCAACAAGCTTTATTACCAGGCGATGCCCAGAGGCTTACTGAATTTTGTGAAGTGGTTTTAATTAAAACTAAAGAAGATGCCCATTTTTTAAAAAAATTTCTTGATGAGTCAAAATTGACGGATGACGGATGAGTCAAAATTTTCCAGGGATGGAATTTTCAACAGGCAAAATAATCATTCTGGGCAGATAGAAATCCAAAAATTGTTAAAGAACGCGGCTTTCAGTTTAAATTTGGATTTAATGTTTTTTGTTTGTTAATGGACAATAAATTCGCATATTGTATTTATGAAGAAAATTTGACATCGGATAAATATTTGAACATTTTAAGATCAGCAGTTAGTGACTTTTTGGATGGATTACCACTACAGTTATTACGGTCTTGCTGGTACCAATTGGATGGGGCTCCTGCTCATTGTACCAACAGGGTGAGTCAGGAGTTGAATGGATTGTTTGAAGACAGATGGATAAGAGGCATTGGACCGTAGGACTGGCCACCTCGGTCGCCAGATCTTACCCCCCTAGATCTGGCCACCTCGGTCGCCAGATCTTACCCCCCTAGATTCGTATCTTTGGGGATCAATCAAAGAATGGGTGTATGCAGGAGCAGCTATTGAAAACCGGCGAGAACTAGAGAATCGAGTTCGTCAGGTTTTTGAACAATTGGCCCCCGAAGAAATACGAAGGGCAACTACAAAATATGAACTTCAATGTTTGCACGACTGCCTTACTGCAAATGGTGGACATTTTAAAGAATTATAGCCAGTTACTTTTATCAAGAGGGTTTTTTTTTCATTTTACACGCTTGTATTTCAAAAACGGTGAGAGATTGGTATAGGAACATGTAGGGTTATTTTTGAAGATAAATTGTTGCTCTATTCGATGACAAAATAAAATAAGGGTAGTTCCATTTAATAAACATGAGTTTAAGCTAATAGTAAGTTTCTGAAAAAAAAATTTTTTCGACACACCCTGTATAACATAACTCTAATGTCAATATCTACATATTTAACGACATGCATTAGGTAAGTCATGGGAAATTTTCAACTCGCTAGATCACTTACTGCCGAAAATATTAAACTTTATAAAAGTAGTGTTTTACGACAAAACACAACAAAAATTAGCTTTTTCTCATAAACGGCAAGCGATCGTAAACGACTAGGTTAACAAAAGTTGTTTAGAATTTTTCGTAGAATCCGAAAAAGCAGAGTAGAATCCGAAATATACAAGGTGTTCTATTTGAAAATCCAAAGTTGCAATTAATTTTTGATAGATCTGGCAACGCTGCATCTGTAAAAATATTTCTAAAATATACATCATGGTTTGATATAGCCCCAAAATTTTTTTTAAAAACTTATCTTTTTTACTTTTCCAGAACTTTTAATAGGACACTTTATTTGAATCACCCTGTATGTTGCTCCAATCTTCTATTTCAGTTTTTTTGTTAATTTATTTAGATTGAATAGCGATATTCACTATTTCTAGTCTTTAATAATAATTTGTTTCTTTGTATAATGGTCGAACGTCTTCAAACTTCATTATTCCTCCAGTGTCAAGGGTATGTTGTGAAAGGGCACTGCTACTTTTACTCAATCTGCTACCACTTTTGTGTGAAAAAGTAATTTACAAACTGTAAACTGCCCATGTGCGTCGTAATCATTTAGAATATTCAGGTTTTTTTTTTATTTGTTGACGGACAGGGCTGTGATGAAATCGTTACATTACTTATTTATTGAGGGTTGTGACAATTTTAAACGTTTAATAAGCGTTTTAAAGCGCGTTAAAGAGCGTTTAATAATTTTATGCCTTACCATCTATTGAGGTAATTATGTGCAGTTTCCGCTTTTTTTTATACAATATTTAGCAGTAAGAACTCATTTTAACATTGAACATTCTAACATTTTTTATTTCTTAAGTTACTTAATTCTTGAGTCAGTCCTCATACCAACTAAAATACTCTTTGGTCTGTGGATAGAAGTAAACATTTCTGAAAGCTCGTTAGCTTAGAACTTTCTTTTCGTCACATCGCCCTGATCGATATCCCAAGAATTCCGAAGTCACTTGTCACAAATGCCGGTCAACAACTTCTCACTCGTTTACTGATAACCGTTATACCTCACAAAGATATAGAACATTTGACAATGCGTTAATAATATTTTATAATTCATTTAACGGGTGTGATTGACCAATTTTAAGGTGGTGGTCTTTTATTGGCCTTTCCAGAACAATTAACGTTGACAAGGTCCGCTGTATTTCTTGAGAGCAACAAGATACAAAACAATGTATTTACACATACGGAATTTCTTATACGACTGTTGTAAGGCGCAACACCAATATGAAATTAACATTTATTCCTAGTTTAGTTGTTTATACGTTTAGGATGTTTATTCGATCTTAAAATTATAATATCTTTTGGTTTTATTGAAATATTATAATAACACTATTTATTTATTCTTACAATGTGAAGTAAATTCTGGTGAATTGATGTACGAATAAAGAAATAGTAGTAATTTAAACCTTGTAGACAAATCTCAATTGTTTTTATATTTTTATTGGACGGGTTAATTTTTATTGGTCGCTCGGCCATATTTTCTTGATGGACACACATGTCAAATGTCATTCTGGAAAGGTCAATTGACGTGAAAGTATCGATGTATTGAACAAATGGGGTTATATTTATAACAAATAGGCAATCTAACGTCAAAAAAGTCATCTGTCCAAATATTTATTAGGAAAAACAAACGTTGTTTACTATTGCTTCTATAAGGTTTTGTACGATTTAAATCGAGTTTTTTCAACTTTGTATAACTTTTTTTGTGATGAAATTAGTATAGTAATGATCCTGTAACATGTGTAGATATCAACTAAAAACAACCTCAGGTGTGAATATTTTTGATATTGCAATGTGCATGTTCCCATAGAAGATAATATTTCATATTTAATATTATTTGCCGCACCAATTATTAATTTGCCCGATTGATGTTGAATTGCCCGAAAAATGTTGAACATGTGGAACGAAGGAAAGAACTGTTTCCTGATTTTAAGGAATGTTTTCGTCTTTTTATCACATGTTTAGCAATTTAGCGTGATAAAACTGGACCAGAAATATTCTCAAACAAGTTAACTTAAGGGTCCAAAAAACAAAAAATATAAAAGAGGCTGCAGAAAAAATTATCTCCGAGTTCAAAAACAACTTTTATTTTAAGGATTTTTGTTATTACAAATTTATGAAGAACAAAATTGCCTATGTAATTTAAACAAAACAAAGCGTGATTTAAAACAAAAATTTTCACCCTTAATTATCAACGACCTCTTACTTCTGTTAAGAACTACTTTAGACCAGAACTTTTTTCAGTTCAATGGTAAATTTTTTCGTCAGTGGTCGGGTTTAGCAATGGGGTCGTGCTTGTCTCCTTTCTTGAGCGAGGTTTTCATGCATAACTTGGAAAGGGAAATGGTAAATGGGAGGTTTGCGAGATATCTATTGTGTTACAAAAGATATGTTGATGACATCTTTATAATTTGGACGGGTGGTGAACAGTTGTTGAACGAGTTTCTTAATTACATTAATTCGCTCCACCACAGAATTACTTTCACTTTAGAAATTGAAAAACAAAACAGATTACCGTTTCTCGATTTATTGGTGATAAGAAACTCTAATAGAATTGATTTTGAAATTTATAGAAAACCGTCTTCTACTGACAACATTATAGCTCGTGTTCTCCGCCCTCTCATAAGTTCGCAGTATTTAAGTCCTTGTTCTATACATTGTTTAAGATACCCCTTGGTGGTGAAGCATTTCGCAAAGAATTATCCATAATCAGACAGTTGGTCTTTTCGAATGGTTTTCCCTTAAATTCAGTAATGAAAATATTTTACAAGTTCGCTAATAGTGTTGAAAAGCTATGAAAGCCTTGAACGAAGGCAAGGATATTCTCATGTTATCCGCAGATAAAGGAAACGCAACAGTAGTAATGTCAACATCGGATTACGAAGGAAAAATCAGGACACTGTTAGATCCCACCACCTATAAGAAGCTAACTCGTGATCCAACTGCCCGGATTCTGAGGGCAAATCAAGGACGTGGCATCGGATGAAATGACTAAGCTTAAACAATCAGAAGCCTTGCCACCAAAGTTGTACGGTTTGTCAAAGATCCACAAACCGGATGTGCCAGCCTATGAAATCGCGAAACACCTCACAAAACTGCTGCAACCTAAAATAGGAAATACTGACAGCTTTATAAAAGACTCCACTCATTTCGTAGAAAAACTGAATTCTTTGACTCTTTCTCCAGGAGAAATTCTCGTTAGCTTCGATGTTGTTTCGCTCTTTACGATGGATAATTAAGGAAGCCATGGAACATATAACCATAATCACTACATATTTTATTTTCAATGGAGCGAAGATTTTACGAACAAACTGATGGTATAGCTATGGGCAGCCCCCTTAGTGCAGTAATAGCCAACTAAATATTTTATGGAAATTGTCCAGGCCAAGGCGTTGGCAACGGCAAATAAGGGGCCAAAGTGCTGGTTCTGATTCGTGGACGACACCTTTGTTATTTGGAGCCATGGCGAGGGCAAAATTCAAAAGTTCCTCTTATACCTCATCTCTATCAACCCAAAAATTCAATTCACTATGGAGATAGAAAAGAAGGACGCCTACCGTTTTTGGAGTTTTGGTATCAAGGAGCCGAATGGGAAGCTTGCGCATACCGTTTATAGAAAACCAGCACACTGTCGGATACCTCAATAACGGATCAAATTATTATCCCAGACAGAAAAGGGGAGTCGTAAAGACTCTATCTGTGGGAGCCAAGACAAATTTGTGAGCCGGCTGAATTGGAACGGGAAATGAAACGGGAACTGGAAAGAGTTTTTGGTTGGAATGGATACAGCAAGCACGAATTCGATAGGGCCGTCCGACCAAGGAATGTAGAGCACCAGGAAGGAACAACGGGAGAAGGTGAAGAAAAGCGCGGATGGACTAGTTTACTATACATCCAAAAAGTAACGGACAGGATCGGCAGGCTACTGGAAAAGCACAATGTTAAAACTTTCTTTAAATCCATTCGTACAATACCACGGAGCTTGGATCGGCCAAAGACCGCAGAGATCCCCTATCGGTACCCGGAGTTTACCGAGTTTCATGCAGCTGTGGCTCGGTATACGTTGGTACCACAAAACGCACTAACAACACCAGCATTATCGAGCACAAGAAGAGTTGCAGGCTGGGAGAAACACAAAAGCACAGTATAACGAATAATACATTATATCAGTATCGTCAGTTCGTGTCAGCACTTTTGATATTTCCAAAACTAAAGGGTGCCGCGCCCGGCATTGTTCTCGAGTAGTTACGAGGGGACAAACACATGCGATGCACTGCCAACGCATTGCCAAAACCGGCCAAAACCGGTTTGGTGGTGCACCGGCCGGCGGCCGGGCGGACGGGGCAAGGGGGGGGGGAGTTTCAATTTTTCGACCGACTGACGCTACTGATATAATGTATTATTCTTTATACTGTGACAAAAGTCAGCAGTAGCAGAGCGCGCTCTCCGAAGGTCACACATCCTTTTCAACGAGGTGGATCTTACATAAATCGCAGCGTTTCTAGAGGCCATTCAGAACTTTAAGCACAACAATAATTTCAACAGGTAGGAGGAAATTACGTTTCTAAATGCAGACTGGAAGCGAGTTCTACGACCTACTACACCACTACCCCACCCCAGTCGCTCCACTGCATCGCGACGGCGGGGGAATAAATACCACGGAGCTCACCACAGTCGAATCAGTCAAAGTCGGGAAGAAAAATGCGTGCAAAAATCGAGGGTTGCAAAGCAATTGGCCAGCAGTTTATTTGCAATTGATTGCAGTGTAGTGGGTATAGGACATAGAGAAAAAAACCTCTCGTTCTGTAAAAATTAAGCTGACGTTTCAACGTATATTTGAGGTCTGTAACAAGGCTACAATGAAGGAGATGCATAAAGTGACAGTCATCTGGCAAACAAAAACAAACAAATACGACTTAAAATTAGTACATGCTTCAATAAAACCAATAACATCATCTGGGCTTAGCGTCCTTTATTTATTAATTTGAACGTTTGGATAGCAGGTGTAGGACAAGAAGCTACTTCACTTTTTTGAAATTGCCAACATTTCGACCTTTATTTGAGGTCTTCCTCAGGGCTAAAATACAATAAATGTATGTACATTGGCGGTAAAAACACTAATTACAAAGATAAACGACCAACAAAAGTACACAGACTAAAACACAATACATGAGTAAAAATAAATAAATTCTCCTAATCTACTATATGGGATCCGTGCATACCGATTAGGAGAACTTATTTTTACTCATGTATCATGTCTGTGTACTTTTGTTGGTCGTTTATCTTTGTAATTAATGTTTTTACCGCCAATGTACATACAATTATTGTATTTTAGCCCTGAGGAAGATCTCAAATAAAAGTCGAAACGTTGGCAATTTCAAAAAAGTGAAGTAGCTTCTTGTCCTACACCTGCTATCCAAACGTTCAAAACCAATAACATGGACAGTAATATTTAAATATTTTCATGTTCTCTAAAATAAAGGTAAAAAACAAAACAACGAAGTTTAAAAACAATTAAATATTATAACATATTTTGTGTTATACAAGTAAGCCTACAAGTCAAAATTATATGGCATTAAGTTACAAGGTCGAGTAGAAAAGTATGAAGTAATAAAAGTGCATTTACTATGAACATCTTTTTCTTCTGATATTCACCTTTTCATTTTAAATGAACACCCTCTATCTACACAACACAATGTCGTCCTTGAAGTTTGTCTCTGGGTTCACGCGTACATTAATTTCCCCATTCTCTTGTCTCACACATTTGTAAAGACAGCACTCGTAAAATAAACAATTTTCTTTAAACTGTTATTAATTCATACTGAGTATATATACTTTTTACCTTTACTTGTTCCTTTTTATCCATTTTTTTATCAACCACTCGTTAATCTTTATTTCTACCTGATAAATCTTGAATTGATTAAATGGACGTTTCATGTGCAATTGACGAACCTAATTTGGACTTAAATTATTAGTTAATTTTGTTGGTTTTCCTACAGTTAAACATATTATAAAATCTGTTTTACTTAAAACTGATAGCTATTAGTCTAGGTCATCATTCCCTTTTTTACTTGGACCGACGAATTAACTCTCTATTATGATTTGGAGCTAGCTCCATTGCCTGTTAACCTGAATGGAAAAACCTGCTTTGTCCCCATTTCCTCTCACGACCACAATGAACCTGCCACAAAATGATGGCAAATTACGTAGTTTGCAAAATGTTCCACATTATTCGGGCAGTAAAATTAATAATTGGTGCTGCAAATATTATTAAATACAGTGATCATCTCTAGGTAACTTATAATGTAATTTATAAACAGTATCACATACTCAAGGCAATATTATAAATTGTAAATATAGTTATCTCCTATAGGAATGTAATTTAAAAACCGTAACACTCACGGCCGTGGTTGTTTTCACACATATTGATAACTAAAGATGTTACAAGAGCATTACTAAACTAATTTAATAACAAAACAAAACTCTAAAAAGTTATACAAAGTTAAAAAAAACTCGATTGAAATCGCACACAACCTCATAAGAAGCAATGGTAAACAAAAATGACCCTAACAAAAAATTCGACAGATGACTTTGACAGGTCGTTGAACTGTCTAATGAATAAATGGAATTATATTTACAACAATACGATACGTTTTTTTCACTTTCAGGTTGTTGACAATATGACGAGGATTATTGACGATGTGGCCGTAAATTACAGTGCAATCCGTGATGGAGAACCCTTGAGCAAAAAGAAAGCTGTTGTTTCTGTGGATGGTTCTAAATCAGACGGTTGTGAAATTTTCGTTAGGTCCTTCGCAAAAATCTGTAAGTAACAAAAAAATGTTGGGTTAGTACAGAATACAGTGGAACCTCTATAATCCTGTCAACAAAATGCAAGGGGATGGTTAGGAGTAGCGATTTGTCCAGATGACTAAATTCAAATTAAAATTTAATAACATACACATAAACGATTTTATACTTACATGTTAGAGAGTTTTCGGGACAAATAAAACAGTGCTACGGTTAACGTTATTTGACAACGTTGACAAACTCAATGTTAGTTGTATCCCTAACGAACGGAAGATATTTGGTTGTATTGTTGGTAGGGATGGTAGCGGATGGTAGACGTTACGACAGCGGTAACGTACTCGTGTGCATCTACGTGACGTACTCACCTTGTTTACATCATGTCATCAAAGTTTTCATTAACGCAAGCGCAGCGCAACCTACGACCAACGAAAATTGTTTTCCCGTCTGTCAACTAGCGGCGTTTTGTGTTCGCGTACAAGTTAACCGCAATCGGAGAAAATCAAACGAGTTAACGAAAACTCTATTATAAATTGTAGGTGGGTATACTGAAGAAACCTCATTTTAAGTCGCTCACTGGCTAGCAGCTTTTCTATTATACTTCATAAAAATTTGATACACGGGGGTCGTATGGTATCTAAGGCCGACCACGGATCTAGGACTAGCGACTTTATTTTTATTTGCTGCTCGGTTTGACAGATAATTGTTGACTAATAGGGCTGAAGCAGCAAATAACAGAAATATGTAACTTCGTATATCTATATCTAGGCGTTTCGATTATACAGGGTGGTAAAACTGTTCGATTTCGACAATCATTTAAGTCGCTCACTTGATTAGCCGCTTTTCTGTTACACCGCATAAAAATTTGATACTTTGCGGTCGAATGGCATCTAAGGCCGACCTCGAGGGGGGGGGGGGCTAGGGTCTTTATTTGCTGCGCGGTTTGACAGATATGACGCCATTTTGATTTTTTTATGGAAACATTGATTTTTATGGATAACATTTGATTTTTATGCATAACACTCACACACTACACTCACACACTTATACACACCTACCTAATAGAGCTGAAGAAGCAGATTACAAAAATACATAACTTTTTATATCTTTCTCTAGGCGTTTCGATTATAGAAATGGGCGGTCCGGTTTCGTAAGGGGATTCGTTCATCTCGTTCCGGATCCTAACTTACGTTTCGATGGACCCGACATTAATACGTGGAACGGAATTTTATTTTCATTCATTCTAGAGCCAATCTTGCTCTCTCTTTTTTCCTTCTGGTATTACAGTCTTGTCATATTCATGTTCGTGAATCACGATTATCATTTTCACCGTGATTACACTCGTTCCTCCGCCTCGCCTTTGTTTTGTTTTATTGTATCATGCCTTCATTTAAAAAAAAACCTCAAGTAGGCCATGGAATTAGAACAGTAGGTTAGAGATAACTTCATAAAAAAAAGTGCGAGTCGAAAATGTCACAAAATGTTCCGATTTTCATTTTTTTTTACTTATCACACACATGGGTTTGAATTCCATGGATTGCTACGATTTTTTTTTATGAACACAAAGCATAAGAACAAATATTCTACGATAGAGAATAAGAGTAGATAATTCGTAATTACTAAAATAAATTAATACAAATTTTGGATGGAAATGATAGTACCTACCTATAGTATTTATCATAGAGTATTTATCAAGGTAGAGGTCTTTTTTACATTTTTCAATATTGGCGTGATAAACAAATCCTCCATAGAGTGTTGCCAAGATTACTTTGCTAGTAAATTGGCACGTCCTTTTTTTGGATGATATGCTGCGAATCTTTACACCACGAGAGTACTATAACATTCATAGAGGATTTATCAAGGTAGAGGTCTTTATTTACCTTTTTCAATATTGGCGTGATAAACAAACCCTCCATACAGTGTTGCCAGGATTACATTGCTAGTAAATTAGCACATCTTTTTTTTTGGATGATATCTTGCGAATCTTTAAATCAGGAGAGTACTATACGGTAGTACTATACACATAATATCTATTGCTGTCCAAATAATTTTTGAATGGTGACTAATAGAACACTTATGACGATAAAAAAAATACGTTTAAGATGGCCAACTGGTCACAATCGGCAACATTGCAGAATCCTATGACACGTGGTTTATGTCAGTTTATGACAATTATTTCCTGGATTTTTTTTTCTGGTTTCCTGAATGTTTTAAGAGTTTTTCGCCAAATTTTTCGCTTTTAGCAATCGTTTCTGTGTTTTAATTTGTTTGTTAGCCATGGTGAGAAAATGTTTTGTGTGTAAAACTTGGGATTATAAAAATAAATCTAGGAAATTATCTTTTCACCGGTAAGCTCATTTGTGTTTTGTGGTTATGTTGTTACTGTGTTTGGCAATTGTTTTTAGCAATGTCGACCATTTTCTGCTTCCCCTCTACCCGAACAACCCGCAAGCCTCCAAGTATGCGGTTTGTATATCATGCCAAGTAAAAAATGCCAATTTATGATTAACTCGCGGCGTCTATTTATTTACTCCATTGTCAATGATAATATCTATTGCAGTGCAAATAATTTTTGAATGGTGATTAATAGAACACTTATGACGATAAAAGAAAAAAGAATACGTTTGAGATGGCCAACTGGTCACAATCGGCAAAACTGCAGAATTCTGTGATACGCGGTTTACGTCAGTTTACGTGAATTATTTCCTGGATTTTTTTTCTGGTTTCCTGAATGTTTTAACAGTTTTCCGCCGATTTTTTCGCTTTTAACAATCGTTTCTGTGTTTTAATTTGTTTGTTAGCCATGGTGAGACAATGTTTTTTGTGTAAAACTTGGAATTATAAAAATAAATCTGGGAAATTAACCTTTTTACCGGTAAGCTCATTTGTGTTTTGTGGTTATGTTGTTACTCGGCCCTTGGCCGTTAGCCATTGGCGTCGTTTGTATCTTTATTCTATTATTAAAACAAAATCAATAAATAGGTATAATAGGTATATATCAAAAGCATTTAAATATAAAAATATTTGAACGTTTTGGTCTGCATTCCATAATCGTAAAAATCGTATATTTGTTTGCTTGAACAGCAGGAATAAAAAAAATATATATGATACGCATATGTGTGCTTATGTCACCTGGAGATGTGTCTTTGGAGATTCAAATTGCGCCAAGTTGTTTTTAGCAATGTCGGCCATTTTCTGCTTCCCCTCTACCCGAACAACTCGCAAGCCTCTAAGTATGCGGTTTGTATATCATGCCAAGTAAACAAATGCCAATTTATGATTCAACTTCCGACGTCTATTTATTTACTTCATTGTCAATGGTATTTATTCTTTGAGGTTACACAGTCATTTGGTTTCTTATTTTAAATACATGTGCCATATATGTATGGGGTGTTCATTATAAAACTGCATCTAGTTGTTTGCATATGTAACTGTCCAGGTTTTTAAAATCAAGCCTAGAACTTAGCAGACCTTTTTGTCTGATGTAAGGAATTTCTGTCGCCGCTTGTAGTAGAGACAGCGTTGTTAAGGCCATCAAAGTATTACATTTTAGGGGTTTGCCCCCAAAACGCATGATAAACTGCTCAACTTAAAGTTCGGCACAAGCAATTTTTCGTGTAATTTTTACATAGTCTGAAACCTCATTTCACCTAGATAAAAAAAGCGGATAATTTTGAAAAAAAAACCGACGTTACCTTTACTATGCTCTGCCATTTCGCAATACATTTTTTTTTCTTTAAGGTTTTCAGGTAAGGAGTAAGCCAACATCCATATCTCGGGACCTTTTCGCCAGATTTTTGATTAAAGCACTCTGACTTTTTATATAGAGCGAAACGTAAAATGTGTGAAATTCTTGTTGCTGATATTTTTAAATCGTCGTAGTTCGGAAAAGCGGTAAAGAATCTTATTATTTTTTCCCTCATTTATTGACATATTATCTGCCGATTGTTAGCCATTAAAAAAATTAAAAAATAAGTGACGTTTTTCTAGTATACTAGCATTCAAAAATTATGATACCATTATTGTTAATACTCGTGACTTATAATAGCAATATTAAATAAAATAACCTTTCTAGACCTAAAGGGAAATTGAGAAATGCCGTCGCAGATAACCAAAATCAATATCTCTAGATGTTTTTGTCATTTTTTGTTTTTAAAGCATCAGAACTTATACAGAGAATCAAAATATTCTTGAAAATTTCGTTGGCAATCGTTGTAATTCGCGGACAAGTTGACGGAATATTAGTATATATATTTTATTCCTTGGATCGACAGCATTATCCACAAATTGTTTTTTACCAAGGGATTACAGGAAACCTGCTAATCGAGTGAGCAACTTAAAATAATTTTCGAAATTCAACGACTATATCAACACTCTGTGTAATAGAAACGCCTAGAGAAAGATATATAAAGTTCTATATTTAATCTGCTTCTTCAGCTCTATTAGACTGTAGGTAAATATATGAGTGTTTCCATAAAAAAAATCAAAATGGTGTCATATCTGTCAAACCGAGCAGCAAATAAAGTCCTTAGCCCTGGATCCGAGGTCGGCCTTAGATGCCCCATGTCACAGAATAAAATATATTTTATTCTGTGCCCATGTATCAAATTTTTATGAAGTAACTGAAAAGGTGGTAATCGAGTAAGCGACTTAAAATGTTCCTGTACAAATAAAATATCTCGTCACGTCTGTTTAAGAATAACGACGTTTTGACTGTACGTTTAGGCACTCTTAGGGCTGGAAGTAAACCAAGTAAAAGTTACTGTGTGAATATCATTATGCACAGGCTTAGCTATACCGACATGTTTAAAAAAAAATAGCGTTACTTCGTACGTTGCGAGGACTGCGATTTCATCATTGTTTTCTGATCCCCACTGAATAGGCTTAATTGAAAAGTATAACAGCGTCTTTATGCGCAACTTTAGTTGCAATTTGCAAATCGGAGCCTGATTTACTTTGTCAGGATTATACTGTGTCCGGATTATGGAGGTTACTCTGTATAACCAAACGAAAAACTAAAACCTTCACTGTTATTTATTATTCGATAATTGTATTTTTAAACGAATTCTATACGTTAGACTTTAGTTCTGTTGGAAAACCGGACATTTTAGCCTATCTATGCGGTTTGTATATCATGCCAAGTAAAAAATGCCAATTTATGATTAACTCGCGGCGTCTATTTATTTACTCCATTGTCAATGATAATATCTATTGCAGTGCAAATAATTTTTGAATGGTGATTAATAGAACACTTATGACGATAAAAGAAAAAAGAATACGTTTGAGATGGCCAACTGGTCACAATCGGCAAAACTGCAGAATTCTGTGATACGCGGTTTACGTCAGTTTACGTGAATTATTTCCTGGATTTTTTTTCTGGTTTCCTGAATGTTTTAACAGTTTTCCGCCGATTTTTTCGCTTTTAACAATCGTTTCTGTGTTTTAATTTGTTTGTTAGCCATGGTGAGACAATGTTTTTTGTGTAAAACTTGGAATTATAAAAATAAATCTGGGAAATTAACCTTTTTACCGGTAAGCTCATTTGTGTTTTGTGGTTATGTTGTTACTCGGCCCTTGGCCGTTAGCCATTGGCGTCGTTTGTATCTTTATTCTATTATTAAAACAAAATCAATAAATAGGTATAATAGGTATATATCAAAAGCATTTAAATATAAAAATATTTGAACGTTTTGGTCTGCATTCCATAATCGTAAAAATCGTATATTTGTTTGCTTGAACAGCAGGAATAAAAAAAATATATATGATACGCATATGTGTGCTTATGTCACCTGGAGATGTGTCTTTGGAGATTCAAATTGCGCCAAGTTGTTTTTAGCAATGTCGGCCATTTTCTGCTTCCCCTCTACCCGAACAACTCGCAAGCCTCTAAGTATGCGGTTTGTATATCATGCCAAGTAAACAAATGCCAATTTATGATTCAACTTCCGACGTCTATTTATTTACTTCATTGTCAATGGTATTTATTCTTTGAGGTTACACAGTCATTTGGTTTCTTATTTTAAATACATGTGCCATATATGTATGGGGTGTTCATTATAAAACTGCATCTAGTTGTTTGCATATGTAACTGTCCAGGTTTTTAAAATCAAGCCTAGAACTTAGCAGACCTTTTTGTCTGATGTAAGGAATTTCTGTCGCCGCTTGTAGTAGAGACAGCGTTGTTAAGGCCATCAAAGTATTACATTTTAGGGGTTTGCCCCCAAAACGCATGATAAACTGCTCAACTTAAAGTTCGGCACAAGCAATTTTTCGTGTAATTTTTACATAGTCTGAAACCTCATTTCACCTAGATAAAAAAAGCGGATAATTTTGAAAAAAAAACCGACGTTACCTTTACTATGCTCTGCCATTTCGCAATACATTTTTTTTTCTTTAAGGTTTTCAGGTAAGGAGTAAGCCAACATCCATATCTCGGGACCTTTTCGCCAGATTTTTGATTAAAGCACTCTGACTTTTTATATAGAGCGAAACGTAAAATGTGTGAAATTCTTGTTGCTGATATTTTTAAATCGTCGTAGTTCGGAAAAGCGGTAAAGAATCTTATTATTTTTTCCCTCATTTATTGACATATTATCTGCCGATTGTTAGCCATTAAAAAAATTAAAAAATAAGTGACGTTTTTCTAGTATACTAGCATTCAAAAATTATGATACCATTATTGTTAATACTCGTGACTTATAATAGCAATATTAAATAAAATAACCTTTCTAGACCTAAAGGGAAATTGAGAAATGCCGTCGCAGATAACCAAAATCAATATCTCTAGATGTTTTTGTCATTTTTTGTTTTTAAAGCATCAGAACTTATACAGAGAATCAAAATATTCTTGAAAATTTCGTTGGCAATCGTTGTAATTCGCGGACAAGTTGACGGAATATTAGTATATATATTTTATTCCTTGGATCGACAGCATTATCCACAAATTGTTTTTTACCAAGGGATTACAGGAAACCTGCTAATCGAGTGAGCAACTTAAAATAATTTTCGAAATTCAACGACTATATCAACACTCTGTGTAATAGAAACGCCTAGAGAAAGATATATAAAGTTCTATATTTAATCTGCTTCTTCAGCTCTATTAGACTGTAGGTAAATATATGAGTGTTTCCATAAAAAAAATCAAAATGGTGTCATATCTGTCAAACCGAGCAGCAAATAAAGTCCTTAGCCCTGGATCCGAGGTCGGCCTTAGATGCCCCATGTCACAGAATAAAATATATTTTATTCTGTGCCCATGTATCAAATTTTTATGAAGTAACTGAAAAGGTGGTAATCGAGTAAGCGACTTAAAATGTTCCTGTACAAATAAAATATCTCGTCACGTCTGTTTAAGAATAACGACGTTTTGACTGTACGTTTAGGCACTCTTAGGGCTGGAAGTAAACCAAGTAAAAGTTACTGTGTGAATATCATTATGCACAGGCTTAGCTATACCGACATGTTTAAAAAAAAATAGCGTTACTTCGTACGTTGCGAGGACTGCGATTTCATCATTGTTTTCTGATCCCCACTGAATAGGCTTAATTGAAAAGTATAACAGCGTCTTTATGCGCAACTTTAGTTGCAATTTGCAAATCGGAGCCTGATTTACTTTGTCAGGATTATACTGTGTCCGGATTATGGAGGTTACTCTGTATAACCAAACGAAAAACTAAAACCTTCACTGTTATTTATTATTCGATAATTGTATTTTTAAACGAATTCTATACGTTAGACTTTAGTTCTGTTGGAAAACCGGACATTTTAGGAAATATCAATTAAGTCAATTAGACGTTTCTCAGTTTCTACAAATAATGCAAATTTGAAATTCGGTATGCAGTCGTTCTTTGGGATATTTCTTTCCAATAGTATATTAGTAATTAGTAATTAGTAATTGTGCAAGTGCAAGTAATTGTGCAACTAGTGTGCAAAATTGAGAGTGATACAACGTCACACAGAGTGTGAAGAGTGATTTTCGTACGTGCTGCACACTATACTTTTTCTACGACAGCCATTTTGCTTCATAAATGATCATTGGTATTATAAAATATATGCAAGACATGTGCAAAGCAATCGCTCTCATACAGAAGCGTGTGCAAAGTGGACATTGCACACGCTTCTATATGAGAGCCTGCGCAATGTGCACTTTGCGCACTCTGTTTGCAATATGCAATTTTCAACGGTGGTTAGTAGTGCGCATTTGGTCATTTTCGAGGCAGTCGTTAGAAAAAAATAAATTAACTGCTAACGGAAAAGATCGATACAGCAAAAATGTTCCTTATTTTTGGGGGTCTGTATCTCGAAAATGTCATAACCGAAATTTGTAACTTAAAAAGGTTTTGAAAGGCCGTTTCTTCTGGAATCAAGGTAGAAGACGTACCTGAAAGAAAAGTTATTTTGTGAAGATATTATACAGGGTAAAGAAAAAAGCAATGCAAAATCTCGGGACATGTTTGGAGGTTTTTAGTTTTTTAGTCTACAAAAAAAGTTACATGGGTTTTCACCAATTTTGTGCTTTCTTGTAAGTTAACCTTTATCGCGCGAATGCCGCTGCCGATTTTATTAAGGTAAATTATTTCTAAAAGATAATTGATAGCAAAATCAGAAACAGACTCAAGGTCAATAATTTTTTTGACATTTAAGAGCTTTAGTCTATACCTCAAGACGTTTTTGGCAGTTTTTTGTTTTTTGGTCTACGAAAACAGTTACGGGGCGTTAAAAGAGAGTTTACACCCTCTTATAAGTTACAGTGTATTTCGAGAATGGCCTTACCCATAAAATACATTGAATCTAAAAGTTCATTGATTTTAAAATCATTAACGTAGATTGATGGCTAATAAAAAATTTTTACTTCATACTGTATCATTTAGGACACTTTTACGTACTTGATTTTAATTCGGTAAATAGCTTTTTACAGGATTGGATATCGTAATAGTTATTTACCTAACAAGTGCGGGAAGTGATGCTTTACCGCACGCTGATTGCAATCGAGTGCGGTAGAGCACTTCCCGCACTTGTTAGGTACAATATTTTCCTACGAGCCAATTTCTTTTAATCTTTTTCGTCTTTCCTAGTTTAGTTCTTTATATTTGCGTGCAGTAAAAACTTTTACCGCACGCGTGCGGTAAATATTTTTACACGCACGCCTGTCAACGTCATGAAATTATTTATAAGTGTTAGTGCTTTTACAATAAGTCACTGGAAGAACGTACCTATTTGCTGCATCTAAAATTTCGTCTGATAATACCATTCTGATTATATGTTTTGAAGGTTTTTGTCCCTTCTTTGTATTTTGTCTGTAAATTTATTTTTAAAAATACCAAAACTGACATTTGTCAAACTGTAATTAATCCGAAGTTATTTTAGTTTAACACATGTCAATATAAGAAATGCGTGGTGTAGTAATTGAGACACCTACTTTATACATTAAGGTGGTGGGTTCGAATACCGGTGAGGATCAACTTTTTTTTTAATTCCTCGGCGTGGATGATAAATTCCATTCCTAAGAGCGCATGTGTGTTAATTTTGTGTCTTCTGTAAGTTCAATTAAATATGAACGTGGATTAACCTTTATATGCATGCACGTGTGGCAGGTACCTAATTAATAGTGCTAAATGTCTTCTGAACCCTAAAGCATTCAGATGAGTATAGAAAAACGCAATCAATTTATTTCAATTCAACAAAAAACAACACAAAAATAATAAAATTATGCAAAAGTAACGCTCAGATTAATAAACCTTCAAATTTTATGTAATTTGGCTTTGCGTGCGGTAAAAATTTTTGCCGCACACGGGCGGTAAAGTGCTACTTCTCGCATGCAAATGCGTGCGGTAAAGCGACTTTACCGCACGCTCGTAGGAAAAGAAATTTTACAGTATCGAGTACCGGCACATCTTCAATAAATCCATTGTATCCATGGTAACCTGGAAACCGGTATCGGTACAGGATACCGTATTGAAACTATGTGTCAAATTGGCGGATTTGTCAAAAATATATTCGCCGCGCATAAAATTATTTTTTTCCTGTTTTTAATAAGTATGAAGTAAAATGTTGTACATCATACGTCCGGTAACGTGTTACAGTAGTCGTTTCGAAATTCCAGACTCGGCTAGAGCCTTGTCCGGAAACATCTTACTCCTACTCTAAAACTATATTTACCGGACTTATAACGTAAATAAGTATTACTTCATGCTGTGCAAGAACCGTAAAAAATCAAATGGGCAAATGTTCAATACGGGTTGAATCGTAAAGGTGTTTGACAATATAACCTCAAATTTTTTGGCCAATTTTAAGGCGGGTCCGTCATATAAAATTATTGTCTACGATTTCTCGTTTAAAAGATACAAGGTGTTAAATTTTTATATAAAAATTGGACATTCACAAATTTCTCCAAAGCCGGCAAAGATATTTAAAAAAAATAAATAAAAAGCTTTAACTGCTACGGAATCCCATATTTTGCAATAGAAACAAAATCTTTATCTTCAGCAGAGGCAGCATGTCAATGTATATTTTTAAAGTAAAAAAAAAGTATGCCACTTGTTTGTCTTAGAATAAATCATGGTTCAATTATCTGTTTTATCCTAAACAAAAACGTTATTTTGAGTTTTTTAGTACAATGTGGGAGTTTTAGTTCAACGTTTTGGAGTAAAAAAAATAACTGTTTTAATGCACGTCATAGGTCAATATTTATTTCAATAAAAAAATGAAATTATGGTTGCAATAAATAATCATCAAATCTCATTTAAAAAATCCATAAAATGCAATATGCATTGTTAGTAATGCAATCTGGTGAGTTTTGAAATCGTCAATAATTTCAATTTGTGTATGGAAGTAACTGCTGATTTAATACGTGCATTAAAACTGTTTTATAGAATAGAATAGATCGTTTAGTTCCAGCATAATTTTTTATTTGGCGAATATAAAGAATATAAGAAATTGCAAACTTTCTGTAAACGTCCGGTAACTGTTGTCGTAGACCAAAAAACAAAAAATCAATAAAAAAAGTCTCGAGATATCGACCAAAGCTCTTAAATATCATTACAGTAAAAGTCTTAAAGTTAAAGCTCAGCATAGTTAACAAAATATTGTTTCGTTTTTCATTACATTTTTTTGTCACCCTCGTAGAACTTGAAATAGAAATGTTTTATTAACCTCGCTTATTAAGTCGCTGATTTTATAAACAATTATTTGTTAGAAATAAGTTATCTCATTAAAATCGGCAGGTGCGTACTCGCAATACAGGGTAACTTATAACATAATGCCAACTTTTTGAAAAACCACTGTTTTTTTTTTTTTGTAGGCCAAAAAGCTGAAAAACGCCGAACATGTCCTGAGATATCACCCAAAATCATTAAATCTCACAACAAAAGAATGTTCTGAAATTACTCTAGATACCAAGTGCAGTGGGGTGAAGTGCAATAATTTTACAGTGTTTTTTTCTATATCCTGTATAATCCTGAAAAAAAAATTTCTTAGTCTGAATTTAGAAAAAACGATCTTTTAAAATCTCTTTAAGTTACGAATTTCGATTAAGGCAATTTCGAGATACACGCTCCCAAAAAATGACGAAACATTTTGCTATATTGATCTTTTTCGTTAGCAGTTTAGATGATTCAATTACAGAAAGTTAATGGCCAACAACCAACAAAAAAACCTCATAACCAAATTTAAAATGTATATATCGTATAGTAATATACATATACAAGGTGGTCCGCTGGTAACTGCACCGATTGTTCACCCGAAAACTCGAATACAATGTTAAAAAGAACATATGTTTATTAAGACTTTCATAAAATATGACATGATTTAGTTGATACGTTGTAGAATAATATATTGTTAAAAAGCATGAAGGATATATTCAACACATTTAAAAAAAGACACCAACAGGGTTAATTTTTTAATCATCTCACTGATTCAGTAATATCTCACTAATTTAGTAATATTGTTATTTCACACGGCTATCCACCAAGATAATAATATTATTTCATACAGCTACAAGTGTGCCGGAAAGTAACTCATCAATGATTCCAACGCCCCCAAGTAAACAGAGGGCAAGGAAATCGTTCCCGCAACCAAACTACACCAAATTCATAGTGAGGCCAAATGCGCAGCCTATGTCAGTATTGCAGTCAAAAAACCAGCCAAATGTGGTTCTTTCCACAAGTGAATCTCCTCTTCGCACTGCTTCTAAGACTCCAGTTGGTAAGATTTTTAGCTTATATTTTTAAGAATATTGTCCTAATAATAAAGCATATTTTGGCATGGCACAATTGCTGCACAATTTTTTCGATTAAAGGAAAAATTTAAATTTTTTTATATTCTTCAGTGAAATTTACTACTCCATTTCCATTGCAAATAGATATTCGCCTAGTAGACTGAGGAAATGACTGATTTTCAGTCTACTAGAGACTGACAAGATGAATGAAATTATGTCCCAGAAAAATACAGGGTGTCCCGAATTGTACTTGCGTAATTTTAATCACGGATTGTGCTTAAAAAAATAATGTTAGTTTGCTATATAAACTATACTCGAAAAATGCTTCTTTAAGAAACTACATGGTGTTGAGAGAAACTCTCTTTAAGAAACTACAAGTTTGAAAAAAATAAATTAAATTTATTAATTGCCTCAAAACGGCTAAAGATATTTTAACGAAACTTTGTAGGCGCTAACAGTCATCGAGGAAGCAAGGTGACGTTTTGCAATGAAAAAAATATTTTTCAATTTTGTCAGTTGTGTGTCAGTGCACAAGCACGTTACTGGATATTTTTAAAGAAAAAGTGAGACGCCTCTGGTTTTTCATAAAATGCGAACAGTTTTGGACTCCCCATTCAATTTAGAAGGAAAAAGCCCCTTGTAATTTTTTCGTACAACACACTGTTTCCGAGTAAAAAATAAAAAATCAAATGTCAAAAGCAAAAAGTGTGTCATGATTGCTTTATGTACATAATTATTTACATAATATAAAAAATTATAATAATTGCTCGAAGTGTTGTCCATCGACTTCAACACATTTTTGACATCTGCGCCTAACAGATTCAGTGGCGTTACTAATAAATTCGGGACTTCCTCTCAAAGTCTCACAGGCTAGCTCTATTCTTCTAATTCGACACGGGTGTACACAAGAGAAGAATTACTTCCCTTGTTTCAACCCGTGTCGAATAAACTTGGTTTTTTAAGTAACCCCACACAAAGAAGTAAACAGGAGTGATATCGGGGGAACGCGGTGGCCAAGCTATTGCACCTAATCGCCCAATCCATCTTCCTTGATAGTTCTGATTTAACCATTGCCGATTTATAAACGCATAATGAGCTGGTGATCCATCCATCTGAAGCCAGAGTTCATTTGTAAGATGAATAGGAAGTTCCTCTAAATACTCAAATAAATGGTTTTGCAGGAATTCGTTAAACAAATCTCCGTTTAAACGTGGAGGTAAAATATGGGGCCCACAGAGAATTCCTTCTATTACACCACACCAAACAGTAACACTAAATTAATTTTGAAATTCTTTGGCGCGCACGACGTTTCAAGCACGACTTTTCATCCATCTTGCGTTAGCTGCGCGATCTATCAAAAATTTGATATTCGCTTGTTCCCCTTAAAGTTACCCAATTTTGACACATTTTCTTGTACTGGAACGTTTAAAATGAGCCACCCGGTATTATCTGTAGTGTTCCACTCTCATATTTATTGTTTGTAATATATAATATATTTTTTTTTAAATATTTCATTTTTTTATATGTGTTTTAGGGGGTAGTGAGTTTTTATAGGGAGTTTTTTGAGTCATTGAAAGTTTCAGTGTTGTTTCAATACTGATCTATTATTACATACCTAAATAACCAGAACACTAAATGACTAGGAGAATCAGTGAATCTAAACAAGTATAAGTTATTATTTTCCCGTGCTAAACAATGGTATTCAATTAATAGGTTAATAAAACATTTTGAAGGTTGCTTGGTTAATTTATCTTAACTTCGCAGTTTTAAGGTCCAGCAATAAACTAGAACGCTAAATGTGCTGTTTTGGATTTATAAAACAATAAATGATTTTATGAAATGATTTTGTTATGAAACTAAACTTTGTCACCTAAATTAATTAATTCTTATTATTGAAATAAATAAATCAAAATAAAACGTTATGTTTGTTGAAGACTAAACAATATGTTTACATTAGGTCTTTTAACTATTCCCGCCTTTTAAACCTCTGTAAGAATCTGAATCTATATTGTAATGGTTTTACTTTAAGCCGCCAAAATAGTAACTAAGATTAATATTTTAAATTGTGTTTATTGCCTCTTGAAGCCTAGGTAAAAACTAAAATATATGGTCGAAGCGACAGCGATTAGATGACAAACTGAAGTTGTTATTTCGTCCTCATCCCATAAATCCAAGCTATCTTAGTTTCTGGCACGTCTTGTTCGTATACTATTTATTGTTTTACCAATATCAACTTGAATAAACTTTTTACAGCTGCAGTATCATCAGCAGCTCTCCAGGTGAATTCTACCGCTCCCGTCGTTAAGGCCACTACAGCGCCGAAAACCGTGTTGTCGCATTTACAGCAAATTGACCCAGGACGACCTACCAACGGCTATTTAATTTTACAACCGCAGCAACAAGATAATGTCGTCTTCTTCCCACCAAATCAGACATTAGGTTACACAACCCCTCTTGTCAGTCTGGCTAACCAGGTCATGTCAGTGGTAAGTTTATTTTTCTATGCACCAAAATGTTTAAGGAGAGCTTTATCTAGGTGTTGTTGTCACGTAACTGAGTTTTGATCTCAAATACTTTTGACCTTTTCAATATGAATTGTTAATAAGGTTTGTAGCACCAGTATAATTTTAAGAAATGTTTTTGAGAAAAACAGTATGTTCCGGTATAACAGTATTTCCGGGCTCTGGAGCCGTGGTCCAATGGAATTTCTTCCTGACATTCCTGGGTACGTCTGGGTAGCACGGGAGATCACTTTGCCCATTGTTTCATCGCCTATGATAACCTCTGCCGCAGCTGTAGACGAAACGTCAGGAAGAAATTCCATTGGACCACGGCTCCAAAGCCCGAAAACACTTTAGATTGTATTTTGACCGGCCGTGAAAGATTTAGATTGTAATATGTATAGTGTTTCAATAAGTAATTTCACTGCATTGTATTGATTGTAGACTTCTTGTTTGGTTCCCACTGGCTCCGTCGCAGCTACCAACCAGGCAATGCGTTTATCGTCTCAACCGCAATTGTGGATCCCGCCTATCGGTCTAACTGAGAAAGAAAGAGATCTGATAAATGTTGCTAGTTCTCAGAATTACATACCACAAGGTGAGCCTGTGTCCAGTCCGTCAGTGGTATTAACCAGCCCGAGTCCTGCGGTATCTTCTGAGAGTAGCACAAAGGCGATTAATGGGCTATCGCCGGAGTTGACTGCTGTTAGCCCGGATAATTCTATCGCTGAAGGGTTACCTACTGGCAAGTAAAAATTAATCTTGACGTTTAAGAGTTACTTAACAAGCGAGTCATTAACTGAGGTGATTTATAAAATCCAGATGGATAACATTTGATAGAATGGAGATCGTTAATCTCCAATTTGATTTACTTACAAGATTTTTTCGTCGACAATATCGTATATTTTATTACTTTTAACCGCAGTATTAATATTTCTTTTTGCTTAATTCAAACGTTTAAATCTGAAATTGACAGAATGCACAATAAAAGATATACAGGGTGGTTCAAAACTCGACAGGAACATCATTTTAATTCTCTCACTCGATTGGCAGTTTTCCTAACACACTAATTAAACATGTTATATCTGGGGCTCAAATGGCATCTAAGGCCGACCTCAGACCAAGGCTAGCGACTTTATTGGAGGCCATCTTGTTTTTTTTTTAACGGAGACCCACATATGCTTGGCGGTATTCTAATGGATCTGAAGGAGCACATTAGGATGCTTAAGGGTGCTTTTAAGGAACCCTGTAAAATCTTGCAAACTTAATAATAAAATTGCATAAGCATAAACATCAGAAATAGCTATTAAGGCACTAAAGTGGTTAGTAGTTGTGAGATGATAGAGGAGAAAAAAACTTCTTAGTCCTACATCATGCAGAATTTAATAAAATCCCTCAAAACGGGTAGGTTTCCGCCTTCAAACTTTCATCAGTTTTTTCCTTATAATTGAAAATGGCCATATTACATTTTATGTCATAATATTGCTAATATTGTAGTTTGTCAAGCCCAGGTCTAACACGATATTTGTTATTGTTATTTTTTTCAAATAGTTGTGTCTCAGATCAAAAGATGTCGCCCTTTAAAAATAAGTGGATGAGCGCACTTTATAGGTACATACTGATATAGGTACTTTTTGATATAAACACTCGCCAAATGAATCTTTGTCTTTCTGGTTTTAACTCAATACACATTTCTTCCCATACCTTCCTTGTACCATTCCTATCTTTATAATGTTCTAAGGACTCATACCACAACACAGGTCTAGCTTCTAGTAATCCTGTGTCAATATCATCAGCCATATTGTCGTTTATAACGTGCCTGATATTATGATACAATTGAACACCACAACGGAGGGTAGACTAATAAACATCGTCTCTTGGGAAAGCGTGTACTAAGTTACGTGGCCCACTGATAAGCTGGCAACAGTGCGGTATCTGCAGATTTTAGTCGTTGAAACGGCTGTTTTGACCTGTTCGTACAGAAAAATTCGTCTCCGCCCAATGTGAAAGCTTCAGTTCATTTTATCAGTTTACTATGAACGTTTCACGGATTAAATCGGTACGTTTTTTTCCGCACGGACAAAATTGTCATGTGTGAAAGAGGGCTTAAGAGGCCTCTTTCACACGGGCGTTTTAAAATCAACCGGCAAAAAATCGGTCGAAACGTGTCTATTGCATTACTCTATATGGGCCGTCGAACTTTAAAATTTGAGCCACGACCCAGCGGTTGCTATTTGGTGCTTTCATCAGTGGGTTCATTTCAATGCAAGGAAGCTAATTCTTTCACACCAATGTTGATTTACATGCTTAAACGGCCCACTTTTGTAAGTGCCAATTTCTTCTTCTGTTAAAATGGATTTATTTACTTCTTTTTCTTCAACCGAATCTACACCCGTGGCACACAGAAGGCTTTCACGGCCGGTCAAAATACAATCTAAAGTGTTTTCCGGGCTTTGAAGCCGTGGTCCAATGGTATTTCTTCCTGACGTTTCGTCTATAGCTGCGCCAGACATTAACAAAGACGATGTGGCAATGGGCGAAGTGATCTCCCGTGCTTTCCGACGTTGACTAATTCGAATGTGGTGAGCTCCGTGGTATTTATTTCCCCGCCGTCGCGCTGCAGTAGAGGGTCTGGGGTAGTGGTGGGATAGAACTCGCTTCTTCTCTGCATTTAGAAATGTAATTTCCTCCTTCCTGTTGAAATTGTAGTCGTGTTTAAGGATCCAAATTGCCTCTCTCGTTAGTCTCGTATAGAAACGCTGCGATTGATATAAGATATCCACCACGTTGAAAAGGATGTTGTGACTTCGGAGAGAGCGTGCTCTGCTACTGCTGACTTTTGTGTTTGTCCCAGCCTGCAACTCCTCTTGTGTTTTGTAATCCTCGTGTTGACAGTGCGTTTTGTGGTGCCAATGTACGGGGTGTTCATTATAAAACTTCATCTAGTTGGCTGTGAAATGTCAAAAGAAAAGGATGGAGAAACAAAAGTCTATTTATTTTGATTATGTCATCCTTTTCTGTCAAAATTTCATAGCCTGCTAGATGAAGTTTTATAATGAACACCCCGTATACCGAAACACAGCTGCATGGAACTTGGTAAACTCCTGGTACCGATAAGGGATTTCTGCGGTCTTTGGCTTATCTCGAGCTCTGTTGTATTATACGAGTGGGTTTAAAGACAGTTCTAACGTCTAAGGAACGTAGAGCGCCAGGAAGGAACAGTGGGAGAAGATAAAGAAAAGCGCGGATAGAATACATCCGCGTGTACGGATGGAATACAAACCGGATGTATGGAATACATCCGGTCTACCATACATCCACAAAGTAACGGGCAGGATAGGCAGGCTACTGGAAAAGCACAATGTTAGTACGCCAGGCCATCCTCACTTGACATCTTACCCGGCTCTTTCTCTAGTGAAGTTTTGTAGGCCTTTCTATATTTGCTCGCCCGATCCGGAGAAGATGTAGTTATTCGTTTTAACAATTTGGTAGTTTGTGTACTTTCTGATGCTCTTAAACTCATCTGTGTGGCAAAACCCAGCTCCGCAATGGGCGTAGATTTCCGTAGGTCTTCTGTTTTTTTTGCGCTTGGTTAGTTCGTTCATCTCTTTTGGACTTTTGGACGTCCTCTCTTCGACATCATTAAGTTGAACGGCTTATTGCAGGTGAAATGAACTTCTTAAGAAACTTCTAAGAATCTGCCTACATTTAACCATCTGGACTTAAATTCCGACTTGAAGTGGTACAATTTGCTGTTTATGTCCTTCAAATCAGATTGAAGACTACCTGTGTATATGAAGATTATTTCTTAAAAACTCAAATTGATCATCAATTTTCTTCTGACCAGAACTGTTATGTCCATGTCGAACAGTTCTCTTGATCTATAGTGCTAGAACTAGGCCCTGGCCCTAAAAGAAACCCTGAGCTACTAAAATCCACACACAATCCATACGTAAAATAGCAATAACAGTAATTTATTAAGGCTTTGCTAATGACATTCATAATTATTTTTAAAACCAAAATCGCAAAAAATAGCAAGACATTAAAATATGCCGCTGTTAAGCAATAATTTAATATTTTAAACATCGAAAGAAAACTACTCGATAAGCCTCGATACACAACTAGAACACTTCGTGTAGCAATATAGCACATACCTTCCGCTGACGTCTCCATCGTAAACAACAAAACTGCAAGTCGATTTTATTTTATCGTTAGAGCGAATTTATTCATAGCACTGTGATTGTCGAATAATTACCAGGTTTTAAGAGATCCCGCCCCTCTGTGCCCCGTCCGTTAAGAACCATTTATCATGTCTATTTTTGGTTCTGTTAAATGATCATAACAGTATAGGGTAACGAAAAAAAAAAACACATTTTTGGACGTCACATTTTTCTGGACCTGTATTTGTGCGAAAGCGTTTTCCTGAATTATGTCCTTCTATGCAATAATTACACAGAATGACTATTTTAGCAAGACTGGTAGTTTTCGAGAAACATCTCTGTGTGGAAAGTAAACGAATCACTCAACTATACGGTTAAATCGGTGATTGTGAAGAAAATGTCATCTCGTTTCATGTAATAAAAATGTAATTTTTGCCTTAATTTTGATATCATTAGAAAGTTTATGTAAAATTAGTCGATTTAAGTAAAAAAATAGAAAAATGAGAGTATGGAAATACGTTACTCATACTTTTACTCATACTTTTTACAAGTTGTCTCATTTTTTAGCCACAACACATATGTCACTTATAAAATTAATATTTTCCATTTTTATGATATAATTTAAGTTTCTAACGTCTCGTAAATTAAAATTTTAATATCTTAAAATTTAGCATTTTTTTATTACTTGCTAGTCCACTGATTGGTTAAGGTGGCATATGAAAGATGAAGTTTGTTGACGTTTTTAAAGGCAGTGTCGCCAAGTCTTTTTCTTCGAAAATTTTCGATTATTATAACTTAAAATTTAATATTAGCATTAATAATAACTGGGATTAATAATTTTGATTCGTGCATATGTCATCACAGTTATTTTCTGTTTGTTTTTGTAAAAAATTGTTTTTTCACAAACGTTGTTTATTATTAACAAGTGGTTTATATGCAATATTAATAATTATTTCCCATTTGAAAAAAACCAGTTGGTGTTGAAATTAATAACCTTGATGACGCCATCTAAGTTACTGACTTTGCAGCATCATATTTCCGCTTTGACGTCGAGCAACTTTCATTGGAAACTTTTTTCTCTAAAATTATTCTCCAAAGGTTATCGGGAACATGACAAAAAACATTTCCACAAATTAGTAGAATAGCCTTGATAAAGACGTCAATAAACGTGTAAACGTCGGCAGTTTCTGCTTAATTTGTGGAAATTTTCTTTTGTCATGTTCCCGATAACTTTTGGAGAATACGTTTGAGGACGCTACATTTAGCAACTATGTCTAAAATTATTGATTGTTTAGGTTTGCCTGTCTCAATTTAAATGGACCACCCTATATATTTTATTAACCGTCATTTTCAGGTGGTCAATTGCAAGATCCTCAAAGATCACCGGAAACTAATGCGCTGGTCTTGCCGCAGCCAGCCCAACCAATTGCTGAGCCAATATCAGCCACAGTAGAGCCGATTGTGATTGCCGACGGCGACGACGATTTTACTGTGTTGAATGAAATTGTGCCAGACACGAATCTTTCAAGGACAATTAGTAGTGTAAGTGTATCAAATATTAAGCAACTTTGTCCACGTCTTGACAATATTATGGCCGTCATATGTCAGGTTGTAAACACATAATACCTTTTGAACTGAAATAGGTGTCGTAGCGTAAAAAATATTCATTATTCAGGCTGCATCTTTTGTTTCTTTATTATACACTACATGAAAATCGCATGCAGATAGCGAAAATTACAAACAGAACATATGATGGTTAAAACCATTTTAAAACAATTGATGGCAAGTCAAAGTAATTTCGAGTTTGGTACTGAAAACAAGACCGATATTGAAAAGCAAGTTACATTGTTTGCTATGAAAAAAAATTGTAAATTACGCCGCACAATGAGCCTGGGTTCCTCCAAAATGTTGAAAAATTATTATAATTAGTTTTCTATTTATTTTTATGCAAGACATGTTACGACATAAAAAACATCGCTAAGAAAGCATATTTATACTTTTAAATACCCCTCATACCTTCACTGATTGTACGATATATTGAAGTTGATGGGGTTGATAGAGTTGAGCTGTAAGAGGAAATTTTGAAGCTCGCACTCGCCATGGCTCCAAATAACAATAGTGTCGTCCACGTATCGGAACCAGCACTTTGGCCCTTTATTTATTTGCCGTTGCCAACGCCTTGGCCTCGACAATTTCCATAAAATATCTAGTTGGCTATTACTGGACTAAGGGGGCTGCCCGTAGCTATACCATCAGTTTGTTCGTAAAATTTTCCTTCTATTGAAAATAAAATATGTAGTGATTAGGCAGTATTGAATCAACTTGGCAATATCTTGTGGAAATTCCTGGTTATATGTTTCATGGCGTACTCGAGAGCCTACTTGATCGTTATACACAGAAATGATTTATTGTTTCTCACGTTTATAATTTTTTACTTTTTCGACATTTTGTGTAGACTCACAGTGCGCATCACACTCACAACTTGCATATAATAGGGATCATTCATGTGAGGCAAAAAACAAACTTTGTGAAAAATTTAAAAGATACCTGATTGAGAGAAAATTTAAATTAGTTACTTAGACCGCCACCTATACTTAAACCACGACCTCCCGGAGTGCTGAGCCAACAAATAAGTGAAGCTGTGCCGAGTACGGCGGGTCCTGTCGCCGCCAGAATCAATTCGATTGCCCACAAGGTGAGTTTTAGTGTTAATGGTTCTATAAGCTTGTTATTACCATTATCTTTAGTTAGGGGATTACTTTCGTGGTCTGCTGATAGGGACTTTTGAGGACTTAAGCAAATCTGACAACCCAGACGCGACTATAGCTAGTCTGAAACTAGAAATCGAGACGCTGAAGCACACGCATAGCATAGAAATTTCAGAAATCGAGAGAAACGTGACCACAGTATTAAAGGATCTGCAGCGAAGCGTTGTAGAAGATAGGCAGAGGATTATCGACGAAACGAGGGCAGCCTGCGAGGCGGAAACAATTAAAAAGGTGGAAGAAGCAAAATCTAAGCAGTGGTGAGTAGTTTTTTCCGAATGCCAGTTGGGATTATAAGGTTGCGATTTTTTTGAAAACTATAGCGCGGCCCAATTTTAATTATACGTGCGTAAATGGAAGAGGTGGAGAGAAAAAATCAGCTGTTAGTTTTGGTTTAGCTCTTATACCGGGCGAGCTACAAAAGTTTTTTTGTGCCATTTTTTTGCGAATTTAAATGTACATTACTCACATTACACCCTGTAGATTTTACGTGTTTGCAGCAAAAAATCTGAAATAATTCAGAGAGATAGTACACATACAGGCCCTGGGTCAGACCAAGAAGCTCAAGAGATCAAGGTCCTACCTTTGAAATTGAAATTTGGACAAATTTTTAAATTTTAAATTTTAACTGGGATTACACCCTGTAGATTTTACGTGTTTGCAGCAAAAAATCTGAAATAATTCAGAGAGATAGTACACATACAGGCCCTGGGTCAGACCAAGAAGCTCAAGAGATCAAGGTCCTACCTTTGAAATTAAAATTTGGACAAATTTTTAAATTTTAAATTTTAAATTGCTATTTTGAGGTCTATTTATGCCGAGACTATACATACAGTCGAACGGTTTTCTATCCGAGGGGGTACCTTGGTATGTTTTCTTTTCGACACGTAGGACACTTTTTCCCTGGGACATCGCCAAATGGTCTTAGTTAAATTTCGAAGCGAAATCTGCAAAGTTTTCAAATATCGGCAAAATTTTCGGTAGTTCCGGAAATTGACACAACAGTCATCGAGTAAACTGCTCGCTGCGACCGCATTTTTCTACAACAGAAATCTTTAAACACTTAGACCAAGAAAAATAGGCGAAAAAGCGTGATATACCCCCCATAAGAAACTCATTGCCAGTACTTTTTAAATGGAAGAAATGGACGCCGTAGACAGGGTGATTAAAAAGTAGTGATACCTCTGAAACGAATAGTGTTACGGAGCTGAAATTCGGTACGTTGGTTCCTTAGAGAATGGACGACAAGTTGTCATGGATCGGAACTTTACTGTAGGTACCAAACCCATGTGTACCATTAACGAAAATTTGCAAAAAAAGTGTTCAGGCTTTTACATTTGTGTTTCAATGCACTTTATATAGGAGGAAAGTATATTACGTCGTATTTATTGTACTGCTCATGGTACATGGTTCAAATTTGGATGGTAGGTGCTATGGCGTATTTTAGAGAAAAAGGTTAGCAAAGCACACATACTATTTGAACGGCAGGTTTGGGTTCGTTTAGAGCTAGGTCGTGATTCGTATTAAAAAAAAGGTAAAGCATGATATAACTAAACCTGTCGGTTGGGCGCCACTCATTTTATACAGGGTGTTACGGGACGAAATGTACATACTAATATGGGAGATAGGTTTTTGACGATGCCAACACATATTCAGTATCAAAAACGTTCGGAACTCATTTCTTACCAATATACAGGGTTTTGTATAAATTTTGCTCAAAATAAATAACCTATCATATTTTCCAGAATTTTTGCAGAAATAAATTCAAATTGCATGTGCGTGAGACGCTTTACAATAAGAACCCAAGAAGCTAAAAAAAGTTCTAAATTTCTAGAGCCGGACTAATATAGTTTCCAGTCCTTTTCATGATGCCGCCAAACAAACACTCTTATTTTTTTATTATTCCGGCTGTGGAAATTTAGAACTTTTTGTTACCTTACTGGGTTCTTCTCCTCCGTTGTCTCATGCATATGCAATTTGAATTCATTTCTGGAAAAATTCTGGGAAATATGATTGATTTTTGTTTTGGGCAAAATTTATACAAAACCTTGTATATCAATAAGAAATGAGTTCCGAACTTTTTTAATAATGAATATGTGTTGGCATGGTCAAAGCCTATCTGCCATATTAGTATGTACATCTCGTCCTGTAACACCCTGTATTACTGATAAAAGCTATAATATTGAATTTGAGAAAATTATTATAGAATGTAATTGATATTAAATATTGTTTAGATAGATAGATAGATGAATAGATAGATAGATAGATAATAACTTTTGTTCCAAAAACAAAATAATTACAAGTAATCATTATGTCAAAAACACGTCAACAAGGTAACAGTATACTTACTTATACATTTTGAACACTTAAGTCAAGTATTTCTAGCTTTGCATGGAATTAGGTAAAAGTAAGTTTGAATATCTTGTGATATCTCTGACACGCACTGGTTTGTTTTCCAAAGATCGTCGAGGGTACTAATAAACCTAAGAAATTGTAGCAGGAAAAAACTGAAGTTTTTATAAAAATCTTTGCGTCATTCTAAGGACGAACTAGTCACTACAGTTTGACTGATTCGAAGGAAACTTACTTACTTGAGGACTGTAGTTGGTGAAGTTAGCGGGATTAGGACAAATAATGCACCTCTTCTTTATTCGAAAATGGCCGACGTTTCGACTGTTTATTTAGTCTTCATCAGGGCTAAAACCCAATGAGTTAAATAGTAACAAGTCCCTGGGCCCAACATAAAATTGCAAATAATGTTTGTTACATAATGGAACGTAAAATCATATACATCTATTACATCAATAATTTTTTTTTTTAAATTTTAAAAATTTAAAAAAATTTATAAAATTAAATATACAGACAAATTATAAACAACTACAAGAATTAACATTTGACAATTACTGACAGTACCAAGTAACCAGTAAACATTAAGGCGTACATTGCGGAAGACAGAACTTATCTATTCTCACTTAGAGAGGGTAGTCATTTAAAATTCTATTCAAGATGGTTAAAATAGCAAACTCCAATGGAGTCCAACGCTAATTACAACAATTACTTGAGGACTTAAACCTTAGAAAAATGGTTGAAATGTTCAAGCAGCTTCACCCAGATTGTTCAATATCTTACGAAAGTTACCGAACTATCTTCAATGGCAACTTAATATCTCGTTTGGTTTTCCACGAACTGGTACGTGCAGTATTTGGGACCAGTAGTTGTTAAAAATTAAATGCCTAGATAATGAACTGTCTAGTAACAATAATTAACACCAACAGAAACGCTTAAGAATTGAGATTGGTAACTCAACTACAGAAAATAAAGTTCATAAGGCAAGAGCTCAGGAATTTTACTCAGTACCTTTCGATCAGGGAGCAGTCTAAGGCAAAATCGAAACACTTGAAGAATTGTGGGAACTAATGCAGCTATCTAACCCTAAGCTGGCAGCTAGCTCTAGCTATTCAGCGCCTAAAAAACTTTTGTAGACCTATAGCGCGAAACTATTTTCAAAGTATTCCACACCATCAAGCAACATTATTTATTTTACCCATTTCCTTAAATCTATTTTTTTGTATCAAAATATGTGCTAATTTACTTAAAATATCTCAAGTTACAATATAGAAACGAAATTGGTCAGAGTTGAATATGTTTTGGGGAAAAATGTCAAGGCAAGCAAGTCTGGCAATATTTTATTAGTTTACGCATGAGCATATACAAGGTGGCCCAACGAAAACTTTCCACCAGGGTTTTCTGGCCTATGAAGCAGAAGACACGAAAATGCTCAGACTCGTCAGTTTTCATTCTAAGGGGGACATATTTTTTTCACCCTAAAATTTTTAAATGGAGGGCCATCTTGTTGAAAAATGATGTTTTCTTCACGGTGATGGTCATCGTGTTCGATTATTTTTGTTAAAGCTGGATCAATGGCGTCTTCCAACAAATTCAAACAGACCTGTCCGTTCAAGTTTCCAGGTAAAAGGAATGGTCCGATAATATGATCCGAAAATTATTTTCCAAACCTATAGCTTTTGTGGATGTTGCGTGTGAACTTCATGAAAAAGCATTGGATTGGTTAACGACCAATAACGGCAATTATGGCGATTGACCTCACCATTCAAGAAGAAGGGAAAAAAAGGTTCTCGCCCGTTTAGAAACGGGCGAGAACAACACGATTTTTGTAGTCAAAACACGTTTATCAATTGCAAAACACGAGAAGAGAATCTGCACTCCATCCGGAATGAACAGCTAAGAGAACTACACTTAATCCAGAATACGAAACTGCAATTAAGCCCAATGAACAACAAACTATTACTTTATCAAACTTTCAGCCAACTTGCTGATTTACTTTTCGATCGATATATTTCCCGCCCTGGTGACAACGAAGTTTTACCTACGAAAACTGAACTTGAACTCTCTTTCAACGGCGTGAACGAATGCATTCATTCAGACATCAGTCAAACATATCGGTCGACCATATCACTAATCCTTCACGACTCTTCCTAGCCATTGGGAAAATCAGAAAACTCATTCCGACGTCCTCATTATTTAAGGTAATAAAACTGTCAGACGTATAGTCTGGACTATTTTTAACTTTTATTACGCCGGCTTTCTTTGAATATGAAGACATTTAGCACGATTTGTCTGTAACAGATGTTTGTTTGGGATGTTTAATGATTAAAATAGTTTTGAAATTTGTTTGTTATTTCCTTCTTATGTTGGGTTTTTCCAACACCGTCCATTTATTCTCCATCAACCTGTTTGTTACTTTTCATATGCCAGTGCCCAGTCTAAACATAAAAAAAATCGAAATTTTATTGCCTTAACTTTTTGTAATTTTTTAGGGAATATCGCTCAAAGTGTATTATTTCAGGTGCGCTAATTGTTCCAAAGAAGCCCAATTTTATTGTTGTTGGAATACCAGCTACTGCGACTACCCGTGCCAGCAGAAACACTGGCCCGCCCATATGGGAAAATGTGCACAGAATTCTAATCAAACTGCTGAAAATGGACCTGCGCCCGCAGTCAGACCCGGGGGTCAACAGATTATTCTTAGGCCTACAAATCCGCCCGCAAAGGGCGGCCTCGGGGTGAGTTATTACATCTTACATTGCGGAAAACAAAGAGACATTAGGTTTTAAGACCAAGAACGTGTTTAGTACTTTATTATCGTCTTTTTAGTCGTAACTTAAAAACTATCTCTGCCTAGATATTTGTCAGAGGAAAGCTAAAGTTTGGTGAACATGAGAGATGATTCAATAATTAATTTAATATTTTCTCCAAAATATTAAATTCTATTTACTTCGACGGTCAGACCAGAATCGCTGATTTCAGTATTTCTTGTTTAATCTCACATTCCATATAAGATTTTCATGTTCCAAATTAACTCCTAGTTAGAACTTATTGTAAGAAACCTTTATATTTTATTGTTACGTATTTTTAAAAACAATAAACCAGTGTTCCCTAGATTCGTAGTTTTCAATGTGTGATTTTTGTTTGCAGAGGGTATTTTCGAAACCTATTCAGAAAGTTTATGTGAACAGGAATTTGACTGCACCCAAAACTATGAGAGTACAGGTAGGCTTGATTTATTCCATAAAGCATGTGTTTTTAGAGTAAAAAATGCGATATTACCGAGACAGTTAAGGTGAACGAGCGCTTTGGCAGCATATTAATGATAAATTCTCCCATAACAACAGAATTTGCAAACCTTTCGCAAAAAAAAACTCGTGGATTAGCTAATTTTATTAATCGAACGTCAGCGTCGCGTGAGCGGTTTGCGCCCGGTTACTGTGCGGCCAAATTATGCGTTCCGTTGGGTGTCTCGATAAAATCCATATTGTTAGCATAAATCTTTACAATATAACATTTTAGATTTTCAGTTTTTGGGAAAATACGTAAAATATAAAGTGTAGTAAAGAAATCGAAATCGGAAATCGGAAAAAAAATGTAAATAAGAACCTATCAGCGCTAGTTAAATGCCAAATTACGTTAAATTTTCTAGACCGAGACCCAGGTTATTTGCTTTTGTTTCGATTACACTCTTTGTTTGTGTGGAGGTGACTATTTTTGAATTCTCCCTATTAATATTTTTAATAAAAATTATTTTTCTATTTTACTAGAGTAGAGATGGGCGGTCCGGTTCCGTAAGCGGATTCGTTTTTTTCGCTCCGGATCTTAACTCAAACCGGTTCCGATGGACCCGTTCTTTCGGACCGTTATTAGTAGGTGGAGCGAAATTTTATTTTCATTTATTCTTTGCTGGCTCTTTCTTTTTCATTCCGGTATTAGAGACCTGTTAGATTCATGTTCGTGAATCACGATTATCATTATCGCGAACGAACGGTGATTACACTCGTTCCTCATCGCCTCGCCTTTGTTTGGTTTTATTTTATTTTATCATGCGTTCATTAAAAAAAAACTCAAGTGGGCCAACGAATTAAAACAGTAGCTATATATGAGATGACATCATAAAAAAATTGAAAGACGAAAATGTCATAAATGTCATAAAAGCTTGAATGAATGAAACTTTGAATTGGCGTCCGCAATAGAACAAATATTCTTTGATAGAGAGTAAGAGTAGATAAATCATAATTACTAAAATAAATTAATAAAAATTTGGATGGAAATGATAGTAGTGAGTGTGTGTAGTTAGACCGTGCGTTCATTTAAAAAAGAAACCTCAAGCAGGTCATGGAATTGGAATAGTAGGTCTGAGATGACTTCATAAAAAAACGATTAAACGTTGAAAATGTCATAAAATGTTGCGATTTTGATTTTTTTATGAACTTATCTCAGACAACAATTTTAATTCCATGGCTTGGTTCCTACCTATGGTATTTATTCTTGTGGTGTTACACATGAATGGTGTTACACAATAATTTGGTTTCTTATTTTAAGTACATATACCGTATATGTACGGGGTGTTCATTATAAAACGTCATCTAGCTGGCTATGATTTTTTGAGAAAAGAAGAGAGTTAAGGCACGTCGTAACTTGACCTACCATCTACTAATTGTCACTGTAACTTGTTGACATTTGTCACTTACTTATTAGCTGTCATTTTGGGTGGCAGCACTAGACAGGTCTTTCCATCTCGTTACCTTTGAAACCTTCATTTTTTTTTATACCTATCTCTTTTCGGCACATGTTGAGAAGATACAATAAAAATGTCAAAGTCAGATTTCCAACGCCTACTTGACGGCAATAATAAGGGAATGGTTTATAACTATCCAGGGTTTTAAAATCATCTAAAACTTAGCAGACCTTTTCGTCTGATGTAAGAAATTTCTATTGGCTCGGTTGCCGCTTGTAGCAGAAACAGCGTTGTTGAGGCCATCACATTATTAAAGTTTACGGGTTTGTCCCCCAAAACGCAATATTGCTTTTTATGATATTTACATGATTTTTTTTTTCATATTTTCTTCATTTCTTCTTCGATTATGGAAAACTACTTATTTTAAAAATCTGAAAATTGGGTAGTGTACGGAAGTCACGTAAAATATTTTCGAGATGACAGCATTTTTGGTTATACCGGAAGCCAGCTTTGTATTTGCTGGCTTTTTATGATAGCCATTATTCCCTTAGGGGGACGTTTGCGCAAGTCTTCCGTGGGAATAATGGCCATAAAAAGCGAGTATAATACTATATTTTGTCCACGGCCATTGTCTACTTACAAATTATAAAATCTATAGGTAGTGTAAATACCAAATTATAAATATCTATTGAAATTTCAAGGTGACATTCGCGTGTGATGGCGAAACCGGTGCCACCAGTGCATTTATTACGCTGCGGCGTTTGATATTGCATTGTTGTCTACTCCTACTGATATTACTACCAATGATATTATTCCTGCAGTTTCAGCTCATTTATCCCTCTGACGCTATATGAGCCCTATTTAACTTTTGTCGATAAGCTAAATATCAATATATTATTAAGTAGTCGTGGATAAAACTTTTGGCTTGTGGGAAAAGAAAGAGAAATCAAGAAGAGGAAACGCCAGGGGATAAAAGGTTAGATTCATTTGAAGTTAACCCAAAACGAAAACTAATTGACTTAAAAAAGGACTGCAATTCATTGTAAATTAAAGAAAGTACAGGATGTTAGAAAATGTAATAAGGAAAATTAATAAATTAAAGGAGGAGGCAAACTTAAAAATATCGATAACTAATCGATATAAATAAAAAAGGATAAATAAAGAAAAGTAAAATAAAAAATATAAAAATATAATGGCTGGTTGTTTTAATAAGGTACAGCGGGTGCTTCTAACTTCGTTGTTTATTTTGACGTTTCGACACAAATCGGTGCCTTCATCAGAGTACACAAAACGATGTACTGTTTTGGTTTGAAGTTTGTTGCAGTTTTTTTCCTTTATGTACTGTTACGTTTGAAAGTCGAGAGTTAAATTTTTTTATATCTCTGATATCTCTGACGGTTAGCCGCAGGGTTTCGACACGGCGAGCAGCATGTACAAAGCAATAATGCAACATTCGTTTTTTTTTCAAAATTTTCATTAAAAAAATTTAACTCTCGACTTTCAAACGTAACAGTACATAAAGGAAAAAAACTGCACCGAACTTCAAACCAAAACAGTACATCGTTTTGTGTACTCTGATGAAGGCACCAATTTGTGTCGAAACGTCAAAATAAAGAACGAAGTTAGAAGCACCCGCTGTACCTTATTTAATAAAAAAAAAGCACCAGGCCCCAAGAAAACAACCAGCCATACAACCACAAGGGTTCAAGAATCTAGAAGCCTACGTGCCAACCATTAAAAATATAATATATATTATTATAATAAAAAAGATAAATAAAAAAAGGCTTCAAATTTACTAAATTAGGAGAATCAAATTGTGTAGGAATTGTTTTGTATTTTCAGATAGGGAGCAAGAAACCTATAAAAAAAAACAAACCACATAGCAAAAACCCCCCTCAAGTTTAATTTCTAAAGACTTATGGTCCTTGTTATCTAAAATGGAAGCGAAATGGTTCACATTTTTTTCAAAACCCCAACTTATGTAAATATTGTTAAAAATGCAATTTTCGCTCACACTTATTATGGAAAAATATCTAAAATATGGTTTATACATTTTGACCCGAATTCTGACTTCATCAAACTAGGAAAAGAAAATACCTGCTGAAAGAATTAAAGAATGAAATTACGCCTAATGAAAATAGACGCAAAAAAGCGTTGAAAATGGAAAGAGAAAAAAAAAACGAAAAAAATAAAAGGTTGAAAAAAGGAAAAAATATATATGTAAAGGTGAAAATGAAAAAATCAAAATAAAACTTGTTCAAAATCGTTGTTGAATAAAAATAAAAATTAACAAATAAGATATGAAGACCAAAAAAGTTGAAAATTGCATACGACATAAAATAAAAATTGCAAAAATGTTACATAGTAAAAAAGATCAGGTGGCAAAAAGTAAGTGAGACTCTGCAGAACAAACAAAAGTAAGCAAGTGTTAATTCGGAAGAAGAAAAACAAGCGGAAAAAAATCGATAATTGAATTGGTGTGAAATTTGTATTGCGAATTTCGATTCTACTGAGACATTTTGTTACCTAAATCAAATGTTCTTAAAGGTAACTATTTCCAGAAATTGCAGCTTAAAAAACGGATTGTTCAACATTTATGAATCTGTAAAACCTTAAGTTGAAGGTAAACAAAAGGCCTTGCACCCTTTTATTTTAGTTTATCACAGATTCCTTAATGGTGTCAGCGTTATTTTTCATTAAAAGGGTATAAAAAACGTAAGGCGTAAGGGCTTAAGGCAGGAAGTGTAAACTTTATTGATATCCAACCATTTAATTTTTTCCTTTTTTTAAGTTGAAAAGTACCAATTTTAGGCTAAATTTTGATTCAGAACTGAGAGTAGAATCGAAATTCACAATTTGATTCTTTTGAAAAAAACAAAGATGGCGTTGGCTTCCGGTGTAACCGAGAGTGCTATCGTGGAAATATTTTAGATAAATTGCCTTCACCGACTTTAGTACAATACCGATTTTTTAGATTTTTAACATATAATTAGGTAGTTTTCCATAATCGATTGATTCAGTTCTAGGGGGCCACCCTGTATATAAAAGAATTTGTAACCTGTTAACCACTCATCTAACCAGCTATTTCTACAAAATATATCAGTTATCTACAAGTGTTTAAAATCAAGCCTAAAATTTATTAGAGCTTTTTGTCCGTTGTAAGCAATTTCTATTGGATGGTTGTCGTGGAAACGGCGTCGTTAAGGTCATGGAAGTATTAATTTTTAGGGGCTTTTCTCCATATCGCAATACTGCTTTGATACGTCAAATTTATTTACTCGAAGAAAATAAATTGTATTATATTTTTATCATATATGCAAAAGTACTTGAAACGAAGTCAAAATTGGGATTTTATGATATTTTAAAAATTCGTACATATTGCAAGCTAAGCGTCGAGTATTCTTCATAACAAATCGAACCACAACAATATACCATATTATTCCTTATTAATTCTCCGTATCATTCCGTATTGTTTTTCTTCGTTGTTGTTCTCGGTTCTCTAATCCGCGTTAACGAGGTCAATTTTTATGTCGGACCTAAGGAACAACTTAGGAACGAGCATGTGAACCCGGTACAAATCGTTCCACCGCATTTGGAACGGGTCCGGTTGAGTTGATATGATCGTAGAAAAATCCATTTTTTCTCTAAGAGACTGGTAGAAATTCAAGTTTGAAATAAGTTAACTCTAAGTCAACAGTCTCAAGTTTATTATGTTGTAGTTGTACGACTACATGTTTCGCCTAAAAAAGCATCATTAGGCCTAAAATATAATTATAAAACAATTGCAACGCAAGAACAACCAGAATTAAACTCACCACAATCACAACACACGTTAAAATAGTAAAAAATTCTAAAACACGTTCACATATTTACAAACTAACAGTGGCAAATACCTGAAGGTCGGTCGTCGAGCAAAGTACGAGTACGCCGGTGGGGCAGAGACGCTGATACGCAAATCATTTTAGATTATTAAAAATCAAAGTCGGTTCGAAATTGAAGACGTCATTAATGCATTCCAGTATGGGACTCTTTTTTGCTTTAGTTATTTCCATTTTTTCTAAAAGGTTAAGCTTATTCGACTTTTCACATTCATGAAGGATTTTGAGATTACCCGGAATTGAGGCTTTATGGCGATTATCTAACAAAGGATTTGCAAAAGTCGAACTAGTGTTGGAGATATCAGAAGCTATACGTTGATGATACTATTTTGGCTTGCCCCGAGAGCCAAACCCAGAGTTTGCTTGAGTGTTTCAATTATTTTCATCCCAAACTCAAATTCACAGCAGAAATAGAGGTGGACCTCAGCTTACCCTTTCTGGATACCTTGGTAATAAGGGATCTGGAGGGTAATGTCTCAACGGATTGGCACATTAAGCCAACAGCCTCCGGAAGAGTACTAAACTACTTGTCACACCACACATTCACACAAAAAATCGGAACTATCAAGAACCTAATTTACAGATCATTTTCTCTTAACAGCCCTGAATTCAACAAAAAAAATAAAAGCCACATTACTACTATTCTCAGAAGTAATAACTACCCCTCTAGTTTGGTGAACAGAGTTTTTAACGAATTTTACAACAGACTGAAATCTGGTGCACTGGGCACTAGTTCTCGGGATTCCACATTAAGGTATTTTAAATTTCCATTTATTCCTGGTCTGTCTTGCAAAATAGAGAAATGCTTCAGTCAAAAGACTTCAGAATGTAGACTAGCGTTATACAACTTACACACCGTCGGATATTTGTTCTCCAAGCTAAAAGACAAAATCCCGTTGCAATATGTGTCTAATGTGGTTTATAGGGTGCCGTGCTTTAATTGCGATAAATGCTATGTGAGCATCACAAAGCAGTATATAAAAAGTCGTATGTATCAACATAGATACGACTGTAATGAGTCAAACCGCCAAAAAAATGAAATGACTGCGCTAGCCCATCATCACTTCTCCACAGGCCACAATTTCGAATTTGAAAACGTTAAAATCTTGGATATGAATAACATCGTCAACAACAGAATGGACATCCAGGGGTTGACATTCAATATAACCATTCGATAAATCTCCATAAAAACCAACAATCAGCGTGACTCCGCTATCTAAGGAGAAAAAATAATGTAAATAATTGCCTCTCTGGTGCATCGCTGGTTTCAGTACCAATTTGCTTGTCGATCGTTCCCCGTTATTTGTCCTGGTCGGCCGCATATCGATAATGATATCGCAAAAATTGTACATGTATCATGAATACGAGTTACCCAGGCTTTGAGAGGAAGCCCTTTAGGTCCAAACAGGTACGCCTTTACTTATGTTTGTTATAGTTCAGTGTTTTTGTTTCTTGTACGAGTTTTCTTTTTAATTTTTTTTTAATTTTAATTTTTGCTGGGTGGAGCCATAAATCATTGCCATTTTAATCATTTTAATATTTTAATTTTAACATTGTTGTTTACCGCCAATCCGTGTTTGTAATATGTGATCCCAATGTGAATTTGATGGGTGGAACCACAAAATCATTGTCAATTTAATCATTTTAATATTCCAATTTCAATATTGTGTTTTACCGTCAATCCGTGTTTGTAATATATGATCTTAATGTGATGCATAATGATGCAAAATGAGTTTTAGAGGGTATTTAAGTGTTTAAGTTATATGTGTGTGAGTCTCGTCACCGTTTATATAAAGGTTCCCTTTAATTTGTAACCAGTCCCATACTTCGTGAAAAAGTTTTGGCTGATCTTCTGGATATGTGTTTTTTTATAGCCTTGAAAAAGACCAAATATATTTCGAAACGTCGGCGATTTGAAATATTAAAGGTGTTTCATTCTACCCTGTCCCAAACCCGCTACACTGCAAGACCACATTATACGTAACATTATTAGCAAACATCGAACATGTTAGGATGTCATGCTGGACTCAATTAAAATGGTACAAAGTATTAAATACATGAATTGGAATTTTCCTACAAAATACCTTAAATACCTTAAATCATCTTTTCTTCTTCGGACTTATCCTTCTTCTTACCATTAAAAATTCCTTCGAGAACATCCTTGCTTTTCTGGCTCTTGGATGGCCAACAGTTGTGCTGAACACTTCGTTCCGCGGATTTTGAAGAGTTTAGTAACAGTTCAAGTTAATTATTGGAAGTTGATTAATTTCCCCATAGCCTAGGAGTGAATTGGTGTACTGTAGAACCGTTAATACTACGATCGATATGGAAAAAAGGAATTTTGCCATGTGTGGACCACGTGGCAATCATTATCTATACAACGTTATGTATTGAAATTTGCACTAAAAATTGAATTTTACGCACAACGTTGAATTTTACTCAAAAATAGAATATTGCATTTTTAAGCATTTCGAAGTGTTTTAATGGGTTTTACGACGTTTGCTACCGACCTTAGCTTTAAGCACTGAGTTTTACCGGAAAGACACTATATTGCATTTTTAAGCATTTCGAGACGTTTTAAGGTCTTTTACGAAGTTTACTACCGATCTTAGCTCTATACATTGAGTTTCAGCGGAAACCACTAATATTACATTTCTAAGTATATCGAAACGTTTTAAGCTATTTTACGACGTTTTGCATTGATCATAGCTCCAAACGTTAAATATATTTAATAATTGTACCTGAAAATTACTGATATTACTATTTTCATTTTTTTAAAGACGTGTTAACTCATTTCACTCACGATGTTTGCTACTACTTGACTTAAACACTGATTTTAACTTGAAAACCATCAATCTTACATTTTTAAGCATTTGAAACGTTTTAAGCTATTTCACGACGTTTTTATTGATCATAGCCCCAACCATTGAAATGTACGCAACATATTGCGTTTTTAAGCATTTTGAGACGCTTTAAGGTGTTTTACCACGTTTTCCATTGATCATAGCTTGAACCGCATTGAATAGCATTGATCCGCGAATTTTACCGGAAGATCACTAATATTGCTATTTTCAGATTTTTAATAATGTTGTAAATCATTCTACAACGTTATGTATTGGTTTTAGCACTAAGCATTGAATTGTATGGAAAAACTTTGATTATTGTGCATTTTTAAGAATTTCGAGACGTTTTAAGGTGTAAAAAATCTAAATTAACTTCAATAAAAATTAACTTCAATAATAATTAACTTCAATAAAAATTCCTTATTTATTCTTATATTTATAATAACCTATACAGTCATATACAGTCTTACATATACAGTATTAAGTCGAACATATCATTTTTTTCGTCGTTACTGAATTCCATTATTAAAAAGTTATTGTGCGCAAAAAAAATCATATTACTGAAATAAGTAAGAAACGGCTTAAAAGGCAACTACTCGTTGTCATAGTACTTAACTTGTAGCTATAATTAGGTAGTGTATTAAGTAGGGTGTGTTCATTTGAAAATGTCATCTAGTTGGCTGTGAAATATCAAAAGAAAGGAATGAAAGAACAAAAGTCTATATAATTTGATTATCTCATCCTTTTCACTCAAAAATTCATGGCCTTCTAGACGACGTTTTCTAATGAACATGCCTTATAAAAACACTAATGATGGATTTCTGGGTAAAGTCAACCATGAATCAATTAAAGTAATACACTGATCTTTCAAAAACGACGCGTGCTTTCAAAGTGTGCAATAAAAATTTCAGGTACATACTTAAAAAAATTGAGTTAAAAATTTTCTTCTACGGTTATCACGAATAGTTCACGAAATAAAGAAGGTTAAAATGTTACGAATTTTCACACTTTTTCAAAAAACTCAGAAACCACTAAAAATGTGGCTACCTCGAAGTGAAATCTTAAAGGAGTTCAACAAAACGCAACTTTTTCCTAATGTAAGCGGCCATGAAACTTTTACTCTTTAGGAAATAGCAATGGTGGAGACACATAAAAAAAACATATATACGTTAGTAGATATTCTGTAGTTTTGGAACGTAATGTACCTCACATATCGTCATTCGACTTTTTCTCTTCAATAAAATATAACCCACCCTTGCTATCCAAAAGAGCAAAACATTCTATTAAATTATGAAAATTAAAGAAATTTTCTTGGAGGTGTGTTAGAAATGAAATTTTTAGATTTAATTTTTAACTAGATTTTTCTGCAAAAAAGCTAAAAATTTCAATCTCTCTTCTATTAAATGTAAACATGACATAAAATATTACGTTTATTTTTTGTAAAACATTGTGTATCTTTAGACTACGACGGGCAACCTGTTAACCATGATGGAAACCACTCCTGGCAACTATCAACTCGTCCCCACCACCACTATGTTGAAAAGCGGCCCCACCCTTGGCGCCATTCAGTCAAATGTAATTTCGGTTTCCACGGCGTCAGTCAGTTCCAGCGTTACCGCTATTCAACAACCACCGAAGCCAAAACTACCAGTGAGACTGATCGGACATAGCATCCCTGTTGCGAGTGTTATAGAGGATGATTCCGACTAACAAACGACTTTGCAGGAGTGTAAGTGTGATTTTTATGGAGTTTCGTATCCGCGACTATGGCCTGGTTGATAGTTAAATGCAGATTTACCAACTACGCCAACGCAAAATCAATATTTTGTTTTTACATTAAAGCAGTTACATACTACAGTGTCTTAATTTGAAAACGAACCACCGCAAACATTTTTATACCTAGTTGAAATTTTGATACCAGGAAAAAATACGTCTATTTAGATTTAGTGAGGTACATTTAATTATCTATTTGAATAAATTGTTTGAATTCCCGCTCTCGTCCAGCTAACTCTAATTTGGAATGTCAAATAATAAAACATTATCGAGGACTAATAAAAATAAGAAACACATTGTTGAAAAGGGCATTAAATTCTCCATTCAACAGTCATAAAAATTGCGAAATTAGTTGATGCGTTATTATTTTGCAGAGATTATTTCATTCATCCATATTGTTGCTAGGGGGCAAAAATAGTATATTGTTTAACGAGTGACGAAAATAGCATTTTCTCTCGTAAGAGAACAATTTACCAACCGAGGCGAAGCCGAGTTTGGTAATGTACTCGAGCGATAGAAAATGCTTTTTTGACGAGTAAAACACTATACTTTTTCATCGTCCATGCTAACATTAAGTCTTCATTAACTTTAAAAATAATCTCTATAGAGTATTTCTTTAAAAAATTAAGGCGCGTCATTGTCAACATGACACTTCGACAGTCAATTCGTTCAGTTTGGTCAAATTTCAACACTTTGATTCACTTTTCTGAGGCCCGGGCAGGCAAAATATACATGTTTTTGTATGATATCACTATTTTCCATGGTGTTTTACAAGATTAGACCAGTTCAATCGCATTTAATTGGCGATATGCAGGCAAAATTAGAACAACTTACTTTCGTCACTAGAGTCGAAAGTTACGTTTTCGACTAGGGCAAGCTATGACGAAAGTTGTTTATTTTCACTTCATACTGTATCATTTAGGACAATTTTACGTACTTGATTTTAATCCGGTAACTAACTTTTTCATTACACTACTCAGAAAATGACCATTTTCCAGGCTAGTTAACTGTACAGAAAATACACATTTGCCGTAAGGGAACGGAAAAACCATTTTCCGTGCGCTGTTTATTTGCCGTTCTCAGTTGTACGGGGTGTTCATTATAAAATTTCATCTAGTTGGCTGTGAAAGTCAAAAGAAAAGGATGGAGAAACAAAAGTCCATTTATTTTGATAATGTCATCCTTTTCTGTCAAAATTTCATAACCTGCTAGATGAAGTTTTATAATGAACACCCCGTATATCACTACTTATATTAAAATAAGACGGCCACCAGTTGCGAATTTCAGCTTTAGCAAGTATCCTTGACAACTTCTATTATTTGATTTGTTGATTTTGATTTCTCTGTCAGGCTTATTGTCACATACAACTTTTCATGTTTACAACACAATGTGTTTTTTTAGCAAATATGGTTTTCAGAGGCTCATAATGAAAAGTATCGTTCATTACACGTCCGAAATGCCTTTTCCGATGCTTACATGACTTTCCGTGCTCAGTGATACACAGTTACGGGGGCCTTCACCTCCTTCAGTTTGTAGATCCGCCCAACCAACGACCAACGTTTGTGTCCGTAGTCTTCGTTACCGCGTGTGTGTTTTTGTCCCTCCAACATATCGGGTGGCCCACCACTACGAGATCGTCGGAGTACGCCAGCAGCGTAACTCCATTTTCGACGTCCAACCTCAACGCCTGGTCGTAAAAAAGATTCCACAATTCCGAGAATGGACCCCTGTAGATCACCGCCAGAAATGTCAAATATTTGTCCGTTTGGTGCAAGAATACTTCTCCGTGACAAATAAGACTTTATCACCCTTGTTAAAGTAAAGTAATTTGTTTATTTAGCATTTGGCTAATTCAATTACATACTTCATATGAAGAATATATACATTTATATAAGTTACCTACATAATTAAATAAACAATGGTGTAGAAAGTATTGCGGGCGTAGGACTTGAAAAATGCACTTTACACTTTCGAAATTACCAACGTTTCGATCCTTTATTGGATCTTCATCAGGGCTTTTTCAGTCAGTGAATATAGTCGAGTTGTAAGGTGTAAAATTCTTATCCATTAAAACACGCGTAAAGTCTATGGCTGGTTTAAGAACGTGTGGCATTCAAGTAGCCTTAGCATCCACGCTTTAAGCTCTTTATATTTCCTACAATCATATTTTGAACCCATGATACCATGCATTTGATTTTTGATGCATTCAGCTTCAGTTTATTAATACAGAGCCAATCGCGCAGCGTTTGCAGTTCTAACTTCAAAACGTTAGTAATTCCCTGGTAATCTTTTCCAGAAACAAATTAGAGTATCATCCGTAAACAGGTTTATAAAAGCACTCCTAAATATCTTATGTAGGTATATAATTAACATAAATTGTAAACAATAAGAGTCCAAGTACACTACACAATTTGCACACACATACTGTAACGCGGATTCGCACGAATGAGCCCTCCTAAACCCTGATTGTCCAAAAACAACAGCGAATTTGCTTCAAAGTAGTTCCTAAGTTGTTTGCACACTACCACTTGCAGTACCTTCCATCAATCATGTAAAAGATTTATTGGTCTGTAATCGGTAAGAGTTTGAGGCATCTCTACCTTTGGTATCGGTACAATAACACTGACTTTTAAATCTTTTGGTACTTTGTTGCTAGTTAACCTATCACGCAGAATAAGTCCTTCACCAGTTTAACAGTTATTCTACTATCGCTCGTTCCTTTATTTTGAAGACTAATACAATTCTTTTTAGTTCTGTAATTTCAATAGTACTAATCTATCAAGTTGGTTTGTTTCATCAACATGGAAAGTGTTTTGCCACTGTCTGTGTTCTATACTGTTTGAGATTTCTTTGAGACTGTCGTAGTAATATTCATTGATGGTATTTTCCAGTGATTGATGAGGATTTTCAGGATTTATTTTTGAGAAGTATACTCGCTTGTTTTTTACATAACTAGATCTTTAAGTGTTTTTCACATTTTTTTTTTACCATCTGCCTTACATTTATCAATATTCCTATTGTAATAGGCTTCTTTTTCTTTCCCTATACTGTGGTCACTTGGTTTCGCAATATCTCATCATTTTCTTAGTCTGTATGTTCTCTAGTCAGACATAATATTTTATACGCCCTATCCCTTCGTTTTTGCTCTTCCATAACTATTCCTGTTATTTGGCATGATTTGGCATAGTATTCCAATGGCTGATTGTGTAATATTTATAAAGTCATCATATATCACATCCACATTAGTGGATGTATAATTCCATGCTGCCCCTATAAGTTGATTTATTACCTTTGATTTCGCTACGTCATCAAATTTTCTAAGTCTTGCATATCCAACATTACAGGGTCACCATGTAATTCAGTACCAATTATTTCATGGTCAGTGACGACTGGGAAGTCTCTAGGTAACTCAGTGGTTGCAAAATCGTTGGTTATTAGGTAATCTATGAGCGAGGATGATCGGTCAGTAATTCTAATTTCTTTTTAACAATCTGGCAAAAGCCTGCATCTTGTATAATTTGCCTTAACTTCTTTACGTCGCTGTCTGTATGTAACCAATTAAGATTAAGATCGCCGAGTATAAATGCTTCGTACTGATTTAATATTTCTTCATTTAACTTAAGATAAGAACGGGGCAATATTCTCGTTTGGAGATTTGTTCATGGAAGAAACAAAAATACACTTACTTTCAATGCGAATTTTCACCCATAGAGCCCAGTAACTGTACTCAGTAAAATCTTTAGAAACTATCAACGAGGCGAAACAATTCTTTACACAAATAATGGTTCCTCCAGTGTGTCTACTATTTGAGCAGCAGATTCGAGGCGTATATCCAGAGATCTATGCAATACTCGCTTGTGCTAAATGTGTTTCACTTAAGCAGACTATCCATGGGTCTTTCTCTTGGATCTACTGATTTATTACGAAGATATGTGATAAGAGTTTCTGAAAATGTATGTGCAGCATGATACCGTTACAGCGAATTGACCCAGCATTTCTGTTCTTTGTTTGCTATGTGTCTTGCATTAGTTCTCTCTCGTGCTCTCTTGTAACATGCACAAGTCTTGTCAAATACAGTGTGTGTGAATTCAATATTTGAGAGTCCCAGTACTCCCACTACTCATGGGCATGTCTACAGTTAGTACATTCTTTTTCTGTAGAGGGGCAATTCTCACTTTTGTCATTTTTGTTACAGATAGGGCAGGTGAAGTCGGCCTTTGTTGACAATGTTTTGCCTTGTGTCCGGACCTCCAGCACTTATAGCATCTCAATACCCTAATGTATTCATATATTGGAAAACTTTCCCATCATATATATAGTTTCCTGTTGTTAATTCGACAGTCGAATACATCTGATGCAATTTCTATTACTACGTTATATAAATTCTTCAGAACTTCAACAGAAATATTTTCTTCACGAGGGACATTGCTGGGTTTTTATTCGCTGTATGCAAGCCTCTTCATCCTTTACATTTATCAGGTAAGCCAACAATAACAACCTTCGGCTGAGTTATTTTCGGAACTTCAATAGTATAGTTGTTTGACTAGCTTAAAGTTGTGCGCTTGCACTGACAATTCTGACGGATTTATTTTCTTTGCTACTAGATTTTTTGTGGTAACACTACTTTCATTGGAATCTTTAGCTTTTATTACTAACGATGGCAATTTTTGTCTTTGCCTCAGTTGACCATGTCTCACCACTGTTGTGGATTACAATACCATTTCGCTCTAACCTTTTGCACATCTCAGCAGACTTGCGAATGTTTTCCTCCAATATACATTCAAAAGTTTCCATTTTCTTGGCCATATTTAAAATCACACTAATAAGAGATGTGTACGCATCACAGTGCCAGATTATATTAGGGCACTCGACCAATAATCTTCAGCCCCGGCTCTTTAATCTATAAATATTGAAGGTGGAAATGTGAATTCCAAAATTTACACTTCACGGACTTGGTACTAACGATAAAATTATTAGAGCATCGAGCACAGACGTCTGTCCTCGATGTCATCGCAAACCGAACTTGTTAGGTATCCACTCTTTTGTTTTGGCCTCACTGCCTTTAAGAAAATTCCAGTTAATGATGGTGAAAGCATTCTCGACATCTAGTAAAAACCATCGCGCAAAAGTTTTGATTTCTCTCAGCTTTATACTCTCTGGCTATAGTCTTCATGAGACCCTCTTCTGATTCCGAATGGATTCTCATGAAACATCTCTTTCTTATCCATTTCCTTCAGCATTCCTTCATTTATCAGGATTTTCAAAAGCTTTCCCAAAGTGTTCTATGAGGAAAATTTGTCTATATGATGAATTACTAACAAAGTTTCGCTGTTTTTTCTAACACAAGCTACTATTATTTGTGGCATAATACCGTCTGGGTCAGTAGCCTTTCTACACTTCACTCGTTTCAGAGTCCTGTGCAGATCAGCGCTTTTGAAAAGGTCTGTCGAGTCTCTGTCTATAGTGTCTATGGTCAACTTGTCTCTTTCAGGGAATAGCAGTTCTATTTGTTCATTTACTGTGTCGTTTATCTGTTGCAGGTTTATCTCCTTTCTTAGCTCTTTGCTAGTGGTCTTATATTCCTCGGCAGCAATGATTGATTGTGGGCAATTTGCTTTTGTTTGAAGATGAGTCAGTTTTCTTCTCTTCTCGATGCAGATCCGTCTTTTCTTTGAGATGCTCTCATTCCACCAGTATGCAGGTTTTCGATGATATTTTCTGTTGGAATTTCTCTTCCGCGAAGTACTTGTCGCGCACTGCAGCTATAGTTCAGACGAGCTCTCTGAAGAAAAAATTCTCTGCGAAAACACCTGAGTGTTTTCGCGGTTAACTTTCGAATTTTGAGGTCTTCCTGTAGTTTTTGAAACATCACTATCGACTAACTTCAATGTAGTTTTTTCCATGTGCATGCATTTGAGAGATGTTACTGTAATATCTTTATCAAAAAGTATGGCTTGTATCACACAAAGGATCTAAACTGCATTGTTCCCCTTTTTACTCCCTCAAATTTAGCAAGCACAAAATCACCAACTTTAATAAATGCTTTCCTTATCACCTACTTCTCTTCTTAAATCATCAACCACTTCTTCTTTGGATTCTTCGTCTGTAAAATCTGAAAAAAACTTTTCCTTTTTTGTTTTTTTTTCTTGTGGCTCTGAGAAAAATAATGCCTTTTTGAAAGGAGTAGGAATTTGTTGTTTGAATGTGGAAATTGATGGTCCAGGAGTTTGATTGGCAGTTATTTTCTTGCGTGAAGTAGTAGTAGTATTCATCTATGAAAATGGGGATGAAATATTTAAGCAGGTGATCAATATCGTCATAGTATTGTGCACTGTCCTGATTGTTATTGTCAATTTCTGGATCTTTTAAATTTTTATTATTACCGACATCTTCTCTTTGTTGCGCTTCAGTATCTTTCTATTCCATTTCGTCGCTCTTACCTTTCAATTTGAGTTTGTTGTTAATTTTTTGCCAAACTTCAAATAATGTCATATCTTCCTTGTTACCAACCCTCTGGTCATTGTACTCACATGTGTGAAGTGTCGATTACTGGAGCGCAGTCAAACACTGGTGCGTTTACGCTTTCAAACATTTGAAGCCTCTCTTAAGATTTATACGTTTCTCTGCAGCTTGTCATTTGCAATAGTTTGAAGACTAGAGAACAAATCCGTATCTATACCCGTGTGATTTAATCTATACATCCTAGTTGTTATTAGTTGCTCTTCTCCAGACTTAATTATTTTATAATCATGCTCGATCAATCCCATGCTCTCTTGGATCAATCATCGGGTATGCACTTTTGCACAGTTTGTAAATACTTTCGTCTTTCTCGGTATCCTGTCAGAAGCACTTAATAACGCCTGCTTTAGTATCCAAAGTGTTGCCTAGTTTAACCTCTGTGTTTGTAAAGGTCTCGTCATCCAACTTCTTCTGGGCTAGGTCTTCAAATTCGTCGTAAGCGAATCTGCACGAGTTCCATCCTATCTTCTTAGGTTTGAGTTGATTGTTCTTTCATATGAGGTTCAATGGTCTAACTTTTTCAAACTGATGTGGGCTAATAACCCTTTTATCTTTTGGTGTGGTTTTCAATATGTTTTTCGAATTTCTTGATGAGCTTTACAGCTGCGGTCATTGCCTCTTTTAGCACAAAAGCCTGTGCTCTTTGATGTCCGTTTTAACTTCGTTGTACAAATCACGTTCAGTTCTCCGGCAATTGCGTTCATTTGCCCACGATATACTTCTGTTCAGTGATCCTAGTCTAAGCGGTGACCTTCGTGTTGTAGCGCTTTTGGCTTCTTGCATGCTTATTGGAGTATTTGCTTCTTCATCCTAGACAAGGTCAACTACCTCAGTAACATATTAGCTCCTCCATAATCGAGGGAGCCTGATCCGTGATCACGGATCACCCTCGATCATGCAAAATACAGATTCGTGGTCATCCCAAAATACACTACCAACATATTAGATGTTTGGGGTACTTGTGGGCCCACTAGTTGGTGCCGCTTCTTTATCTTCATTTTGTCCGGTCTTGTCCTTTTCCTCGTAATAAGACATCTTTCCTTTTCTACTGAAGGGGGGAGGGGGGGGGAGGGTTGAGTTTTCATAAAATTGTGTGTCCAGTGCATCGTGGGACAGCGAGCGGGCCAAAAAAATGGAGAACGGCTGTACTCTCGGGAATCTTCCCATACTCCAGTTCCCCGGGGCCCGGTCTTTGCTCTCCCAGCCCCGGAAATCTCGGACGGGCTGGGGCTCGCTCGAAGCAATGTGGAGTCCCAGTCACTCCACATCCCAGTCATTATGTGATATTTGTCGATCAGCAGAAATTGAAATAGTTGTAGAAACAGTAAGTAAACGCTTTAATTCGTGTGTTCGCTATCGTCCTTTGCGAGGGCTAGTCTTATAAAATTGCTTTTGTATCGGGCTACATAGAACATAGATACAACATAGAACCAAACTGCCAAGGAATGGCGGTTTCGTGCTCCCAGCTTATTATCGAAACTCAATTCCGCCTTAAAATGTAAAGAGACAGAATACACAAACGTAGGCCTCAAATAACTTGAATGTACGTACATGCAAAATTAATAGCAAAATACTACTAACGTTCTGCTGTGACAACTCTCATGTTCGCAGCACTCTGTCAGCGATTAAAATATCGCTTCCAGGTCTTATTGTTTAGGTGGCAGGGCATCAAAAAATGAATCAGAAAACAGCCAATTTATTACACTTTACTATGCTAAAACTCTTCCGTCCATCATTCGCCATATACAGCGTTGCTGACCGTTGCGCAAAATTAAATGTTTAAAAGAATACATGCCATTACCTGCAAAATGTAACGTAAAATAAGAAAATAAAGAAATAACAGAACTGAACAAACCTGAGCTAACCTAACCTAACCTAACCTACACTAACCAGAATCAACCTGAACTAACCTATACTAACCTTCACTAGCCTAAACTAACCAAAACTAACCTAAATAAACCTAAACTAACCTGAACTAACCTAAGCTAACCTGAACTATCCTGAACTAAACTAACCTAAACCAACCTAAACTAATCAAATCTAACTTGAACGGATAACAGATTAGAAATAAGGTCTATAAAGCCTCCATTATATTTATTTCTTTAAAAAAATTTAGTTATTAGTAAAAACATTATAATACAGAAATTAGAAATTAACGAAAATTATAACGCTGGCTTAAGTGTCTTGTTAAATTGAGAAAAACTTTCTCTTGGTGTGTTTCCATATACCTCCCACCTCATAAATAGATCAAAGTATTCAAAAATGAATGGAGACTGCAGAACAACAAGACGACGCAAAAACTGTTTAAAACAAGACCAAAATCCCTCCACCTGGTTCGTGCATACTCCAGTATCTGGATCGACAAAATTTCGTGAATGGTTAACCGTGATGTGGTTGTATGGGGAAACACCACCAAGCGTATTCAAACCACTGTAGCCTCGCCAACAATCCGTCCAAATGTCCGTACCATGCAACACATGAGCAGAAATAAGCTTTTCCAGAGTCTCTGCTGATCGATTTGGCACTAAGGCAATCATTCCGCGCTTTTTGGAAACATCATAAATACTCAAAACCCATTTCTGCGCTACAATTCTTCCCACATTGTATTTTCGTTTTGTTAATACACTCTCATCAATTTGCACATTGCAACCAACACCTCCTACAAGCTTGCAAAGCTAAGTTACAGTGATATAAGCTGCAATTACTGACCAACTAGAAATAAGTCGTCTCTACGCAGTAGTTCCCAAGAGCAAATATCTTGAAAGAATCGATAGTATTCAACGAGCGTATGATTCTATTGCAACCAGCGGACATTGCCGCGCATCCTGATCTCACTTCAGAAACTCATTGCCACATGATATCTAAATTATCATTCGAATCGAAGTTTTACATTTTTCAAAAAAAGACCCCCTCAACACACTGTACTTTGCTTTACATGTTCCGCAGTAAAGGACAAAACTCAGAGTGGCACGTTGCCGATTTTTGAAAAACACATTTCCTTCGACAGATCCTGTTTAAACAACGAAGATTTCTACGAACTAAGTTACGTTCTTGCAAGTATTCCAGCAAAGTTGAATCGTCTTTATTTATTAATTCAAAAAGTTCAAAAATATTTGAAACTTCAATTTTAAACAATAATTAATATTAATAATATAGTTTTGAATTTTAAAATTTGACAATTGGCACTAGTGCCATCTAATTACAACAAGCTAGCCAACTGACGTCACTGCATTGCATTCACACGTTACAATTTAAAATGTCCCAACTGGCAACATCGCGACGACCGAGCGTAACAAACAATCTGAAAGTATTGAAGGTTCCCTAGTTCACCAGGACGCCAAACAGAAGCAAGAGTATAGAATTAATACGCTTATAGAAAAAATGATTTTCCGTTACTAAATATGGTTCATCCACATTTTTTTTTTCTTTTGATCTACTCGGTAGACACCCTGCTACTCAATTTCCATTTCTATGTTCCCTAAACAAACAGCGGCAGAGGAGGAAATCGATTATCGAAAGAATGAAATGTTACGTCACTCAGCTAGCATTTGAACTTTAATGACATTACAAGAATAGGACATTTCCAACAATGGCAACGAGCAACACTTTGTTTGAAGATAATGACAATTAGGGGTTTAGGAGATAGCTATATCTCAAATCAAACATTCAACATGATGAACAAGATCATGGGGAGCGCACTCCCTATAGTTTAAAAGTTCTTTATCTAGTTCATACTCGCGTCAAAAGATAGCGACCGTTCTTTCACTTTACCGCTTCTAGAACAGATTTTACTCAACCTGTTCATCACAGCAAGTCATAAACGTCAGTGGCAGTGTCAGTCTCCCCAAGACAGCGTATGATCTGAATATCCAACGAACTTTTTAATTGATTATTCGGTACTGATTATTTGTGTTATTGCAAATTGCTGAGTGTATACAAAATGTTTTGACTGACTCTTACTTAACTTGTTTCTAAGTCTGAGTACGTATTATTTTTGTGAATCGTGGTTACATTGCCTTTATCTGTTAAGATGGTATTTGTGTGTTCCCTGCCGGATTGCAAAAATACCGGAAGAACCACGAAACTTCATTCGTTGCTCAAAGATCCTGAGGTAAGTACTTAAATGATTTTATTCTGATGGTTGAGTAGACTCTAATACATTTAGAATAATTCATATACCAACCGCATAATTCGAAACTATGTTCCATTTGAAGGTTTCGAGATTCCGAGGGCTCCTTTCCAACCCGAGGTGTTTAGTTGGTAGGCGTCTTGGGGCCACTCTTGCCCGCGCCGCAGCGGGCCACCACAAAGTCTCGTGTGGCTAGGGAGAAAGTGCAAATGACGAATTCCACACTACCCGGTCGCTAGATGCCCAGAATGGGTGTCTTCAGAAGGCTCACCTCGTGAAACAAAAAAAAAAGAAGCCTAATATACCTGATTATTAAGTTATTGCTCTTACCGTGATTATGTAATTATTTTCATTTATTTGTAATATACAGGGTGAGTCATAATGGGAGGACGAAAATGAAATCTCATATTCTTTGGTCGATTTTAAGGGGGGGCTTGTCATACATGTGTGTTACCTATCGAGCTTCGTTAAAAAGTTACAGGGTGATGAAGTTAGAATTTTACAATGCATATATCTTGATTATTCCGAAAGGTTAAGAGATCTTTTAATGAAGTTTGGAATGTTTGGACTACTATGAAAGGCGCACACTTTGCAATAAAAAAAAAATTTTTATTTCCTCCAGTGGCGTGCGTACCAGCACGTTGACACATATTATTTGAAGAGAAAAGGATACGCCACTGGTTTTTCGAAAAACGAAATTTAATTTTTCAATCCTCAACCATCTCTGAAGAAATAACCCCTCTTCAGATTTTTTAGTACGACGCAGGGTATATGAGAAAATTAATAAAAATCATTGCTGGGCCGCCATTGTAAGTAGTCTGAGAACAGCATTAAAGTTTGATGTGATGTACGCCCCTTGCTTCAGAAAAATAAAATCTAATTTTTCAATTCCCCATCCATCTCTAAATAAAAATGCCCTCTTCAAGTTTTTGAATTCTCGTGAATTAAAATCTTATCTTAGTTTGTCTTATCTTATCCGCCACTACAATTCTGAAGCAAAAAGCTCACTTAACTTTTTTTTCGTAGAACTGTAATTGAGTAAATAACTAAGAAGCATTGCGATATAGCCATTTTAAGCAGTATGGCAATAGTCGCGCAGTTTATGGGTTGAATTATGTTGCATATCAATAGGTTTTAATATTCAAGCCGTAAGAAGTGGAATTTTGATATTTTAGATTTTTCATCAATCTTAAATGCGTTGGGCGAGACTAGGCTACATTACAATGGTTTTTATTTATTTACTCAGAAACGGTTCGTCGTACTGAAAAACCTAAAGAGGACATTTTTATTCCGAGATGAATGGAGAAGTGAATAATTAGATTTTATTTTTCGAAAACCAGTGGCGTACCAATTTTCCTTCAAGTAATATGGGTCGAGGTGCTGGTACCCGCGCCACTGGCGAAAATAAAAATAATTTTTTTTATTGCAAATTATGCGCCTTCCCCAGATGTCGAAACATACCAAATTCCATTAAAATATCTCTTACCCTTTTGAAATAATCAAGATATATGCATTTTGAAATTCTAATTTCAAAACACCGTAACTTTTTAAGGAAGCTCGATAGGTAACACAAATGTATGACAAGCCCCCCTTAAAATCGACAAAAGAATATGAGATTTCATTTTTGTCCTCCCATTATGACTCACCCTGTATATGTGTACTCAAGTATTTGTAATTTCTTTTTTTACTGTTGTTAAACTTTTCAACTGAAACAAATCAAATTATCTCAAGACATATGTAATAAGTACACATTTAATGGCTAAAAATATAAAGGAAGTATAGGCAATTTATTATCTGATAGTATATTTAGTATTTTAATTTTATAATTGAGACTGTTCAATAATATTTATGTTTTACTTTACTTATATATTATTATTACAAGCGCATAGAGAAAAGTATATTTTTGGCGCCTAACCAAGTAACAAAATGATATGTGATATGTTTTTAACCCATTACCTAGTTAAAAAATAATATGAACATATCATATTGTTATCTCATAAGGCGACAAAATGCACCAATTAAGAAACGAACCATTTTAAATTTACCGCCAATTTGCATATTAGGACATACTCGCGTCACCAGGAGGCGCTAATATAATCGTGTTCTGTCAGTTGGGTTAGAGTCGCCTATCTTTCAAGTGTCTAATCTGTGATCAAGATCAAGTTTCAAGTTTCGTCTGATATTTTGATAGGTTGGTCTGCCATATTGCCTTGAGGGGCCTTTTTGATATATATGTCAAATGACGTAATTTTTGGAATGATCAATTGTCATTTTTGTTCCGCCGTACGTTCCGCCGACGGCAGCAGCTTAGAAGTTTAGTCACCTGATTGGCCAATTTCAGGGTTCGCTGACTAAACTTCTCAGCTGCTGCCGTCGGCGGAACGTAGGCATTGCCGCGTTTACACTTATAAAAACCATTGAATATAAGATCAGTCATGTCAGAAAAAAAGAAGGCTAAAACTGCCGGGAACCCTTACAACAGTAGACTAGACACCCGGTGTGCATGCGCGAGCTCATGGACTGTGGGTTGCTAGCATTACCACTATTACCAGAATTATCCCTAAAATATCGAGATCACGTGACGATAAAGTATTAAGTATGTCCAAGGAAGTGCTTCATATTTGTAATAGTAAAAATATTATATTTTATTCATTATTCTAAGTATTCTGTGTTTGATATTGACTTTTGGAAACATTTTTTAAGAAAGCCTCGAAGACTGTGAATGCGATTTGGCAATAATGCAAGTGATTTAGCGGTTTCTTTTTCTATCCTTCCTTATCTGTTTTGACAAGCCTTGGCATCTTATAAAAAAATTTAACATAATAATAACATAATAGCATAATAACCAAACACGGTACACGTTCCTTTTCCCAGGGTGGAGACAACTGCAGTGGCGGCTCGTGGTATAAGAAGTAGGGGGTTGCACGCTCATATTTGGTAATTAGCGTACGACAAGCGGCAACATTATTTGATAGTGAAATATCTATATAAATAAATACAAATAACACAAAATAAAATAAAAAAAAATGGGGGCCTTCCTTTTGGGTCGATGACGACGAGTATGGCCCTTAAATGCTGGTGGTTTCTCGTTTCTACAAAAATAAAACTATTTATTTTAAAGAAATTCTGGTTATTAAATAGTAATAGTAATACATAATCACGTAGCTTTTATTTGAACAGAAAGTCCATTGCAATTAAACTTTCCACCGAATTAAAAACGAATTTTCACCGAATTTAAAATGTTGCAACTCCGCGTCCTACAAACGTCGCCCGCCGCACTGTTGGGTTTGCTCTCAAATTGCAACACCACAGGGCTTACGGGAGCGTGCTGGAATGGCCGGGCAAATTGTGACGTGGACGCCGGCGGACCGCAGTAAAACAGTGGAAAGAAAGCAGAAACTGGTGTTTGCAGCCGGACTGCAACACCAGCCTCGTTGCAACTTTTCCTATCCTATACATGATCGCGGGCCGGATTTTATTGAAATCGACGTAGACTTCGCTCCGTACATCATGATTATTGTTTCGCGGGCTAATTCTACTGACATACAATATATAATAATGAATTTGTATATTGTCAATATACATAATATTCATTATTCTGTATAGTTAATATAAAAAATAAAATAAAAAATTGTTATAAAAAAATCATCGGCAGCTCAAAATTTTGGTTGTTGCGCAACCTGCAAATCCTAGTACGAACCGCGACTGGACAACTGTAACTTTAGCGGCAAATTCAAAATGCTTTTTTCAAGAAGATTTGGTCTGGATACCGTGCGGGTATGAGTTGAGTTGAAGCGTAGAATGACTGGATGAATGAGGGAATATTGTTAAATTGTAAATCGACATAAGCCTATTCTAGCTTACCCGTACAACAAACAATATTATTAGTCTGTTTAAATGCACCTTCAATGAATTCAGTGTTCCTATTCCTTAAAAATTAAGTAATTAACTGCAAAAGTAGTAAAAGATATAATAAACATCAATTAGTTGTGAAATCGACGTCAAAATGGCAGGTGCGGGTTGTGTAAACATTAGGACAGCGTTTTCGGGTGGCCTTTCTAAGAGTATACTTAATCTTAATTTTAATTGAAAAAAAAAAGCATAGAAGTACTCTCAGAGCGCCGATGAGCCGTCACCCGAAAATAGCATTTAAAATCTCGCACATGCGCAGTTTGTATCAAACCTATTCCAATGCCTACTAAGGACCTTCTAATCCCTAACATAGGCTCCATAGGAGACTGGCGTATAGTTCTAGAAGGTATTTGCGTTTACACTAGTCGTTAATGTCATCGAGTATGCGTTCTCCAACGAGACCTGGACCCTCTCTCTGTGTGGTGATTTTTTATTTGGGATTAGCGCTATGTTTAATTAAGTATTTGTTTCATCAACCTTGAAAAATGATTGTTGAGTTGTAGAGAAGTTTCATGAGCCACCACATTAATAAAACTTTTTCAGTTCATCATTACGGACGCTCTCATATGGAGCTCTTAAAAATTGTCTTTTCAATTTTTTAAATATTTCAAATCTCGACCAACTCTAACACGTCGTGCTTGTTTTCGTGGTGCCCATTTAATGTGTTTTTAAACGTTTAAAACTTGCTAGATTCGAATTCGGCGATGATCATAGCTTTAAGCCGAAATCGGTCCGCACAAAGAATGTGATTTATGCAGAAAATATGCACCTAACTAATGTATTATGGTAATTTTTTTTCTTCTACTTTTTGAGTCACATTTGTCATGCTCTGCTCCCTCGATACTATTTGTCATTTGACATTTCAAAGTGAATATATTTCTTTCCTTTGTTAACACAACTACAACTAAATAAATAATTGTGAAAATTTTTTCAGACAACGACAAATTTACTAGTTATTTTTCGCAAGGATGTGTTGGATAAAAGTTTTATTTTATGACATGTCTTTTAGCCTGAAGGTACGTCCCCATGTGCGTAGTCGCGTACTTTGCGGACTGGCTAGCTGGCTTTGATTGAATGAAAAAACTATGGCCTACGTTTGGCAACCTCGCATTTGAAAACCAATCAAAGCCTCCTATCCAGTCCTCAAGAAGAAACGCACATGCTGAAGTACCTTAAACAAATTTATAATCCATCTTTTTTATATAAAGTATAGTTATGAATTGAGCTGTCTGGAGAGACTGAATTATTGATGTCGAACTGAAATATTTAAAAATGGCAACGAAGGAAAAAAGATAGATGTAAGTCGGACCTCCTACATCATCGGCCATGATTAGTCAGCACTTAAGGATTCTCACCATCTAGTAGTGACGATATGTAATGATAAATCATTTGAAAATGAACATTGTATTTCAAAGTTTAAGTCGCATAAAATATCACTTAGGAATATATATATACTCCTTATAAACTAAATATCTATTTCCTGAAGTCGAATTTTCCAAAGAGCGAAAAGGATTTGGGGTGGTTCGTTTTGAAATGAAAGCACTTATATGTGTAGTGTTCTGTTTTTGTTTTAGTTGGTCAAAAACTGTGTTTATTAATGTATATATTATTTGTTCTTTTATATTATAATTTAGGATGTATATGTATATATAGCTGTAATTATGTTCTTCATTGGAATGCCTAGTTTTTTTCTTTTTGATAAACTTCTGTTCAATACATTTTAACCGTAAAGTAGTAGTTTTTTCTTTATCTTATTGATGCAATGACATACTATAGATGCCACCAGGATATAAAACGTCCTGTGAGAGTCAATAATTAACCGATCAAAAGAACTTACCTTAAGTTCGATCGTAACCCGAAAATTTTATATAACTAAGTACACTGTAATATCTTGCAGTTCTGCATAACTCTGTCAACGGAATATTGAAATCAGGGATGTGCTTCAGGTAAGTTTTTTTGATGGATTAATGTCATTTCGTGTTCAGTGTTCAATATTACATAACTGATTAGTACAGGGATATCATTTTAAGTCGCTCACTCGACTAGCGGCTTTTCTGTTACACTTCTTAAACATTTGATACATGGGGGCCGTATGGCAACTCAGGCCGACCTCGGATCGAGGGCTAGCGCTTTAATTCGCTGCTAGGTTTGACAGACACGACGCCATCTTGATTTTTTTTTAATGGTAACAATCATATTTACTTACAGTCTAATAGAGCTAAAGGAGCACATTACAGTAATATATAACTTCATATATCTATCTCTAAGCATTTAGATTATACAGGGTGGTAAATTTGTTGAAATTCGAAAATCATTTTAAGTGGCTCGCTCACTCGATTGGCAGTTTTCCTATTACACTTTTTTAAAGTTTGATACATGGGGGCCATATGGCACCTAAGGCCGACCTTGGATCCAGGGCTAGCGCATTTATTGGCTCCTAGATTTGACAGATACGACGCCATTTTGATTTTTTTTTAAATGGAAACACACAATATACATATATTTACATACAGTCTAATAGAATTGAAGGAGGAGATTACAGAAATATATAACTTCGTATATCTACCTCTAAGCATTTAGATTATACAGGCTGGTAAATTTGTTGAATTTCGAAAATCATTTTAAGTGGCTCACTCGATTAACAGTTTTCCTGTTGCACTTTTCAAAAGTTTGATACGTGGTGGTCGTATCGCACCTAAGGCCGATCTCGCATCCTGGGCAGCGACGTCGTCGGCTGCCCGGTTTGATAGATACGACGCCATCTTGTTTTTTTTTAATGGAAACACACACATATTTACACACAGTCTAATAGAGCTAAAGGAGCAGATTACAGAAATAGATAACTTCATATATCTAACTCTAAGCATTTAGATTATACAGGGTGGTAAAGTTGTTGAATTTCGAAAATTATTTTAAGTGGCTCACTCGATTAGCAGTTTTCCTGTGCCAACGACGTCGCTAGCCCAGGATGCGAGGTCGTCCTTAGGTGCCATACGACCACCACGTATCAAACTTTTAAAAAGTGCAACAGGAAAACTGCTAATTGAGTGAGCCACATAAAATGATTTTCGAAATTCAACAAATTTAAATTTATCACCCTGTATAATCTAAATGCTTAGGGATAGATATATGAAGTTATATATTTGTGTAATCTGCTCCTTTAGCTCTATTTGACTGGGGGAAATATGTATATGTTTCCATTAAAAAAAATCAAGATGGCGTCTTATTTGTCAAACCTAGCAGCCAATAAATGCGCTAGCCCTGGATCCGAGGTTGGCCATAGGTGCCATACGGCCCCCATGTATCAAATTTTTGTAATAGGAAAACTGCTAATCGGGTGAGCCACTTAAAATGATTTTCGAAATTCAACAATTTTACCACCCTGTATAATCTAAATGCTTAAAGATAGATATATGAAGTTATATATTTCTATAATCTGCCCCTTTAGCTCTATTAGACTGTAGGTAAATATGTGTGTGTTTCCCTTTAAAAAAAATGAAGATGGCGTCGTATCTCTCAAACCGGGCAGCCAACGACGTCGCTAGCCCAGAATGCGAGATCGACCACCACGTATCAAACTTTTGAAAAGTGCAACAGGAAAACTGCTAATCGAGTGAGCCACTTAAAATGATTTTCGAAATTCAACAAATTTAAATTTACCACCCTGTATTATCTAAATGCTTAGAGATAGATATATGAAGTTATATATTTGAGTAATCTGCTCCTTTAGCTCTATTTGACTGGGGGAAATATGTATGTGTTTCCATTAAAAAAAATCAAGATGGCGTCTTATTTGCCAAACCTAGCAGCCAATAAATGCGCTAGCCCTGGATCCGAGGTTGGATATAGGTGCGATACGGCCCCCATGTATCAAATTTTTAAGAAATGTAATAGGAAAACTGCTAATCGGGTGAGCAACTTAAAATGATTTTCGAAATTCAACAATTTTACCACCCTGTATAATCTAAATGCTAAGAGATAGATTTATGAAGTTATATATTTCTATAGTCTGCTCCTTTAGCTCTATTAGACTGTAGGTAAATATGTGTGTGTTTCCCTTTAAAAAAAATCAAGATGGCGTCGTATCTGTCAAACCGGGCAGCCAAAGACGTCGCTGGCCCAGGATGCGAGGTCGGCCTTAGGTGCCATACGACTACCATGTATCAAACTTTTAAAAAGTGCAACCGGAAAACTGCTAATAGAGTGAGCCACTTAAAATGATTTTCGAAATTCAACAACTTTACCACCCTACCTATAATCTAAATGCTTAGAGATAGATGAAGTTATATATTTCTGTAATCTGCTCCTTTAGCTCTATTAGACTGTAAGTAAATATGTGTGTGTGTCCATTAAAAAAAATCAGATGGCGTGGTATCTGTCAAACCTAGCAGCCAATAAATGCGCTAGCCCTGGATTCGAGGTCGGCCTTAGTTGCCATATGGCCCCCATATATCAAATTTTTAAGAAGTGTAAAAGAGAAGCCGCTAGTCAAGTGAGCGGCTTAAAATGATATCCCTGTACATGTCGCTTCTACTAACGAGCACAAGGTATAAAGAGATCTCAGAACGCGGTTCCACCCAACGCGTCATATCTCTCTCAACAATATTTCTCATTGTTCAAAGCGTTAAACATTTTTTGCAATATTGGAATTAGGGATGAGCTCACATAATTACTTTCGATCTCTGAGTAAGTTCTTTTGATCGATGAATTTAGATTTCTGGTTCAGTCTACAATATTACATAATTGATTACACTGTAACGTCGATTCCACTACCGAGCACAAGGTTTAAAGAAATCTCTGTAACCGGTTCCACCCAACGCGTCATATCTCTGCCTACCGTTGCCAATATTTCTGATTCTTCAAAGAGTTTGCAATATTGGAACCAGGGACTGGCTAATATAATTACTTTCGAACCTGAAGTAAGTTATTTTGATCGATTAATTACATTTTGGGTTCAGCCTTCAATATTACATAATTGATTACACTGTAATGTCGCTTCCAGTACCGAGCATAAGGTTTAAAGAAATCTCCCAAGCTGGTTCCACCCAATGCGTCATATCTTTGCCTACCGCTGCCAATATTTCTCATATAATTTCTATCGAACTTCGGGTAAGTTCTTTTGACCGATTAAATACATTTCGGGTTCACTCTTCCATATTTCATAATGGATTACACTTTAATGTTGCCTCTACTACCGAGCACCAGGTTTAAAGAAATTTCCGAAGCCGGTTCCACCGAACGAGTCATATCAAAGAGTTAAAATTTAATTTTTGCAATATTGAAATCAGGGATGGGCTCATATAATTACTTTCGAACTTCAGGTAAGTTCTTTTGATCGATTAATTAGATTTCGGCTTCAGTCCTTAATATTACATAATTGATTACACTGTAATGTTGCCTCTACTACCGAGCACAAGGTTTAAAGAAATCTCCGAAGCCGATTCCACCCAACGTGTCATATCTCTGCCTACCGTTGCCAATATTTCTCATTGTTCACAGAGTTAATTTTTTTTGCAATATTCCCAAACAGCACAACCTAATCATATGGATATACCGTTAAGAACCCAGATTAATCCAAAAGTTGTCCAATGGATTATACAGAGGGCACAAATTTCTACATTTGATGGACATATCCACTTAGTATCCAAAAGACATCCTACTGATAACATTTTGTCTCTCAGCTAGATCATTTTTAGACAACCTCAAATTATCCATCAGGCAGTCCAACGACCTGCCAAAGTCATCTGTGGAAATTTTTGTTAGGACAAACAACCGTTGTTTATCATTGATTTTTTTATGGGTTTGTACCATTTCAAAAGAGTTTTTAAGATTCGTAGTGGAATTTTGGCGAAATAATCAGGGTTCAGATTCTCGCGATGCATTGAATTTGGCCATGATTTCTTAAGAGGACGACACGGAGAATGGGCTGAGCTTTATAGAGGATATCAATCTAGAATCATCTGATGGTAGGTTATGCCGGATAAGAAATATAAAGCAAACCAATTAAAAAAAAAAAATAACAGCAGACCCCGTAGTAGTTTTTAAGTTTTAACATTTTGACTAACACGCATAGTTAGATCTGTTTGTGCGTGTGGTTTGTAACGTTATTTTAGTTTTAAACCTTTCTGTAATTTTATCAACTGTGTCCATGACCATGTAGTCCGAGAGACTACAAGGATGCCTCGGCTGCAATGATGTGCCAGCCTGTCGCCAAAGTGTATGTCCGATGTATGAAACAACGTAGCACCCTGAAGAAGGCAATAAAGGTATTGCCGAAAGCTTGGTAGCTGAAGAGTTTTATTCTTTTGATGCCCTGACCGATTACCCGAGAAACTTGCTTCTTTGTAAATTCTCCGGTCGAGACACTCACCATAGTAATAGTTAAAAGTAAATAAAAGTGTGTAGTTAATTGACGATAAATAATTGGAACCCGTATACCGTAACAATACACTTGATGGTACGTAATTCTGGAGTGATCGGGCTTAGGTCTACACGAACTCGAAAACAGCAAAAAACTAGACAACGTCCAATTTTTAAAAATTTGATTGGTGGTGGCCCATTTGACACTGACATAAGCTAATTTCATAGGTAAACAGATTCTTTGAAGACTATTGATTGAATTTTCTCAAAATTAAATTTTATTGGAAGATTTTGATTTTGCATCTCGTTTGAACATTCACTCGGCTTAAAGAAGCCGGGTGGTGAACAAGAGCTAAAAGTTCAGGAGTGCCAAACCATCGGAAAAATATCATGGCCGCCTGCGCAGGTAAGCTTATAATGTACGACCTATTATATATTTTAATATTTCAGGCAAAACTCTGTACTCAAAAAGTTGTGAATAAAATAAAAAATAATTTTATAAACTAGTCAACACTTAAACTATGAAAGATAAGCTGTCTCAAACCTGGCACATTCGTGAATTAGTAAGTTTTTAAAGTTTTCAAAAGTGTGAATTTCCAATTTCTTCTTATCTAAAGCAGTAATGTTTTATATGAGGACAATGGTTTTACTTACCCGCAGAAATTGACTTCGCAAGAAAGCCCTATCCTCGAATTATTCCTAGCATCTTGTTCACCAAAGGTAGACAGGAGATTTAAGGAAGGACGTGTGAAGGTAATAAAAATCTTAGTACCTACTGTAATACAAGTTTATTCAGAAGGACAATTTTATGGATTTTTGCATTGCTAAAGACTAGAAAATGGTAAATAAAGATATTATTATTATTATTATTATTATTACTATTAAGAGATCATTATTAAATGCTTACGATTGATATATTAAATTATATTAATTAGGGTCGGTACTGACTCAATTAAGAATTGTGGATAGGTATCCAAGTCAAGTTCTTATAAGTTTTGTGATTTTAAACGTGTCAGTGTAACTCACATTAAATAATTTGTCAATATAACTTTAACTATAAACCATTCACTTATTATTGTCGTCAAGTAGGCACGGAAAATTTGACTTTGACATTTTTATCGTATTTTCTCAACATGTGCTAAAAGGAGATAGTTATAAAAAAATGAAGGTCTCAAAGGTAACTAGGTGACAAAAATAAGTGCATCTTAAAACTTCCAAATTCTCCAAATCACCAAAAAAAAACTAAAGCTTACATGTTAATTCCTCGGTAGAGATAAGAGACTCTCAGTGCTTTCAGTTTATGTATAAATATTTTTGCCATAATTTTATTTTGGTTTATAAACTTTTAATTGAGTTGGTATTGACCCCAACTACGAAGGACACATGTAAGAGGTATTTATTGTTACTGGAGATCTAACCATCTAAATTATTTTACCCGTACAAAACATCAGTTCCTTCTTTCCTGATGTATGTAATTTTTTTACTAATACATTCAAAAGCGAACAGTCTTCTTTTCTTATCATTTAGCAGCCTCAAGCCTAACGATCATTTAAGTAGTAGAATTTTGTAATATAATTTATTTGGCAGAGGTCCCATTTAGGTTGAAGGAATACATTTGGTACGATGTTTAAAATTTTTATGTATTTCTAAAATTAGTACTTACAAAACAATTCCTACCAAGACGTGCAACGAAACGTTAATAAAGTTTCGCTTTTGGGTAGATATACGCGACATTAAGTGTTATTAAGTGTTACTTTTACAAATCAAGTTTGAACCGTACCTGAAGTTTAAACTCCAGATTTGACGCATATTGCAATGTTTATCTGTCAAAATGTTTCGTTTATCTTCAAACTAAAGTTTAAACTGGTTCTAAAAGTAGTCCTAAATGCGGAACGCTTGAAGTCGCCCAGGCGTAAGACTAATATAAATACCGGGTGTCCCTTATCACATGATTAAAAGGGCACTGCGACATTCTTTGGTTTAAAAGAACACGATTGGATCAAACTTTCATTAAGAAAAAGCCAAGCTTTTTTTTCCGTTGCTATTGATGAACAATGTTCTTGGAAAAAAATTTGTTTCTTTCTAATCTGGAAAATGTTAAGATGGATTTCAATAAGATTTGTTGTAAACTATCGAAATCAATATTTTTTTTATATAATACCTTGATGTTTTTCTGCAAATTTTATTGATTTTGGTAAAATAGTGTAGCATTGATAGTTTTTAGACAAAAATATTTTCTGTACCCCTGATATTTAATAATGTTACACATTTACTGCGAAGATCGTAATAGTTTACTGCTTTCAATTGTATAATTTACGGATCAAATGACTTACGTGTAAGAAATGTTTGATACTTATTACCCTAGCAGTTTTGTACGAAGTGTTACATAATTTGATAAATTTAGAGTAAAGTATTGCCTAACGCGAGTATGCGACATTACTTTTAAAGATTGATAAATTAAAGCAATAAAACAGTGTCTGGAGCACCATCTCTCCCCATTCGGCCTACATCATCATTTTTAGTTTTATCGTCATTTTCATATCCTACATTTTTAGTGTTTTTTTCTACTAGTGAAAATATGGTCAATGTTAAAAAAACAACAACGTATCTGAAAAGATGCGTTTGAAACTAGGGATTTATCAACTCAATTAGCTTGACATTTTTAAGACTTTACCCACTTAACTTGATTTGAAAAATTAAATACCGTCAAGTCGGTACTTGACTTGTCAAGTATTTAATTAATATCAAGTATTTTTAAACTATAAAGCGTTCCATAAAGTTTTTCCAAAGGATATTATTTGAATGACCCCTATATAATTTTTGAACTGTGTCAATGTTAATGATTATGTTATAAAAACCGTAAAGGATAGATTCCGCAAAAAACGCAACATACTAGTTATCCATAAACTGATTTGCCAAAAATGTGATTGACAAGATTTTAACCAGTAAATTAAAAGCAGGTGAAGGTAAATGCCAATAACAACTTCTCTACAAGGTGTAATGACGGTTTAATGTAGTTTTACTTTAATATCTGACATCAGTTTGACTTTGAGTAAATCAAATTAATTTCCTCGACGTTGCTCGCATTATATTAAAAAAAGTTTTTATCAGCTTATAAATTTTCTCAAAATCACTCAGTAGCCAGCGCATTCAAGAAGAACGGTTTTAATTCCTCTCCCAAACTACCTCTTGGAAAGAAGGCTAGTATTCTGAGGCAGATCATTGTACCTACCATATCCGAAGTGCAGATAAATATTGTTCCTGGTCAAATTTGGACGGCGTATGAATGCATTTTATGTGCATCTTGTTTCATAGCATGAGTATGTCCCTCCCTTTTTGTAGATTTCTGCAGTGAAGAAATGTTAACGTATTGTAAAAGAGCTCATATACACTGAGTAGATAACTGCAAAGATACTTTTAATACGAAGATTTTATGGTTCCAGGAATAAGAGCCATTGACGTAAGACCTTTTGTTGGTTCACTGATAACAAACCTCTTCTTAATATAAATTATGTTGCACAGGGTGAGTAAAACTCGATGTCCCAGATCTAGTATAAGAAAATTTGTTGTCCTAAGAATTACTTCTGCCAAGTGTTTGACCTGAAAAACGTAGTGTCAGCTCTAGTACATGGATTTAATATAAACTATTATTTTTGGTAAGTTCTGGCAACAACATTTTTTGTAATGGCAGCATTTTATAACCTTTAAATTATGTCAATATAACCAATAAAACTGACACAGTTCAAATATTATACGGGGGGCAATCTGTCAAAGTTCCATGACCTACTTTTCCGAAAAATATAATGAAAAGCGTTATACTTGACTTTTATTGACCTATAAGACTGTGAAGGCTTTCACCGCCGGACAGTGGTCAGACGGACCTCATTTCACACGCAAAATTCTGAGTTGCATTATTATGTGAAATTAAGTAAGTATATTTTTTTCACAGGTGCTTTATGTGGTCTGGAAATGTTTACAATTAAATCTTGCAATTTATACAGAGTCCTTACAAAAATCTTCATGCCGTACCCACCTCAAGATTGAATCCATCCAGAGACTGATTACTCAAATGAGCAATCAGCAAGTGCAATTGAAGACGTAAAGTGTTCTTTATGCAATTATCGAAGAAAATGTTGAATCCACCAAATGCATTAAGGAAAATGTCATATAATTAGTTTGACGTTATAGGTTTTATAACGCTTTTCTGAATCTTCTTGCAGTTTTTGCATTTTATGATGTAAAAATTTGTTGATGCAATACAGGGCTTACAGTGTTAACGGTATAAGTGCAGCTAATTTTAACTGCTGTGGCGCCACCATTTTGGTAACTCTTTATACACGTCTGTATTACTCACTGAGTACATTTGTTCAAGAGAAAGTCGGTCTAGTAGTAAAGTGGTGAAGATACGAAAATGAAGAAAAAGTAGTTTTCTTTCAAGTGGACTAAAAGTACGTCATTTGATTTCTCCATACGCACACCTAAAGTGTATAACTAATCCTGAGACCAAAAAAGTAGCAAAAAAGTCCTAGGCAGTAAAAGTAAAGTCAAAAGCCACCGCTACTGTCATGGTGGCGCATATATAAAAGATTTTCATTCACCAAAATTATTTGAACACTAGATGACACCAGATAGACCGATCTGGGTTTATTGCCACCTTTACATCAACAAAGGATAGGAATATTGTCAGAACCGTTATTAGTCGAAATCGCATAGGTTCTCGAATTCTGAGTTCGTTTGCTAAATGTCATTTTTAACTTGTTAATAGTACATTAAGATACCAGTTTCATAAGGCAGCTTATCATCATATATCATATCACATATCACATCAGTCCAAGTTGCGACACGAGAATTTAACTTACGGCAACGGTTGTACTGTATCAGGATTGACATGATGTATGTGGGGCTTATATCCTAAACTATTGAATATATAGAGTCGCTTCAATTTCGAAAAAATTGCGCTACTTCAATGTCATACACCTAATGCGACTCTATAAGACACATCCAAAAAGTAACAGAAATATCTTAGGCGCAACTAGGCGCAGCTAATTCTTTTAGTAGTTGGGAGTAGATGCTTTCTTTTCTATAGTAATAATAATAAAAAAGTTCTAAAAATCTGTAGAAAAAACTAAAGTCAAAAATCAAAATTAAACTTAAAAAAAAATCAACTGCTTTTTCACACCTAGATCGAGCCAATTCAAAACGACTTGAAAGAAATAAAAACTAAAATTAAATACCCTAGATATCAGCAATTAATAAAAGAATAAAATCTTGCAAATTTATTACGATTCAGTTTTATATCGAAAATCTTAAACGATCTAATAGATTTAAGCTATATACACGCTCAAGAGCAAATGATATTATCCTGTCACATGGCTCGTTAATAACCGACTTTGCTATAATTTTTCTTACTCTTTGACTATTCTAGAATTAGAGTTACACAATATTTCAGTAATTTCAATCACTTTAGAAAATTCCTTTTTGCGCGTGAAATTGGGTCCGTCCGACCACTGTGCCCCGGTCAAAATACAATCTAAAGTGTTTTCCGGGCTTTGAAGCCGTGGTCCAATGGAATTTCTTCCTGACGTTTCGTCTACAGCTACGTCAGATATTATCAAAGGCAATGAAGCAATGGGCGAATTATCTCCCGTACTTCTCGATCAGACGTTGACTGATTCGACTGTGGTGAGCTCCGTGGTATTTATTCTCCCGCCGTCGCGCTTCAGTGGAGGGACTGGGGTAGGTATAGTGGTGGCGCGGGGTTTCGGCGCACTTGAAGTATGCCGTAGAACTCGCTTCCACTCTGCATTTAGAAACAAAAATTGTGTGTTTAAAGACCGCAATGGCCTCTCTCGTTAGTCTCGGATAGAAACGCTGCGATTGATATAAGATATTCACCTCTCTGAAAAGGATGTCGTGACCTTCCGAGAGAGCGTACTCTGCTACTGCTGACTTTTGTTTTTCCCAGTCTGCAACTCTTCTTGTGTTCCGTAAGCCTGTTGTTGACACTGCTTTTTGTGGTGCCAATGTATACCGAGATACAGCTGCATCGAACTGGGTAAACTCTGGGTGCCGATAGGGGGTCTCTGCGGTCAGTGTGTGTTGGTTTTCTATAAACGCTGTGCACAAGCTTCCCATTCGTCCTCCTTAATACCAAAACATCCAAAAATATACGCGTCTTTTTGATTCAAAGAGTCCATTGAATTTTTGCATGCAATAGTTACAGCAGCTGCAAGTAGTAGTTGCAGCAGCTGCAACCTAAAATAGGAAATACTGACAGACTTATAAAAAAACTATACTAATTTCGTCGAAAAACTGCATTATTTGACCCTTTCTCCCGGAGAAATCCTCTTTAGCTTCGGTGTTGTTTCGCTCTTCACGATGGTACCCATTAAGCAAGCCATGTAACATTTCAATCAGGAATTACCACACAAGATATTGCCAAGTCGTTCCAACACTGACCAACCGCTACATATTTTCAATGAAAGAAAGATTTCTACGCACAAACTGATGGTATAGCTGTGAGCAGCCCCCTAGTCCAGTAATAGCCAACTATTTTATGTAAATTTTCGAGTCCAAGGCGTTGGCAACGGCAAATAAGGGGCCAAAGTGCTGGTTCGGATACGTGAACGACACTTTTGTTACTTGGAGCCATGGCGAGGGCGAACTTCAAAACTTCCTCTTACACCTCAACTCTAGCCACCCAAAAATTCAATTCACTATGGAGATAAAAAAGGAAGGATGCCTACCGTTTTTGGATGTTTTGGTATCAAGGAGGCCGAATGGGAAGCTTGCGCACACCGTTTATAGAAAACCAACACACACTGACCGATACTTCAATAACGGATGAAATTATCATCCCAGACAGAAAAGGGGAGTCATAAAAACTCTGTCTGTGGGAGCCAAGATAATTTGTAAGCCGGCTGAACTGGAACGGAAAATGAAGCATCTGGAAAGAGCCTTTGGTTGGAATGGATACAGCAAGCACGTAGAGTTCGATAGGGGTCCGCTCAAGGAATGTAGCGCGCCAGAAAGGAACAACGGGCGAAAATGAAGAAAAGCGCGGATGGACTAGTCAAACATACATCCACAAAGTAACGGACAGGAACGGCAGATTACTGGAAAAGCACAGTGTTAAAATTGTCTTTTGTCGTACAATACAACAGAGCTTGAGATCGGCCAAAGATGGAGAGATCCCCTAGCGGCACCCGGAATTACCGAATTCCATGCAGCTGTGCTGTGGCTCGGTATACATTGGCACCACAAAACGCAATGTCAACACGAAGAATACAAGAGGAGTTGCAGGTTGGGACAACCACAAAATTCAGCAGTAGCAGAGCACGCTCTCTCGGAAGGTCACGATATCCTTTACAATGAGGTGGATATCGTATATCAACCGCAGCGTTTCTATCCGAGACTAACGAGAGAGGCCATTGAGATCTTTAAACACGACAACAATTTCAACAGGAAGGAGGAAATTAAGTTTCTAAATGCAGACTGGAAGCGAGTTCTATGACATATTTCAAATGCGCCGTAACTCAATATATACTACGGATATAACCGGGGAATAAATACCACGGAGCTCACCCCAGTCAACGTAGGGAAGCACGGGAGATCACTTCGCCCATTGCCTCATCGCCTTTGATAAAGTCTGCCGCGGCTGTCGACGAAACGTCAGGAAGAAATTCCACTGGACCACGGCTTCAAAGCCCGGAAAACACTTTAGATTGTACCTGACTGATCCTAAAAGGTGAAAGATCAACAGAGTAGCGTAATTTCGTATTGTACTATTTGACGACATTGAACTAACTTGAACCACCTGAATTTTTTTCAAAACTGAATTTGCCATACAGTTCCTTACTTTATACCTTATATTAGCTTCTTTCTTATTCCCAATAAAAAAAGTTTCTAAATCTGTGTTTAAATTTTTTTTATGACAGACTTTAACAGACTTTCCTAAATGGATTTCTATTGAAAAGCGGAGACCCACTTCTGACCTAATATTTCTTTTTCTGAGAGAGTTTTAGGTGATGATTCGAAAGCGCTTTAATAAATTATGAATAAAGAATATAAAACTATAAAAAAATAGTATAAAATAATCATTTTGAGGTAAAAAAAATAAATAAAATGTAACTATTTAGTATATCTAAAAAAAAACGTTTATTAATCTTAACACTTTTTTGCTTTGCAAAAAATTTGAGAACTCGAAAAAAATTATCTATTTTTGTCCAAAACCATGATAAAGTAAAATGAGAAATCGTCTTTCCTGACTCACTAAAAAAATTATATTTCTTCGAAATCTTAAATTTTATTACTTTCTGAAGATGTACAAAAAAATATAATCAAACAATCTCTAAATCACATTTCAATTTTGTTTCTTACTTAAGTAGATAAATCTTTGGTAAGACTCATTCATAAAAAAACACATTTTTTGCAAAACCGCCATTTCACGGTGACATCAGAAATCGTTCCAGAATGCTAAAAAAGCCATTTTTGAGTGAATTTAAATTCAATTTTTTTACTAAATTTGGAGTTCTAAAGAAGGTTTTGTAAACCGATAAAAATCAAACTTTTTAAATCAAAATATATTATGTCAAATATAATGAAAAAAGGTATTTTCTGAGTAATTGAAAAAATTGGATTAAAAAGAATTAATTTTTGGGTTCAAATTCAAAGCCAAATCTAAATTTTCAAAACCACATTTCTAATTAAAAAAAATAAATAATTAAATTAAATTTTTTTTTAAATCGTAAACAAAACAAGTTAATGTAAATTAGTTATAAAAAATCGTCGTAGCAAAATGATAAGAAACGCTTGCAAAACCGCCATTTCACGGTGACATCAGAAATCGTTCCAGAATGCTAAAAAAGCCATTTTTGAGTGAATTTAAATTCAATTTTTTTACTAAATTTGGAGTTCTAAAGAAGGTTTTGTAAACCGATAAAAATCAAACTTTTTAAATCAAAATATATTATGTCAAATATAATGAAAAAAGGTATTTTCTGAGTAATTGAAAAAATTGGATTAAAAAGAATTAATTTTTGGGTTCAAATTCAAAGCCAAATCTAAATTTTCAAAACCACATTTCTAATTAAAAAAAATAAATAATTAAATTAAATTTTTTTTTAAATCGTAAACAAAACAAGTTAATGTAAATTAGTTATAAAAAATCGTCGTAGCAAAATGATAAGAAACGCTAATTCTAAGTCAATTTAAGTTCGTTTTTTTGTGCTAAATTTGGACAAGCATTAAAAACAATTTTTTTAACCAATTACGAAAAAAATCTTAAAATTTTTCTTAAAACATGTTTTAAAATTGAAGAAAGCCCTGAATCGCTTACTAAAAATATTGATTTTTTTCTCATTAGGTAGGCAAAACTCATTTTTTTTCGTTGCGTCCACTTTTTCTTGAAATTTAAAGATAAAACGCTTTTACCGACTCGTTAAAAGCACTATTTAAAAATACTCAATTTCACTTTTTGCATGGCATTTTTGAATCAAAAGCTATGTCAAAATTTTGAAAAAATTAATTTCAAAATAAATACAAATTTGTAAAATTGTGTATGTTATATCAATTTTATGTATATCGGTTAAAACCTGAATAACTCAATTTTTGTGTAATTTTTTTTTAACTTTATTTCATGACAAAAAATGATAATGAAATATCTGTTCTGGCAATAAAAAAAATAAATATTCTAATAACGTAACTACTCCTTTTTTTTTAATCAAAAACATCCCTAAAATTGTTTTCAAACTATGATGACGTAATTTTTGCGTCATCTCAATTATATATATTTTTTGTTTAATTTTTCTTAAACGTAGAGAGAAATAAAAACATTATCTTTAAATGTAACCATAAGATTTTTCCTTTGTAAGATTTTGATAAAATAGTGGCAAAATGATGAGAACTCAACTTTTGTGTGAGTTTTGTGTCATAATGTTAAAAGATAATTTGTAATAGAAAATTACATTTACCGAGTTAAAATTAGAATATCATTTTAGTGTTGAAACGAAAAAATCCTGTTTTGTTCAATAAGAAAATGTAATCTCCTCCTTTTCGCGTTTCAAGACAAACGCACTCTATCTGGTGACAATTTTCTAAACAAATCTTAGCTACACTATTATCAATTTGATTGGCTGCGATAAGCAAACGCTTTAGCGCCATTTTTTGTTTAACCAATCACAATTTTGAAAGCCTGCCTGCTATTACTTTATAAACTCATTACTCGGCGCTGCGGTCATAATTTTAATCTGCAATAAGAATGCAGGGACTCCAGGAATGCCATGCATACCAGGTGTTCCCTCAGAGCTATCTAAAGCTGCCACCCTAAAACGCTGTTAAATTGACTGATATTTATTTTGTTACGTTAGATCGATAGAGCGCGAAAGGCTGATTTGATTCTCATTTCTATATATGCCACATCACACGTTTTGGATATACAGGGTGTCTCAACTCTATTGTGAGTTAACTCTACTCTGTAAAAAAACGCGAATTGGCAAACAAAACTATTAGAATACATTTGCTTATTAAACAAAACTAAAATTTTTGGGTTTCAACACTAAAAAGATATTCTAATTTAACTCTTGAGGCAAATGTAAATTTCTACCTAACAAATTTTATTTTTTTTTACAGAAAACTCAATGAACGATTTTATACAAAAGTTGAGTTTTTATCGTTTTACCACTCTTTTATCAAAATTTTACAAACGAGAAACCTTGTAGTTATACTCAAAAAATATGGTTTTATTTCTCTTCTACTTAAGAAAAATTAAAAAAAAAATACATAAGGCAAAATTGAAATGACTCAAAAATTAGGTTTTCCATAATTTAAACGGAATCTTAAGAACGTCTTTGACGAAAAAACTCGAGTTGTGACCTTGTTAGAAACTTTCTTATTTTTTTATTGCCAGGAAAGACGTTGTTTCATTATTTTGTCATTAAATAAAGTCAAAAAGTAATTTTTACACAAAAACTGAGTTTTATACGTATAAACAGGATATAACTTACACCCTTTTACAAATTTTAATTTATTTAAAAATTTGCCTTTTTTCATCCTTTTGACATAGATTTGACCCAAAAATGCCGTTCAAAAAGTAAAATAAATATTCGTAAATAATATTTTTTGATGAGTCAGAAAAAACATTTTCTATTTTTATTTCAACAAAGAACGCAAAAGAAATTAATAAAATAATGAGTTTTGCTTACTTAATTAGAAAAAAATAAGTATTTTTGGTAGGCATTCCGGGGATTTTTTTTCAAACTTTCAAAAAATGTTTGAATAAAAATCTTTAAGATTTTTTTTTCTATTTCAGTAAAAAATTTTTTGTAATATTTTTTTCCAAATTTAACACAAAAATCGAATTTAAATTCACTCAGAAATGGCATTTCGTATCACTCCGTAACGATTTTTTATAAGTAATTTACAAGAACTTGTTTTTTCTTTAATATAAAAATAAATAAATCAAAAACATTATAAAAACGTTTTAACTTAATTATGTAATTATTTAGCATATATATTTTTTCATTTTCATTAGAGATGTGGTTTTCAAAATATTGATATGGCTTTGATTTTGAATACCAAAAAGACGTTTATAAATTAATTTTTATTATTTTTAATATTTTTTTTTAATTAGTCAAAAAAAAAACGTAGTTTTGCGGCAAATGATTTGGAGCGGGTAAAATGCAAATTTGGAATTTTTCGAGAAATTTAGGTGAGAATTTGGCGAAAAAATTTTATTGATTGAATTAAAAATACACATTTAAAGTTTTTTCGAAATAATCAAGTTAATAATAGTAGGACTAAAATTGGTTAAAAATGACACGGAGTGTAAAAATATAAACTTGGAGTTTTTCTAGAAATTCAGGTTGGAATTAAGACCAAAATTGTGTAAATTTATTTATAAATGCATGCATATTTAGAGGTTTTGTAAAAATTGAGATTAAAATTAGGACTTAAATATGATTAAAAATGCTTCAGAACGGATAAAGTAAATTTAATTTTTTTTGACGAATTTAGGTTAGAAATGCTAAATTAAGAAATCGCATATAATTTTTTTTTCTACAAACGTCAAATAATGACGCATTTTACGCTTTCATTTGACAAACGAAAACCTAGCCTTTTTTGAGGATCAGAATGTGAGTTTACTTTTCCGCGCGTTGCCCGGGACAGCAAGCGAAAAAGATTTTTTCGCTTGCTGTCAATAGCAATTACCACCACTCAACCAATTATTAAAAACGTCATTGTCACTTTGATTTAAATTTTCAGATTGTGTCTTCAGTTATGCTCACTTGTGATTCACATTATTTGAAATTGATCGTTTGCAGAAAAAACGTTGTATGCATTACGAGCAAAAAGTAACTTTTTTGCTCTCGAGTGATTGCCGCTCTCCGCTTCGCGTCGAGCGGCAAACTTCACTCTCCGAGCAAAAAAGTTGTACTTTTTGCTCTTAATACATAAATAACTATTTCATGATATTTCTTTATTATACAGCGTGTCCCTGAGGTTTTAGCGGTACTTCGTATATGAATTCTATGACTGATTTTGAACAAAAAACATTCTATTCACTTTTCCCGAATTCCCCACGGTTCATGAAATATCGGAGTTTCAACTACTTATCATGAGTAAATGACATTTTTCTAAAAAAAGGGCGTAATAATTTACTAATTAGCAAGTTGGGTGGTACTAGAAAAAAATTGCTAGTTGTCAGTAATTTAACTGTCATCACTGGCACTTGGTTGTTTTTAAGTTACTACATTGTTTATGATAAAAACATGCATTTTATTTATTATATTGCAACGGTAGTACCACCGCTTCAGTTAAAGAATATTAACGACGATACCCGAACCGCCGTCTTCCAAATAAGCGAACATTCAATACAACTTTCACTACTCTTCGATTAACAGGTACGTTCCCTAAACCGATTTGCGAAAGAGAAGTTGTGCGGAGAAATAATGCTGCAGAAGTTCATGACCTCATTGAAAATGATACAGGGACAAGACGAGAAGTATTTTTGCACTTACTGGACAAACTAAGACGGCTGCGCACGATACGTTCGAGAAACTGGATTGTATTTTTATCATTACCAACCGGTACAAGAACTTCTCTCAACTGATCTTCCCCAAAGAGTTCGTGTTTGTAAATAGTGGAACAATCATTTAAATATTCTTCAAAGTGCCCCATTTCGGTGACGAAGCTACATTTACAAGAGATGGAATCAACAATTTCCACAATGATCATTTGTGGGAAATCAAAAATTCTCATGGTGTTCGAGAGACCCATTTTCAGAGAAGATTCTCCGTAAACGTTTGGGCTGGAATAATTAACAATTGAGCCTTTTTGGAGAACGACCTATACTCTGTTCAGCGAGGGTTCAATATTACGTCATAAATTGTGATGTCATACCAAAAAACACGTCTGTCTCTGATAAAATGTCAGTTGAACGAAATGTCAATTTATGTTTGTAGACACGGGAATGTATCAGTTTAGCCTTTTGTGCTACGTATTGCAAAGTTTTCCCATTTCGGGTATTAATTCAGGAGTATCCGCAGCAGCTTTACCATATACACCTGCTATGATTCACCTGGCCATGGATGTAGATCATAAGATATGGACAAAATCGGCCCAAGCTATTCTGAGTATTTTTGTGTGCTTACTATACCTAGTAGTGCTCACAACTTGCGTTGTAAAGCCAATAAGCAGAAACACTTGTCGTCTGGTCGCCAAACATATTTTTCCTTTTTTCGTTCGAATGCACCCTTTTTTGCGGAATAGTTCAATACGTGTCCGCATGAATTCATTAATTTGATAAAAAAAACTGTTAGGCATTTATTGTATATTCAATTCTTGAAATTTTTCTTAGAATTTAATTAATGCAATATATGATAATAAGACATGCAACATAAATAACTTAAATTAAGTACATAATCTAAGTGTGGGCAATTTTTTTAAGACACCTAACCGCTGTTTTGCTTCTGTGTCGCATGTATGCACCGTTCTTTTTTCCTCACATTTTTTCTTTAGTTGATTCAGTCAAACACTTCGCTAATTTTTATTAAAGTTTTATTCATTTCCACAGAAGCGGATCTAGCCTTTAGGTGACACCAGGGTAAGATATTTTTGTGGACCAGTAGGTGGTTGTTCAGGAACAGGGGCTTCTTTTCAACAATTGATAGTTCCTTCGGGACGTATGTTGATGGAATTTCTTCCGCAGCTTCGTCGATTGTAACTCCTTGTTTCTCCACTATCTTGGAAATTTTCTCCCGTTTTTCTTCACACAGTGGCTCCTTCTACGTGATCCCTTAAAAGCGGATCTTTCCTTTCTATATTTAGTTCTACAAAAGCTGGACTCGGATTTCTAAATTATGACGACATTTTGACATTAAGCGTCAAACTGACATTAGCTGGTGGTTTTATTATTAATAAGAACTAATAATACGCCTGTTTTTTTGCGATCTTTTTCTAATGAAATGAGATGAGTAATGTGACGTCATATTGAACCCTCGCTGAACAGAGTATACCTTTACTACTTGAGGACATTCCTCTTCAAACCAGAAGGTCGATGTTCTTTTTACTTAATGGTGCTCCGGCACACTGTGGAAGAGTTGTCACCGCATTTCTCAATGAAAATTATCTAAATCGATGGATAGGTCGTGATGGTCCTATTGCTTGGCCACCGCGATCGCCAGATCTCAACCCGTTGGACTTTCTCTTACGGAGACATGTGAAAACATTTGCCAATTCAATTGGAAAGCCTAATTGCAGAAACCAATTCATCGAGAGGATTCACGCAGTCTTTGATGAAATGAAAAACAATTTGGCAGACTACAACTGGGAACAAGAGCTTCGACGAAGAATCGGATTGTGCATTGCACAAGACTGTAGTCACATTGAGCAGCTTTAATAATAATCACACTGTCATTGCGTTTTTTTATTATAATACTAAACCCTTTGTCGCAATAATGTCATTGTTTTTTCGCAGCTACTTATAAGTCCTGGTAACTTGAAACCACGATATTTCATGAAGCGTTGGGAATTCGGGAAAAGTGAATAGAATATTTTTTGTTCAAAATCAGTCATTCAGTGGAGCAAAAATTCAAACATTTTTGCACCACTTTGCAGTGCCATGTTCAGCCATTTTGCAATAAATTTCTTTTCCTTACCCGTTCGTAGATAAGGGTCATCTCGAGACCTTTTCAAGATTTCTTTTCAAATTTTTGTTGCTACGTCGAATTTTTGCTAATATGCACATCTTTCTGCGCAAGACGTACGCCAATCATACGACAGCGTTTTTAGAGGGCGGCTCTAGAGGACACTGAAACTATTCCCATCCTTTGTTTTCTCAATAACAATATAAAGGTGGAAATTACTCACCGAGGTTCTCACAATTAAGGGGCAGAACTTGGCAGCCGGCGCATGTCCATCTGTTTGTTTTCGACCTTGTTTTTTGAGCTGCACTTTCTAATGTTACGTTCATATTGTTAAATACAGGAAAAAATTGCGCCTGCCCAATGACCTAGGAGCTAACAAATGCCGATATTTGACAGAAGACACTAAAGAACTTAGCTCTTAAACTCTCAATCAAGTTCGATAGATAACGTTTCTCTATCAAACCATCCTATTTTGAAACAGTCCCACTTTGAAAAAATCCACAATTGACTTGATCGTTTTTTTTTTGTACCAGAGAATGCCGCAATACTTTTTTGATTATGTGCTTACTGGACACCCCGTATATAAAACTTTGAGTGTGCCAATGTGCCCGTTTACGTTGTCCCTCTTGGTTTGGATTGTCTTTGCTACTTAAGAGTACGTATCTAAAGGCCATTTGTATCGACGTGTTTAAGTACAGCCTTCGCTAAGGGTTGAATTGATAGTAACATAATGTGTTAAAAATATCACAGTAAAAGCAATTCCCACTCAGCTTAAATACTTATTAAACATGAAGGTGCAAATGGCCATAAATTATCTAATTCACGACGCCGCTCACCCATTAGAGAAAATACGCACTTATATACGCCCTTTCAAATTCCATATGTTTTCACTGCATTATTTAAATTCAACTAGGAATACTTTAGTATATTTTCATACTTTAGAAGATTTTTAGGATAAACATGCTCTAGTAAATATTTAGCGATATTCCTGTTTAAATTTAATGTCCATACACTCCTTATTAAACCAAGATTAGGCTTACAACTATTACAGCAAATAACAAAGTAGTAAAATATTTATTTCTGAAAGATATCGGGTAATGGTTCAACGTTAACGGAACGAAGTGGATTTCCAATATACAGTTCCACTATACATACCACAGATGATTGTCTGCACAAAAATAAACGTAAGTATAACATTTTCATTTGGTAGCAAACTCTCTCAGAACCTTCGATGTTCCGTTGAGAGTATTACTATTTATAAAAAATCTGAGTTGCATCCGTACGTCCGATTAAATACGTCTCAAAAATATATTTAAAAAAAGTTTTAAATCATTTGAAGGTGTAAGTGTTATTTTAGTCAAATCTGGTCCAATTATAGCAACTATTTACTCTAAAAGTTTCCATGCATGGCCACGATTTTTTACCGATCAGCAAACGCAAAACTGCAAATAAAGATGTGATTAATTCATAATCACGTCTCAGTTGTACTCGCTGTAAATTCCCATTATTCGTTCTTTGTTTTTGTCTTATGCAGTATGTTCGAGGAGGGTGGAGTCAATAATTTTGGAGCCAAAAGTCTTGCGTGACTTTTGGCTGTCTTGCGTCACCAGACGTGACCATTGAAACGCCTGATAAACTTGTGAAGAAAGTGTGCAAAGATGACAGATAGTAAAGACGCTACACATTATTATACTTAGTATTTACTTACATTTAGTGCAGGAGGATGGATTGCTGCGACCAGTGGAAGGAAACAGTCATGGGAAGCGCTCACACGCAGATGGCCAGCCTCATCCAACAAGGGAAGAATTCAAAGATCAGCTGCTTAAGCAACCTTCTGAGAATAATTAGGTATGGTATAAAGACGGATCAAGAATGGCCGATTCACAGTCGTCAGGAGCCGGAATATACAAAAAAGGCCATGAAACGGACGAGAACTTTTCCTTGGGAAGCCACACGACGGTTTTCCAGGCGGAGGTGTTTGCAAAATACTAGAAGTGACCACACGACCAGAAGTCAAACAAGGAGCAGAAAAGAATATCTTCATCTACTCTGACAGTCAGGCGGCCCTGCTAGCCATCTGCAGGAATAGAACGTGTTTAAAGCTCATTCAGGACTGCAGGAATGCTCTAGAGTCACTGGCAGAAACGGTAACCTTGGGATACCATAGGGGCCTTGAGGGAAACGAGCGCGCCGATGAATCGGTCAAGGAATAAGCAATAGGTACGCTCTCACACTCTAAATGAGTGGGCATGGGAGAGTACAAGGACAAACTGGACATAGTCAGGAATAAGTAGACAGACCAAGGAAATCTACCCTAATCCGGATAGACCCCAAGCCTCGTCGCTACTTGGAAGAAGTCAGCAGTGGCTGGGAGACCTTATAGGAATTCTCACTGGTCACTGCAATTCTCACTGGCCACTGCAGACTAAACAGACACCTCCTAGCAATGGTGGACAGTACACTCTGCACAGTCCACTGTGGAGCAGGGGAAGAGTCGTCATACCACTTTCTGGGAGTGTGTTATAGGTGGGTGCGACTGCACTACAGGACACTGGGAGCCGCCTTCCTCCATCGAGAGGAGCTTCCGACGCTGAGATTACTTGTCTCCTTCATTAGAGGGACGGGTCGATCTGATGGGTAGATCGGAGGACTGTGAAAAAGGCCTTTAAGGCCTAATCGCGAGGCTTCGCTCCCTCCCCTCCCCAAATGTTTACTACTACTACTACTACTAGGTACTAGTCTGCCTCTTGCCTTGTGTTTTTTCTGGGACACATCAAGAGTGACTGCCATAGTAGTCCATCGCCATTGTTCAGAAGTAAACCCAGCTGTGACCAGAATGCTCGAATAATTTTTCCTGTTAATGTAAGAGAGCAAATGAACAAGGAGGGTGAAGTCAATAATTTTGGAGCCAAAAGTCTTGAACCAGACGGGACCATTGAAAAGCCAGAAAAAATTGTGAAGAAAGTGTGCACAGGTGACAGATAATAAAGACGGTACACATTATTATACTCATTGTTTACTTATATTTAGTAGTTCGAAAATTATGCAATATCACCATTTTTGTGTGATATATCTAATGAAAAATAAAAGTGATATATTTGAGTATTTAAGAAATATGATGGCCGAGGTTATTCAAGTAAGTTATACTGTACCACACAATCCAGAGCAAAGGGATGTGCAGAGCGCCTTAATAGAACCCTAATATGAGGAGTAATCTGTGTGCAAACGGGACTACGAAAGAACCTGTGGGGCGAATCTATTTCTTGTACAATATATCTGTTAAATCGAACTCGAAAACATGTATTAAAATATAATGTGACTTCTGCTGTCCCTGCTGAGACATTTTTTGCAAGAAAACCAAACATGAAAACATAAAAAAATTTGGTTGCGACCTACAGTCATATACCTAAACCAAAATAAACCAAAAGAGTGAAATAAACCTGGTTCTAAGGGAGAACTAAACTTAGTGGTTAGCTACACGGATCATGGATCTAGACTGTGGGAGACAAGAGAATAAATTGACATTGCAAGGAATATATTCTTTGGTGAAATAAAAACTATTAAAGACGGCGACAAGTACGGCGGTAAATGCTTCATGGTGCATTGGTAACGAAGAAATCCATGCTAGTCTGCGATGGCAAACAGTGCGCGACCTCATGAGAGTTAAAACTGAGAAGACTTTCCGGCAAGCGGAAGCATATCCATACTGAACAGCTCGTACAGAAGTTTTGTTGAATATAAGCCGGACCCCGCATCAGGGTAACCCTAAAAGCAGCCATGGCATCAACTATGATATAAAGCTGCAGACCAGAGTGACGGCAATAAGCGAAAACCGCCCTGAAAGGCAAGGGCACATCTCAAGGGGCAAGATATGTCATGTTAAACCAGCCAAGCTTGAGAGGCTATGTTGAAAACAGGAAAAAGTGTCCTCCAGAGAAGACTGCCGGCAGCAGACCGGTATTTATAGGCACCGGTCCCGGAATCTCCAAGCGCACACGGGTTTTTTTAGTGAGTAATAATCTCACACTATCGGACAATGTTCGGGGCTGTCCGGCGTCTTATCGACAACATTTTTCACCCCGGGGTCGCTCCTTGCCCCAAAAAAAAAAAAGAAGGTTTGTCAATCTAATTCTGAACGATTGTAAGTATGCTAAAAGTGTAGAGCGATAAGAGTGAGCTGCAGTAAAGTATTAGCGGTTAATAGTGAGCTATAAGTAAATAGATTGTATACTTATGTGTTTGTTTGTTGAGTACCTAAATAAAATAATTAGTGTTTTTATTTAAAGACGTTACACTGGAATTATTCGAACCTCGAGTTCGCAACAGTATATAATTCAGAAGAGACCTAGGCACAAAAGAAAAATACTATAGAGGCACAGTAATAGTTTATCCGCACACCAGTTCTACCAAAATACGTATGGACTCAGCAGACCTAGAGGGTAACAAGCAGACATGCACAATAGGCCACTGCCAAGAAACAATATCAACCTTACTATGACAGCAACGGTCGAGTTTATCAAAACTGAGCACCTAGAAAGAAAATTTATTTTATGAGTGCTGGGGATACCAGGGCGGACCAAGCCCCTGAACCCAGATCCAGTAAGCGTTACCATTCACAGGCGATTTCAATAATAGAGAGTTCTTCCCAAACCCCAGTTTCTCGCAAATCGAGATCCAAAAGCGAACACTGCTCTTTATTAGTACCAGTAAATATTTCTGATAGGTTTTACTTTCAAATAGGAAAAAGAGAGACAACCAAACAACTGCCGTGACTGCGGTAGAAAAGGCCATTACCGAGGTTGCATGTTTAAATTAGGGAAAGTCACACACACAACAAAAATTTTAAGACGAAGAACAAGATTTAATAATCAGCACTGTTGCATCATAGAACAGCAGTCTTCTCCAACGGAAAGGCTGGCCCGAACGTAATTTCAATTAGAAAGACACTGCTAATGCACGGGATGCCTAAAACAATTTTTAGATAAAAGAGGAAAAAGTTCCAACGCAAACAAAACAAGCAAGAGTTGAAACAGATGATTGCAGTCAGGAGCTTGTTTACACGACTCTTTTATGACAAGAAGAGTTATCATGAGCGTTTCTGAGAAAGAAACCACAGTCTTTGTCTGGGGGAGTATGAAGAGAGCCGGTCTGGGGGACTCACGAAGGAATTGCGTTTTGGGGAGACTCATGAAGAGTCGTGTGGGGAGTCGCGTTTGGGCTGTCGACATTACGCCGGAAAGACAAATGACCACCATCAGGAACCAGCTCACTGTTTTTCGAAGAGAGTCGTTTTTGGAGACTCACGAGGAGAAGTCCAGTGTTGGAGGGACTCACGAGGAGTTGTACGAGAAAAAGAGAAGTGACGTTTAGGTTGGTTGGAGGTCGCTACACCGGAATGAACGAACAACCACCATCAGGTTCCAGCCCACCGTTTAAAAGTAGAAAAAAGGGTCGGGTTTGGGGATTCACGAGGAGAATTCTTGCTCTGGGGTCTCACGAAGAGAATGCGATCTTGGGGGACTCACGAGAATGGTCGTTTTGGGCGATTGGTGAAAGGGGCCGAAAAGGAGTGTCGTTACGCCATAAGGCCGAATGATTACCACCCAAGATCACCTGAAGAACCATACGGCCCCGTTTGGTTTTCAAACTAAAGAGAAGGGCTGAAGAACCCCTTTGCTCCCATAAGTCCTTTTGTATGAACTACTAGGGCCGTTTAATTGAGTGGGAAGATATGGTCTTGACCTAACTAAAAGTTAGGTACGAACTACTGTGTATTTATTTGCGTTGTTGTTGTAGTTATCTTCGTTATTGCAAATTTGCTAGAGCACGTTTACATAGACCATCACCTCGTTATTTCTAACGCTAGACCCTTAGCTTAAAACTCCACGTTTTTTTTTTAAAGATAAGCATAGGACCCTTCGGGGAAGGTAACATAAGCCACGGTACCCAAACTGTAAAAAATCAGTAAACCTGATTACTGAAAACACGATTACCTTTTGTACGTGACTTGGTGGAGGTGGAGAGTAAACATCAACAACCTCATCAAAATCTATTTTTGATTGATTGATGATTGATGATTCTATTCTAATAAAATCATTTCTAATTTGGATTATATCCGCTATGTACTAACGAATGGCCAATACACGAGCTACCTAACTTTGCTAATGCCCCGCCGGTGGGGACCTTACAACTAACATTCACCAATGCCACTAGAGGTCCCCTAGGACTGCGATCACACTTAAGATCCCAGGTAGAACAACTCACCAGTTGGACGTTTGCTAGACGTCGGTTTTAAGTGATTTTTGGTCAATACGTCAATTGACCTAAGCAGGACGTCTCGCAGACGTCAACTTTTTGACGTCCAATGGACAGCAAAAGATGGACGTGCAGTGGAGGACCAAAAAATGGTCTTTTTTTAAAACGATCAAAATAATCTAATCATATTTTCTGCTCAGGCTTCTGACTAGGAGGTAGGTATCTATCTAGATAATGTATGGGAAATCTTTAATATGGTTAGGTAATATTCAGAACCAATATATTTTTGTTTATTATTTCATGTACCTATTTTAGTATCATTAGAACCATACACTCTTTCAATTATTTCTTTTTTAAACTTGTGAACCTTCATTAGTGAATTCTTAGGCCTTGTGACTTTTCCCATAATGGTATCTGGAAAGATATATCAGTAGGTATCTAGGTACCTACGGATATATATTTAATATGTTTAGCATATAATAGAAATACATGCTTATTTCAGATGGTGGAAAGCAAATCTTTTGCATATATTATTGTCTAACTAATTTATATATGATAAATAGAAAAGTGTACGCACTACAAGGATTTAAGATTTTAGGATGCTAAACAAAAATGAAACAAGTGTGAGACGTACCAGTGGTAGAAACAGAAGTGTTAATTTCTGCTTCCATGAGGTCCTGCACTCACGCGTTTTTACTTTTTGTTTATTATTGTGAAATGTTAAATCCTTGTATAGTGTTTACACTTTCCTATTTATCTTATATATAAATTCAGTTACATAATGCTCAACGGAAAAGACTTGCGTTCCATCATCCTAAATAAAGCAAGTATTTCTATTAGATGCTGAGTCTAGGGATTCGTTACACATAGCTTTACTTGCGTTTCAGAGCTCTGAGGAAGACTAAATAAATCGTCGAAACTTTGGCAATGTTCTGATAAAGAAGAGTATTATTTGATCTATCTCTGCTAACCATGAGTATTATATTTCCATTAAAGCATCTTTAAAATATGTAATGATTTTTTTTTATGATAAAATGTAAAGCTTGATATATTAAATATGTGGACGTCAATAAATGGACGTCGGAAGACGTCTAAATGCAGACGTCAGACCGAAGCCAACAAATGGACGTCTTGTGTATGTGACATGTAACATGTGGCCGTCAATCTCATGTCGTCCTTTGGACGTCCATTCGACGTAGTGTGCTACCTGGGACTTTGAATTATCTGCATCGTTAGTGTTCATGCCCATGCCCAATGAGGCACAAGGTACGGTAGTATAGAGTATTAGAACGTACGATGGTTTCATCGGAGTCCCTTGGTATGGGGGCCAATCGCATGTCTTGTATATTTAGTAGACAATAAAAATGAAAATTAAGGTTAAGCCACTTTGAGTTTTACTGCAAAATTTGCCCATAATGCCCATAATGTGATTTTTCGTTTTTTAAGTCCAGAGCACAGATAATGCGAGACTGGAATCACACGCGTTTATAGGTTGACGTAAATCGAAACTTTATCTAGAAAATCCTTCTAGCGGCATAACAATATTCATCATTACATTTGCAGCTGTAATGCTTATTTTCAGAGCTAGTGCAGCTCTAGTGCTTACCCATCCAAATTGCTATTAAAAGGTTTTTCACACACTTTCTTTTTTTTTACGGACATACGACCTGCTTATTAATCTTTGCGAAGTTTAAATTTATCTATACCCGACGTAAAATTTAACACGTTAACAGAAATAAGTGTAGGATTCTAGTTACGGACCCAGCTTTTGTGCCCCATTTGCATTATTTTACACATGTTTTAAATACGTCATTTCATGAATACAACTAGATAAAATATTTATAATAGGTACTTGTATTATCGAACAAGTTTAGATTCTATAACGCGGGAGTTAACCATAGATTACGCTTACATTCTAAAGGTTATTCTTACATTCTAAAGGTTTTTACTTATTTTAGAAGTAACACACTTTGGAAATCACAGTGGATCTATAAATATTAAACATTCAACATGTAGTTTGAAAAAGTGAACGGATAGAACGATTACTATAAAACTAACGTTTTATTTCATAGATAGATAAAATATATAAAAAAGGTTATCTATCTACAAATAAATACTTCACACTAACAATAAATAAATAAATTAATTCGGAGTTTAGGGTAAATTGTTCTCAAATATTTCAGCGGTCATAGTAACTAGCATTTTAGTTTTGTAATCATAAAGCTTCGATTTTTGCTTCGGTGAAAGCGTATGGTGTGGTCTAGTACCAAATGCAAATTTGAAATTATTTCGCTTATAACCCGTTTCGTCGTAGATGATATGATAATTTAATAAGCACTTGCATTGTTCTGTACTTCCATAACTTAAACACCTTGAGACAGATCTTTGATTGCTTGTAGTATTCGCTTTACGTGACCAACCTAAGATAATAAAACTATATTAACCTATAAATATTATATAAATTCTTGAAACTTCGTCGAGTCGATAAAATTTACGTTTAGACAAAAAAGCAATTAGCATACGAAATACGTGACCTAAACAATTAAAATTTTAGACTATCACATATGAACTTAAAAAAGTGTGAATTATGATGTAATTCAGCAACTTATTCATTTGTTCTAAATCATCGCACTATTAATTTTTAACTAAAACAATTGTAAGCAGCTGAAATATGTCACATGTTTCAGTATCTAAATGATTCACTACATCTAATATAATGCGTTGATTAAGAAAAACCTCAATGGGCCAGGGAATTAGAACAGTAGGTCTGAGATTGCTTCATATAAAAAAATGAAAAGTGGAAAAAGTCATAAATTGTTCCGATTTTCATTTTTTATGAACTTATCTCAGACACGAGTTTTAACTCCATGGCTTGCTACAAGGTTTTTTTTTATGAACACCCTTTACTTGTTCTGTAGTATATACTTACCTTAGTTACTCCCAAATCTTTCAGATCTCTTCGCGCCAGTGTTAACAGTTCCCGACCTCTAATGTCATGTTTCTCAAAACTGTCAATGTACTCGGACAACTGCAAGGTTTCAAGCCACGTGGCCACTTCCGGAGTTCCCCAGGAGGCCACCTCGCGCTTGCAACTGGACATGCGTCGTTCTGTGGTCACAGTCTTCTTAAATTTAAGCCAAGAGAGGCCTTTCCTCTTGTGCTCGCCTTCCTCCTGCACTGTTTGCAGGTAGACCTGTTAGAAAACTTTTTTCAATACAATCGAGGAATACCTATCTATCAGTAGGTAATATTACTGTTTGGAAACAAAAATAATAGTCACCACGTTCGTGTATGGCGAACTTATTGCCAATTGTTTTTGAAAAAAAAATGCGTTTTTTCTACAAACATGCGTAAAACAGCATTTTGCGCTTCCAACCGAAAGCACAAAAAGGTGTTTTGCCAAGTAATTTTGCTACAACCGAGCGAAAAGTACAAATTTGCGCTTCCAAAAGAAAGTGCAAAGTTGAGCTTTTTCGAGGAGCGAGCGTTTTTTACTCTGCTGACAATGTATCCAAAACGCTCGCTTAGTTCAAGTACCATGGAAACCATAATAAAGAAACATTTAGTATTTCTGCGACTTTTGACACAAAGTATTAGTTGAGGGGTACTTGACAGGTGTCGAACAATTTTGTGGCCGGCGCGTGACCTTAAGGCTGTAGAAAAAATCTTGAGTGTAATTCGAGTGCAAAGTGACAATGCCGCTCCATGAGATAGCCGAGTCAAAGTTCTCACTCAGAGCGGCAATTCTTTGCACTCTTAATACACAAAATAGCTATTGTAAGGTGTTATTTTGTCGTCCGGCGAGCAACACAATCGTTTTTGAGCACGTGTCCCTGATTTAATACGAACGTAATGGTTGGTATCTATTTGTTGAGTTGCTCTGTTGGTTGTTTGACTTTTCACATATTTGATATTGTCATATAATATACTCTATTTCAGGAAGGTACTCATCTAGTCAGCCATAGAAAAATCAGGATTTGTAGTGGCAGCCCTTCCTTAGAAAATTTTTCAACTAAACTCTCGGGGAATTCTCACCTTCTATTGATAACAATGTTCTATCATTTATCAACTTAAGCCAAATACAAGAAGATAAACGTACTTGTTCGGCGTCGACTTTTCGATCATATATTCGGTCTTCTTCAGGGCTACAAAGTTTCATACACTATGGATACACATTGAGTCTAAACTATCTACTAGTAAATGAAATGTTTTAATTGCCTGATAATAAAGATCACCTTAAGTGATCATTTTCTTTATAATGTTGAAGATATGACCAATGAGAAGAGTCAGCAAATAGCATATTGCTGCATTACAAATATCTCCGTGTCACTGTCGCCGATTTCACTGTCACTGTCAAACATGAAAAATTTTAATTTTTCTCGATAGTTCGCATAAGTGCCAGGTCAAAACTATTTAGGGTGATATACCTCATTCTCTTATTTTTGGCATCTCGTTACCTTTGAAACCTTCATTTTTTTTATACATATCTCTTTTCGGCACATGTTGAGAAGATACGATAAAAATGTCAAAGTCAGATTTCCAACGCCTACTTGACGGCAATAATAAGTGAATGGTTTATATATAAGCTATTCGTTTGACTCATTAAATATATTGTTAAGGATTGTTGCAGGCGGTCGCCAATCGTTCCCAGATGACACTTGGACCTCGACTGCGCCGAGCTTGATTTTTTACTTTCTTTATGCAACTTTTAATGTTATTTAAATATTGGGCCTTAATCTTTTATTGTTCGATGAATGTTTAGTTAATCTAATTCTTAATCGAATCTAAGTAAGCTAAAAGAACAAAGCGGGAAAACAACGAGAGAGAATAAAAGAGTAAAGTGTGAAGGGTAATTAGTAGACTATAAGCAGACGAATCGTACCTATGTATGTTTACGAGTAAATAAATAGTGTATTATTTAAATTTAGCTGCACTGGAATTATTCGAACCCAAGTTCCCATCAATTGATGTCGGAAATCAAATTCCAATGAGAATTTGAGACCTTACTAGTCTTGAATCGTAGGTGAGTTCCTAATCGCCGGACATTGCTTGTTTGCGTCAGTGATTAAGTCATCATAAAGTAATGGAAGATCAACTTGCCGCTCTGCGTACCCTTATTCTAGAGCAAAAGGAAAGGTCAGACAAAAAGAAGGCACACGTCATCAAGAGGCAACAAAATAGGAAAGACGTCATCAAAAGGTACAAGAAAAACATCAGGAGTTAATGAGATCTTTAGCAATAAGAGAAGAGCAGCTAGAAAAAAATAATGCAATCCGTTAATGAAGAAGTACATTATGTCACTAACTTAGTGTTAACTGGGACCTAAAAGCTGGGTCCTAGAAGCCTCAAACCAAATTTGAGGCAGGTGCAAATACCAACCACTGGTCCGAGCTGCAGAAAGCCACATCATTAGTAGTAACACTCAGTGGAAAAGTTGCTGAATTCTCCAATCAGTGTCGGCAGCGGACTGGCTAATGATAATTCATTATGCAGCTGTATTATACGCTCTGCAATTACGTTTCGGAAATGAGCATAAAAAAACCGTTTTCCAAGCCCAGTTGTGAATGAAGCAGCAAAGATCAGGGAAATTTTTGCAACAATTTAAGGCATTTGAGGCAGACGTAGACCAGGTAATTCACCTGGCATACCATTCAACACCCGAGTGTTTTCAGAAGCCGCTAGCCAGAGAAAGATTCATCGAGGCAGTTCGGGATAATGGTATAAGATACCACTTACGTCTCGTAAGGCACAAGGATATCAGGAATGCACTAATTCGAGGCCTTGTGTTCGATGCGTCACGAGTATTATATAATGCTTGACGCCAAGGAGGGTATATCTATGGCTAGTTTATACAAAGTCGTAGAAAAAATCAATTTTTCTTTCTTAAAGAGACTCATAGAAATCCATGGTCGAAAAGCAATTGAACTTTAAGGCAGCCTTCTCAATAAAAAGCATGAAAATCTTCCTAAAATAAGTTAAAATATACACACAAGATTTCCATATTGTCCTTGACAATATGTAAATCTTCTTCTGACTTAGAGTTCACTTTTTTTCGACCTTGTATTATACAAAGTGTTGAGGGAAATGGGAACCAATATACAAGCCCTGGTGGTAAGGGGGCTACTATCAACACAAAAGCGGAGCATGAAGTATTATAATTAATGCCATAGTAGACATCTCAGTCCATCGCTGCTGCTTAGAAGAACTAGCTGCAACCAGAATCGAACAATGTCCCAAGCAAAACTTATTGCTATCAATGTAAGAGAGCAAATGACCAGCTTGCTAAGACCCCCAAGAATGGTAAAGTCAATAATTTGGGATACAAAAGTGTTCAAGCATACGTGATCATTGAAAGGTCAGACAAACTTATTGAGCATCGTTCAGGAAGGCCTCATGGAAATGCCCAAGGATTATCTAAAAGACCATGCCACGAAGATTTCAAAAAATAGTGCAGCATGGAGGACTTTCTTCTGTAAGGAGAACATCGGTGGAACTGAATGATACCTAGACCATAAATACCTGGATAATGAACCAATACTCTTAGTAAAAATTGACGAAAGAGGCCTGAGTGGCGAGATATTGCTGTCAAAAGTCCAAATTTGAATGCGTTATGGGGTTAGTTGAACTCTCGAAAATGGATCACTGAAGAGAACATGGAACAGTCCGAAGGGCAAGACCGTAATCAGTCAATTGGTTGTTTCTGATAGCAGAAAATCAGATGTACTATAGGAAATGCACAACACATGAAGACTTTGAGTCTTGGTGTGAAGAAGGATGGAAGAGGAGAAGCTGGATGAGAAAGTGTGAAGTTGTACTACAAAGGGACCTCGAAGAAGATCACGTGGTCAAATTGTGCAGTACACTGTAGGTGTCCTATTCGAGAGGGTAGCAATTGATGTCAACTGTAGATTTGAAACCCTTCTCGAACTTCATTCCGATCAAGGAAGGTTTGGTTAGGGTAAAAAGGACATTTAGTATAAAGCTTTTCATTTTATTTTTCGGAAAAGTAGGCCATGGAAATTTGAGACATTGCCCCCCCTATAATATTTGAACTGTGTCAGTTTTATTGGTTATATTGACATAATTTAAAGGTTATAAAATGCTGCCATTACAAAAAATGTTGTTGCCAGAACTTACCAAAAATAATAGTTGTAAGCGAAAACAATAAATCCATGTACTAGAGCTGGTACTATGTTTTTCAGGTCAAATAATTGGCAGAAGTAATTCTTGGGATAACACATTTTCTTATACTAGAGCTAGGACATCGAGTTTTACTCACCCTGTGCAACACAATTTATGTTAAGAGAAGGTTTGTTAACACTGAACCACTAAAAGGTCTTACGTAAATGGCTCTTATTCCTGGAACCATAAAATCTTTCTATTAAAAGTATCTTTGCGGTTATCTACTCACTGTATATGAACTCTTTTACAAAACGTTAACATTTCTTCACTGTAGAATTCTACAAAAAGGGAGGGACATACTCATGATATGAAACAAGGTGCACATAAAATGCATTCATACCGCCGTCAAAATTTTACCATTTTACTTTCTTTCCAAGGGGTAGTTCGGCAGAGAAATTAAAACAGTTCTTCTTGAATGTGCTAGCTACTGAGTGATTTTGAGAAAATTTATAAGCTGATAAAAACTTTTTTTAATATAATGCGAGCAACGTCGAGGAAATTAACTTGATTTACTCAAAGTCAAACTGATGACAGATATTAATGTAAAACTACATTAAACCATCAACAACTTGTAGGGAAGTTGTTATTGGCATTTACCTTCACCTGCTTTTGACTTACTGGTTAAAATCTTGTCAATCACATTTTTGGCAAATCAGTTTATGGATAACTAGTAAATCGTGTTTTTGGCGGAATCTTTCCTGTACGGTTTTTATAACATAACCATTAACATTGACACAGTTCAAAAATTATATAGGGGTCATTCAAATAATAGCCTTTGGAAAAACTTTATGGAACGCTTTATATAAAGCGTTCCATACATTTTTGAACTGTGTCAATGTTAATGGTTATGTTATAAAAATCGTAAAGGAAAGTAAACCACCAAAAACACAATACTAGTTATCCATAAACTGATTTGCCAAAAATGTGATTGACAAGATTTTAACCAGTAAACTAAAAGCAGGTGAAGGTAAATGCCAATAACAACTTCCTTACAAGTTGTTATGATGGTTTAATGTAGTTTTACTTTAATATCTGCCATCAGTTTGACGTTGAGGAAATCAAATTAATTTCCTCGACGTTGCTCGCATTAGATTAAAAAAGTTTTTATCAGCTTATAAAGTTTCTCAAAATCACACAGCAGCTAGCACATTCAAGAAGAACGGTTTTAATTTCTCTGCCGAAATATCCCTTGGAAAGAAGTCCCTTTTTGTAGATTTCTACAGTGAAGAAATGTTAACGATTTGTAAAAGAGCTCACATACATTGAGTGGATAAACTGCAAAGATACTTTTAATAGAAATATATTATGGTTCCAGGAATAAGAGCCATTTACATAAGACCTTTTAGTGGTTCAAAGTTAACAAACTTTTTTTAAAATATATTATGTTGCACAGGGTGAGCAAAACTCGATGTCCCAGCTCCAGTATAAGAAAATTTGTTGTCCCAAGAATTACTTCTGCCAAGTATTTGACCTGAAAAACGTAGTATCAGCTCTAATACATTGATTTATTAATTTTGCTTACAACTATTATTTTTGGTAAGTTCTGGCAACAAAATTTTTTGTAATGGCAGCATTTTATAACCTTTAAATTATGTCAATATAACCAATATAAACTGACACAGTTCAAATATTATACGGGGGCAATCTGTCAAATTTCCGTGGCCTACTTTTCCGAAAAATATAATGAAAAGCTTTATAGGTTATAAAACTTTTCAGAATTTGCAAAACCGGTACAACTCCTGTGCATCCGTAGTCGGATGAGATGGTGGAAAGATTTAATCGGACCATGGAACAATATCTGTCAAATATGGTGGCGTGATTGGGATCAATACCTGCCTCTTATGTTAATGGCGCATCGAGGTTCTACGCACAAAGCTACTGGTTGCAGCCCGGCAAAAGAAATGTTTGGAAGACAAATAAGGCATTCAATTGAATTTAATGTACGCAACAACAGGAAAAAATGCTCTTAACTCTGAGAATTTTGTGGAAGAGATAAAGGAATGACTTGGACTGTACAATCCGCAGCGAAAGAAAGAAAAGTGACCCAAACTTAAGCAAAATTGGGAAGACCCTTACACAGTTACAAAGAAGATTAACACACACAGAGTTGAAATGGTTCATCTGAATCGATTAACGAAATACGTGGAACTCTGTCTGTTCGGAGGAGTTCTGGACGAACATTTTTAAGAGGAGGGCAATGTTAAGGTCCAGAGTGTTAAGGATTGTTGCAGGCGGTCGTCGGTCCTTTTCAGGCGATTCTTAGATCTGTTGACTCGTCGCCTCCAAACGTGATTTAGCACCTTGTTTTCCCGACTTTTAATGGTATTTAAACGTTTAATCCTATTTTATTATTGTTCGATAAATAATAGATGATTTTCTAGTTTATGAGCTTTAGGCATTAAGTGCAGGAACCGCAAGGGATCTAGTTAGTCTAGTTCTTAATCGAGTCGAAGTAAACTAAAAGAACAAAGCGATAATAGAGAGCCATAGTAAAGAGTTTGTAGTAAATTAAGGACTATAAGTAGACGAATTGTACTTGAGTTTGTTCGTCGAGTGCAGACGATAAGACGATACTCTATAGTTTTATGCTGGCTTCAGTCACTGACAAAAAAGCGCAATGTCCGTTGATTGGGCATCCACATACACTACAACAATACTAAGTGCCAGTGAAATCTCATTCCGAACAGCAACTGTTGCGAACTCGGAATTGGAATAATTCCAGTGTAAGTAAATTCCACTAATTAACACTAATATTTTATTACTTTTCTGAGTTGTTTCGTTATTTTAGATAACTTAGAATCGTTTAAAAATTGGATCTTTCAGACTGCAGCGGTCCGCGCCTTTTAACCAAAAGCCTGTAAAACTAGAAATTACTCGGACAATGAACTTACAACTAGAGATGTGAATACCGGTTACGGTTTCACCGCGTTACTTTCGCGACCGCTTCAGAAAAATACCGCGACAAAATACCGTTACTGTGTAACGCGGTATTTTGTCGCTAAGGCACCGGCCCGGCACCTCCAACATCAATCGTTCACGCTTCGTTATTCACGTTCCCGTTTCCCGTTCCCACATTCCGTGTCCGGTGACATGGTTACTCGTTATTTGCGAACGTGTCGACATATCCAAATTAGATGAAGTTTAAAAGTAATTTAACTAGTAGCTTAAGATCGGTTATATAGCAGGGTCCTGCCTGCCCTCATATGTACCCTCAGTATAGATAAAGTAAGTGTTAGTTTATTTTGCAAAAAAGTTAATGAAAACTAATAAGAAAATGAGAAACAACAAAACATTTTTAATTCCTCCCCGATTGACTCGATACGGTTCGATACCTTACCGCGACGTCGCACAAAAAGACCGCCGTGACGCGTGGAACCGGATCGGTCTGTGGAACAGTCTTTATCGTTTTTCTTCTTTCTCCTTAACGTTCCGCCGCGACAACTGTCGTCAGCGTTTCACTTGTTTCTTTTCGGTATCTGGTAACTGGTTATTGAAGTGTTTGTAACGCGACAGGACGTTCCAAAAAAATACCGCTCTAAAATCGCGGTATTAAAATACCGTCGCATCTCTACTTACAACACTAAAATTCGCATAAACAAAATAAATATTTATTTACTGCAGGGGTCTTGTTAGCAGATCAAAATTCCCCTCGCATCGGCCGGTGACGGCGTACACCAATCCTTAACAATACTTTGTACAAGTATCGAAAATTAGTAATTTTTTATCTGGAGAGTAGTTCATTCTCGTGTATTTATTTGTTCCCGACAAAAAATTCATTTTTTATGAAATTGGTTTAATAATCGTAAAATCTACACATAATGGAAATCAGACCGAAAGGTTTGTTCTGCCGGCCGGCCAGTCAGTCGATCTGATAGACTAGCAAAAAAAAATGCAGATCCCAGAAAAAGTTGTATTATGGAAATTGTCAGATACAAGCTAATATAGCAACAAAAGAGCAAATGGCAGTTTTTTCAGGTTGTTTATTCGATTTAATTAACCGAGATTTGATTGTAATTGTGAAACACAACCATTCTTTAAACACCAATTAAAAACCTCAGCCTGCTCACTTTCAGATTGATTACTTGTTTAGATAAAATTGATTGTAGACTAAGTAGACTAAAGCTCTTCAGAGAGATTTTCTGGCCCCATATTGGACCAAATTAGGGGGCAATGAATATTATGGTAGTAGTAATATTATTATGGTTTAGTATGGTAGTAATATTATGGTTAGTATTGGATTTTTCCTTCAAATTTAAGCGTATCTGCATGTCTGGCTACTGGCCGCGGCATTACTGCTGGTCATCCGCGGTTTGTTGCGGCGGGAGCCTGGCATGTAGCTCAAACTTCACCATCACATTTCCACAAAAACCGGAAAACAGCACGCTGACCAATAGTAGGGTGATCGTAACGTCTTTCTGAAGCACGACACGTGGTGGTTTCCATAACTTGATGCCAAGACTGACCAACACGAGTAACCCATTTTCACCAAACTATTGAGAAAAACAACATCACAAGAAAGGAAGGAAAGTCCATCAGCCACGTCTCCCATGTGACAGTCTTTAGTGTCTACTGATGAAGATGCCATAGGGCATCGAACGTCTAGAAAAATTGCAGTTAGAGGAAAAGAAAAAAGCACTGTGTTTTTTTTGTTACCCATCACGCAGGACCACACACCAAGAACGCCCCCCGTCTATTAGTATTTATTGTGAAGCGAACCAAAAACCAGTTTTCTGCCGACATTGTCACTTCCCACAGACAACTGGCCGAGATTTCGTACCTATATTGTCTGGGGGCGACGTTTAGCAGGGTATCAAACTCATTTCTCTATCAGGTAGAGGAACCATAGACCGTTTTCGCTTTTATTAGAGCTCCTCAGTATGGTATACCTCGAACCTGACAGAAAAATAAGCTTGAACGGCAATTGGATCTATTTCTTGCTCAAGACACTGTGTGTATCTGTAAGTGGCGCCGTCGGACGACGGCAGGTGCTTCCACTAGGGCATGCGGGATGATCGTGAAGCGAACCAAAAACCAGTTTTCTGCCGACATTTGTAGCGTTTTCTTTTTCACAAAGGAAACCTACTGACTTCCCTTTCATAAATAACTGTAAAATACCATTATATTTCCAAAGAAATATGACTTCCTTGGCCGCCATGTTTGTTCACCTTGATTATCGTTTCTATGCGATCCTTCTACTTCGAGTTCTAGGGTTAGAAATCCATTGAAAGGTGACTTCTTTAGGACATTGACATGTGTCAATGGGTTGAGTAATTATTTTGCTATCTGTGCAGCATTGCCAAATTTCACCAATATTTTTACTTAGATTCCCTTATTTTCTTCATGTGCTCTTCTAATACTTTCCCTAAATTTATCTTTTATTTAGCAACAATGGCAAGATTTTCATATTTCGCGGTTCATTTTCTCCTTCTTTTTAATTCCCCCTTTTGACACTATAATTTCCGTTTTTTTGACCAATTCAGAGCCCAGGTGGTAAAGGTAAAAACGTTTGATAGTCCCTTTTCCATCTTGACCACTGTCCAGGGCACATCGGACTTCAGCCTGTCCCTAAACGGCTACAGCCTAGCCATGTGGCTATTGTAAAGTTCTCTTATTTTGGGGTCCAATGAGTAGTCCAATGAGTAATCCAATGAGTAGTCCAATGAGTAGTCGAATGAGTAGTCCAATGTTTGAGTAATAAAACTCAATACCTCCCTTTTTTTCGGATCCTACAAGTGCAACGTTTGATCCTGCACGTGTGCCTATAATGGAGCCGTTAGTGACGGTGATGGCTCCTAGGTTTTAAACCGTCTGGGCTTTGGAGCCCCTTTGCCGAAAATGGAGCCGTTAGTGACGGTGATGGCTCCTAGATTTT